>ML682016.1:12891766-13259364 GCA_007922195.1 Podocnemis expansa | reverse complement strand
AATTTCCCAACACCCCCCATTGTCAGCTAGTAACAATGTTATACCAATTTAGTGAGCACCCCAACACCTCCCCTACACTCCCCTGAAGTTCCCAACACCTACAGTTGTCAAGTAGTAACAGAGTTATACCAAATTAGTGAGCAGCCCTACACTCGCCTGAATTTCCCAACACCCCCAGTTGTCAGCTAGTTACAGAGTTATACCAATTTAGTGAGCTCCCCAACACCCCCTGAGCTATCAGCTAGTAACAATGTTATACCAATGTAGTGAGCACCCCAACACCTCCCCAACACCCCCCTGAATTTCCCAACACCCCCAGTTGTCAGCTAGTAACAGTGTTATACCAGTTTAGTGAGCACCCCAAAACCCCTTACACTTCCCCTGAATTTCCCAACACCCCCAGTTGTCAGCTAGTTAGAGTTATAACAAATTAGTGAGCACCCCAACACTCCCCTGGATTTCCCATCACCCCCCCAGTTGTCAACTAGTAACAATGTTATACCAATGTAGTGAGCACCCCAACACCCCCCATACACCTCACCCTGCACCCTCCTGAATTTCCCAACACCCCCCAGTTGTCAGCTAGTTACAGAGTTATACCAAATTAGTGAGCTCCCCAACACCCCTACACCCACCTGAATTTCCCAACACCTCCCCAGTTGTCAGGTAGTATCAGTTATACCAGTTTAGTGAGCACCCCAACACCTCCCTGAATTACCCAACACCCCCAGTTATCAGCTAGTAACAGTGTTATACCAGTTTAGTGAGCACCCCCAATATCCCCCTACACCCCCTCCCCCAATTTAAAGTCCAGGGATGAATACTGCCAATGCACTGGACAAAAGGCATGGTCAGCCACATGGTCCCGCCCTTCTGGAAATGAAATCTAAGGGGGCTGAGGAGAGCTAGAACAGCGGTTCTCAACATTTTCTCTGCCATGGCACACCGTGTGACCTTTAATTAATTTGAGGCGCAGCACCATGTAGTTGCCAAATGAACTCATGAATATGCATGAGCCAATCCAGAGCTCTTTGAGTCATTTTTCAAAATAAATTTGTGGTGCACCTGATTAGGCCCGATGGCACGCCTGTGTGGCGTGGCACGCTGGTTGGGAAACCCTGGGCTAGAGGCAGCTGTCTGAGGAGCAGCTAAAAGTCCCTGTGCTTGCCTGAAAAGAGAAGCAGAAAATGCCCAGATCCAAAGGGGCAGCCACGTTAGTCTAGTTCAGCAAAATAAACAGGGAGTCCTGTGGCATGTTAAACACTAACAGATTTATTTAAAAAACAAAACCCAAGCAGTCACATGGGAGAGAAACAAGGACCTTTGCTTCAGGTTGCATTGACTTGCCTTTATTCCCCAGTGTGCATTCTGCCTTCCCCTGCCCTCACAGGTGGGGCTGGATTTGAACAAATCCATTCCAAAGAGGTAGCCATGTTAGTCTAGTTCAATACAACAAACAAACAAGAAGGCCTGTGGAACTTTTAAAGACTGACAAATTTATTTATCGCAAATAAATCTGTTAACCAGATAAGGAGCTCATATAGTACTGAGGGGGCAGGGCCGGCTCAAGGGGTTGTGGTGCCCGAAGCCAAATTTAAATTTGGCGCCCCCCCCCCCATCTCATTCATGGAGGTTGAAAATGGTTTCCCAAAGTGCATAAATCTCCAGCGTCTGCCTGCAGATGGACTTAAAGGGTACTCTGCCTACATGACTTTAAGCTGCAGGTTGACTAACAGTGCCTGAGCTGCTAGGAAAGAGCTGAAGAGGCAGGAGCCAGCCTGATCTTCAGGGGGGCTAGGTGCCCCTACGAACTGTCACCTGAAGCCATGTCTGTCTCTTGCCTCACAGTAGAGCTGGCCCTGTGAGGGGGAGAGGTTAGCACTTTCTCTCTGCTTGACAAGAACCCTTTCTGTGTGGAAAGGGGCTGCCATGTTAGTCTAGTTCAATAAAAGAAACAAACCAGGAGTCCTGTGGCACTTACAGACTAACAAATGTATTTTTTACATGAGCTTTCGTGGAAGAAAAATCCCACTTTGTCAGATGCTTTGAAGATGGGGGAACTTACAGAATGGGAGGAAATAAATGCAACAAAATGTAAGTCATAGGAATAGGTCACACCGTAACAGCATATCAAAACAGTTGTAAAAATTGTCTTACAGCCTACTCCTTTTAATCAGTTTCTTTAAGGCTCATGTACCTGTATAATCAATGCAATAGAGCCCAGAAACATTCTGAACAGGTGTGTATGAATATTGGCTGGCAGATGGTGTAACCATTGTGCATTAGGTCTAGCACATGCTGTGGCATGATCCTACATTGTTGTCTTTCATACCTGAACTACCCTGTATCATTTATTTAGGAAATTACTGCATCACTCAGCAAGGCTGGCTCCAGAGAACATCCTTACACTGCAGTCTATCGGGAAGATGCAGAAATAAAATAACATCCCTACTTTGACTCTAGGAAAGCCTTCTCAATGATGTATTTCATCCCAGCTTCTCAATGCTTTCATCTCCACCTTTCAGTTGGCACTCACCTGCACCAATACTGAGAACATATTCCTAAACAGTGTGCTGCCACCAAATGCTAAGAAAAAAACATTGACATGCCATTTAGCAGATTTTGAGCTGTATTTTTAAGCAGCTGCCCATCTCATCTTGGACCATATCTCTGATGGCCTTTCTAAGGAAGACGAGGTTGTTGCTGAGGTTCTGAAGCCAAGTGTGCAAGGGAGCATGTCACAGTTCAGGGGTAGTTCTGCCCCACCATTGCAAGAAGCTGGAATGCTGATGCACTTCAAATGCTTCAACCAACTTCCTAGGGGACTTAAGAGTCAGTAAATAAGCAGAAAGGTGAATCAGAGGACATAGCAGACGTTTGGAATCGGAGAGGGCTGTAGTTAGCTAATTGTGATCCTTTGCCTTCTCTTAAAAATAGACTCTAAGTACAGTGAGTGTAACGAGCATTTTGACAGGAAGCCTGGCATTCTTGGACAGTGGGCAGGAAATAAACCGTGAGATTTCACAGCAGAGGAAAACAATCAGTTGTAGTCAAATCCAGCCTTCTTTGCTGTTAATATTTAATTCCCAGAATCTTTGTCTTCATCTCCATCCCTCGTCACAGCTCGTCAGCAATCATCTCTCTCCTTCCTTGCTTATATTTCTCTTTGCTACTATTTATTATTTAACTCTCTAAAACACTTTGTGAAACAGTTTGTACTGAGGCTGCCACACAAAATGAAGCAGTGCCATATTTTATAATCCCATTCACAGTTGTAGGTCCTAGCCCCAGAAAGCACTTGAGAAGGTGGTGTGTTACAAACCTAAGTGGTTCCATTTATTTCACTTATTAGGCATGTGCTTAAGTGCTTTGTAGGATTGGGGGGGGCATACATATGTAGATAAAATAAAATTATAAATTAAACACAAACCTGGGCTGGTAACACTAATTTAGTTGAACCAGAGTTAACAATGGAAAGATTAAAAAAAAATTCTTCTAATGAAGGCAAAACCTGAAGGATTGCCAGAGTCTAATCTTGGTTATACTGAGAACTCCACTAAAATGAGAACAGACTCAGTCCCTACATGATTTGCCATGGGAGTAGGACTCAGAAGGGGGAAACGCAGGGCACAAGTCAAAGTCTTTTGAAAACAACAGAACATACTAATATCAGTGAGCATTGAACCAGGCCTATAACTCATTAATTTGAAATCCCTACTCCAGTTATACCCTCTGCCTTATTTTATTCTTTATTTGTACTGCCATTCACTTAGGAGTCCTAGTCATGGCCCAGGATCCCATACTATTAGGCGCTTAACAATTTATTTTTAAATGAGTACCATCACAGCATATAGTTATTTAAAAGAATTGTAAATCATCAAAATGTGAAATCATTAAGTAGAATAAATATTACAAAAGAAACAAGAAGTTGCTGTAGTTTATTCTCATTCCAGAAGCAAATTTCTCATTTAGAGCAATGGGAGGTTCCACAATGATAGGGCAGAATTTGGGCCATATGTGACAAAGGGAGTAATACTCAGTATTTGGGGTTTAATTTAAACACCACTTAAGGCAGGGAATAGGTTTCCATGAACGTTGGATCAGATTGTTAAAAATCTAAGAGGGGCGGGAGATGTTTTCAGTTTTAGATGTGTTCTGTCAGTTTCTAAACCCTTTTGTTAATTTAAAATGAAAAATGTTTATCATTTCCACAGTACATCCTGGTAAATATTATAGCTTGTTTCCAAAACAATGAAAAATCTCTAGCCTTTTAACAATAATAATTTTCCCAACTAACAGCTATGAGATTCACCCTGCTGCTCCTAGTCAAGCAGATTGTCTTTAGCCATGTGAGTGAGCCATTGCAGGATCAGTCTTTATACAACAGCAGATTCTACTATGATTTTTTTCCCTATGGTACTTGACTTCATTGTGATATTCATCGTGTGTCAATGTAGATTAATGACAGGATGTAGCCTAAATTTAAGTTAGAATAATAAGCTTTTTGCTGGGAAGTCCTGTAGCAGGAAAAAGACAGCTCTTAGAGTTATCTAAACAATTCAGCCATCATTATAGCAGTAACATTTCAATAGCACCTAGCTCCAATCAGATACCTGGTGTGCTAAGCCCTGTACAAACAAATAGTGTAGATGTTAAAACCAGGACAGCAAGCTATCAAAGTAGAGTCCTGTGCTTTGTACAGAGGTATCAGCAACATATGTTTACTATCAGACACTATAGCAATTGCCATTCCATGTATTACTATAATTGTTCCTGGTGGTCGGCCTTATCAGTCCTAGCTGTCAAGCTAAGTATTGCATGATGTAGCAAGGCAGTTTCCCTGCTCTGGCTAGGAGGGGGTTAAAAACTCAACAGGGACTGCCTAGCCAATGGGAGAAGAGGGCTCCAAGGCCAAGCAAGGCTGAGGAGTCAGGATAAAGCCACAGCTTCAGGTCCTGCTCTGACCAGTTTGCCTTAGACTTAGGAGGAAGAATACTGTGCTGAGCAGGATTGTGAAGACAGGACCTTGGATAGCTCCCAGGAGTGCTGTCAAAGGCAATTTCCAAAGCCATAGCCATGTTAGTCTAGTCCAGCAAAAAAAAAAAACAAGGAGTCGTGTGGTCTTTAAGTGCCACATGACTCCTTGGTGTTTTTGTTTTTGTTTTGTCAAAGGCAAGCTTTGCGACAAGGGCTGTAGGTAACTGGGAGAGGTGTGACTGGCTCAGGGGTCCTGGTGAGGGTGCAAGCTGAAAAGGCATAGGGAGGTAGAGGTGGTGTTCAACTGAGTGCATACATCCCTGGGCTGGGGCCCAGAGAAGTGGGTGGGCATGGCTTCCATGTGTTTTCCCCAGACTGGTGGTGGGCAGGGAACTGAAGGTGAATGGTGAAGAGCAGGGTCCATTAATACAAGTGGGCAAGTCAGAACAGGACTATCCCCTGACAAAGGGAGAGCTGAAGACTCAGCTGGAGAGCTGAGGTCCTACAATAGACCACAAGTGCGTGGTGACTGGACTAGCGATGGCCATTGAAGCAGAGTGGGCTGGTGGAGACTGGACCTGACCCCCAGAAAGGGTTGAGGGACTATGGAGGACTTGGCCGGAAGGCTGACGTTCTGAGGAGAGACTGAGCATGAGAGAACCCAAACACTGACCACAGGACAGCAGACTACTTGAGCACCTCCTTTCTGGTGATGGTATAGGGAATAGCTTGTCTGATGGGTCCTGCACTGTGGAAGTCTACAGATGGGCACGGGAACAGGTTGACTTTCTCAGCAATAAATGTGGTCTGTCTGGGTTGAGGTTGAGCCAACTTGGTGAGGCATTCGGGACATTTGCCATGCTACTGCCCATGCTGTGTTTGTTCTACAGCAAAACAGAATTTAGTCACTACCTGCATCAAGCCAGCTTGGCTCACTAAACATGGAAGGGAATGTTGTGTGTAACACTTTGTGTATAATATGTAGTTTTGGTACAGTATTTAGCTATCTAAGGTATAAGAGCTAATCACAACAGTATTGCTTTATTGACAATGGGGAAGTAAAATTGACAACCTTTCAAGAAAGGGTGGAAATCAAGTAAGAAATAATAATTATGAATTAAACTGAATGATGAAAGGAATTTGATAGGCAAGTTCTCTAGAAATTCTGTGTACATACCAACTGCAATTGTCCTGTTACAAAATCCATATCTCATATTTTTAATTTTGTAATAGCAGTATTGACTTCAGGGCATTGCCTTGGGATTAATGGTTAGATACAGTGAAAGGCTCAGTAGAGGGCCATAAGCCATCAATTCCCACTAACCAGTCATTAATGCCTGGCACCTCAATCATTATTATTAAACAGACATTCTAACACCACGAAAATCACTGCAACGACAGCCAGACAGGCTAGATCCCTAGACAGCACTGATGTGAGGGGCATTCTATGAGAAGAAATGTCATGTGGAAACTACAATGTAGTAGACAACATACTACTTCTTAACAGTAATAGTTCAAAATATCATAGGGTACTTGGATGTATTTAATTTTAAATAGAGATTTAATATACTTGGAAAACAAAGGAGATGATTCTATTAGGGAAGCCCTTTTTCATGCTTGTGGAGTATTGCCTTACGTATTGATCACTGCTCATTAGAGAAGACGCTTATGTGATAGGAAAGTGAGAGTAACTATGTGGTAACCCAAGACATGGAAGAAAGTTTCAAAAACTCATGGCTGGTCTAAACTGCCAGCAAAATACAGTAGCAGTCAACAGAAGCTACACAGAGTACTTGTAAATATGTGAGGGAATCCATTTCTAGTGCACAGGTCAGCTGTATGGAGAAAAAGGAAACATGCTAAAAAGTCCAAAAGAGCTTTAAGCAGAATAGTCAATAAATTAAATGTACTTTCCAGTTTCTATTGCTTGTCTATTGCTCAGTCTCTGGAAAACTGTGATGCTGTCTGGATTTAGGGGACCAATTATATTTCATGCCAATATTTCAAATTTACAATATGCTATGCTGGGTAAAATAGAATGGTTATAATTTGCCAAGAATGATTATATTGTTTGTGGGTCTCATATCTGTATTAGAATTATGAGTGTGTTTCTTATCTGTATTTCAACTTCTGTGATTCTGGGAAACACCCCAGACAGGATGTCTACAGCAAATGTCTACTTAATGGCCTGATAAGGAAGCTCACGGGCACAATGGGCCTAGGCAAAGATCTGATGAGTCACCAGAACTTGCCCACATGGCTCTGGTCTCCATTTTGTTTCTGTAAAATTCCTCCTCAGTTATGTGAGGGCAGAGAACCACCATTTCATCTTTAGACATCCAGCTGCCTATGCATCATCCAGCAAACATCTGCCTCTGGATCTATTCATCTGCAACTGAACATGGAATAAAGGACTGAGACCCATCCAGGTACTGGATGTGTACCAAAGGAACTACACAAGCCTGAAAACTCCAAATCCTACCAAGGACTTGATCTACATGAACTTTTAATCATTGTAAGTATGTTAAAGGATCAAAGCAAATCATGTTTCTCATAGTTTATTTCCTTTTTATAACAAACCTTTAGGTTTAGTTAGTAAAGGACTGACAGGCAGCATGGTATTTTGGGTTAAATCCAAACATGTACAGTTCTGGCAGTGTGCTGGTCTTTTGGGGTCAGAAGAATTATCTTGGTAAAGAGCTTTGAGTTTTAAGCAACTTATCTCTTTAATAGAAGCGGTGGCTGAAATTCAGTAAAGGGGACCTGTATTTGATTGCATGTTCCTGATTTCTAGTGTTGGGGAAATCAAAAGCATTGTTTGTGACTGGTTGTGGAAGGTTACCTTCAGGTAACCCACCAGCAGTAGGAGAATCTTCTCTCCTTTTGCAGCCTGCCTTGATCTTGGCATTTTCTCGTGGTTATCCCAGGACAGGTAGGTCACAAACACAACAAACTGACAGTTAACATTAGTCTTCTGTAGGACTGATATGGTTTACGAATTATAATACTTTTTGCAAGTATATGAATACAGTTTGTTTCTGATCATTATATGTCAGGGCTGTCTGTAGCATTCAAAACTATGGGTAACTTGCCCTGGTGTATTTGAACTACTACAATTAACAGAGCAGTCACTGAATTGCCAAATGCATGATAATAAAAACCTTTATACCACACCACATGGGACATGCCACTTGTTAAAGAAAAAATACTTGAGGGATATTTTAGAAACTGTTTCAAAATCCAGGCCTAACTTTTTTTGTTTCTTTCTCTACCTGTAAAGCCAGATGCCTTTGTTCTCATGAGTTCAACTGTGCAGGGAACTATAATCTTTTGAAATTGACATAACATGTCATACATTTAAAGACCATGGGAAAGATTCTGTCTGAACTCAGCTGAGGCACAAAGGAAGGTGCTATGGGGGGGGGCACTCCCTAATCCAATGTTGCCTGACCTTGACAAATTAGAGTAGCTGACCCACACAACAGCATAAGACCCGTAAGTTACCCTGTGCTAGTGGAGGATCACATATAACCAATCTCTACTTAAGTATGCCTTTTCTTCACCCCTAAAATACTCTGGTCACATTATTTCTCTCCCCATGTACCAGGTAGAGGGGCAGCGAGTGCAGTAGGCATTTATGTCACATCTGCAAGCTTTGCATCAGTGACTTTCTAGAACTAGAAGTGAGTACTGAGTCTCAAAGAAAGTCAGGTATCTTCTCTTTTTCTGATGTTATAAAGCTGCTGGGCTCCACTTTCAAAAGTGCCTAATGATATTGAGTGCACCAATTTTAGACTCTTTAAAGGGAGCTAATTTTCTGAAAGCAGGTACTCAGCACTTCTGAAATGCTGTCTCAAGTCAGGCATGCAAAATCCTGAGTTACTTTTGAAAATTTAGGCCACCATTTTTAGTGATGCATGAACTTTAAAGCTATGATGTTTTCATATAGCAAAAAATTGTCACTTGCCCATGCTGCCCCTGGGTTCTTGGTTTTGATTTTTGCGGGGGGGGGGGGGGGGACAGTTCACATTTGAAACAAAAAGAAGGTAACATTTTGCTGACAAGCTGATATTTTTAAACATGTCAGAAGTCTGAAGTTACTCAGGAGTTTAGAATGGTAAATTAAGTCACAGAAGAACTGGAATAATGGGAAGAGCAAGTAAGGCAGTCAGATGTATGATGAACTAATTTACTGCATATCTGCATTTGTTTGCGTGGATGTCAGCTGTAAAGATGTGGTACATCATATATGCCCAACAATTTTGAATTTTCTTGCCTAAATTTACACACCTAAGATTCAGCATCCATGGAAGTCAATAGTTGTCTTTCCATTGACTTAAATGGGAATTGGATCAGACCTCCCTCATTCAGAGGGTTTGACACTCATAAATCCCACAGCAGTCAGCAGGAATTCTGAGTGCTCCTCACCACTGAAAGATGTCACTTAATCACCTAATAATGGACTTGGGGACCACATTTGCAAATGGGCCAGTGTATGCTTGCATATCCCTAGGTTTCCAAGGAGACTGTAAAAACTGTCCATTCTTAGAGCAGTATTGGAACTGGCCACAGGGGGATTTGCTTTTCTGCCTCCCAGGTGAAAATAGCAGCTGAGGCTATGATGCAGGAATACTGATAACTTGGCCAAAAGAGCATGAAGAGATCAAGATGCAAATTCTGGTTCATATATTTCACTTCTAAAAAGCATTGTGATACTGAAAATATGATTTGTCTCTTGGTATTTCAACACAGAACAGTCCTACTGTGTCTGATATGAACAAAAAGAAATCCATCCAACCTCTCGACTCCTTGTATCATGATAGTAGTATGTTAAAATAAATGTCTAAAGTAAATAAAGTGCTCAGTGGAAAAGCACGTTTGATAATTCTTTGTAGTCTCTTTTTTTCCTTGTGGTTTTGCAAAGTAGGTTTGCTTGAGGTGTTTTTATTTTGAAAGTGCAGTGATTTCCTAGCTGATAAATAATGGGACAAATAAGATTTTAACTCAGATGTAAAATGCATATTGGAGGATTAGGAGAAGTAATGCAAGAAGATGCTGAAAGCAGATCCTGAGGTGTCTGCCACATTTTCATAATCAGAATATCTCTAACCTGCTGAATATCATATTTTAATAACAGATAATTAAGGATCGCAGCTATCACATATATAGGACACTACTACAGACTACAGTAAGATTAAACGTGTAAAACCTGCTGGCAACGAAGAACAATTTGGAGAATTTTTATATGATCAGTATTTGAATAATCTCAAAATAGCAGCACTGGTACAAAAGATGAAGGAGATACCCTAACAGTATCTGAGCATAGAGTGGAAATCATATCTTGGAGGGGCAGTTGTAATTTAATATTTTTTAAAAGGACACAACACAATCCTTTTGGGTGAATGTGGGAGTTAAGTCTGTCATTCACACCCACACACCTGACAAAAAGCAGGCCTCTAAAGAGGCAATTTTGTAATTTTATGTACACCTTGCACAGCCTTAATATGATTACCCAGGTTTAAAAATTGTCCTTGTAAGGGTTATACTTTGTTTTTCTTTTTAAAAAAATGTTAAATTAAAATGTGAGGAATTATGTGCAGTCTCCATGAAAATAGCATATCAGCAGAAAATAAAAGAACTGATTAACAAAATGAAGGAGAAACACTTCTTTTATGGGGGAAGAAAAGAGGCTCATTTTCTTACATTAGCCATAAAAACACTTTAACATATATAGTGGCTATAAAATAGACAGACCTCAGTACTTTCCAAACACTTTTACTTTTATTCATAATGCTCAGATAAAATGAAAAATGACCTACATCACCCTTCATGAAGGGATAAGGAATACAGCCCCGAGACATCGACTGAACCTGGGTCTGTTTCCCACTCCTACCGCAGAGTATAATTTATAATATCAGGCCTATTTGCTGTCATCCAATAATTACAGACATTAATACACCACAGGTTAAATTCTGGCTTATTGAAATCAGTGGGAGTTTTGCCACTGACTTCATGGCAAATCTTTAGTGCCAAGATTTCACTTTAAGAATGAGGGGGGTGACACCCTTTTTCATGCTGAGTAGTACTTTGTCACATGGAATCTTAATAGTTTTAATGGGACTGTTTTAGAAGTTGCTGTTCATTGTGAGCAATAACATTCAAATCTGGTACCACAGCCTATGAGCACAAAGTGATACAGTCAAGAAACAGAAAAGCTTAAAAGATTAAAAACAAAATATAGCTGAAAGAAAAATGAGGGGCCACTTTCTGACTGTGCTGAATGGATGCCTGTGTGGCAGGATATGGCGGCAATGTTCCCTCTTAACTACTCGTAGACTGTGTGCACAAACAATTTCTTTGTGTGCGCAAAAACATTTCTTTGTGAGCACCAATATTAGCACTATTGAATTTTTTTGTGCTCATTTTATTTTGTTGTGTGCGCAGGTTTCATGACCTGTGTGCACGCACACACACACACAGTTTAGAGGGAACAGTGGTGGAAAGTACTTTTTATTATCCAGATGGTCACTTTAAGTTACAAGGACAGGTAACTATAACCAAAAGATTATTAACGGAGAGGCCACGCCAATCAGCACACTTAAGGATGTACAGTTTGCTAACTAGGTGACTTGCCCACACACAGGGAAACCAATACAACAACTCAGCAGTGTATTTCACAACACACGTTAGCACTGCTTCAGCAGTTGAGTCATTTTTCTTCATTCTGACCCAAAGGTTCTGAGACCAGAGAGATGCCTTCACCTTCCAAAATCAGGGCCTCCCAAAACACTTACATTACACTGGAACAGTGAGACGGTCACCTTCATATTAGTAGCAGGGAGAGCTTTCTCAGCAACTGGTCCATGGCTAGGTATTTGACTCCCTGAAAATATTAGCATGATCAGTAATTATTCTATAATCATAAACCTCACCCCTTTTAGACCAAAATGTAAAACGAATTATTCTGATCTGTGCTTTCTGTAACAATACTAACAAATAATGAAGCCACATTCACTGGGAATTGGATGAAAAGCTAGAGATCCTCCACTGTGTTTACTTTGAGAATTTGTAAGGTGCTCTGATACCATGGTGATGAACATGGTATAAATGCCTAGATTGATAGATGGCTCCAGCTGGCACCTCTCATCTCCTCCTACACACACCATGGTGCTCACCACAGCAAGCATATCAGTTCACTTTTTTTTATTAAGTGTATTGGCACATATTTTTGCAGACATGACACCCTTAGCAAATAAACAATACTTTACACATTTGACTGTCAACAAATATTGAAACGAGTACATAGTGTCCTTCCAGTAAAAACCCTTCCATACATCTAACTGGCCATATCATCTTAAACAGGATATACACAAAAAGATACCTCCATGCTTGTTCAGCTGATGTTTATTATTGAAAGGTTTAGCAAGACTCATCCAAGTTGAGTCCAACCTTGAACTTTTGCCACTTACATAGCTTTGGAGAAGGATACCAGTTTTTCTTATCTAAAAGATAAATACTCATCTTATCACTCTTTGCATCATAGACTATGTCAGAAGTATCTAAGAGATAAACCATATCTCTTTTCTTAAAGAAACCAGATTTCTGAAAAGTAATGGAGACGTTTATAGGGTCACAAACTATATGCAGTTTGCAAAGTATTTACTTTGCAAAACAGGTGTTTTTGAGGTTTGAATATTAAGCACTTCATTGTTTTTGCATAATTAAAACTTTCACAGTTTTTTTTAATGTTGATTTCCCCAAATGATGCTACCATTGCCCCTGCCAGTTACCCTTGTTGGCAGGGGGCAAAGCCTGACTAGGTATAGAAAAGGAGCTAAATGTTATTGGTAGAAGTTGGTCTTCCCAGGCCTGACTGGGGCATTTTAATGGGGCAGGGTCATCGCGACTAATATTGCTGCTTCAGAAAGACATCTTAGGTCCAAAACGTTCACTCATCCAGCAGCTGTAACTAACATTAACACTTTTGGGTTTTGTAGAACCACTTTTAAAATAGTATGATTAGTGACTAAAACACTGTACTGGGCAAATTGGTGGATACATCAAAAACAATTAGTCATAAGCTAGGGAAAAAAGTGAACAGTGGGGCAAATACAAGTGGATGCAATTCTAATTTATTTAAATGTTCTCCCTTTTACCAAGAGTGACTTTAGGCCTATAGCTGCATGAATTGCAAAATTCTGATTAACTGTTTTTTATCCATAGTTCACTTAGTATTAAAATATGGAAAGAAGCCAATGATGTAGACTGATTAGAAGTCATGGGTGTAATCTCTCTCTCTCTCTCTCTCTCTCCCCCGCCCATCCCTGTCTTGCTGTTACAATTTGATCAGGTTCTTGCTTTGTGTAAAATTAGTTGATGCTTATTGCCATCATAAGGAATAGGAAGGGAAAAAATAGAGCTCAGCTTTCCAAACTGGAACTGCACTTCAGTAATACTGAAGCCATGCAGATTTTGTTTAGCCTTGGAAGCTAAAAGTACTGACTGGAAGTTCTGCTACCTGTTTATTATATCATTATTTTTCTCTGACAGCTAAGCCATAGATGTGTCTCCAGGTCAGGGCTTCCCAACCTTTCACAATACATTATTTACAATTTTATGTGGATTTCAAATATCATATCATATGCCAAGCCTACGGGTCAAAATTCACCATTGTGCAGAAAGCCAGCATAATACCTATCCACTGCTCAAGGCCCACATAAACCCTCAAAATGATGATGATGTTTTGCAGTTATGTCAACATATGAAGAAGCAGCAAATGCTGCAGTTGAACATATGTATGTGAATTCAGACTAATGCAAAAAAACCACAGTCATGGGGGACAGACAAGATTGTCCAGTCTATGCTCACTAAAATTATCTGAGTTATATAAACATACAGTTTATATTCATTTTATATTGTTATCTATCATCTGTATATTGTACTAAATATTTAAACTGCTTGACTCTAACTTACGTAAAAATATATTTCTAAATGAATCTGACTTCCAGTTTAATTTGACTATCTCTTTAGCAAATTAACTTCAAAGATTTCTAGGATTCAAACACAATGGTTCCTTCCTCATCATTATGTTCCAGCAGAGCATCTAATGATGCCAAGTCTTGGAAATCTTTTAGGTGTAATTATGCAATTACTTAGGAGGATCATATAGCAATTGTGAAAACTCAAGTCAAGATGGGCGTCTGTATAAAAACAAAGCCTCCATATGCGGACTGTTCCTATAAAATTGGGACATCTGGTCACCCTAACATTGCTAGATTGACAATGGCTCAACAGAAGCATTCCAAAGAATAGATTGAAGTGAGAATTCCTTGATGTTTTTATCGGAAACAATCAAGCAATATGGTGTCAAGTTAGACTAGGTTCAAAAGTGCTTGAGTACTGGTGACGATAAGATGCTGTGAAGTTTGAAATTCTGAAATAAAGTGAACACATTATGCTCATAAATAAATATTGCACTTAAACACAGATTACTGATGCCTATATGTTACACTGTAACAGGGCAGAAGTTGTTAACCCTCCTCCCCACACCTCTGCCAGCCTCAGCCTGAGGGGCTAAGGCTGGGTAGACAGCTGATTAAACTGGGTTAGACCCCTGGCCTAATCACGGAGATAAAGAGCAGATGAGGACCTGGACCAGGAATATAAACTGGGCCAGCAGAGGAAACAGGGAGGCATGGCTGAGAAAACAAAGCAGCGTTTCTGGCAAGAAGAGAGCAGAACACTAGGCTCCTAGAGCAGGTGTGGTCAAACTGCATCTCAGGAGCCTCATTTGACTCTTGAATGAAAAACTGCGGCTCGGAGAAGAAAGCCGGAGGAAAGCAGCCCCAGCCTAGAAGTTTTAAACGTCCCACCCTGAGCATGCTCAGAGCATGCTCAGAGGGGGAGCCCCAGCCTGTGCCTAGCCACCGGAGCAGCCATATTGGATGCTCAGCCCAGGCAGGGATCAAAGCAAGGTGAGTGAGCCCCAGCCTGTGCCTAGCTGCCAGAGTGGCCAAGTAAGGGGGCCCTGGGAAGCCAGCTTCAGGGCCTGGGGGTCAGGACAGTGGGGAGAAGTGGTGGCATGGTTGGGATGGAGGGGAGAAGCGCAGCATGGTTGGAGAGGGCAGGGAGAAGCAGTGGCATAGCTGGGACAGCAAAGAGAAGTTAAGTTTTTACTGTATATGTAGGCCTAGTTTTCATAGTAACCTTAAGTAATTATTAGAATCTGACATTAGTAGGATTAATATTTGCCCTCTTTTTATGATAAAATTAAAATGTGCAATGAATTTTAAACTTAGTAATCTTGGAGTAGGTGAAATATGGCTATATGCTTCAGTGCAGCTCTCAAAGGTTTAATAATCAACTTGTGTGGCTTTTGAAGTCCATAAGTTTGGCCACCCCTATAGAGTAATTGGGGCATATACTGGGATGGGGGCTTGCACTTTGCAAACAAAGGCACACAAGGTTTTCACAGAACATTGCCTCTCTTTGGAGCTGTGAGGGCACAAAGATGGCTGAGAAACCCAGGTGCCCTTGGACATACACATCAATCCAAAACACTCAGAGAAAATTTTATATAGCTTGATTCCTACTGAAAAAGAAATATTATCTGCTAAATCTAATTATAAAAATTGAGTACAAATAGTATAGCAATAATCTCTATCTAGTGAGTCACAATTATCCCAAAATAAAGCAGTATTTTATATGTGGATCTTTATCACCTTCAGGAAGTAAAAACAGTAGAGGACAACTAAGGTTGTAACACTTCCAGGAAGGTACCTCTTTTGGGGAAGACTCACATATGCAGGCTCACATTATGTTCTCCCAAAACCAACAGACAAAGGAAGGATTTTTGGATAAATAGGCTGAATTTAAAATGACTATGCTTTGATCTGGTTCTGGATCTAAGACAAACCTATAATCATGGGGAAAATCTAGATGTGGATTGGGAGAACTAACACATGGGAGTGACCTCTGGTAAGCTTTTTAGCATATATACATATATATATAGGTTCTTCTATTGCTTTTACTATGTTTTCTTTGTAATGCTTTTACCTTAAGTATAAATGTGCTTGCTTAGAAGGAGCTGTGTAGTATCTTATAATTGGTGCTACTGGAGAGAAAGCAAAGCATAGACACTGGCCTTTTTAAGAAGTCTGCCTTGTTAGGAGATCTCACAGTGAAAGGCAGGGAGATGTGCAGCCTTAGGTGACAAACGAGAGCCTGAAATGAGTGCCCTCGCTGGATTCTGGTGAGGTTTAGGCGCAGTTGCATTGATAATATGGCATACAACACATCTATTTTTCTGTGTACCCCAGTAGCTCTTCACTCAGTATAGGTCATATTCAAGGAGATTGTCCCCCTTTGAGGGAAAAAGTGGGTTATAAATCTAGCTCCCTCTTCATCTGCAACTCGCAAGACAGCTGAATTCAATGGAAACACTGATTACCTCAGCTCAGGGTGAAAGAGTGAGGAAAAAGACAGATGTGTTTCTGAGTCAAGACTCAAAGCATTCAACAGTTAGGGTTTAAGTGTAGCAATGCAGTCTCAGTGGCTGAACCTGAGACATCATGTGGGTGAAAAATATACTTTAATTGTTAATGATCTGTGATGAATTATAAGAAATGATTTATAGAGAAGAGACCTATATAGAACTAACCATTTTAGTGACAAATTCTGTCTTTGCCAGAAGCCTAATGACTAATAAAATTGTTATATTGTCTCAATGTTAAGGTTGGCAGATAAACAGAGTGGTTTTGCCACCTTCACAAAAGCCCCAAGAAGGAAGATTAATGCCCCAATGTCACAAACATACTCTCCTAATAATAACAACCCAGGAAAAACATGGACTTATCAGACTTTTTTTCACAGCCTTAAATGCTTAGGGATTTATCATTCTCATTTGGGCTTGTAGTTCCCAACGATATATACATCACGGTGCATGTCATTAGCAATATTTTTTCTGCTATAAATTTTCTTTTTCTTAATTTCCTCAGATATACTTATACCATCCTTCGTACCATCCTAAGCATTTCGAAACACTGATAGAATTGCAAGAGAAGCACAGTGAATTAGTTATTTCTTTTTAATAATTAAACATTTTAAATATCCCCTCCATACCGTATGTTCAGCTATAAATATATTATTAATAGCCAGCCTGTTCTTTACACTGTGACAATAGAGTGTAGACAGATAAATTCCAGCACCTGGTGTGGGAATATTTCCTGACACTCTGAATTTACTTGCCCCCTGACAAAAAAGTTATCTCATTCTAATTCATGCCTATTTCGCACTGTAATAATTATACTGTATGAATGTTGTACTTCTCTTTTTATGAAATTTCAACACAAAGTTAATCAAAGAAATTGTTGTGGCTGATGAATCCATCCTACTGTGTTCAACAAAAATGTTGATCATGCTGTTCACTATTTTTAGGATGTTAGCGTATTATTATTCATCCCAGTCGTTTATCCTGCAAACTGCTATGCAGTTCAAGTGCTAGTTGCTCCAGTTTCTATTGCAAATGAACGTAATCAGTCTGTCACAGCTTTAGGGCTAGCTGCACATTTGAGCCCTCTCTAGTCTCTCAAAGGTGTCAGGCCTCATGCCTTTACATCTGCATTGGATTTACAAAATTATTCTCCACTTAAAACAGGTTCTGGGCCACCATGCTTACCAAATAGATTCAGTTAGGTTGCATATCTGCAGTCCTTCCCTTCAGGATTTTGCATCCAGTAGTGTATACAGTGGTCATATAGTCTTCTCAAACCAAAGCACTTGTATACTCTTAACAGCAGAGACAAAGTATAACATAAGAGACAAAGGATCCAACAAAAGTTTCTATTTGCAGGTCTACCTTATCTAAAGCCCAGTATCCTGTAAAGATGATACAGTAGGCCTACTTGATTCTGTGTGTGTCAGTCCATCTCTTCTGTTCCACAAAAGTGACTGTCTCTAAGTGAGAGTCTCATCTATCCACCCAGAAAACCTTTGTCCTGGTTTCTTGGGATTTTTTTGTCTTTTTCCATAAGCTCAGCCTTAACTCCTTGATAGTAGCCCAGTGACCTCAGCAAGCTGCCAGATTTAACCACAAAGTGAATGACTGCAGCAATGTCCTTTTAATGTTTGCTTGGAGAATGTGCTTCAGACTTTATCACCACCCCATCTGACAATGTTGCCACTGAATTAACTCAATAGATGCATGCAGTAAACATCACAATAACCATGCCAACACATGATATTGATAACTTATAAGAGGCAACTCCAAGTTTGTCATACAATGTGTTGAATTTCTTATTAGTTTTTAGCTTTAGGTAGCATGTGAAAACTTCAGAGATACAGGTATCTCTCCTACAGAAGAGTTTTGCTCCCCCCCACCCCACCCCACCCCAGGATAATACATTATAAGAGTGGCCACAAGCCAGGAACTAGAATCAGAATGTGCTGCATGTGTTTCCAATCCCTTTACCAAGAACTATTATCAATATTTAGGGCCATGGTTTTCTCCAGCTACATGCCATTAACATCAATGGAACTTCTGCTGTGGCTAACAGGCATTTTAGGACCCTCCTATCATAATTCAGGGACTGGCGTATTATTAAAATGCAATTCTAAAATATCTCATCTCTAGTACCGAACTTCCATTCCATGAGAAAAGTTACTACTCCTTCTCCCATCCCAAGCATTAAATCCAAGAAACATCCCTGAGAAGACACGAGTTTTGTTTTATTTTATTTTATTTTATTTTAATGTGCCTGCACTACAATGAAAGCACGATGGCCAGCTGACCCAGGTTTGTAGGGGTCAGGCTGCAGGCTATAAAATTGTATTGTAGCTGTTGTGAACTACAGTCTGTGTCCAAACAGCTACACTGCAACTTTATAGCTCTGCTTCCCAAGATGGAGTCAGCTGACCCAGGCTCAGACCTGGTGCCATGCCAATTTTTTAATTGCAGTGTAGACGTACCCTGGCAGCTTTTTAAAAATTATTTTTTCTGTGTGCACAGATCTTGACATTGAGGGGGCGACTGGGAACATAAGACCTGAGAGCACATTGCATAGGGATTCTTGCTAATGCTGCATTCTCTTTAATGTCAATGGGAATCAAAGAACCAAACCCCTTCATAGGTGGAGATTCATTCTGTGACATAGAGGTGCCCTAGAAAAAAAGCCATTTTGATGCTGACATTAGAACTCTTTAATTGTTTTTGATTTGGCTATTACATCCAATGACCCTGCACATTGTGGCAAGGAGGCTGGGGATGCAGTCAGGGCTCTCCTGATCTTCTGTATATCTCAGTATTTTGAAACAGATGCTAGGAGAAGCAAATGCTTCCCCTTTCAGCATCAGATGCATAGTGCTCTGGTGCCATATCTTCTTCCCAGGGCAACCTTAGTCACTGCATCTGTTAGTGCCTGAGAGACCCTCTTCACATTTGCCACAACTCCTTACGTCCCACACGGCTCATAATGGAGAGGCCAGAATATGGTCTGTAATGGCCAGACTGCGGAATTGTCATTTGCTATCTTTTACTGCAATAATCGTATCTAACCATGGAGTTCAAGAATACATTTGGCATCTCAGTCAGGCTATTTTTTAAGAGCTTGATCCAAGACAGCCACTCCAAAAAGCATTACTTTACTTACAAGATAACATTCAAAAGTGTGCATGAGTTTTAAAAAACTACCTGATACATCTTGTAGAGCAGTTTATAGATTGGTTCCATCTGTTGATTTTTATTCCTGCAGCATGCCCCATCTGCAGACTCATGACAGTGGATGTTATTTTCTGGGATGTTTTGATATCAGAGTACTTTCATCTTTTGACCATTTATTTCACATATTTCTCATCATAGCCTCAATAATTACAACCATTGTCATTCCATCCTGATTTTCTGATCTTCCATTTTTCTAGAGCTCATCAACTATCTGTCTTCCATATATACCTGTGATGGAATCTGTTGAAAAGTCAACTGCTGACCTCTTTTTCTGATCTCCCAAGCCTAGATATGAATTGCACTGTTAATAATGTTCTAGGTTCTTCAACAGGAACTGAAGGATTGCGGCCTGCAAGTCAACCAATATCATGATGTCAGCTTTATTTCCCCTCTGGTTAGTTTTTTCACTGCCATGAGAGCAGCTTTCAATTTGGCTGTATAGTTTGATACATCCTGAAGGTAGTGCTCATTCTTGTACTCCCTCCATCAGGCCACCAGACAAAGACACCACAACATTATTCTTGAACAATTTGTCTGACAACTAACTTCCAAAAGTGTGGTACCTTTCTTTTTGTTCACAATTTGTTTATAATCTCCAACAACCTGACTTAAATCTTCTTCCCAAGGTGCTTTATCAGATGGCCAGAGAGGCAGCCAAACCAGATGATTTGTGTGGTTTGAGCTCCTCTAGTGCAACTTCTTACTCATGTATGACAGGTAACTTTCAACAGCCCTGGTACTCAGATTTGTGGGAAAGTTTTTTTTTTTTTTAATTCTTCATCTTTTCTTCTGAATAACCCATGTGGTATATTTTGCAGTGTCTATATCCTTACTATACTAGAGTTTACTAGTCTTCATGTAATACTCAGTCAGGAAATTTGCAGACTCTCTGTCATCTAGATCTCCACTTTTGCAGGACTTTTGTGGGTTTTTTTTAAATTGCAAACCTTAATCTGTTTGTTCTCTATTCACTTCAGTATCATCCACAAATGTTTTCCTCTTTGACTTCCTTTACAAGTCTCTTCCCACTGCCTTCATCTACTTTCATCTATTTTCATGGTAACCTTTGCTGAGACTTTAATCCATTTTCAACTGTCCTCTTCCTCTCCAAAGTCCATTCAATTTCCAATCAAACTTGATTCCTTTCTTTAATAAGATTTTTTTCATTCCACTATGGGCCCTGTTTCTTTCCCATTCCTCCTGAGATATTCTGTTTACTATTTTCTGTACAGTCAATGAAAAAGAATTTAAGGTCTGTTTTCAAAGTTATATTTCATAGGTGTTTCAGAAATAATATTCTCAAATATGTTTGTAAAACAGAACTAGTCAACCTTATGAAAGCTCTGCCTCCTGTTTATCAACTGAGAGCTCACTATCACTCTATCCCAACAAGTGAGTCCAGATAAATGGTTGCTTCCAATACCCTCCAAAACATCTCAAGTACAGCTCACAGATAAGTCGCTAATACCCAAAGTTATATCTAAAACTGACTGTGTGCTGTGCGATCTTGACATGTACGTTGCAATGCCCTCATTTGAGACAAACGAATCATTGTCAGTGATAAAACTGTCCAGCAAAGTTCCCACAAACTTCAGTTTTGATGTTGAAATCTCTGCAGAGAATAGTTTGATTGCAGTTTCCCAAATGCTATCACAAGATTCTCTTTATCAGTTGGGCTGACATTAATATGATAGACATGGATGACTCTTAACTTCTCACCCCAAACTTGATAGTGATACAGTCCAATTCAATGTGTATGTTTCTCGCATATATCTCCATATCTCTTTCACCTTTGAGTGTCCCCAACAATAAACATCAGAGCTCCACCAGCTCTTTCTCTGAACTCCTTTCTCAAGCACTCAAACCACATAACAGATGTACTTTATTTGTCAGAAAGCTTTCTTTCTTGTAGAGCAGCAACATGAATATCTTCCTCATAAAGAACTTTTTCAACTTCCCTAATACAATTCTGGATGCCGGTTACACTCAAATACATGATATTAAAGGTGGCAGTGGAATATGTGTTGACACCTCCCTGGAAACCACAGAAGATGATGCATTGATTTCCCTGTGTAGTTGCTTGGTATTTCTGAACTCTCTTCTGAAACATCATGGTTGGAATATGCTTGCCAGAGATTCCACTGGGAACACTGCTCTATCACAATGAGGTGGGGTGGTCTTTACTGGGGATTTCAAAATTGGAATAGACCTGCACCATTCTAAACAGAGATCATTTCATAATTAGAACTAATGAAGGACCATAATCACAACAGGATAACACTTTTAAAGCCCCATGGTTGTCTACTATCTATCCATTGAAAGAATTTATAAAAATGTAGGGCCCAGTCCCATAAGATGCTGCATGCATCCTGCTAGGATCTAAATGCTCAGTGCCCGACAGGGCCTGAGAGAGAGAGAGATCAAACAATCTCAGATGGCTTTGGCTTTTAGTGAGGTGCTATCAGATTTTATAGTTGCCATGACCGAGGAACAAGAAGGTAAAGTGACTTTCCCAGGTTCACACAGTGAATTGCAATTCAGCCAAGCGCTGAATGTAGAATTCTTCTCATTTTCCTATCAGCATATGGTAGGCTTTACAGACCATGCTGTTTCTATACACTGCCTGCTGCAAAGGCTTGCAACCAAATGACAACAGTGAAATATATATGTAATGGTGTGAGGCCATCTGGAGCAGTGGTGAGTAAATTAATTTGTTGATTTTTGTCTGCTGCATAGTGAAAGTACTTTTAATGTGATAATCTCCCAGAAATGCTAGGAATGTGACAAGTAACATCCATTGATGAAATCCCATTACCCCCATTATATTCAGCAACTGATGTTCAAAGGGAGTGAAAGCCTATTTTTTCCTCACATATATTAAAGTCTGTTTCCCTCAGAACAGCTTCATTTAACACTTGGGTATGTTACATTTGCACTACAGATTTCAGAAATGTTGTGTGAAAGATATCATTAATCCCTAGGGTGATACAAATACCAGCAGACAGACTACATTGTGTGCTGCTATCACTCAGGGACCTGTAATAGGGTAAGAGACTCTGACAAATATGTCAGTGTAAACCAGGTGCCTAAGAATTCTTTCACTGGCTACACACAGGATGCCAGACCATACACTGAGGTGGGAAAACATAAGCCATCAGTGGTGTGGCGTCTGCCCCACACTAGCACTTAAGGGATTAAAACCAACCCTTAAGAGGCAGCCAAGGGGAAAGAGGCTGGAAGGAACACCCAGTCAAAGGTCAGCAGGCCCACAAAAAAGGAGATGCAGTCCAAAGCAGAGAAAACATGGCCTGGACCCCAAGGAGAGAAGGCTGTGCCTTCCTAAGGCTGGGAACCCTGAAGCACCAGAGGCAGAGCTATTGCTGGCTGATAAAAGTGGAGTCAGAAGAGCTCCTGGTGGGTTGTTGAAAGCAAATAGTGGCAGGCACTGAGAGCAGGTGAAGAAGGTGCTAGGACTGCAGTGAAGTGGCCCAGGGAGATAGTAGCAAGAAGAGGAATTAAGGATTCGGCAAAAAGGCTGTAGTTCCTAGGGTCTCTGGACTAGGACCCAGGAACTAGGTTCCCTCTCCCTCCCCTCTACTCACCACTAAGAACTGGCAGGATAAGTGAGTGCAGGCACCACTGAGGAAGTAGTGGAGTGAGAAACTGCAACAGCCACTGGAAAAGTGGACAGACTACTGAGGAGCCAAAACTTCCCATGGAAGAGGGGAACAAAGATTGTGACTTAGCCGGAGAGCTGAGTCAGGAAGAGGATACTGTGGTTTTGGTCCACTGCAAGAAGGACTACAGATCAACTGTAGTGAGATAGTAATGGTGCACAGACTATGGATGTGGGCACCAGCATGGATTTATTTCCCAGACAACCAGAAGAAGGTGCCTGACTGACAGAGTGGTGTGAACCTATCACATCATCTTTGCCTAGAGTCCTAGGATCAGGCCTGATTATTGGTGCTGTCCTGTCTTGTCAGGCTGTTCAACTATTTAAAGTATTTCCAAAGCATACATCACCTTAGTATCTGAACACTGATGCGTCTGTCCTGTAAAGAGGACTGTCTGCCTAGAGTTTATGTGAACACAGATGAAGCTATGGTTAGAACACAAGCAGTATATGTAGCAGGGTTGTTTCCCCACTCGAGCAGGAAAGGAGTTAAAAACACTGCAGAAAGTAAGTGGTCAATGGGAACAAACGGCTGCAGGGCCAATACAGGCCCTGGAGCCTCTATAAAGACAGGGCCACAGCTCCTGCTCTGGGGACTTTGCCCTAGACCTGGAGGAGGAAGATTATGCTGTCAGTGGGGCTATAGGTGAAAGGACCCTGGACAGGTCCATGGGGCATAGCCAGCATTTGGCTAGCGCAGAGCCTTGACACAAGGGCTATGGGTACCTGGGAAGATCTGAATGGCTAAGGAACTTGGTGAGGCTCATGCTGGACAAGGGTGAGGGGGTTGAGGAGTTGCTCAATGGAGCACACAGGGTCCCTGGGCTGGGGCCCAGATAAGTGGGTCAGTGGGCAGACTGACCACAGATGAGCAGTGAATGGACAGTGACAGCCACTGATACAAATGGGCCATTTGGAAGTGAACTATCATCTGGAAGGAGGGGATGAAGGGACTCAGCCTGAGGACCTGCAACAGACTAGACAGCCACCAGAGAGATTGAGCACAAACCACCAGATGAGGTACCACTTGAGTAATCTGCTGTACCATCACCAAGAGTTGACCATCTGGTGGGTCATGTGCTGCCAAGGGTCTACATAATATAATAGCTGAACAAGTTCTAGCTAGGTAAAGACTAATGATATGTTCCAATATATGATGTGTTGTATCAACCTAGGCAGGCTGACAAAAGTCCTGTACCTTTCACTGAGGTAGTTTTATTTTGTTGAAAAAATAGGGCACTTTTGTCAGTGGAGGGGAAGAAGAGTAATTGCAGTGTGTACATTTCACTGTTTTGTCAAACAAGTGGACTTCTTTTCAACAAAACATTCTAGTGTAGACCAGGCCTTAATAAGGGGCAATAAGTTTAAAATAAAGCCCTATATGAGGGCAGTATGTGTTTGCTGAGTGTAAGGTAAGAGACTGGAAATCTGGTCATTTGATTTTTCTATGTAAAGAAAAATGCTTTCTCATAACTAAACCCAAGAAAGGACCAAGTGGCAAGTTGTCTTGTTTTAAGTGGCATTTTGCAGGAAACATTTATATTTTATTCCTGCAATATATGCACCACTGACTTTGAATAGAATTGTGTGTACTCAGAGCTTCAGACAATCAGGACTGAATATACTGAAACCTGTGTAGTTTGAGTGAATGGGGAGACATTACAGGGAACACAGGGTATTTCCACACAGAATGGATTGTGAAAACACCTGCCACTTGGTGCACTCTGCTTCCCTCCAAAGGTGAAATAATTTCAGAAGTATTTGTATCATCATCAGGGATAAATAATTTCTGGAAAAGATGACTGAGTAGTGTCCAGTGAGGGGTGAATTCATTAGAGATAGGGAATTACCTCTCCTTTCAGTTGGTAGTGGCTAAATTTTCAGGCTAAGATCTGCAGGCATTTCAGTGTTAGGAGTTAACAGGCTGAAAAAACAAATAAGCTGTTAAATGAAAAATAAATCTCTCTAAAGCAATAGCATGTTTCCATTGTCAAACTGCATTTCAGGAAGTAGTTTGTAAATTCAAGTACAGTCCAGATGAACGTTACATAGACACTTCTGAAATAAGAGACATAAGATGGATGAGGTAATGAACATGTCTATACTGATGGTGGCAAATTCACCGCCATCAGTTGGAACTTCCTGGTTTAAGTGAGATGTCTGTGAAGACACACTCAGTTGATTGAAAACTCTATCACTGAAGACCACCTCCTTAAGTGAAGTAGTGCTGAGTCAAAGGGAGGGCATTTTCCTCCAACTCAGCACAGTGGAACAATTGAGGTTAACTGGACATTAGGTAGTCAAAGGGAGATATGAAAGCTATTTTAAGTAACTTAAGCATCTACCTTAGACTGCTGCTGAAAATAGTGGCAAGTGTCGACCAGCATGGCATCTTTTACTGAACCAATTTCTGTTGGAGAAAAAGTCAAGCTTTCAAGATACACAGGACTCTTTAGGTCTGGGAAAGATACACTGACAACTGCATAGCTGTACCACTTTCTGCTGCCTTCATCCAGTGCAAGACTGGGAGAATTGACACTTGAACTGTTCCTGGGATAAACCTGGGCATGGCATGCAAGAAGGAAGGCATCTGACAAATATGGGGTGAGAGCAGGTTGATCAGAGATCATGGAACCCGTCATCTCCACGCTCACTCTCTAATTTGAAGGAGGGGGTGAATGATAGCAATAGCTGTCTGAAGCCCTCAGGCGGATTAAGGGGTTAGACCAAGGGTGCCTTATTTCCTTTCAAGATTATGGCAGATTCATGCTCTCCTGAGCTTAACTGTTGTTTCTCCTTGCAGGTAGGGATTGGGATACTGTTCAGCCCTGTTATTAAGTGAGTTAATAAACAGCCTGTCATGTAAAACCCATCCTTTGCGTGCTCTGTCTTTGTTTGCCTGTGTGTCTGTGTCCGTATGAGATTCCATATAGCGTAAGAATCTCCTTATCTCTCTTCCCCCTTTCCCCTTTATTCAAGATTGGTAATGCAGTTTGAGATTTTTGGATGAAGGACCCTAGTGAAGTACAAAATGCTGTTTATCTCTACAAGATTTTTTAAAATAGAACCTTCAATTTTGTTAAAAATTACCCTTAATAGAATAAAAAAAGCGCTTGAAATGCTCTACAACAGAAGCTCTGAGCAAAGCTAGGAGACAGTCCACACTGGAACACTGAAAACATTAAGTAATATTTAATTTTGTAATCATATTTTTGCAAATTAAACTAAGATGTTTATAATATCAATATTTATCCATTCTGAGTCCTTCATCAGTCTCTTAACTCATTTTCTTCTGTCATTACCTGAGTTGTAAAGACCTGAGATGGGTCATTTGTGCTTAATTTAATCTATGATTTTCCCAGAATAGTCACTTTGTTCATTTCCAGCTTTAATTACAGAGAAATATTTTGTTCTGCAAAGTATCCGCCACATTCAATGTGTGAAAGGGTATAAAAGCCATAGCAAAATATACATGCATTTCAATAGATGGTCATTTCTGTTTCAGGAGATTCAGTGAATGACAGTTCTATTCTTTAGCATAGGTTTTCCTGGTGATATAACAGTTGATAAATTAAATGTACAGCATATGAATAGCTGTTAGCATACCAAACACTGCATGTAATCTGGATAAATGGGCAGTGCAGAGGTGAGTGCTATAAAGGTTTGGAGGGACAGAATCCTTCCCCCATGGACCTAAAGTAGCCACAGAATTTCTCCCTAACTGCTGCTGCAGCCTCAGTGGAAGCTAAGTAGCCAGATCAGCTCTTGTGTCCAGCTCCTGCAAAGGGGATATATGACCAGTTGAACCATAGCATTCCAATTTCCTTGCCACACCATGGGTAGGTCTACACTGGAGGCTTAAGTTGACTTAACCAGGCTTAAGTTGACTTGGGCAACTCCAGGGCCGCCTCTGGAGTTCATTAAGTCAACTTAAGCACCTGCTTAAGTTAACTTAATAATTCTCACCCTTAAAGTTGACTTTAAGGGTTAAGTCAACTTTAAGTAATAATCAATCTGTATCCTCACTGTTTAGGCCAGGGTGGGATTTAGAGAGAAGCCTGCATGATCATATTAGCAGCAAAGGCTGCCTTTAGTTAGGGAGCAAATATTCAGCAGAGTCTCCTTTATATTTGTTACCTGGGATTCCTGACTCTTCTTTGTCATAAGGGATTCTATGAGCGAGCCCACACCTGTGAGGTGCTGAATACCATCTGTGACCTGTTCAGCATGGATTCCTGGAATCAGGCTTGCCAGAACTGCTCAGTCTTTCAGAACTGGACCCCAAGTTTGCATAAATAGGCTGCAAAAAGGTGAGGAACTTACTGTAGCTTCAAAATGTTACAACCGTCATTTTCAGAAGTGGCCACCGACCTGGAATGCCTCAGTTTTTGGGGTGACCAACTTCAGATACTTTTGGCTTAGTTTGCTGAACACTCAAAACTCCAGTTAGAATGTTGCAAACAGGGACAATATCTAGACAGAATCTGTATCCGTGTCAAGAATGCGAATTCAGTGTGCAAAACAAATTGAGTTAAATAATGTATTTAACTCATTACATCAACTTTTATATCTCTCATAGTTAGAATGATTCAAGGAATACATTATAGGTTTCTTGAACAAATGGAGCCTGCCCACACTAAATGAGTCAGATAAAAATCAATTACATTGTGAATTCTGAACTGTAGAAACAATCAATGTCACTTTAGTCCCCTCCCTAGCAACAGCAGATCGGTTCTGGTCAACAGATTATTTTCAAGTTGGTTGGTACAAAATATTTCTAATAATATTCACATCTTAATAAAAAAAAGGTAACATCTTTTTGCGTCCTTTTGAGCACAGAAGGCTACCTGCTATGAAAGGACAGGAATTAGTAATTGCCTTTTTTTTATTTTGAACAGGATAAGCAACATCAATGTAATGACTCACTCACACTTATTTAATATGTCCCAAGTTACTTTCCTCTCCCATAATCAAGAAGGTTCCTGCTAAACTTATTTAATTAATGCCAAAATGCTGTCTTTGAAACTGACATTGTAGGACACCTTCATGAAACAGAATTAATTTTGAATACTTGGGGCCAAATTTTACCATCAGACTCATACACTCACATCCCACTGAACTCAACAGGAATTCTGCCTGAGTAAGGACTTGGTAAAAACTGAACAGAGATCTCAGTAGGTGGCAGATCCCATATTCCAGGGGTTCTCAGACTGTGGGTTGGGACCCTCTTGGAGGTCACAAGCAACTTAGAGGGTGGGATCACACAAATTCTTTTATCATTGGGGGGGGGTCACAGTATCACAAAGTTTGAGAACCACTGCCATGTTCCTTTAGCTGCTCTAGTGGCCTCTATAGCTCTAGTCATCCATGAGTCTTTTGCTCTCACCATTGGGCTGAATGACTCAATTTGCTTTCCTCCTAACACTGGGGAGATCTGCTAAAATACATATTCTAGGTATTTTTTTGTGACTGGATTGGTTCTTTCCTGGATAATCTAAGATATTGATGGGAATGGGTCGCTATAACATGACATCAAAACAGTTTTCTGCTTTGTCCATTTTTAGTTTTCAGCTCTGTCCATTTTTTAGTAAAGTGTTATAACTAAGAATTTACTTAAATCAAGGAGAAATCACACATTTTTGATTGATTGGTCATGGTATAAATAACAATTTTCATGGATGAGTTCATACAATAAATATGCAACAAGTATTGTTACTACCTTTTTAAATTGTCCTGGATAACGGAGTCTGCTAAATAAATAAATAAATTGAAATAATAGAGTATAATTCTCAAAGCTGTACATAATTTAGAAATACACATTTATGCTGATCCAAAGAAAACAGGCCATTATATTTCTTAAATACCAGCATGCAGTGTCCACCATCAGCTCCAGCTGACATCTTCTGTCTCTGTGGGTTGAATACCTGTTCATACATTGAAATCACATATTCTGCTTCTATGGAATTGGTAGACGTTGTAAGGTAGCATTTGCCAACTTGTAGAGCTTTGGAAACCAATCAAAAGCACTCACAAAATGCAGTTACACCAGCATCTGGCGTTCTTTGACAAAAGTCAGAAGAGCAGCATGGTCTTGGATCACCTCCTGTATCCATACTTGCTACAAACAGGCAAAGGTCACACCTCCTGACAGTCTATTTAAGGCAAACACATGCCTCTTTGGTGGCTTTCCTAGCCAAGGTATCAATATAGGACTTCTGCAGGGCTGCAACTTGTTCTTCACTGCACACCTTCAATGTTATCACACAACAAGCCTGATATGCTGCAGGCTTTGGCAGGGTGATATTGCAACTGGCATGTCTGTGGATTCCCGGCCACCTATGAAGGTACTGCTTTGAGTCACCTAACTTGGAATGGACATGAGTGAGCACTCAAAGCAGAAAAAATGGTCACTAACCTTCCATAACTTGTTTTTTGAGATATTGTTCACATCCACTCCATGAGCCTCTCTCCTTCTCCTCTGTCAGTTTCAGCAAGAAGAAACTGAGAGAAGGAGGGCTGGAAGCACCCTATATATGGTCACATACATATACCACTGCAGGAGGTAGCAGAGCTGGCCCTAACAGATACCACTGAGGTAAAAATCTCTGGCACTGGTGCACGTATCACACACAGAGCAACATATCTTAAAGAACAACCTGTTATGGTAGGTTAGTAACCATCTTCTCAGATGGAAGCAAGACTTCTTGGCTACTGCTTTGATTGGCTATGGACTCCTTGAATTGTGGTTTGTGGCTTGGGCAATGCTTCAATATTTTTTTAAAAGACGAAATCAGTATATCCACATCAGGAAAACATATGCATCAGATATCACTGGCCACTGAGAGAATGCATGCATTACAGGTCAATGTCAATTGGTTTTGGCATCATTCCTTGTAGTATGTCAAAGAAAACTTTGCACATGTACATGGTGATGTTAGAGAAAATGCTGAGATCTTTTAAAATCTAAGTCATAGTTTACACTAGCCCTTACTACAGCTTGTGATACAGTCTGAAAATTTACTGACTTGAACTGAACAGGCCCCATTAAGAAAATGGTCATACAGTCATCTTTCCACTTGCCTGGTGTGAATAAAATGTGGAATATATACTTATCCTGTGCATCTGTTGCTTCATCAGCTATAACTGGAATGGGAATCATGTTCTGCCAGCACAAATTTTATAGACTGAAAATGCTTCACAGTTATTTCTGTTAGATAATCTTGGTGAAGTTTGTTCACATGTGGGAAACTGCCAGCATTTGGTATGGGCTTTCTAAAGTATGCCCAGGCCAAGACTACACTGATAGCAGAACTCAGCAGCAGTCAATGGGAGTTCTGCAAGCTACTCTGCATAGCTTGCATAACCCCCATCAACTTTAACTTCCCTTCTACATGCTGTCTCTGCTGTGCTGTGTCGACAGGAAATGCATTCCCATGGATACAGTGCTACGCCTCCTAAGGAGGCGGTTTTATTAGATTGACTTCTGGATCAACTGAGCATGTCTTTAGTGACTGCTCAATCAATCTGTATAAATCAGTCTGATAGTGGCAAATTTGCTGCCATCAATGTAGTTCCGGTTACAGATTATCTGTTGTTTGTAAAGGCATGCTGGCAGCAATGAAGGCTTCCACTACCTCCACTGTAGCTTTTTCTTTCTTTCTTTTTTCTTTTCTTTTTTGCTAAACTACTTTCAGCTGTTCTTTTAAACAACATAGACGTTATTGCTTATGTTTTTTCTGAGCTGTAGCCTCTGCCTTTGTGCTTTCTATTTAATATGTGTTTCAGACTCAAACTGGCAATTGATCATGTATTTTTCTGAACAAAACCAGAGTCCCGTTGTAAGATAAATCAATTTGCCACTGTCTGCATGTAGGTTCTTACGGGGTGGGCGTTACTTCACATGATCCAAAGCTGAAATGTTTTCTGCTTTTTTAGATTTGTTGCCAATTTTCTTTATATGCAACAATGACCCTTTCACAAAGCTTGGTGATGGTTGTGCTCACTTACTGTCATAAACATTGATACACTCTTAATCAATGAGCTACTATAGTGACTGCTGTGCTCATTTTAGTCCACATCATGCAACTCGACATTCTCAATCAACTACAGGGGCTCCTCAGAGGTACAAACATTTCAGAAAATGTTCATAACTCTGAACAAAACATTATGCTTGTTCTTTCAAAAGTTTACAGCTGAACATTGACTTAATACAGCTTTGAAACATCATTATACAGAAGAAAAATGCTGCTTTTCCTTAATTTTTTATATTTCACACAGTCCTGTACTGGATTTGCATTATTGTTCTTTTCCTTCTGCTGTTACCTGATTGCATACTTCCGGTTCCAAATGAGGTATGAGGTTGACTGGCAACTGTGAAGTTTTACTGTATCCACAAAGACAGTGTTCTCAACATTATTTGAATGGGCCCCCCATTCACTGTAGTCATTTATGCTCCCCCATCCTCCTCATTACATATACTGCCACCTAGCTCTGAAGGAGAGAGTGGAGAGCAACAGCTGATGGCCGGGCAACCAGCTCTGAAACAAGCAGCAGCACAAAAGTAAGGGTGGCAAGGTGAAATGTGGTATCTCTCAATATCACTTTTCACAGCAGAGTTAGTGCCCCATTGCCACCCACATTTCTGTGTTCCTGCTGCCATCTGAGGGTTGACAGCTGGAGCCTCACTGCCTCGAGGTGAAGGCGAGGAGGCAGAAGGAGCCTCAGCCCATGCTGCCTCCAAGGGAGATGCTGAAAGAGGGGAAAGAGAAGGAGAGCCTGAGTGCAAGCCATCTCCCAGTGAAGGACTTAGGGAGGTAGAGGAGAGCCCAAACCTGAGTGACAGGGCTCTAGTTGTCAGCCCTTGGACGGCGAGGCTCTGGCTGTCCCCTTTATCTTTGCCTTTCAAGTGGCTATGGCTCTTCTGCATGAGCCCTAGGCATCTGGGGCTGATAGGCAGAATTCATCCAAAAAAAAAAAAAGGAGAGGAAGAAGCATACAGGCATGACTACACTAGAGGGCTCAATTAAGCCAGTTTAATAAAGTCTACTTTAAGCCAGTTTAGAGCGTCCACACTCAAAATGCCAGGAGACTGCCCACGCCCACACTGGCAGCTGCTAGGTCACCCTAGGAGCGGTGCAGTGTGGCTAGCTGGCCAACAGTGCATCACAGCAGAAGTGCCCCTCTCTCCTGACCACCCCTTTACTACAAGAAGTGAGTGACCACACCACCCTCCATATTGTGTGTGGCAACAGGGAGCCTGAGGTCAAGAAGCCTGGTGTGCCCCAGCAATGTGCCAGCACAGCACTCCACATCCTCCATGCATTGCCCAGACTCCTTCAGCTCTGGACCAGGAGCTGTAGGGCAACTGCCAGTGCAGGGGCAGGCTGTAGCAGGCTGACCCCTTGCCCTCTCTGGCAGCTGGCATGGACAAAGTGCCCTCCATGCACACACACATCTGGGCACGGGAAACCAGCAGCAACTGGTGGTGCCGGATTGTGGGATGATGACCACTGGCTACAGAACCTGCAGATGAGAAAGAGCACCTTCCTTCAACCGCCCATTCCTGCCCCCCTGCTTCCTTAGGTCAACTTAAGCCCCTAGTATAAACATACCCACAGCTTGAACTTCCCTTGATACATTCCAGCATCTTCCTTGGGTGGCCCACTCCATAGTTTGAGAACCACTGTGCTATGATGACTGGAGTGATATTGCATGATTATAGTCAACTGTTTTTGCATTGTGGTGATCATAGACATTTTGCTGTATTTTATGAAGAATATGTATTTCACAATTTCTGTGAAATCACAAATTAAGTACAGCCCTACTTTTAACTGTTAAGGCTATAATCCATTCTTACTGTAGGGCTTCTGCAAGTTCATAGTGTATGAAAGGGTTCTTTTATATCAGATTTTATTTATTACATTCCTTATTTAGCTAACCTTTCTAAGTTCTTATTATCCCTTAACAAAGACAAAGATGTGGTCTTCTGTTGATCAAGTTTTATTAATTCCCCTTATTTTGTCTAACTCTTCCCTCAAGGACTCGTATATATCAGGACACATCAGAAACAGATGTTGATAATCCTATGTGTGTTGTTTACACCCTCAGCCTTCATTGGATTCTCTGAATTCCAGATGGCACACAGTCATTCTATTTTGTATATAAGATTAGAATGGGTTTAGCTTCAAATATGCATCTCTGTCTCTACTTTGTAATTTTAATTCCAAGGTCTAGACCTCCTTGTCCTTTTCACCTTTAATATTCCTCCATTCTTGCAGTATGATCGCTTCCTTGACAGAGAGTAGGCAAATAGCTCTTTCTTTCAATACATTTTTGAACTACTGCTCATCAGAAGGTGGTGAACTTAGAATTAATTATTTGTATTATTGCTTTACTTAAATATCTCAGGAATGCATAGAATTGTGTACCTTAAATTACAGCACTACTGAAAAGATTAATAACTGGATCTTCCACAACTTCCTAAGGCTTATGAATCCATAGTGTATAGGGCGTGTGGTCTGCTATAATGGGACTGGACCAAGTCTTAGCAGACATGGATTCTAGTTCCATCTTTACTGTCCTGCTATATCACAGAATTATAGAACTGGAAGGGACCATGAGAGTCCAGCCCCCTGCACTCATGGTAGAACCAAGTACCATCTTAAACCATCCCAGACAGGTGTTTGTTCAACTCGCTTGCAGTGATGCAGATTCCACTTTCTCCAATATGTCCACATAGTCCCTGAAATGAGGTGCCTTCCAATTCAGGCCTAACCAACATGGAGTAGACTGGAAGAATTACCTCTCATGTCTTACTTATAATACTCCTGTTAATACATCCCAGAATTATGTTTGCTTTTCTTGCAACAGTGTTATACTGTTGACTTATATTTAGTTTGTGGTCCACTATGACATCCAGAGCCTTTTCCACAGTACTCCTTCCTAGGCTTTCATTTTGTATGTGTGCAATTGATTTTTCCTTTCTAACAGGAGTACATTGTATTTGTCCTTATTGAATTTCATCCTATTTACATCTGACCATTTCACCAGTTGGTCCAAATCATTTTGAGTTGTGATCCTAACCTCCAAAGCACTTGCAACCTCTACTACCTTGGTATCATCCGCAAACTTTGCGTGCTCTCTATGGGTGCGTCTACACTGGCACATTAGTTTGAATTAAGGAGCCTTAATTCGAACTAACTTAGTCCCTGTCCACCACAGACTTTCACTAAGGAATTCCTTAATTCGAACTAATGAAAGCTTAGTTTGAATAAGTAACACCTGCATTTAGTTTGAATGAAGCACTTAGTTCAATTCTTAGTTTGAACTAAGCACAGTGTAGATGAGGATTAAGCCTTAATCTGAGCTAAATAAATTTGAATTACGGCAGTTAGTTTGAATTAACAAGGTGCACTAATTTGACTTAACTTTTAAGTCAAATTGGTGCACTTTGTTAATTTGACTTACTAAGGTTGGGTTTAGTTTGAATTAAGGTCAAACTTATTAGTTCGACTTTGTTAATTTGAACTAACTTTTGTAGTGTTGACATAGCCTATGCTATTATCTAAATCACTGATGAAAGTATTTAACAGAACCAGACCCAAAACCAATTCCTGTGGTACCCCACTCATTAAGCCCTCCCAGCATGACTGAACTGTTGATAACTACTCTTTGGGAGTGGTTATCCGACCAGTTGTCACCTTGTAATAGTAACTCCATCTATATTGTACTTTCCTAGTGGTTAATTAGAAGGTGATGTGAAATCATATCAAAAGTCTTACTAAAGTCTAGATATACTACATTTACTGCTTCCTGTCTATGCACAAGGCTTGCTACCCTGTCATAGAAAGTTATCATAGTTTAACATGATTTGTTCTTGACAAATCCATGCTGACTATCACTTAACACTTTATTCTCTTCTAGATATTTGCAAGTGATTCCTTAATTATTTGCTCCAAATTTTTTCCTAGTACAGAAGTTAACCTGACTGGTCTGTAATTTCTTGGGTTGTCCTTATTTCCCTTTTTATAGATGGACACTATATTTGCCCTTTTCCAGTCCTCTGGGATCTCTCTGGACTTTCCAAAATTGTAGCCAATAGCTCAGATAGCTCCTGAGTCAGCTCCTTGAGTATTCTAGGGTGCTTATCATCAGACCCTGGCGACTTGAAGACATTTAACTTGTCTAAATAATTTTTAACTTGTTCTTTCCCTATTTTAGCTTCTGGTCCTATTCCATTTTTACTGCCTTCACTATGTCAGGTATCAAATTGCCACCACCCTTCTCGGCGAAAGCTTTGAACAACTCAAGCAAGGACTCCTTGTGCCACTTGAAGATTAACATTTTTTTTATCACATGAGCTTCATAGGAGAAAATCCAACTTCATCAGATGCTTTGAAGATGGGGGAACTTACAGAATGGGAGGAAAATAAAGGCAGGGAAGTGTAAAAGTCATGGGATCAGGTCATCCTGAAACAGTAAATCAAAGCAGTTGTTAAGATTCAAATGGTAGGAAACAGCATAGAGGAAGGTGAGGTCAAATCACCTTTGGAATGGGAAAAGAACCCATAGTCATGATTTAGTCTTGCTTTCGCACGACTGAATCTGCATATCAGTTCCAATTCTGCCATTTCCCTTTTGAAGTCTTGACTTCACTTTTCTGTACCTCTGTTTCCTACCTTTCATCTGTATTTTCTATTTAGATTGTAAAGTCATCAGGGCAGGAGGTACCCAGGACCAGTTTGGACTTCTAGATACCATTGTAATACAATTAATAATGATACAAACAGAGAAAAGGAAAAAGTGAGTCAAATTTTCCTCTCAGATACACTGTGGAAAATGATAGTAACTCTTCTTAAGTCAGTGGAGTTATTTATATTTACATTTGTGTAAATGAGAGTAGAATGTGGCTCAGTGCGAATAATTTACACAGTGCCATAATACTCATGACACTTCATATAATGCATGAAATCAGGGTGGAAAAGTGTGTTCTCAGTTTAACTGGTGTAATTCTGGAAAAAGTCTCTTGACCTAAATGGCTAATCTTAAGTAACTCAGTTGTGGCCAATGGAATTAGCCATACTTACACTCGTTTAACCGAGCAGAATTTGGCCCATGCTTTCAGTTCCAAAGATTTGATATTCTAAATTTAGCAGACTTAAAGACATGGATGAGAATAGCAACTGTAACCTTAAATCTGAAAACGTTCCATTTTTATTTTTGCAAATAAAAGCACTTCTGCAATAAGACTAAAAAATCACATGAAAAATTACAAAATAGCATTTTCTTACATTACCCTAATGACTTGAAGAGGCACAGTGGGCGCATTCTGTGTATTTATTACACCCATTTCTGGGAAAAAGCTAAACATCAGGTCCTTATGTATGATCCATCCCAGCAAATGTATCACTTATGTTACTGAGTTAGAATTAAAAGAAATCCTCACCAGCCTACCAAGGGAATTGTGGAATCAAAGAGACTTAAGACCGCTGGGAGTCTTTCCATTTAGTTCAGTGGGATTTGGATCAGGCCTTAAAAGCACAATCACATGCAGCACAGGATCCCCTATCTTTGCAAGGTCCGATCCAGCAATCATTCCATATGTAGATCTTGCAATCAGAACTGGTCAAAAAGCTTTTCTTGTTTTTAATTCCATTCCCAGTGAAGACAGTGGCTATGTCTACACCTCCCAAACTTAGTTCGAATTTGTTAATTCGAACTAGTAAGTTCAAGTGTAGTTCAAACTACATTTGAACTTACTAGTTCAAATGAACAACATGAACAGTTCATTTGACTTAACTCACTTTGTTAATTCAAACTAACTGCCCTCAGTTCAAGCTAAAAAAGTGGACTTAAATGTCCACACGGTGCCAAGTTTGAACTACGGATCGAACTAAGGGCTTAAAGTGCAAGTCTTACTAGTTTGATCTAAGCTTCCATTAGTTCGAATTAAGGAAATCCTTAATTTGAACTAATGAATGCCTAATGCAGACAGGGACTAAATTAGTTTGAATTAAGCCTCCTTAATTCAAAGTAACTTGCAAGTGTAGACACAGCCAATGCGAATAATGTGTACTAAGCTCTGGCAGGATCCGCTCACTAGTTCACAGGAAAGACAAGCTGTCTAAAAGAAGTGAATCTATATGGTACATTGCTTTGCTGATCCTGTACACCCTTTTTTAGATTTTGTATTCCTGATCTTACAAGTCTTACAAGAACAAAACTTACACTGATGTCAGTGGAAATTCTTTAACAGGAAGTCTTGGAGTGTGCTCTAGTATATGACAGCACTGCAATAAAAGGTGGAAAAATTTAAAATTAAGAGAGAGTGCAAAGGTCAAAAATCACTTTGAATTCTGCAACCAAACACTTTTCCTGGAATAAACTATTGCAGCACAAGAATAGGATCAGCTGCTCCTAAATGGTTATTTTTAGGGTATGATGTGTCAAATAATGCGTGTTTGCTGTTAAGTTTCCAAATGCTGCATTTGAAGTAAGTGCAGGGGGTAATGTGGTCACAAAAACAAACCCAATGAAATAAAATAGTTACATTTTACACTTGTCTGGCACTTTCCAGCCAAGACTTTCGAAGTACTTCAGAGATAGGAACAAATTAGACCTCAAAATCACATTGCTTGCTATGTACAAATACTGCTATTTTACAGATCAGAAAACTGATACAGAGGAAGAAGAGGTGATTTAGCCATTGACGACAAGCCTATAACGTAGGTCACTGCAGTTTGTACGGGGAAAAGCCAAAAGAATTAGCAATGTGTACTTTATAGTTCAACCTGAGTGTCATAAACAGGTGTCAGGGAGTCAAGTTCACTCTTATTGCTACAGGAAAGGGGCTCTGGTACAGAAAAGGCTGATGACTTGTAAGTGATACAGCCTTGACAAAAAGAACTCCTCTCCCTCCCCTCCGTTCTAGCCCTTGCTTGACTCCTTAATCTACTGCTGAGTCAAAAGAAAAATGAGGCTATGCTGACTGTAGCTGGTGGCTGCTGTCCACTGTGCAACACAATTCCTAAGGCCTGCAGGCAAGTGCAATGGAGTCATTTATCAGAGGACTCAGATCCTGGACACTTTCCCCATCGGAAGGTCACAGCGAGAGCACAAGGTGGGACAAGAGGATTGGAGTCAAACAGATTGAGTCTTTAGTTTTAAAAACCAAAACACTTAAATCCTTTGTAGAGCTGCATAGCAGTTGAATAAAAAATGTTAGGAGAAAAGGGAACTGTGAACTGAACAAGCTGTCAAGGCAGCCTGCGCCTGAGGGGATTGATGTTACTTTGCCTCCAGTGCTTTTAGATGTGAAATCGATTCACTGTTTCACAAATAAGGACACAGTTGAACCAAATTCCAAAGGGGCAGCTGTTCTCAGGGGCATCACTTAGCACCTGGCACATGGGGCATGTGTCCTGAGTCCAGCTCCAGTGCCCCATACCACTGGCGGGCCCCTGCCTCTCCCGTCCCCATCCCCCACAGGGTATCTGGGGCCAGGCTGGCTGCAGCGGTGCCTGCTTCTCTTGGGCCAGGCTGCCCACGGCAGCCACTGCCTTGCCAGGCCTGTCCCCAGCTAGAGACTGGGTTCTGGGCTGGCAGCAACAGGAGCCCCGGGCCCTGACTCCGGATCGGGGCCAGGGGCAGGGCCCCGGCTCTTTCCTTGGGGCAACAAGGCTCCTGGCTGTTCCTCTAGTTCAGCAAAACAAACAAGGAGTCCTGAGGTATTTAAAACACATGTATTTGTAGCACAAGCTTTGGTGGGAGAAGAATCCCCAAAATTCGTCAGATGTCCCCATCCTCAAAGCATCTGACAAAGTGGGCGTTTCTGCTATGAAAGCTCAGGTTACAGATACATTTGCTAGTCTTTAAAAGTGCCCCGGGACTCCTTGTTTGTTCAGTTTAACCAAAGCACCACCCAGATACTTTTATAGGTTAATATCAAAGACAAACCATGAAGGGTTGAGAAGTGGGCAGATTCCTCCCATCTCCCAAGCCTATGCAGAGCTGGGCACGCAGCCCCCACTCCTGCTGCTTCTCACCCCCCCAAAAGCAAGGAGTCTTGTGGCACTTAAAGACTAACCCCTTTATTTATCCCATGAGACTTCCTGGGAGAAAATGCCACTTTGTCAGAAGAGGGGGAAGGTACAGAACGGCCTATCCCATGCCTTACCCTCCCCTGCATTCATTTTCATCCCATTCTGCACTTCCCCCTCTTCTGAGGAAGTGAGATTTTCTCCCCGCAGAGCTCAGGCGATAAATAAATCTGTTAAAGTGCCACGAGGCTTTTTGAAAGCCAAAAAAAAGAGACTAACACGGCTCCCCCTGCGCGGCGGCGCTGTCAGTCCCAGGCACAGGCGGTTGGGGTCGGCTCCCTGCCTCTGGAATCCCCGGAGCGCGCCAAACCCGCCCCCCTCATGCGGCCCGGCCGCGGCGCCGCCTCACTCGCCGGATCCCTCCGCCACGCCTCCCCGAGGCCGGGCCACGCCCCCCGCGCGGCGGCGGCGCCTCCCCCAGCCGGGCCGGGCCTAGCGGCAGCGCGGCGCGCGATGGGCGAGGAGCGGTTGGTGTTCCTGCGCGCGCGGGGCCGGACGCTGAGCGCTTTCCGCCCAGGTAGGCGCCGCCGCCGCCGCCGCGTGAGGGGCGGGAAGCCGCGTGCAGGCCCGGCTGGGGGGGAGCGAGGGGTCGCTTGCCGCTAAATTTGGGGCCAGAGAGCTCCCCCGGCACAGCTCAGCCCCCGTGGGTTTGGCGCTAGCGCCCTCCCCTGCCCCGGTGCTTCAGCCTCTGCCACCGGCCCGCCGGCTGGGCGAAAGAAAGAGGGAGTCCGGGTCCAAAGGGCAGCCCTGTCAGTCCAGGGCAAAAAAACCAAACCAGCCAGCAGCCCTTTTAAAGACTAGCTATCTACATTTTAAAGTAAATTTGTTGGGTCTTTGAAAGGGTCGCAAGACTCCTTGTAAGTAAATAAAACTAAGCCAAGAAGTCCTGTGGCGCTTTTAAAGACTAACCATTGATATTTTAAAATAAATTTGCTGGGTCTTTGAAAGTGTCGCAAGACTCCTTGTAAGGTAAACAAAACCAAAACAAGGAGTCCTGTGGCACTTTTAAAGACTAACCATTGATATTTTAAAATAAATTTGCTGGGTCTTTGAAAGGGTCGCAAGACTCCTTGTAAGGTAAACAAAACCAAAACAAGGAGTCCTGTGGCACTTTTAAAGACTAACCATTGATATTTTAAAATAAATTTGTTGGGTTTTTTAAAGTGTTGCAAGATTCCTTGTAAACAAAACCAAAACAAGGAGTCCTGTGGCACTTTTAAAGACTAACCATTAACATTTTAAAATAAATTTGCTGGGTCTTTGAAAGTGTTGCAAGACTCCTTATAAGTAAATAAAACAAAACCAAGAAGTCCTGTGGCGCTTTTAAAGACTAACCATTGATATTTTAAAATAAATTTGCTGGGTCTTTGGAAGTGTCGCAAGACTCCTTGTAAGGTAAACAAAACCAAAACAAGGAGTCCTGTGGCACTTTTAAAGACTAACCATTGATATTTTAAAATAAATTTGTTGGGTTTTTTAAAGTGTTGCAAGATTCCTTGTAAACAAAACCAAAACAAGGAGTCCTGTGGCACTCTTAAAGACCTGTGTTCCCTCTAAGCTGTGCGTATGTGTGCACACAGGTTGTGAAGCCTGTGCACACAACAAAATAAAGTGTGCACAAAAAAATTCAACAGTGGTAATATTTTTATGCTACTTTAAGAAGGCAATTTCAAGTAGCATGTTTCAAATAAGGCTTTGTAATTTATAAAATCATTTTCATCATCATATCAAAATAAAATTTAGACATTATTGGCATCATACACACTTATTTCACTGCACTCACAAGTTTGACCACACTCACTGGAGTGTGCACAAATTTGGACGCTGGTTCCAAAAATTTGCACGAAAGAAATTTTTTGTCCACACAGCCTATGACAAATTAGAGGGAACACTGTTAAAGACTAACCATTTAAATTTTAAAATAAATTTGTTGGGTCTTTGAAAGTGTCGCAAGACTCCTTGTAAAGTGAACAAAACCAAAACAGGGAGTCATCTGGAACTTTTAAAGACTAACTATTTAAATTTTAAAATAAATTCATTGGGCTTTTAAAAGTGTTGCAAGACTCCTAGTAAACAAAATAAACAAGGAGTCCTGTGGTGCTTTAGAAGACCAACACACTTTGTGTTGCTGAACTAGACTAACACGGCTACACCTTTGGAACGTGTTGATACGGGTTGCGATCAGTTTATGTCTTGATAGGAGTACAGGTTATTTTAGTAAGTTCCAAAGGGGCAGCCATGTTAGTGTAGTCCAGCAAAAAAAAAGCAAGGAGTCCTTTTAGTGTGACAGGACTCTAGATTGTTTTAGCTTTCATAACTAGCAACCCTTGGCAGTATGAGTGGCCTAGCAATAAGCTAATATTGATTTTATGCATCTGGAAGGTCAGTTGTAGAAACAAACAAGGAGTCCTGTGGCATTTAAAGACTAAAAAAAATTATTTATTCCATGAGCTTTTGTGGGAGAAATGAAAACTCATGCAATAAATAAATTTAAGTCTTCAAGTGCCACAGGACTTCTTGTTTGTTTCACTGAACTAGACTAACATGGCTGCCTGTTTAGAACTTGACAAGATGTGGGAATATATTTTATCTCTGTAGTTGTTCTTGAGTTGATTTAGTGGGCTAAGGGCAACTTTGTTACAATGTTTAGCTTTTCTGGTGCTCTTTAGAAATATTTGGTCTGTCGTATTGCCAAATTTAAAAAAATAAAAAAACCCAACAAACTAATTTGGAGATTGAATTATCCCTTCCCTCATTTTGCTAACCTATTAATTACGGATGGAGTTGTTGGTTTGGAAAAAAGCACGTAGGTTTCTTGGTACAAGTGGCGGACAGAGTATCTTGGTTCCATCAACTGTCTAATGAAATTTCAACAAATGAACATCCTGTAACACGGTAAATATTAGTGATCGAAACTAAACTCAAAACCATCATGAGTTATGGTTATATGAGAATAGGAGCAAACAAAATTGTCCCAACCCCATGGATTAAGTGTTTTGTTTTCATCTCATAGCACCTGAACACTTCTTGTTCATTAAATAAATACTTCTGGTAAAATCTGTTTGCAAACCAGTCCTGGTTTGGGCATTCAAACTTGTCAGTGTTTATCTGCCACCTCTAGCTGTGATGTTGACTTGTTATAGATTTAAGATGTTCTTTTGTAAAAGGCTAAAATTCAACAGAAGAAGCCTTTAATAAATAGAATACTGGTATGTTCACATACCAGGCTCCATAGGCCATTGGTCCACCTGAGAATGGAAGATGTTTGTTCACATTTTAAGCTGGGGTTCCCTAATGTTCTTGTTTTGTGCCACGCATGAGTCCATTCACCAAGCTCTCTCAGCTACTTTGAAATGATGCTTTCCTATAATGTTACTTTGGCACAATAGTTCTTTCCTTAAAAATGTGAAAATGCAATCTATTGGCCTCAATTCTTTTTCTTATGATCTGTTTTGCTAATCAGTACAAAAGATGCTTTCTCAAAACTTCACAGGTTTTTGTTGTTAATTTCTTTCTGCAGAAGTTCATGCAAGTTTACCTTGGTCAAGAAACCTCTCATATTCATTCTATGGAGGTTGCCAAACAGGGCTGCATTAAAATAACCCTCTGTCTTGTGGTGTTTTGCCTGATGGATGAAATCAGTCTTCTATAGCTAGTCTTGTAAATAATGGCAGCCTTTTTTAGTCACAGTGAAAATATTTTTACTGTTGAACATGAAATTGGAAGTGATTTAGCAGAAGCACTTTAGTTTTAAAAAACTAGTTGATGCTGGGCTGAGAAAAATGAAAATAGATTTCCCTGGAAGTGAACTACAAAGCGAATTACAGGAGGGAAAGCTTTTGTCCCATCCCGTCCCCCCGTCCCCCCCCGCTTATTGCAACTCCTTTACAGATCTTTTTCCTTCCTGGCTTCACTTTATTTCTTCTACTTCTTTCTTATAATAGGTGATTGTGTAACTTTATTCTGCATCATTTCAGTTTTTTACTCCGTTTATTCTCAATCCTTCCGTGCCTGTGTTTTCTTTCCCTTTTTTCATTATAAAATGGTTATTCTGCTGCTTCTCTTCCCAGAATCTTCCCGTATACTGAACTGCTTTTCTCATGTATCAGCAATCTCGCTGTCCTCACTCACACCAATGCATCTACATTTAAGTCATGGGAACTTTTGGATGCCTTTTAGCTAGAAGATGAAATTTATTAGTCACAGACCAATTAGTATGAAAAAAGCAGATGTGCTCATTTTCAGAGAAGAATAATCAGGTGATGGGCTAACTTTGTAGTGCAAGTTGTTGGGAAAGGGTTGGGTTCTGGGATACTACTGTTGACCCTTCTCAGGTGGATTGTTTTTGTGCAAGCCTCTGATTAGTATGTGTCTGATTAAAATCAAAGCCCTCAGTCTTTCTTTAGCTTCCAGAAGAGAGAAGTATTTTCTCATTGTTTCTCCTCACTGCTGCATAGGTGCTCATGATGGGGTGCCCTCTATTCTACTCTTCTCAGGGATCTCTTTTTTTTGTGTTCTCAGACTTCTCTACAGCAGCAGTGAAACTGACTTGATTCATACCAGTTTCATAGCTGCCTATAGGCTTCTCACTAGTAGCAGGGAAATCTGAGAAGAATCTGGTTTGTTTTCATGGTTTAGCAGAATGGAGAAACTCTGAATAGTATCAGCGGCACCGGATAGCATGACATGGAATGCTTTCTTTTACTGCAAGCTAAGGAGCTTTTTCAAAGGCCCTGCTCCTTCCGTACTAAGCCACAGAATGTGTCTACTTAGAGGTGCAGGCTTCTTTAACTCATTTTTAATAGCTTTTCACTTTAAAAAATGTGTTGATTGTGCTGCCTGAACAATATTTTCTATACCACCTAAGCTGATTGTTATGACACTCGTATTTTTCATTTCATGCAAGACACAGGAAATGAAAACCTAAGTGGTGGTCAGCCAGTTCAAAAGGGTTCTATAGAAAACACATGCATTGATGGATCATTTCACTTCTTTTAAGAAAAACCTGTCTGAGTGAGATTTCTAATGTGCAAATACTAAAGGTTGCATTTCAGATTTAAAAACTAATGGATAAAGGTTTTCAATGTCTCCAAAATGTGAGATTTGGAGGCATTAATATACAAGAGAGGATGATGATTATATGGCTTGATTTAAAAAGTTGTCAAACAATCAAGTTTAATTTTAAATGTGTTTTGTCAAATAAATTTAAATTTAGAAATCAACATGTGGCAAAGTATGTGGCGCTAATGGCCAGTCCCTTAGAGTTGGTCCTGTCATCTCTTGCTTTTGCTGTTGAAGGAGGGAAAGTGGAATGGCACAATTTAAGAATAGTAATTACTTTTGCCTGTCTGTGCTTTAATCACTGTTAAACAATTAATTTTTTAAAACATGTTTCCTCCTAAAGGATTAATGAGACCACTTACTTAGTTATATAAGTATTTAGAAACCTAACTTTAGGCTTTTATTTTTGAAAATCTTGTTTCTGATTTTTAAGAGCTTATTTGAAAAAACTGACTTACATTGGGATGCTTAGAAATCAGTGTAGCTACTGGGGAAGAATGAAGTTCTGAGCTGACTCTGCTAGATTTGAATCTGTGATTCCATGGGCTCTGAGGGTGTTTCTATCCTAGCCTTTATTATTTTTATTTTATTTCCAGTATTGCACTTACCACAATTCAGACTACTATGTTGTGTAACTGACTGGAGGTAGTTCTGGTGGAAATACAGTTCTCTGGATTCTGCAGTATTATAGTGATAGAATGTGCAATTTTCATAATGAAAATTGGACAAACAAGCTTACTCACTTACACAAGAAACATGCACCAGGACTTCAAACAGCTACAAGTGAATGTTTTACTATAGGTGGTAAACCAAGGCTAAAACTAAATGGATAAGACAAAGGACTTGTCTATACTACAGGTTGTCAGTATAGCTTATGTTGCTCAGGGGTTTGAAAGAGCCACCCTGTGAACAAGGAAAGTTACACCAATCGAAATAGTGGTGTGGGCAGCTCTGTGTTGATGGGAAAAGCTCTCTAGCCACAGTGGGTGGCTTTTATTATGCCAACAAGAGAGGAGTCTCCTGTTGGTAGAGAGCATCTTCACCAGGCATGCAACAGTAGCTCAGCTGCATTGATGCAGTGCTTCTAGTGTAGACTGTCCTAAAGTGAGAGTCAGGCATATGTTAAAGAGCATAAAAGGGAGAAACCCAACTGCAGTAATCTAAAACCAAACAGTTGGAATGCAAGAAAATGCCCTTAGATTTTCAGGGGAGCAACAATATATTTTTTAAAAATTTGTACAGCAATTTAGAGAACAACTGAGACAATCATGTGTTCTTTTCTCTTATCAATTAATGGACAAGTGGTGAAAAATATTTTCTTAGCCTGCTTTGCTTTCTACATTCTCTGTTCTTTTGTGATACCCATTACTGAGGGACAAAAGTACAAAAACTTAACTGAAACTACAAAAATCTTTTCTTCTCCATAAGTTTGTGTGGGTGTCTGAGGGCGGCGGGGGGGTGGGTGGGGAGAGGGATGGATGGGGACCAGTGTTCCCTCTAATAACTCATAGACTGTGCACAAACAATTTCTTAGTGTGCGCAAAAACATTTCTTTTTGAGCAACAATATTAGCACTATTGAATTTTTTGTGTGCACCTTAATTTTTTGTGTGCACAGGTTTCATGACCTGTGTGCATGCGCGCACGCGCACAGCTTAGAGGGAACAGTGATGGGGATCTATGTATCAGGGTGGACAAAACTGACTCACAGCTAGGCACCAGCAATTTTACTTTTTGGTCACCAGAGGGTGCTCCTCCATTACCTGTCTGCAGTGGAGCTAGGCGACAGGCTCCGAAAACTGGTCACTGTGGGGGCCAGAACCATTGATTTGTCAAGGTGTGCTATAAATTTTAATTTAGTCTCAGCCTCGTGCCTTTTCTAGGTTTCAGTAAGGCGTCATTATGACTATTCTAAATTAAGGTTTGCATTTGACCTTTCTAATTCTCACTAATGACTTTGAGGTCCAGTATAAATGGTTGACATTAGGAAATAAAGAAACAAGCAATAAAACAAACATGTTTACTGCTGGGTACAATCGATTAAAAATGTAATTTAATTAAATTATTTGTACTACCTCTTAGTATACAAAGAAACGTTGTGTAGCATTTTGGGGAGGGAAAGCAGCCCAGTCATAACACTACAAGATCTCTCTAGTGCAGAGAACCTTTTGTGAGTCTTAATAGGAGTATTGAAGTGCATCAGAGCAGCCTTGATGAATTTCCCAGAGGGCTAAAACTATCGGCCCAAAGCTCAAACTGGGGAGGAAGGTGATTGGCAATGGGGGCCCAGGGGCATTGATTGACCTCATGGGTAAGACAAACAAGGAGGCCTGTCAAGTTTCAAAAGGGCAGCCATGTTAGTCTAGTCCAACAAAAGAAACAAGGGGTCCTGTAGCACTTAAAGACTAACAAATTTATTTATCACATGAGCTTTTGTGGGAGAAAATCCCACTTCGTCGGGTGCTTTGAAGATGGGAAAACTTATAAAATGGGAGGAAGATAAATGCAGGGAAGTGTAAGTCATGGGAGCAGGTCATACTATAACAGCAAATCAAAGCGGTTGCTAAGATTCAAACACTGGGAAATCGCACATAGAGGAAGGAGAGGTCAAATGACATGTAATGGGAAGAGAATCCATAGTCACAATTTAATCCTATTTTCACAGAATTGAATCTACATATCATTTCCAATTCTACTGTTTTTCTGAAGCCTTGCTGTTTTACTGATTTGCGTGAGCACAGCTATTAAAAGTCAATCAGGAGAGTGATTAAGAAGATTGAGGTGCTCAGCAACTGGTTTTTGAATGTTGCGATTTAAACAAGGAATCTGATAGCACTCTTAAAAGCTAACAAATTTTATTCATAGCATGAGCTTTCCTAGGGGAAAATCCCACTTAGTCAGACACTTCTCCCACAAAAGCTCATGCAGTAAATAAGCTTGTTAGTCTTTGAAAGTCTCACCAGAGTCCTTGTTTGTTTTAATTGCAATGTAGCTTCCAGATTTCAGGTGGGAAGTCAGGCAGTAGGACCCAGTGAAGTAGAAGTGTCCTAGGCTGAGCCTCATGAGCCCAATTGAGCTGACACAGGCCAGCCGTGGCCGTGATTCTAATTGCAATGTTGACGTGCCCTAAGAGAAAAATCTGAGCTTCTAGTAGTAAGGAAAGAATGCTGAGATTCCTATTTGGTTGCTGTCCTGCATCCTGTAGAGAGGATTTATTTCTAGCTGGCAAGACCTTTGCACTAGTGGGTGAATTTTTCAAACTCTCTTTAGTAGGGTAAAAGTGAAAAGAATTTAACATAGTAATAGGTTTAGTATACACTTCCTGATGCCATAAAATACACTGTGCATTTGTAGTTTACCGTATATCATCACGTATAAGCCGAAAATTTTGTGCCTGAAAATTGGCTTCAAAACAGGCTCTCGGCTTATACTCAAGGGAATACGGTAGACAGCCCCTCCCAGGAGTTTCCCAGACCATGTGGCAAGCCGGTGCCCTAGTGTTGCCAGACGGCCATCTTGGGCAGTCAGCCAGGACCGGGGCTGGAGTGAGGAGGGGACCCCGGCATCTGGAGTGGCCATATAACGGGGCCTGGGGCGGGTCGGCCTGGACATTGAGGAGGGGATTCAGGGAGGCCAGGGAAGCGGCGGCAGGGACCGGGGCTTGGGGAGGGGGTCAGGGAGTTGGGGAAAGTGATGGGACGGCCTGGAGGGGTGGGGGTGGGGGGTTCCAGGGAGGCCAGGGAAGGGGAGGCAGGGCTCGGACATTGGGGGTTTGGGGAGTCCAGGAAAGCGACAGGAGGACCCAGGGTTTTTGGGGAGCCCAGGGAAGCAGCTACAGGGACTGGGGATTGGGGGGGGTGCCTGGCAGGCTGGGAAGAGCAGCAGCAGGAGTTGGGGGGTGACAGGGAAAGCGTGTTGGGGAACAGGGGAGCAACAGCAGGGCACTGAGAAGGGAGTAGGGGGGCAGCAGGAAGAGCAGGGGGTCACCAGTGGGGAAGGGGCAGAGCGGGGGGGGGCAGCAAGTAGCAGTGAGGGAAGGGCGGAGTAGGGGGTGGCAGTGAGGAGGGGGCAGTAGGAGGAGCAGAGAGCAGCAGTGAGAAAGGGGCAGAGCAGGGGGCAGCAGGAGGAGCAGGGGGCAACAGCAGGAAACAGTGGGGCGGTAGCAGTGAGGAAAGGGCAGAGCAGGTGCGAGCAAGGGGGCAACAGTGAGGAAAGGGCGCAGCAAGGGGCAACAGTGAGGTAAATGAGAAGGGAGCAGGGGGCAGCAGTGGGCGGGCAGCAGGGGTAACAGCAGTTAGGAAAGGGCAGAGCAGGTGGGAGCAGGGGGCAACAGTGAGGAAAGGGCAGCGCTGGGGCAGCAGCAGGAAACTGAGAAGTGAGCGGGGGGCAGCAGGGGTAACAGCAGTGAGGAAAGGGCAGAGCAGGGGGCAGCAGGGGGTGAGGAAAGTGAGGAAAGGGGAGAGCAGGAGTGAGGAATGGACAGCAAGGGGGCAAGGGAAAAGCAGCAGCAGAGATTTTGGGGTAGGGAAGCTGTCGGAAACTCCAGAGCAAGCCAGCAGCAGTGGGTAGGGGTTTAGGGGCCAAGGCCAAAAGGGGACCTCGGCTTATACCTGGGTCACCAATTTTAGCTTCTTTTTGGGGCTCAGCTTGTGCCCGGATCGGCTTCTACCCGATTATATACGGTGATTAAAAAAGCAATAATTGAAAACTAAATTTTTATATTCCAATCTATGCTATTGTGCTTTGTTGTAGTCCTGCAGTTTTAAGCAACATTTGCTTTGTTATTGGTAGGCTTTTTCTCTAGTCCCGCATTGTATAATTATGATATATAAAAATGCTCTTCTTTGAAATAAGAACATGTTAGGTTTGTGGTGACTTTATTGAAGTGGTCTTAATTTAAAGTAAGTCACTCTTCACCTTAGTGTTGATATAGAAATTTCCTTTTCTTTACATTTTTATTAATTTTCTTTTTTTAAGATGATGAATGTCAATGGAAAGCCCCTTTTTACTTCATCCAAGGAGCAGATCCTCAGTTTGGACTTATGAAAGCCTGGGCACTTGGTGACTGCGAGAATGAAGGTGATGAATGGGAAGAGGAGATCAAATTAACAGAGCAAGCTGTGCAAGCCATTAACCAATTAAACCCCAAGCCCAAGTTCTTTGTACTGTGTGGTGACCTTGTACATGGTATGCCAGGTAAGACTATTAAAAAAGAACATTTGTAACTGTATTCCAAGTTTCTTTTCTTTTTAAATTTTAGATGTGATATAATTATCTTAACAGTCAGTTGTAGTATTGGGAACTATAGAGTATAGCATTCTCACAGGTGAGTACTTCTAAAGTTATGTCTTTGCTGACAGTGGCATATTTGCTGCTGTCAGTGTGCTCTTCTGGATTCGGTTGAGTGTGCTGTGTAGATGTGCTCAGTCAATCTTTGGCTCAAAGCTGTAACTCCAGCCCTGTAACTGGAGTAGTGCTAAGCCAACTGGACAGTGCTTCCAGTTGACTTAATGCAGCGTGTATGGGGAGGTAACTGGGAGTTAATAAGATGCTGGGAGATACGCAGGGTATTTTACATAGCGTGAGTATCTCCTGTTGATTGCTGCCAAAGAGTGCAGTGAATATAGACTAGGGCTCAGCCAGTGCTTGCAGTATGTAATATTCTGTTTCTGACCTCTGCAGCTGACTCTTGTGCCATTCATGCCTGTCTGTTAGGAACTTCTTCGTGTGGCTTAGAGCAGTTTGCTTTTTGAATGAAATAAAATTTTGAGGGGATATAAAAATTCTTTCACCAAATGTATTTCTCTCATAAATAATATAGGGACTCTAGCCAGAGGACAGAGCTATACTGGCGAGGGAACCAGGAAATAGCTATGGTTTTGAGTACCTAATCGGGAATTGAAGTCGGGAGTCTAATAGAATATCTTCCACAAGATTTTCTAATACTTAATATTACTTCTATGTTAAAAAGTAATATAGTCTCTCTTAAAATGCTAGAAGTCAGAAGCTTCAGAGAGTATGATTCTACTCCATTATTGAAGGCCCCTGAAATCAGACTAGCGCTTTACACTGAAGCAGCATGCAATGGAACGTATGCATGGGGTTAAAGGATAATTTGGGGGGCCCCCAGAACACTTCCACACCAGCAGGCCCCCTTCCATGTGGGTGAGTCCCCCAGACCCCAGCTCCTGCCCCCCCATGCCAGCACCCCATCCCCACCCCCCAATCCCCTCCCCAGCATGAGCTGGTCTCCCCCACACTCACTGGCAGTGGCACAGCTGGAGGGGGCGGGTGGTAGACCCTGGTTCTGTGTGGCTGGGGTGGAGGCAGGAGGGGGCAGGGCGTGGAGGGGGAGGGGTTTGGGGCAGGGCTTGAGCCCCCCAGGCCCTGCCTGCATGGCGGAATGCTGCTCTGGGTCATGCTATTTTTAGGGGTCCAGCATTCAGGCCCCCTAAAAATAGAACATGGAACCAGAATGCCATGGTCTGGGGCCTGCTGTTTTTAAATGGTGGGCCCCAGAACCCAGCGTTCCGGCTTCACTTTCTATTTTTAGGGGCCTTGGAACACTGAGCCCCTAAAAATGGCAGGCCCTGGAAGGGTGTTCCAAGGTGTTCCGGCTTACTTTAACCCCTGCGTATGCAAAGATATAATTATAAGATTTTCCTGTTCCTTCCTTTTTGAAACTAGACCAGTCATATTTTCATTACCGTGACTGTTCTTTTTGTTGAAGAAGGTAAGTAATCTTATTGGAAATGCATAAATAGTTTTATAGACTTTCCTCGATTTCTGTTTTAAAACCTCATCGTCTTGACAACTTTAACTAAGAGCCCCAATTGACTTTAGGGAATTATAGGACATAAAACCTCCTTTCTTTCTTTTAATTTGTACATGGTTTTGATGATAGAAGAGCATAGGAAACTTTTAAATTTAAATTTTATCATGAACAAATCAGTTAAACTAAAGCCAATATAAGGGTATATCATAAGATCAATTTATTGAGCTATATCAGCTCAATGTAAAAGTTAAATATGAATATGAAGTTCAATTAAAGGATCGGTTTATTGACCTTTTCATCTTTGTCACTTCACTGGTTTATTTAAATCAGTGCAAACGTAGGCATTTTAAAGTTTCACTTCAAGCTGCTGCTACTTGTGATTTGATGCTTCCTTCATCTCTTTGTGTTTGGCTCTCACTCAAGATCACTAGAGGTTGAGATTTTAGAAATTGTTGCTTGAGTGTGTTTTTTTTCTTTTTCCAGTGCTTTCAATTAAAGGTGCTCCATAAATAAAGAAAATATTATTAAAATAGTTAATCTAAAAAAAATTATCTGTACTCAAATTGTAGAAATAAACCATATGTTTGGTATCTGGAGAAGTCATATACAATAACTTTCAGCTAGGTTAAACAGGGAACATCATAAAATCAGTACAAAACTGAAAAGAAGATAAGGGCATAATTCTGTGTCAGTGGAGGTGTAGCTGCCATTAACGTCAGTAAAGCAGCACTAGACCTTAGGTCAGTGGTTTTCAGTCACTTGTGATCTGACACACTGGTGTGCCGTGAGAACTGTCCAAGTGTGCCATGAAATTCTGTCCAGAGGTAATGAAGATCAATGTAGAACAAACATTGTTTCATCTTAAACAATATTCTAGCCAACGAAAATTGCAACTCATAAAATTTGCGAAAATTAATCATGAGGTTTACCAGTCTTTCAGTTCTAAAATGTGAATATTCTGAATGCAAGTGGCCCAAGGTTAAATTGAGATGATGTGTATTTTTCCCCAGTGGATTTGAAACATTGATGCATTTCATCCTTCTTTAACTTATTGTATGTACTATGTTGCAAACCTTTCCAGTAAGACTGTAACCATAGTACGTGTAAGTAAATCTGACATTTATGAGCTGTCAGTTCAGCTGAAGAAAGTTGGTGTGCAGTGGAATTGTTTGTCTCATCGAAGTGTGCCATGTTACTGAAAAGGTTGGGAACCACTGCGCTAGGTCACTTGTTAGGTAAAGGATTACCACACTTTTTAAAAAAGATGTCAGACTTTCCCAGTGCAGAGTTGTAATGATTTTTCAACAAATATCCTTCATGTGTCTGTAGTAGTAGTCCAAGATTTGTCGTTTCTTGTAGCTGTTCAAGGAGGGGACGGTGGAGAGAGGTACTCCAGAAACTAGCTACAGTATATCTGCTTCAAACAAACGACAAGTCCTGTGGCACTTTTAAAAACTAATAAATGTATTTATTGCATCAGCTTTCTTGGGTATAATCCCACTTGTTTCAAGGTATGAAATAGAAAGTGTGTGATGTCAGATATATATACACACACACGTGCACGCAGGGAAGAATGGGTCACAAGGTCAATTCAAACGGTTCTAGAGGGATAATCTGTTAGTCTGTTTCAGCAAACCAAACAAGTTGTTTTGATTCAGAATGGAAGTGGGCACTGTAACAGCAATAGATGAGAAGGGGAGAATGCTGAAAGAAGGTAATTACCTTTTGTAATGAATTAGCCATTCTAAATCACTATTGAGACCTAATCTGTTAATGTTAAGTTTGCGTGTGATTTGCAGCTCAGCAGTTTCATGTTAGTCTATTTTGAAGTTTTTTTTGCTGAGTACTGTAACTCTGATGTCTGTTACAGAATGTCCAGGGAGGTTGATGTGTTCTTCTACTTGTTCTTGTATATTACCATTCTTGTTTTGGGTCCATTTATTCTTTTGCACAGAGACAGTCCAGTTTGCCCAATATGTATGGCAGAGGCATTATGGCTTATATCACATTGGTAGATGTGCAGATGAATGAACCTCTGGTGGAGTGGCTAATTTGGTTAGGTCCTATGGTGGTGTCACTGAGTAGATATGTGGGCAGAGTTGGCAATGAGGTTTGAGTAAGGTCGGTACTTTGTGTAGTGTTTCTGTTGTGTGGTATATAGTTGCTGGTGAGTAGTTGCTTAAGGTTGGGGAGTGGTCTATAAGCAAAGACTGGCCTATCTCCCAAGGCTTGAGAGAGAGTGAGGGATCATCTTCCAGGATAGGTTGTAGATCCTTGATATGCTGGAGAGGTTTTACTTGGCGGCTGTAAGTGATGACCAGTGGTGTTTTATTGTTTTCCTTGTTGGGTCTGTCCTGTTGTAGGTGACTTCATGGTACCTATCATAGAACCTGATCTGTGCTCTTGTCTGAAGATGGTGTCTGTTCAGATCAGTTTGAAAACAGCTGGATGAAACAGAATGTGGAAATTTGCAAGATGTAACCCAGGGATTCTCTCTGGAGTTCATGACACCTCAGGGGTTGTGAGGTGTCAGCTGCCAAGCATGTCAGTACCGGTCATCACTTTTTGGGGGGCAGGGAGGTCATCACAGCCTGAAATGTTTGCAAAGGGGGTCCCAGCAAAAAAATAGCTTGTGAACGCATGCTGTAACCCACGCAGCTTCTTTGGACCGTTCTGGTGGAGTGGAGACTGGAATGGATTAATGGACTTTTCCGATCAGTATTATCTCTCTAGTATAGTGATACTTGTACCCAGGCTTGTGAGCTGTAAGTACCTCTTTAATGTGTCTCCTGTGACTCTGTAGCATGTGGTATTAAAACATTGTGAGACTTAATTATTAACCAGTCAGGATGCTTTTACTATGTTAAACCAATTGTAGTTGACTGACCAAGTATTTTATCATTTTGCTGTGAGACTATAAACTTAAATATTTCCTGTCATGCTGTTTAAATATGAATATATAATACTGTAGGAAATGAAACAAAAAATTCACACTACTGTGGTTCTTTTGGGTGTAATATTAATTGCTTGTCTTTGTCTTTTTGTCCAAACTGAAAAGAGCCAAACTTCTAGCTGCAAAATTCATTTATAAAAAGTGTTAGTAAATTGTTCACATAAACATAAATGTATGTAAACAGCAAGCAGTGGCAGAGCTGTTCTCGTAGAAGGAGCTACACTTTTTACCAGAATATTTCTTTGACAACTCTCCATAAAGTGTCTCATAAGCATAAAGCAGATGTATAGAATATTGCTTCATTAAGTTAAATGTTAACATTTTTAACTATTAGATTGTTAGGATCAAGGCAAGATTACCAGTACTACCTATAGTTTATTCCTTACCTTTACAACAGAAAGAAGAGAGAAAACAAAAAGATAAAAGGCCCAGGTGAAATTGCTCTCCCTTGCTGCTACTTCAAAATAGGCAAGATGATAGCAACCTTTTCTGAACCCCATTCTGGCCTGCCCTTCCCGACCCTTAGCCAGTGCTAGTGGTCCCCCTCTGCTGAAAAAAATGTGGCAGCTGCCTGAAAAATTCGGTGCAGCCACAGCTGGAGTGTGTAGAGATGCCTTCCAGGTATGCCACAGAAAGAAATGGCTCCTCTCGGGGTCCCCAGGTATGCAGCAGAAAGAAGCTTCCTTCAGTGGCTACTTTTGTCAGAAGCACACTGTAGGGAGGAGCTGCTCCCAGCAGCTTCTTTCCCTGGCTTGTGGAGGCATGGGCATGACAGGGACCCACTGCACCTCAGCTGTGTGCAAAAGAAGCTACCCAGAGTGGCTTTTGATAGCTGAAGTAGCAATTTCTGTGGTGCCTGGACCATTGAGTCTGAGTATCATTGATCTAGAATCTTGCATGAGGATAGGGCTCTGATTTATTATAAAACTTAAAGTACAAATTTGTGAGACTAATTGCAGTTTGTTATCAAATAGTGATTTTAGTGATGATAGATGAACTAAACAGATTGTAGAGCTAATGTTATTTATGTTAGATGTAGTTTATTTGCTATGCATTGTACAGCTGTTGGCATCATCAGCCTATTTCAGGGGTAGGCAGCCCTTCCCACATGTCTTGACAGTGGCCTGTGAACCCATTCAGATGAGCATGTGGTACCCTTTGTGGTGCCTGAGGACTCCTGGAAGGAGCCACTTTCTGTGGCATGCCTGGGAACTCTTCTGCACACACTCCAGCCATGGCCGCCACTGAATTTTCAGGCAGCCACCACATTTTTCAGCAGAGGGAGCCACAAGCACTGGACAAGGGTCAGGAAGGCAGGGCCAGTGCAGGGTTCAGCAAAGGTTGCCAAAACTTGGCCTATTTTGAAGGAGTAGCAAGGAGAGCAATTTCACTTGGGCCTTTCATCTTTTTGTTTTATCTCATCTTTCTGCTTGTAAAGGTAGGGAATAAAGTATAGATAGCATTGGTAGTCTTGCTTTGATCCAAACAATCTAATAGTTAAAAATGTTAACATTTAACTTGAATCAGTGAAGCAATATTCTATACATCTGCTTTATGTTTATGAGTCAGTTTATGGAGAGTTGTTAAGGGAATATTCTGGTAAAGAAAGCATAGCTCCTTCTACAAGAAGGGCTCTGCCATTGCTTGCTGTTTACATATGTTTATGTTTATGTGAACAATTAACTAGCAATTTTTATAAATGAATTTTGCAGCTAGTAGTTTGTCTCTGTTGGGACACAGAGACAAAGATACTAAAGTGAAACATTCTATGACTAAGAGACACTCTGGGCAGTGTTCTTTCAATACTTGCCCGAAAGGTCATTGAAACTTGGTTGGAGCAGCAAGTAGAGGAGAAAAACTGTCAGAATATATTCAATAGAAGTAGCAAAAAAAAAAAAAGTTTACCATTCTGGTGTAATACTTTGTGGGGAGAGGCGGGAATCTGATCATTAATGAACAAACCATTTAAAAAAATGGTTGTCTTGGAGGAACTGAATTTTTTAGTGTATCTTGTATTTTTTTCCCTCCAAATATTATCCCTCACTTAGTGGTGGTAAACTTTTGGAATAATCTTAATTATCAATTCTTTCAACAGACAAAATAAATGGAAAAATAAATCTACCAGAAGAATAGACAATTTTGATATCAAATCCAAATCTTGCTTTAAAAAAAAGTTGTAATGAAACATTTACTGAAAATCTTTTAAAAAATGTCTGGAAACTAGTCTGGATGGTTCATAGGTTGGTTGGTTGGTTGGTTTTTCTTTTAAATACAATGCATGTTTGAAGAAAATCAAGGTCTTGGTGCCTTAGCAACTCATTTCTGTGCTTTCTTCACCAAAATTTAGATCTCCTGACATTGGAATTAGCTGCTACAGAGATTTTGTCTGATGTTACCCTCTCTAATTTTCTTGCAGCAACATTTGCTTCTAGGAAAACTTGGAAATGGTGCAGTTCCATCTTTAGTGCTCTGCCAAGTTACCTTTCTCATGGATTCAGATGGCTGCAAAGTCTTCACCAGACTTTAAAGATTATTCTGACATGCATGCAGTCATCTAAGACACAGTTCTATTGTCCCCTTGCTTCCGTCCCATGGGTTGGGACAAAAATACAAAATATCATACCCTGCTCAAATATCCATTGACTCAAGTGACTACTGTTATACTTGGAATTTAATATTTTTTAATCCACTATTAAAAACCAAAGCATGACATTCCTTTGTCATTCAGGGATGCCATAATTAGATTGTAGCAAAGATGGGAAGCAAAGCTAAATCAGCAACTGATTACCACTGAAGAAAATTACCTGATTATGGAAATCATCATAGGAATACTTGAATTGGTCTGTAAGTGCTTTTCTTTGTTATGCCAAGAATTTGAAGTAGTAGAAAAATGTTCTTCAGCATTAAGGAGAAAAAGACAAACCACTTGAGAATTTAAGGATTTTTGGTTAGGAATAGTTAATAATTGATTATCAATGTTTAAAAAATTACCTCCCTCCAAGTAATAAATTTCTACAATGTATAACCAACAATAATGAGAGGTTTTAAAACTTAATTTTTAAAATTCAGTCATTCAGGCCCTTCCACAATAGTCCTAATGCAAAAAATGCCTATATGTCTATAGAATAGGGGTTATACCCACATAGCTCTGGCACTACAGTTACCTTAACACATCAACAGACAGGCTTTCTCCGGTGGTGAGGAACCCCACCTTCATAAACAACCATAGTGAATCAGAGGAAGTGTAGATGTTTCATAGACATAGAGGAACTTAGCTATGTCAAACTAAAATTTAAAAATAGATCAGGGCTGTGACTGCTTATATAGTTGATGTTCCAAAGGGGCTGCCGTGTTAGTCTAGTTCAGTAAAACAAACAAGGAGTCCTGTGGCACTTAAAGACTAACAAGTTTGTTTATTGCAGGAGCTTTCGTGGGAGAAAATACCACTTTGTAAGATGCTTTGAAGATAGAGGAACTTACAGAATGGGAGAAAATAAATGCAGGGAAGTGTAAGTAATGGGATCAGGTCACATTGTAACAGCTATTCAGAGCAGTTAAGATTCAAACACTGGCGAACAGGATATGGAGGAAGATGAGGTCAAATCACCTGTTGTAACGAGAAGAAAATTCAAAGTCCTTATTAAGCCCTGAAGCAATGCAGTCAAATTTGCAAATAAATTCAAGCTCTGCAGCTTCTTTTTGAAGCCTTGATCTAGTATTCATCTGTCCTGAGTACAGTAATTAGCAAATTGTCAATGGAGTGGTCAGGAAGATTGAAATGCTTACCCACCGGTTCTAAATTGTTGTGATTTCTGATGTCAGGTTTGTGCCCGTTTATTCTTTTGCTCAGACAGTTCTGTTTGTCCAATATGTAAGACAGAGAGCCATTTTTGGCACATGATGGCATAAATCACATTGGTGGATGAGCAAGTGAATGAGCCTGTGATGGAGGAGCTGATTTTATTAGGTCCTGTAATAGTGTCTTTTGTGCAGATGTGTGGGCAAAGTTGGCAGTGTGATTTGTTACATATTTGGACTCCTTGTTTGTTTCACGTATGTGAAGTTACTCAGGTGTCTGGAGTGTTTGCAGTGCTGAATCTAATTCTATTTTTGTCAGATTTTTTACCCTTTTAATTCTTTCAGATTTTATTGTCAGTATTGTTCCACACAACGGCCTGTGGGTCTACACCAGGCATGGCCAAACTGTGGCTCGGGAGCTGCATGTGGCTCTTGAATGAAAAAGTGTGGCTCACGGAAGAACATCAGCAAATCAATTTAGTAGGTAAAGTATATGGCTATATGCCTCAGTGCAGCTCTTGAAGGTTTAACAATCAACTTACGTGGCTCTTTGAGTTCCATAAGTTTGGCCACCCCTTGTCTACACGAATACATTTGTAGTGAAGTGGTACCGACTTCATTGCATTTTTTTTGCACAGTTGAATTTTTCTAGCAGTGATCTCTAGGTTAGTTTGTTTAATCGTTTTAGCTTTTCGTCCTGCTACATTATGGAATTAAAAATGTTTTCCCAATGCACATAAATCAGCAAGGGCATAAATGGAGAAAAATCCTGGATTTCAGTCCAAGAGTAGTGAATATGGCCTATTAATATTTCTAAATGATTTATCAGATTGATACTAGTTCTCTAAGTTTTGGGTTTAAACTACATTTGAGCTCACACAAAGAATGTTAATCGGAGTACTACAATTTTCCCAGTATGGTCTTTGCTTAAGAATGCTATGACAGACTAAAATTTGAATACATTTTTTAGCATCCATTAACTTCATATAAATATAATCCAAGAGAGCATAGATAATATTTGCTTATGCTCAACTGCTATCTCAATCAATAAAAACCTACCCATCTCAAATACATTTTTAATTAGGATGAACAGATAACTTATGCAGAGCTTTGGCTATGACTGAATTCTGAAGCACAGCAGATTTTCAGTTGAAATGATGTCAAGACCTTTGAACAGAGACTCCAAGAAGTCTCAGGATTCCAACAGCTAGGAGTGATGAATAGAATCCTGATCAGCTAAGCTAGGAAGCAATCAAGCAGAACACTTGTTATCTATTACACATGCCATTAAAGGAGCTAAGTAATCAGTGCCAATGTCTCGGTATGTAGATGCTGATTAAAAGTGATTTGTACTCGGAATATTATTTTGAAAAGTTTTTCTTGATTATGTGATCAGAAATAGTGATTCCAAGAATAGTTAACCTACTATTGCGGCACTAAATCAAGAATTTTATGAAATACTGTTGCAGTATAAGGAATTACTAAAAATAACTTTTCTACAAGATCCTTAGGTAATTATAACTAGATGTTTTGTGATGATTGAAAACTTTTTCTTAAAGATTTCCTTATGTATTCAGCATAATTTGGTATAGCAAAAATCTTAACCTACAGGGCACAAAACTGTCATTGACTGGATAATTTACTTGTTTCACTGCTTTGCTGCAACTTTCCAATAATCATATATTGAGTTCTCTAAATCTTCCTCTTTAAATTATATTTTTCATTTTTTTAACAACCCTTAGGAAGTTGTTCTGCCAATATCATTTCAATTATTTTTATGAATTAAAGTCTCTAATGCCCTAAAACTTGGTATTTAACTAGAACAGAACAGATGAATAGCAGGAAGATGTCAGTGCTTTGTAACTAAGCAAGATGAAAGATAACCATGAAGTGGAAATTAGATTTCCTGCCTGCCTGCAATAAATGGTGGAATATAGCATACCAGCAATGGACTTCCACAGAACAGATGGGTCATGTAGGGCCAGGATTCACAAAATGAAAAACTAAGTTGAAACTTAAGTTTTTATTGAATCCCATCATTTCCAGAGGCATCTTTAACACTTGCCGTGTACTCCATATGTGATAGTTCTCAATCATCAGGCAACCTCAGTGAAGAATTAAGGCAATATGCACATTTTCAAGAGACTAACTTGGGGTTGGCAACCCAAAAGATAAGAAGAGCCATTTTAAAAAATTCCTTCAATAACCAAGTGTTTTGAGAGCTGTAAAGGGTGTAGCCTCCTGGTGGGGGGAGCAGGGCAAGCGCATCTGCCACAGGATACCCTGGTGGGGGGTGAAGGGAGCCTGGAGCCTGGCATGGGCTGCCTGCAGGGTTCCTCGGTGGTGGTGGTGGGGGGGGTTGAATGCAGAGCCTCATAGGTGCAACCAAAGAGCCAGGACTGGGCTGCCAACCCATTTTGCCATGGGGGGGGGGGTTGAATGCAGAGCCTCATGGGTGCAACCAAAGAGCCAAATGCAACTCCAGAGCCTCAGGTTACAGACGCCCGGTCTAATTGGTGTGGGCAGTGAGAACAAAACAACTGGAAGTGTGACACTATGAGGGGGAAATTTTAGGAGCATGATAGGGTTGGGAGCGGCTTAGGTCTTCTCTCAGAGAGAAGGAGGGATCAATAGGTTAATCTAAGGCTGGAACGCTTGTGGTGGGAAAATGCAGTTGTTGACACAGGCATGTTCCATCAATCCATTGAAGACCACTCTCAAAATAACTTGCTTGGTTTGCTGAAACAGGCTAACTAACAAACTACCCATCTTGAACTGTTTGTATTGACATTGTAATGGGGGGGAGGGTGAGAGTGAGAGAGAGACAGACAGACATACTGCAGTTTCCGTTTTATGCATCTGATGAAGTGGGTTTCTGCCCATGGAAGCTTATGAGATAAATAGTTTGTTAATCTTTAAAAATACCACAAGACTTCTTGTTTATTTTATCTGGCAGGCAGTTCACCATGTGGGTCGTCCATGCCTTACAAAACCAGCTAGCTATTTTTTTTAATAATTGAATTCATTACAATTGCATCTCTATTCCTAATAATAGCGGTCCCCTCCCCTAGAGAGGTATCTTCAGTGTGAGATGATGGAGTGACATCATCTGGACAGAGGGTCCTGGATATGGGATTCTTTCTCTCTGCTCCACCTTGATGTGTTCCTTCCCTAAGACTTTTGTACTCAACAGTTCAGAGACTATGAGAGAGGAAGGGGGGAACTGTACCCCTGAAAGTCTCATCTGTGTACTACTTTGTAACCCTTAGCTCCTCCGGTTCAGCCATGCAACTCAGTCCCCTCAGAGAGTGGAAGTTTGCACTGAATGCAGATATTTGCTACCTGCCCACAAGGCAGAACTGAGCTTTATCCAATAACTGTACTTGCAATATATATTGTCAGGTTCAGACTGTCAGTGGTGTTGCCATTTTTCAGTAACATGGACATAGTACATATGTCTGCACTCGAACCTGTATCTCACTTTGACGTGGTTTGGATGAATCCCAATTTTTTTTTTTTAAACAAACAAATCCTATTCCGATGCCTAATTTTTGCGTGGATCAGATAGTTAAGGTGATTTTTCTAACAACAAGTACTTTTTCCATTATTAAATTGGCCAGAGAACTAGATTCCTCATCTACAATGAGGGAAAATGAAATAAGCTAGTTATTAAATAAATTGCAGATGATCTGGAAATCAGCACTGTTCAAATGCTGACATAGCTGAAGGGACACATTTCTATCTAGCACTCTGATCCACTTTGACGTTCCATGGGAGATGGCTGATGGACAGGATGTGTTGGTCCTGCGTGCTGCATTTTGATTTAACATACAATACTGTACTTCCCTCTTCATTTCATAGCAGTAATTTTATTTTAACCACAAAATGGCTACAGTAGACTAACGTATTAGATAAAGGGTGGATTTTCTACTGATGTAAATCAAGATAACTCCTTTGGAAGTGTGAATCTACACTTATTTACACCAGTTGAGAATCTGGCCCCAAATCAGTTTGGTATCCTTTCGCATAGATGAATTTCCTTGAAGAAACTTGCTTAAATTCTGTAACTTCCTTATGACACTACTGCTTTTTATGAACATGATATATAATTTGTAATATAAGTTGAATCTTTTAAAGTCCATATATTGTAGACTAGTAGGACAGGTGTTTTACTGTATTTCATGAATTGTTTTACTTATGGGCGGCAAGTATGAGTTTAAATACAGGTTGTGACCTCTTGCAAGCTTCAGTCATCTCCAACTGTAAGTCAGATGTACCTCTTAGACAAGATTTGTTTAATTTAGTCTCTGATAATGTCTATAATCATAGAACCTGATTTTAAACTCAGTCTTTTAGTAGTGTGGCAATGGGTCAGTGAACAAGTAATGTTTATGCTTGCACAGTTCTGTACCTATGCATTTGAATGGGTATGTTATTTAGAAAAAAATTAAAATCACTAGAACTGGAAAGGATTATGGCACTTCAACTTCATTGAGAATACGTGTGCTAATTCATCTGCTTAAGTGAGGGAATAAATCCCTAATCTTTAATGTCTGTTCAAGTGCTGCCAAGTCATAATGTGCTAAGTGATCTGACTCAAGCTATCATCTAGTCAGGCAAGACCTACTAGCAGGACTCTTCATTCTCTGCATACGTGTTCTCGTTTTTAGTCTCCTATCCCTTGGTTGCAGCATTCAAGCCTTTCAGGTTGTCATGGTTCTTTTAACTCTTTTTTAAAAACAAATTTAGCTTTGGCTGAGGTGAATTGACTATAAACAAACTCCCTGTTGGATGGTCCTGTGGTTAGGCTGAAGGAGTGATGATACACAGTCAAGATTATTTTCCCAGTCCTACCACAGTTTTCTTGTGTGATTTGGAGTTAGAGCACAAGTTTGGGAACTCGGAAACCTGCATTTCAGTCCTGACTCTGCTAATGACTTCAGATTATCCTTGTCCACAGACAGAGATATTTGCTTATCTGTCTACTTCATGAGTGTGTTATGGAGACCAATTATGTAATGTTGGTAGAACATTTTGTCAATGCGAATTTCTATATAAATGCTAAGTATGATTAGCACACCCTTCACATGTGCACGCCCACGACAGAGTTAGAGGCACAGTGACTGAGTAAGCTGCCAAGGTAAGCAGAGTTTGGCAGCAGTGACAGTTCTGCTGCAGGGGGAGGAAGATAAGGAAGTATAACAATTAGGAAGGTACCAAGTCCCCAAGAAAGGTAACTGATAGAAGGAAACAAAACCAAACTCAATATGCCCTAAACTTGGGCTCCATTAGAAAATAAATCCAGGAGTCTAAAAAATGCAGGCAGAAGACCAGCAAGAGGGTGGAAGTTATCTAATTTCTTGCACTGAGTGTAACATGAATGATTACCTGGGCAAGTAGCATATGTGTGTATTGGGTGCAAGCAACTCACCCCTCTCAGAGGCAGAACGATAGGGTTGGGAGGGGCCTCATGATGTCATCTAGTCCAACTGCTCCCACTAAAACATCCCAGCCAGGGTTTTGTCTAACTAGGCCTTAAATGTTTCCAAAGATGGCAATTCCACCACCTCCCTACCAATGAGAGAATTTTTCTATATATCCAACCTTAACCACCCAGCTGCAGCTTGAAACCATTGCTCCTTGGTCTGTCCTCTGTTCCTACTTAGAACAGCCTAGCTCCCTCCTCTGTGGAGTGTCTCTTCAAGTAGTTGAAGGTTGCTATCAAATCCCCCCTCAGCCTTCTCCTCTGCAGGTGAAATAAGCCTAGTTCCTTCACTCCCTCCTCGTAAGTCATGTGCCCCAACCCCTAATAATTTTGGTTGCCCTCCTCTGGGTTCCTTCTAATTTGTTCACATCCCTTCTGTAGTGTGGAGCCCAAAACTGGACACTGTATTCCAGATGTGGCCTCACCAGCGCTGAATAGAGGGGAATAATCACATCCCTCGATCTGCTGGCAACACTCCTCCTGGTGCAGCCCAATATCCCATTGGCATTTCTGGCAACAAGAACCTTTTGACTCGTATCCAGCTTCTCATCCACCATAATTCCTAGGTCCTTTTTTTCTCCAGTTCTGGTACTTAGCTGATCAGTCCCCAGCCTGTAGCAGTAAATGGAATTTTTCTGTCCTAAGTGCAGGACTTTGCACTGGTCCTCATTGACTCTCACGAGATTTTGTTTGGCCCAAAGCTCCAATTTGTCTAGGTCTCTCTGAATCCTATCCCTGCCCTCGAGCGTGTTCACCATTCCCCGCCAGCTTTGTGTGGTCCACAAATTCACTGAGCGTGCAATCTAGTCCATCATCCAGATCATTAATGAAGATGTTGAACAGGACCGAACCCCTAGGGTATTCCACTAGTTACTGGTTGCCAGCTAGACATTGAGCCATTAATCCCTACTCACTGAGCCCGATGATCTGGCCAGCTTTCTGTCCACCTTATGGTCCATTCATCCAACCATACTACTTTAACGTACTGGTAAGAGAGCTGTGGGAAATAGTATCAAAAACTTTGCTGAAGTCGAGGTACATCATATCAATGGCTATTCCCCCATGTGCATATCCCATCGTGTCATCATAGAATGTGATCAGGTTGGTCAGGCATGATTTGCCCTTGGTGAATCCAAGTTAAGTGTTCCTGATCACGCTGTGAGTGAATACAGGCTGTTGAGGCCAATGTGGGAGAACTGGAGGAGCAAAGTGAAACAGAGATGTACACAGTAGAATCTTTTAAGGGTATAGTAGATATATTTTTCCTCTGGTCCAGCAGCCTCAGTGCAGTTAAGGAGGGTGAAAATCTCATGGCAGATCACCAAACTAGAACAAAAGGAAATGATCCTAGAGCTGGGACCATTTTCTTGATGATGGCATGATAGTTTCTAGCACTGAAGTTATCCCTCGGGAGGCATGGACCCCAGTCATTAGGAAAAGACAGGCAAGTATTGTGGTGAATTCAGTTATTGAAAAATATATATACTTGGGTTTGATGTGACTGGGAGAATCACATGTTGAATTGCCTGCTAGTTGCAAAGATAGCAGATCTCGTGAGATATCGAGATAAATTTACTTAGAGTGCAAGGAAGGAGCCAGTGGTTGTGTTACGTGTAAGTTCCAGCGACTCAAGAAGATATATTTGAGCAATCCTGGAGGCTATATTTAGACTGCTAGGAGAAAGACTAAAGTCCAGGATCTCCACTATAGCATTCTTTTGAAATGCTTCTGCATCATGTGCATTACTAAAAAGAAAGGGAGAATTGCAGGGTATAAATGTGTGAATTAGACAATGATGTAGGAGAGGGGAGTTAGGATTATTAGAAACTGAGGAATGGGCTCCTACTTAACCAGAAAGGAACCAGACTGTTGGCACATGAAATTAAAAAGATGGTAGAAGATTTTTAAACTAACTACTAGGGAAAAGCCTATGGATGCAGAGAAATACAGTGGAGACCCGTTAACGCACGACCCGTTTGCGCGTGGGTCCGCTTAACGCACGCTCCGGTCATGTCCCCTGAAGCCATTAACTTAATGCGCAGGACTCACTAACACGCGGTGCCTAAAGGCGGAAGTTGGCCTGGGCCCGGAAACGCGCGAGTGAGTAGCAACTTAAGGAGTCTGGCGCACTAGCTAAAAGGGGAAGTTGGCAAGGGTGCAGAAACAGGTAGAGAGCCTTCTAGTGCTGCACTCTGATTTTATTTATTTATTTATTTATTTATTTACTTTGCTGCGGTCCCATTTTTGCGTGGTCCGTTTAACACACAGTCACGGGGGCTTGTCCCCTGACACCCGGGCGTTAACGGGACCGCACTGTACTTTGTGCAGAGAGAGGTGTCTCTTAGGGCTGAATTTATTGAAGGGGGAACTCTGTATCCTAACAGTTTAGGGAACAGGTTTGTAAAGTATGGGTAGGTGCTAGTGAAGAACAGTCGAACATGAGACACCCATTTAAACATGAAGGGCAGCAATTAAATGTTTACATACAAATGCCAGAAGTCTAAATGTGAAGATGAGTGGACTAGAGCAGTGGTTTTCAAACTTAAGATCAGGACCCAGTATGGGTCCCTGACCCTCAGGTACTGGGTTGAGGTGCCCCCTGCTGCCATCACCAAAAGACTGGAATGCATTGCTCAAAGATGTAATTGTTGGGTCGTGGGCATAAATGATTTTTTTCAACTGAGTCCTGAAAAAAAAAAAAAGTTTGAAAACCACTGATCTAGAGTGACTGGCATTAAATGAGGATATCAGTATAAGAGGCAACACAGAAACATGATGGAATAAGGATAATGATGAGACATAATAGACTGGAACAACAAAGTGGATAACACTGAGGGTGGGAAAGCAGGAAGTGGCTCCCCCTCTCCACCCTGAAAGAAAGCAGAATGAGAAAGTGAAAACCTTAAACGAGTCAAACTGTATTACAGAGTCTCTGCAGAGATTCTAATTTATGGTTGGAGTTTAAAAGGAGTCCTTTAAAATTTGGAAATCAAATCCTATGAAGAAAATAGGAAGGATCACAAACTTTGGTGAATAAAATGTACACGTATAACAACACAAGTTAAGAAAGAATTTGAGAAGTAACTTGCTGAATGTGTGAAAACTGATTAACTTTTTTTACAGATGTCAAAAGCAGGAAGTCTTCCAATCAATCAATGACACCACTGAATTATACAGATGTTAAAGGAAGACAGGGTCATTACTTTGCATCAGTCTTCACTACAGAGTATGTAGGAATCAGAGCTATTCTTTTAGGTGACAGATCCAATGTACTGTCCCAGACTGATCTGTCAGTAGAAGAGGTTTTAGAACAAATAGATAAACTGAATGGTAATAAGTCATCAGAACCAGATGGTATTTATCCAAGAGTTCTGAAGGAACTCAACTGTGAAATTGCAGAATTCCTAATGGTGGTATGTGATCTATCACTAAAACCAACTTCTGTACCAATAGCTAAGTATTATTGATTTTTTTAAAAAGGGCTCCAGAGGAGATCCTAGCATTACAGAGTAATGAACTTAACTTTGGTAGGCAGATTAGTAGAAACTGTAGTAACAAACAGAATTATCAGGCATGTAAATAAGCACTTTGTTGGGGGAGGAGTCAACAGGACTTTTGTAAAGGGAAGTTATGCCCCACGAATGTATTAGAATTCATGGAGGGAGTCAACAGGCATGTGGATAAGGGTTGTATCTTATCCATATACTATACATAGGTTTTCAGGGAGCCTTTGAGGAGGTCCTCACTGAAAGCTCTTAAGGAAACTAAGCCATGAATAAGGGGGAAGGTCTCCTCATGGATCAGTAACCCAACAAAAATTAGAAATTAGATTAAGATATCCTAGCCCACAGGAGACTAGACCAGTGGTTCCCAACCAGTGTGCCGCAGCAACGCCCAAAGTGTGCCGTGAGAATCTGGGAGAGCTAGAGTTAGAGCTCCCTCCCTGTTCAGTCTAGCCACATGGGGTGTGCAAGGCTGGCAAAAAGCAGTGGCAGCTTTTGGGGTAGGCGAAGCAGGCAGATGCCTAGGGCCCCAAGCAACAAGGGGTCCTGTCCTCAGTTTGGTGGACAGAAATGAAAATATAGAAATTGTTCCCATCTAGCAGAGCTAGTAGGGCTGGAAGCCTAAGCACTTTTCACTCTTGGCTCATCAAGGCAAACTATCATTAGGATCTGTGCTTTGTCTGAATTGCAGATTTCACCATTATCTGCCCATCACCTTCACATTGACATGCTAAAAAAGCAGGAGCAAGCAACAGACAGCACAATAGTAGGAACTTTTCCATTGGGCTCTGCTTTTAATTCCTCAGTGTGGCCCTTTATTCTGCCATTTTTTAATTTTGTGAAATACTGCCTTTTCTTTTTTACCTGTTCTTTTGCCTTTTCCTTTGACTTTGTGACAAATTTTAGTTTGGCTTTGGTTAGATCAGTTTACGAGGTAGGTCCATATAGGCTGCTACATATAAATACAGTGCTGCCCTCTTAGACAGTCATTACAGCTGTGTGTGATGTCTGTGCTGTATCTTTTTTTGCTAAGTAATTTTTTAGCTTCTACTATACTTACTATTTAATATTTTTGAGACGCCAAGAGTCTTATAAACTTGAGTACTTCAGAGAATTTCACTGAAATTTGGTGTTTTTCATTTACAGCTACACACTAGGAACCTTTTTTTTTTACTGATTATAATTATTGGTATTAAATGTCTAGTGCACATAAATCCAAGCCTATATGAAACATTTGTAAAATTTGACTGCCAAAATTTTAAATGTGGTATTTGTTATTTTGAGCTATCATTAATGTTACCGCTTTCTATTTATTAATTCTCATACTTTTAAAAATTTTTTAGAATGTTCATTTTAACTTTGTAGTTCAGCATTAGCTCATTATGTTAAGTGAAAGATGATGAACTTACAAGCTTCGTGATGGGAAGATCTTTAAAAATATCATACACAAGAATAATTTACAAGTTCCAGAGGGATAGTCATGTTAGTTCAGTTCAGCAAAACAAAGAGAGTCCTGGGAGGTCATGTGGGGTGGTTAGGGCTGTGGGGGGGACTGGGGCCACAGGGAAGGCAGCAGTGGGGGCCGATAGTGAGCCCTTTAGGGCCCCTCAAAGTAGTTTGTGGCAGGAAAGCAGCTCCCAGCCTGTCAGCCAGCCTGCAAAAAGCCAAGGTAAGGGCTTTGAGGGGGGGGCTCCTGTGGGTTGTGGGGGGTATGGGGTATGTTTGTAGCAGAGGTGGGTGGGAGTGGATGTGTAGCAGAGGGTGTGTAGCTAAGCTTGTGGGGTGGCTGTTTGGTTGGGGGGAGGTAGCTGGGGGAGTGAGCTGGGGGCTGGAGGGGTAGTTCTGGCCCCTGCAGTGATGGGAAGGTCCATCACAGGCAGCAGAGGGCTGGGAGAGGGGGGAACAGGACCCACTGGGGTGGGAGGGAGCAGCAGTGGAGTGAGGATTTGCCCTGGGTGGCAGGGAGCCACTGTGGAGAAAGGGGGAAGTGAGTGCTGTGCCACGCTCCCCTGCTCTACCTTCCCACTCCCCAGGTTCTCCCCTGTCTCCCCCACAAAGGCACTCCTGTTCTCCCTTCCCCTCTCCTCTCTTGGCACCTTTGTGCTGTTCCCCATATGGCTGCCCTTGTCTTCTTTGGCCACCTCTGCCCAGGAATGGTGCTACCATTTCTAGCGCCCCCATGCAAGCAGAGCAGGTGCCAGTGCCCCCCTGCAATGCTTACCAGGCTTACTGGGTTGTGCCGGCCCTGCCCCTATCCTGCTCTGCTCTGCTCTGCTCTCCACACTCACTCCTGCCACTGCAAATAACTCCTGACCTCCCCTGTCCTGCCATCCCTGCTCTGCTACGCCTACTACCCCACATAGCAGCATTTCCGAACCACTGTGCCATGGTTCATAAATATTCATATTATTTTGAGCTAATTTGAATATTCATGAGTTGTTAATGATGGTGTGCCTCGAAAAATTTGAAGGTATCAAGGTGTGCCACAGCAGAGAAAGGGTTGGGAACCATTAGACTAAACTAATTATTTGCCACAGGCAGAGAACAGGAGGGGGAGTTAGTTGCACCAGTGCCAAAAGCCCCCATCATGGCAAGGAAATTACTGTGTGATACCTGTACCCACATGCTAAAGAGCTAAGTGAAAAACTTCCTAGCTATAGTTGCTTCCCACGAGTTTATATTTTTCTGGGGGCTTTGGATTTCAAAGAACTTTTCGCTAACAGAGGCACAGGTTTCACTTTTTAAATCCATCTGCATAGGCCAGTTCAATCTAGCCATGTTTGTAAGGTTTTCTTTTCTTTTAAGTTACTAAATTAGAAGTAAATTGAATTTTTACAGTCCCATGTTTTACTCTCCTGGGGTATCTGGTGGATACTTTCTGACAGTGTTCCCTCTAAGGGGAGAGGGCAGCTGAGCAACTCCTGTTGCTCTCTGCGCTCCTCCCCCCCACACCCCCGTTCCCGCTCGCCCCCCCCCCCAGCGCCCGGCATCACCCCCCCACCCACACTTGCCCCCCGCGCTCCTGGCATCACCCCCCTGCTCCCGTGGGCCCCCCCCAGCCCTCACAAACTTACCTTAGGGTTGGACTAGAGTGGCAGGGCCCAGCCCTAACTCCTGTGCCAGAGAAGCTCTACGGAGCATGCTCAGATTTTCTGGGCATGCTCTGTAGAGCTTCTCTGGGCAGGAGTTTTCAAAACTCCCTGCTCCACAAGAACTCTATTGAAGGACTCTGGCTGCCAGCAGTGCGCTGCCGGCAGCCTTCTCTGCGCTGGCGGCTGTGGCGGGCTGTGCTGCAGCGCGCCAGCACAGCTTACAGGGAACATTGCTTTCTGATTGTATTTTTTTCTTTCAATAACACTGTCAAAGATTAAATTATAGGCATCAGCTTCAGAAAGCACTGCTGGAATGGTTAGCCTACATCTGGAAGAGTGAATATGATCAAGAAAGCATTAATTAAAATTCTTTAGCTCTCTTTCTCAGAACTCAGCAGAAGTGTCGTGTGCGTGGGCACTGGTGGTGGGACATCTTTGACGTAAATCGCCACTATTTTCAAAATTCACTAATTTCCCTGAATTATAGCATACTATCAAGTTGTATATTATTATTTTGGCTTTCTGTTGATGTGGTTATCTTGTACGTTGTGTATGTGTAAAATGTAATGCTTCTGTAGAGTGCTGGATTGGTACTCTGGCGAGGCTAATATTTTCTGTTTAGTCATAGAAGAGGTACAGCCAACTGTATACCAAGCACCTACTGTGTAAGCTTTGCCATGCTTTTCCCCTCACCATGTCTCTTCCATGACCTGGAGGGCATCACCTCTTATAGGGTATGTATACACTGGAGACTGTTAAGTTGACCAAAATTCGACCTTGTTAAGGCGACTTAGAGGGTCCACATTGAAAACTCCTGTCGACTGCCTACATCCACACTGGCAGGTGTTAGGTTGACGGAGGAGTCTTGCGTTGTGGGTAGCAGTCCCACATTGCACCAAAGAAGTGCAACTTCTGGGAACTCTAGGAGGGGGCCTGGAGGTCAATTTGGTCAACCTAATGGCTTTCCCTGTCTACATAGCTTAAGCTGACTTGATACGGTTGACTTAAGCATTAAGTCAGCCTTAAGAGGTGGTGTTAAGTCGACTTAATAAAAGTCCAGTGTGGTTGCAGGAATCTGTAGGTCGACTTCACCTTCCTTAAGCTGATCTAAGGCTCCAGTGTAGACGTACCCATGGTGAAAGAGTAGCTTATTTTCCAAGGTCATTTCAGTTTTCTTCTGAAATTGATAAAGTAGAACCACTGTTCACTGAAAACTTGACTAACCCCAAAGTTTTAATGGACACTGTGAGGTGGTGGTTTAAGAGCAGTAAACTTTGGCAGAGGAGGACAATTGTTGTATTGTCAACCTTTTTCAAAAATGCTAAATGTGTAACAGAGAAGGAGGTTGTGCTTAGAAAACCAACAGATGTGGCTAACGCTTAAAATTGAAAAGGAGAGCAAAGCCTGCAACAGCTGCTTTGTACGAAGGTCTTAGAGAGTTTGTGTCATCTATTTGTGCATATGTTTATAGCTTAAAAAAGAAACCCAGTTAATGATACCTTGATCACTTTGCCTTTGTGTTTATTTCCCAAAGCTCTTCCTATGCTTTAAAAAATGCAATTTATTTTTGTTACATGATTGTAGGCTTTGCAGGGCAAATGAAGTATCATCATCTGTATAGCACTTAGTGGGGTGGGGTCTCCAATCCTTTGGGCAAAGGTATAATGCAAAAAATAGTAGCAATCACATGTTCATAAACCAGTCTCACTGGCATCCCCTCTACAAGTACCAGCTGGGCTAACTTTGAACTGGTGACTGCTAGATGATGTGCTTTGTGTAGTTGACTTATGACTACATCACTTTTTATAGCTGAGAAATTCTTGAAATGTTATTTATCTCAGCCATATTTAACATCTTTTAAAAATGTTTATAGTTAACTTATGCTTTCTCTTTTTAGCGCTTTTCACTTGTATTTTATAATTGTGAAGGGGGGGAAGGGAAGAAGAAATTGCAGAGCTGGCCATCTTGTTCTTCTGGAATAAAGCTGCTCTGTGTGGATCCAGACTTAAAAGGCTCTCTGTCCCAAAACTGACAGGTCAGCTTATGAGAGGATTTCTCCCACCTATGGAATCCTCAGGCACCATGGAACTGATTCTAATCTACACCATTCTCCCTGTGATCCTAAGAGCCCTTCGGTGCCAACTAGCAAAGCGTTCATTGTCATGTAACAGCAACTCCTGCCAGCCTTAGAAACAGACTATATCTAACACGTATCTGTCATGGTATTTATAGTGTAAGGTACCAAATGAAAACTTATGTCACACGTGTCGTCATAATCACTGCATGATGTATATATGGGTGACAGTTAAAAAGTTGCCTGTATGTACTAAAAAGGGTCGATAAACAAGTTTGTCGCAAACATGCATGTATGCCTAGGTTTCTAATGTCTATGGAGTAGGATAGGGTAAACCAAAGACAATGGGAATTATATTTGCATCTGAAGTCAACAGGAAAAGCAAATTATATAAAAAATGAGAAAATGGGAACAAAACTTTTTTTCAGAGGTTTACTGCTCTAAAAAGGAGGGGGGAGTGAAGCTTTTGGCTACCCATAGCTGAGGGAACAGAGGACAGTGTATCTTGTATTCAGGAGGCTCTCCAGCCGCTGTAGTTGGTAATAGAGGAGTTGACTTTAGGTGTGAAACTGCTTAGACAGTGACTGTAGCTGGCTGAAGTTACTTTTAGTTACTAGGAATTGTTATGCTTTTGTTTTATTGTTATCACTTTCTACTTCTGGTGTCTTTGCTTAGTATCATTTAAATCTCAGTTCACTTTTAATAAACTTATTCTTGGTTTTACTATACATTCATCTCATGCTGTAACAATACAGCAAAGTTATGGATGCCTCAAGAAAGTGTCACACTCCCTCCTTCCCAGTTGGTGGTGTGGCCCGGAGATCCCTGCATCCCAGCAATCCCTGACGGCTGGAACTGCTCTGGAAGCGATCAGATGTTGGCACTGACACCTTAGAATAGACTTTAGGCTGCTCTGGATAACCTTGATGTCCAAAACAGCACAAAATCAGGAAGTTGCTTGTGCCCTGCTACTTCAGCTATACTGAGAGAATTTTGGCTGCAGCTGTGGATCCAGGACCCACATGCTTCTTTGTACTGCTGTATTCTTTTGTTGTTCTTTTCACTAAGTGCCTGGTGCCCATCATTGTTCAAGGAAAGAATCCCTCCTTCCTACCAAAGGATACTGGGGTGTTTTGTGGTATTTCCATGTTTTTAGTGGTTAAGCTATTGTAGTGGGAGAGTTCCATAAGGAAAGATCACAACGTTGCAGAGCAAAGAGCATTTTTGACATTTCAAATGACATGAAAGATTCATTTAAATATGTGAAGGTCAAAAATGACTGTATTGACTTTCTTTATTCAAGTCTAAATGTTAAGAAAATATCTTTGATAATTGCCATATGTATTGACAATATTGACTGTCTGGTGGAATGTACATTTTGCTTGCTTTGATTTGTTGTTGTGTGGTTTGTCGGTGTATTCTTCTATGTACATTCCTGCTAAAATATCTTTCAGATCCTTAACTTGCTAAATGCAATGAAATAAAACACTTCAGAAAAAATGACAGAAGCTGATATTTTTTCAGACATTAAAAAATAGTTATTGTTTTAAAAACCATAGCAGCAGCTGGAGAGAATTAAGCTGAACCTGCCAAGTTTAAACAAAGCTTCCCGTTTCTGGACAGTATAGTAATATAAAACAGGAGGGATTGTTATCAACCATGACATCTTATTAAAACGTGCTGCAGAATGTTATGTGTTAATCAGATATAAGGTTCTAACTTGAGTATGAAAGGATGCTTTTCAACAAAGCAAAGCAATATCTACATTTTAAAATAGTTTTCTGAACATTTATCAGTGTTGTCACCTTTAAAATATCACCATTCTTTGTTCGACGTGCCAGTAGCTTCTTCTTAATTTATTTTTGCCTGAATAGTCCCAGACAATGCAGCAGAGATTCTGTTCAATCTACTGATGCCAGTCAAAGTCTGTACCATAGGAACTTGTTCTGTTTTGAGATAGGGCTTAAGACATAGGCCTGGTCATGGGACCTCATTCTGGGATGGAATCACCTAGATGCTAGCACAGTATAAATAATTAATAATATGAAATAGCAATTTTAGTTTAGTATTTCAACTACATTAAATTATAAGCTGCCCACTATAATGGAATTGTGCTGAGATCATCAAAAATTCTGTATTAAATTGAATGTGCCGAATCCCTAGTAAAAAAAAGTGCACTTTCCTTACAGTGAAGCATTAACTGCTTAGAGCTCTCATTGGCTCGATTGACTGCCATGTTTTGGCATAATAATTCTCATAACATGTTGGTCAGGCAACTTGCTGCATTCCGAAATGGTTTTAACAGCCAGTGTAATGCTGTGACTATGAAATAAATTAACTAAATGTGGTGTTGGATATGGAATGTGTGAGGGTTTGCCAGTCAGAGCTGTGTCATCATGGGTAGTGATGATAGAATGAATAGAAACATGCATACTATGACCTTTTCTCCAGAGAAAATTTCTAATTTCGTATAAATCTAGGTCATGTTCAGGCTTGACGTCATAAGGGACAAACTCGGTTGAGGCAAATTTGACCATCTCTCACTCTTGCTATTTTGCCTGTTGCTGAAATGTAGTCATCTCTCAGGTGGAATACCATTCTGTACCATCAGAGCTAGGCAACATGTTTTTCTTTATTGCACACCTTAAAATGCCCTGTTGAAATTTACATGTGAAGCATAAATCACCTGTGCTGCAATTGGCAAGAGCATCAGAATTGGTAAAGTAGTAAACAATAACAATAGTTGTCCTAATGCACTGAAGATGAAATAGGTCAGTAAAGTTAGATGTGATCATTCTATTGGTTTGGTAGATGATAGAGGGTTCAATTTAAAAAGTTTATCTTTGCACATCAATGCGCAAATACTATTATAGATGTGCATTTTTTGATACAAGGAAAAAGCTATAGTCTCTAAAAAGCATGTTGCAAGGATTCTCTAGTATCCTTTTTGTGATTTGCTTATGTCATTCGTGTTTTATGGGCATTTACACCCTTTCCCCCACCTTTGCTAAAATCTCGTGGAAGACACTGGTATGCTTGGCAATTGATACAGAATAAGAGAGCCTAGTAAATAGTATTTCAGAAGTTATGCTGATATGATTTGTATCATATATAAAGCCTTTTGATTTTATTTTTTCCTTCTTGTAAGTGCTGTTAAATAATTCATAAAGAGTAAGCTCTATCAAGCCCTCTAATATATATCAAATGAGAGAACCTGGAAAGATGTGTGTCATTTTGATTTACAATTGGCATTCATATGCAGATTGATACCATCAATTTAGGGTTAAATAGGGACTATGTTTTTTTCCTCTCATTCCACCAGGTAATTTTGGTTTCCTTTTTCCCTCACCTCCCTCTAATATGCTGTTCTCCACTGTTTGAATCTAAACAGCTAGATTGACTTGCCGGAACAGCCTGACCTGATTCTATGGGTATGTCTTCACTAATGGCGGCAAAATCACCACCATCAGCCTGGCATTTCGGGAGCGCTGAGCAGCAAGGCTGAACTCACTGCTGCACTCCCGGAAGCCTTGCGGGCCAGGAGGCATAGGGGAAAGCCAGACACAAGGGATTTGCAGTCAGCTTCCCTAGTGTGTCCTGGTGGTTTAGGAAGTTGCCATCATTTATGCAAGGCATTTTATGTGCCTTGAGTAAATGACTGTCGACTGCTGCTGAAAAGCAGCCCCATTGTAGACTAGGGCTATGACTTACACTTCCCTGCATTTATTTTCCTCCTGTTCACCTGTAGTTCTCCGTCTTCAAGCATCTGGCAAAGTGGGATTTTTTCCCACAAAAGCTTATGTGATAAGTAAATTTGTTCATCTTTAAAAGAGCCACTAGACTCCTTGTTTGATTTTGATTTATATTTCTGAGGCCAGAATCTCAGCACCTGAACAGCACTTGATGAAGCCAGATGGGTTAGGGTGAGTGGTTACAGGTGGTTTTAAATCTCCTTGATGCTCTGCTTCCCCCTCTCCCCCACCAGTGATGGCAGGTTGGTGTACCCCAGGGCACAGGCCCTATGGGCTCGTGTAGTAATCTGCCCATGTGGGCATGAAGAACAACACATCTTAAAGAAAACAGTCATGAAGGTAAGTAAATAAGTCTTTTCCTGCTACCTCATCTTAGATGTCTATTTTGTTTGAAATATTTGCTTTGTATCCACGGATAATACTGAGAGAGTGAAACAGCCCTGGGCATGTGTGTCCTCTATCCTTCATGTGTTTAACAGTCTCCCAATTCACGCTCTCCAGAGAAGGTACAAAGTTTGCTGCTAAGTATATTATGTGTTTAGTTTAATCAGGCATTTTTGGCCTGAGGGATGAGATCAAGCAGAGTTAAATCTGATAAAACTTTAGTCCATGACTGTGTGCTCTCTAGGGATGGACTCAATGAGCTACTAGTCCACAGAGTCTCAAAGTGAGGGTCACAGCCACGCAGGATTGTGAGGTTATGATGTGGGGGTTTGTGGGCTGGTCAGCTTTGAAGGCAATGCCACCAGCTGCAGTGAGAAGTAAGGGTGACAAAGGGTTGCTAATTCATCAGTGAAATGTGATATTAATACAATTTCTTTGCACTCCACAGTATTAAACATCAACTATTTAAAAATAACTTTTCTGTTTATAACAGTAATTCAGTACAATGTGTTTTAGTCTTTAAAAGCTGTGTGGAAAAAGTAAATTTGTTTTAAACAATAGATTTATAAATATAGCCTTTAAAATAGTGTTAAATATAGTTTTCATTTACAGGGATGGCCACGCTCAGACACTTGCTGTGTGAAAGGGGTCGTAGGATCGCTAAGTAATAAGTTTGGGAGCCACTGTACTATAGTTTAATTATTTTTAGTCTCTAAGAACTAGAGTCCTCAAAAAAAAAAAAAAAAAAAAAGGGGACCAAATTCTGTTCAAGACCAATGAACTGTGCCTGCACAAAGTAGCATGGTTTTTAGGAATTGCAAACCATATCAGGCTGAAACTCTAAAATTTAGATATGGTAAAGCTTTTTGTATTATTTGTTTCTTAAGAAGCTTGTCAAAGAATCCATCTAGCCCCAGACAAAGTAGAGCACAAGTGTGTGTGTTGTTATCAGCGTAGCCTGAAGCAAACAGATTCTTTTTCGCACATTTGGATTTTATTGTAGCAGTGACTGCACTTTAATCCAGGAGAGGATTTGCTGAGGCAGTGCAAGCGATGGATGGTTTCAAAACTAAATGAATTTTAGTCATTTTGTCCACAAGAAGGGAAAATGTATGTTAATCTGGGTGGAGGCAGGGAACTGTGGTATGTCATCAGTCCGTGTCAAGAGAAGATACCCATGCTGTAGTCAGTGTACAGGAATTGGGTGGTATTGCTGAGTAAGGTAGTCTTCCAGCCCTTTAGTGGACCTCCCAGTTTTCTATTGCAGAAGGGCTCCCACCTGTTTAAAGCAATGCTGCCCAATTGCTTTATGCTACACACTTACAGGAGATACCATTTTTGTATCTCTTCTGGGGTTCCCAAAGTTGGTCAAGGTTTTCAGTAATCCCATATTGGTTGATGTTCTGCATGAGAGAAAAGCATGTAGTAATATTTGCCAAGAATTTCAAAAATCAGTGTTTAATGTTAGGCTTCTAAGTTTATATTTAGGCAGCTAGATAAATGACCTAATTTCCAAATTACTTACAGCTCCCAGTGACTTCACTGCTCAGCAGTTTTTGAAGACCAGGATACAAAACGATTTAGACATATGGACTTTTTAAAAATTAGACAGTACTTATGTAAAGGTACGAACCAGGATACGTGTACTTTAGAGTGAATTAAACTATGTTCAGAAGAGAGAGCTTTAGGATTAAAGGAACATTAAAGCTGATAGTGCTATTGTGCGTAGGTCAGTGGTTTACAAATCACGGGTCGGAACCCAGTATTGGGTCACAGACCCTCAGATACTGGGTCACAGCACCCTCTGCTGCTGCCACTGAAAGACCAGAATGCATTGTTCAAAGATGTAATTGTTGGGTTGTGGGCATAAATAATTTTTTCTTCTGGGTCTTGAGGAGAAAACTTTGAAAACCACTGTTCTAGGTAGAGCTAAGATTTCATTTCAATTTATAATCAGTGTAAATTTTAAAATCATTATTTTTTAATGTACCCTGAGAGGCCAACTAAAGGGATGTGTTTTAAGCATCTGGATTTGGTATATAACTGCAGCAGTTAAATGCTTTTCTCTGTTTTAAATACTGTTCTCTAAATATGAAGTATATAAAATAGCTTTCAACAGAATGGTGCTTTCTCAAAGATAGTTAACTTTAAAGCCACAGAATTTACAAGCAGAAACAACATCAGACTTGTAAAGTGATCTGAGAAACATTATATTTAGAGTGGAATGGACTGAGGAAAAAATCACAACTCAAAATTTTCCAAGTTAAAGAGCTACATTTTGAAATCCAATATTTTCCCTAGCCATAAAGGGACATGACAGCTATAAATATTCTAAACCATTTTACTTATGAAGCACCCCTAACCCTGAAAAGGCATTGAACGCTCAACTGCAGTGGGGTCAAGGTTGCATAGTATAGCTCAAGAGGCTTGTGTTTTCTCAAAAGGGAGACTGAGATTATGTCTACACTGTTAGGGCTGCAGGGATTGATAGTGGGAACGATTGAGTGGATAGTGGAGATCTGCTCAGTTGATCCTGGTAGTGAGGCTACATTGACTGGAGAGCATCTGCTGTTGAGACAGCACTGTGGAGACTTTGCAGTACAGCACTGTAAGTCAGTCAGTGGGAGATGCATAAGCTACTTAATGTAGCTTGCATCTTCTGTTGAACGTCAGCAGCAGTGTAGACTAGGCCTGAGATAATATCGGGCAGAAGCTCTATCTGCCTGTTGACGTTTGATCAGAAGATCAGCACCAGCTATACTGTGAAGGTTCCACTTCCTTGTTAAACTTATTTGAAAGGTTTGTTCATATACGAAATGGTAACTTGACCATTGTTGTACAGTTAATTTAGACTGACCTTTTTCCAAGCAAGAGCCCACGGTACTTTATTATACAGGGCTACTGAATTATCCTTTTCATTTTTCAGTAGTTGTGATAGTTAAATAGGGTTTGAAACCCTTTGTTGTTGCTAGTGGGAATTTGGCACCCAGTGTGTGCTATGACTATAATGCCTACAATGTGTGTGTTCAGGTGCACAAACAATTTATGTACTTACGGACAGAACAATTCACAGTGAAGTGAAAGCTCCCATACAAAGTTTTAAGGTTGTGTTTATTGAATTATCAACAAAATCTACAAAGAGAAATACCTGAAGCTAAGTATTTTTCTCAAAGTGCTTTCCCCAGAGTACATAGGAAGTTATTGAGCGCTCATTTTTGGTCAAGAGTTACTTTGGTTATTGCTTTATGCTGTCATTAATCTTGCAGTAATGGTCTCCTTTGTCTTTGTAACTATAAATAAAAGCTTGCTGTATAACTTGCCTAAAGGGATAGGGACATCTTTTATATGGTCTGATTTTTATCTTAATAATTTAAAATTACTTTAAATAATTTTAATTAACAATGTTTTGTTTTATTTAACAATTTTTTAAAAAAAGTTTTCCTTTCTCCATCCAAAGTTGACAGCATAAATTGTGTTGTGTTTGATTTGTGTATTTTTATGGCCGAAATTGCCGTGGTTTCTGATTTTAAAAAAAGGCCATCTTTCCAGCGATGAGATTTAAAATACGATGATGACTTTTAAAAGTGACTGTAAATATGTCACCTTAGAACAGACATTTACTCTTTTTGTCCTCTCAGAGCTGATCTGCTTAGTTTAATAAAAACAAGTTTGTTTTGGTTTTTTAACTACCATCATCATTGTGCAGCTGTGGTGCAGTCAGCTGTGCTCTATTTCACCTCATGTATTTTCAGCAAAATTGTTAGCAAAATTCTGATCCCAGGATCTTTGTGGAATGGTGTTTTTTGATGGAATGAGAAGCAGAGAGAGTAGAGCTTGATTTTTTTTCAAATACCAGGTTGAGACTGCAGAGGTGATATTTAGAAAATTGTTTGCTCGAGTGTTTAAACGGCTCAAGTTCTACATGAGTAATTGTGGGAGAATAACTGCGAGATTAACTTGTCTTTTTTTGTCCCTCACGTTGTGAGCTGATTCACTGCTTATGGAATATGCAGGTGTGTTCTGTTTTTAATATATAGTCCTCTGACAATAAGGTAATTTAAATAAACTGTATGAACAAATTTTTCCTGTCACTGTGTGTGTGCTGTGGTTAAATGTGTTACTAACTAGGAAGAAGCTGTAAAACCATCACAAACTTTGATAATTTAGATATAAAGCAACCAAATGCGAAGAATTCTTGACTTTTTTCCCCACTATATCCTCAGCCCATTGGTAAGTTGTGATGTCCAAAGAGGTTGCTTTCTAGATGGAACAAAAACCACCAAAGAGGTTGTATATCCCTTCTAAAAGAATTATTATAGAACATTGCTATGGAGATATTTATTTGTGCAAGAATCTTATTTCAGTAAAACATAATAGAGTGGTTATGACCTCCAAACAATTTAGTATGAAAATTTTATTTGCTTTAATCAGCCCAAGAGCAGGTAAATTGAGTATATTTCATCTTTGATAATATATTTTTATCTTACAAGTGCAAAGGAAAAGAGTTGTGTGTGTTGGGTAATATGCTCTCATTTTATTCAAGTACTGGGTCCCAATGCTGCAATGAGATGTGCTGTTGTAGAACTTGCGCCCTTGAAGAGTCTTACTGGCTTTAATATAATCTAAAAACTCTTTTCCTAAGCTCATACGTGATGGTCTTTAAGTACATGAATATATAAAATAGTTAGCTGTCAACTTTCTTTTAAAACCTTAGATATGTATTTACTTTGTAGAGCTGGTTAGTTTAACTGGGTAGTTCTTTCAATAATATTTATGATCTTGCTTAGAGGTATAGTCAGCTCAGGCATTGAGGATGCTAGTTAGATGGAATTTTTATTAAATTAATTAAAATTGTTTTTCACCTTATCTTTATTTTTTCTTTTGTGTAGGAATAGTTAGTTTGGCTCAAAAAAATACTTCCAGTTAATGTCAGCAATTCCCAGCCTAAAGATATTATTCTCTAGATTCTTAGGCTGACCCTCACTGTGGTATTGAATCTACAAAAACACTTGCACATATTTGGCATATGGCATACTTATCCATGTTGTAATTGTAACAAAGCCCATTTATTTGTGATATGCTAAAAGAGGAGATGAAAATAAGGGTTAATATTTCTGTCATTTGATGAAAGCTCAGTTAGTAGAATGCTAATTTCTATGAGCATGTCTCCAACACACTAATTTCCAATAGTTGTAGTTATGTTAACTATGCAAGCACGGAAGACCCTGTTATTCCAAAGTAGTGCTGAGTACCAAGTAGAAAGAAAACTTTGATATGACACACAAATGTTTCTGGGTGAGTAATGAGGTGCAGTTTATATATGCTATCTGCATTCTGTGTAACAAACTATTTGCCTGGCATATTATAAAGTACAACAATTGCCATATAGTGTTTGCTTCCTCATTTGTCTTATGGAACTTTCTTTTTCTTTAAGGAAAGATCACTAGATGATATTCTGTATCCCATATCACGTAGGCAGTCAGACTAGATCAGTGTTTCTCAACCAGCATTCTGTGGCTCTAGTGAAGGTGTTCTGTGACCCCTCTCTATCAGAGAGGCTGAGTGGGGATAAGGGGGGAAGGAGCAACGCAGCAAGATGATGCACACCTGGGAAGTTTAAAATGTCCCAGCTGCAGCAAAGGTGCCAGGCGCATGTTGGTGTCTGCCGCCACCTTGCTCCTTTGCTGCAGGTCAGGTATTTTAAATTTCTTGCTGGTGTTACTACCAGTAACAGCTGCAAGAAATATAAACTGTGCCAGCCACAGCAAAGCTTACACCCTCTTGCCCCCAGCCATCCAGCACCCTTAATTCCTGGTCATTTTCAGTTTTATGTTTTGTGCATAATCATTACATATGTATCTATTTTTTAGAAATAAATGCATGTTATATTCATAAAATTGTATTGAATTTGGTTTCCTGAATTGTTTTCAAAGGAATGAGTTAATATCCATATATAACGAACACTACGTTCTATACATACTGGCTTTTTCAAGGAAGTTTTCGTTAGCTGTTCCACATAAAGTAATTAAGACCATTAGGCTGGAGTGAGATGGGGGGAACTCTGTGTGCTAGTTTTCATGTATTCAGTAAGAGACACCATGATATATTGGATAGGTTCTAGACTGGGACACCTGTGGTTCTGTTCCTGACTCTGTCACAGACCATGGAGAAGTGGCTTCATCATTTTGTCCCATCCATCAGTTTTGCCTATTTAAATTGCAAAAGCTTTGATGCAGAACTGTGGACTACTTTATTCTGTACAGAGAACAGGTTTAAGAGGTCTTTTGCTGAGGTAAGCTGCATCCCCTTAGGATGGTTCCTAGGGTCAATTTAGAAGTATATCTATACTGGCAAGTCACAGTAAGCATGGACAAGGCCTTAGACACCAGATTAGGGAAACTCATTTTTATCTTTTAATTTTCATCAAAAAAAGCCCTTTAGTTTTCTGGTTTAAAATAGTATTTATCTTATCAAGCTTGGAATGAAACTAGATCTATAGTTTGAAAATATCTTCAGTAGATATTACATGTTGATAATTCCTCAATACGAGATGACAAAACATAAAGACCTCAAGGGTGCTGAGCTTTTTCTCAAAAAGCAGTAACTGACCCAGAATATATTTAATGTTTGCATAGCCTGTCTCAGTGTTTCCCAACTAGTGTGCCATTGCACACAGGTGTACCCTCAGGGCTGAGCAGGTGTGCCATGGCATTTTTTGAAAAAGTACAAGATGAGTTCTGGATTGGCTCATGAATCTTCATGAGTTCATTTGGAGGCTGTATGGTGGTGTGCCCAAAATAGTTAAAGGTGTCGAGGTGTGACATGGCAGAGACAAGATTGGGAACCACTGGTCTAACTTCTACTCTTGAAAAAAATAGCAATTGAAAACTAGTAGTTTATCTCTTCTGCGGCTTTCTATGAAGTTTTCTTTTTTGTAATTTTTGTATAATTATGGTAGTCCTGTCATGTAAGGATCAGAAACAAAACACTGGCAGTGATGGGCTGAACTTGATGCGCAGGGACTAAATTGCTAAGGGGTGTGCGCATGCGCGTGCGTGTGTGTGGAGAAGAGCTGAATGTGCTTAAATGAAGCACTGTGATTATTTTCACAGCAGAAAGTAGAATAGGTAGTTAAATGGACATCTGTGCAGCTGAAGGCTATGAAAAATGCCAGACTTCACAGTCATCTATATAATGCCATGCATTGAAACTCCAGGAATATATAAGCTCCCAGAGGTTTTTCCTCCATTTGTTCACTGTCATTTCAGAAATATTATAATCATCCATTATTAACAAGTACTGTGGTTTACAGTTTTGTATTGCTTGCTTCAGTGCAGAATGCCCCAACGTACTAATAAATTAGTCTTTCATATCTTAGCTGTGGAAAAATGGCTATTTCAATCCCCAACAAAAAGATTCTTTCTGGTGCCTTTTATAAATCAGGAGGCAGTGGGTAATCTGTACTACTGATATGTTGTTTTATTAAATTGTGGTTTCAGTTATCCAGTGAATAGGTATGTATGTCTTGGCAAGTAGTAAAAATAGAGACATTTCCAAGGTGATATTTGGACTTCAGTCTACAGTTTTAACATTAACACATATACTGTTATGTTTACTAGAAGGAAGATAGGAAACATTTCTTCCATCACAGCACAGATTTTAACCCATAAGGAATATAATTTAGATAGACCATGACAATATGGAGATTGTAAAATGTGAATTGTCCAATTTGATGTTCTTGCATAAATTAGTTTGAATTGTTCCAAAATACTGCAAAAGTATGTGGGTTATTTACATTAATGTAGTGAGTAGAAGCCCTGATCATCAGCCAGAATCCCATTGTGCTAAGCACTGTACAAACAGAACAAAACAGTGGTCCCTGCCATAAAGAGCTTACAGGCTAAGTATAAAACAAGGTCTGACAGATAGGGGAGTACAAGAAAACAGAGACAGCGCTGGTCTCAGCACACCAACAGCTGTCAAGTTCTTTGTGGACATCAGAGGAAAAGAGAGTTTGAAGAGAGACAGAGAGTTAGCTTTGTGGATATTTAATTGGGAATTTCTCTCTAGGCACTATGAGAGAGAGCACGTAGGTGCTTGTTTGAAAATGTAACAAGTGGGAAAGAGAGAGACTGGCTTCTTTAATTGAAGGAGGGGGTATCAACATCTCAGGAGTGGATTTAGAGTATAGGGTTAGGCTGAGAAGGACCCTGAAAATGAAGACAACTAGCTTATGTTTGTGATAAAGAAGGGAGCCCCAGAAGAGGGATATAAAGAGGGTGAAGATATGGTCAAAAAACTGGTTAGAAAAATGATCTTTTTGGCAGCTTTCTGAACATATATGAATGGGGCAAAGACAGTTTTTGTTAGAGAGAAGAATGTTGTAGTAAATGTGACGTGAGCCGATAAGACGAGGGATGAGAATTTCAGCTGTGTGGACAGATAAGCAAGAATGCTTCTTGAAGTTATGCAGAAAGAATAGGCAAGAGTTGGACATAGCCTGGATTTAAGGATACAGAGAGACGTCTGTCGAAGATGCCACACAGGTTTTGGGCTGAGTGACAGGCTGGATGATATCCCTGTTTTCTCAGTGATTAGGAAAGGAGAAAATGCAAGTTTTAAGAGTGAGCCATGTTGAGCTTGAACTAATGGCCAGATCTACAAGGAGATGCTAGAGAAATAAGCCATGATTATGGCATGGTCTGGAGAAGAAAAGTAGATCTGGGACTCATTCACATAAAGATGGTAGTTGAATTAGTGTTTGCCAGTGATGTCGCTGGTGCCTGTCCTGGCATCACTGACCCAAATGGCTGATGCACCCTCACCTCTCCCGTCCCCATCCCCAGCTGGGTAGTCAGGGCTAGGCCAGCTGTGGTTGTGCCTGCCTCTCCCAGCCTAGGATCCAGGCCAGGCTGCCCATGGCAGCCACTGCCTCACCCAGCCCCAGCCCCAGTCAGGGATCAGGGCCCAAGCTGGCAGCAGCAGGAGCCCAGGGCCCTGACTCCGAATTGGATTGTATAGTATATAAAGCAGTATAATCGACATGCCATTGTATGAAATTTTAGTTTGTACTGACTTTACTAGTGCTTTTTATGTAGCCCATTGTAAAACTAAGCAAATATCCAGATAAATTGATGTGTCCCAGGGAAGACCTCAGAGTGTTTGTAGGGCTATGCATATCCCTGGTTGAGAACCACTGATCTAAAGACATGCAGAAGGAGCAATCAGAGATAGGAGAGGAGCCAAAAGAGGACAGACACACACGACAACAGAGGACAAGGTTTCAAGAAAAGCATGGTAGATGGTGGCAAATGGCAGCTACAGTAACTGGCCAAAGGGAATGAGTATGGAGTACTGAATTGGAGCATTAGTGAGGAAGAGGGTCTTTAGAGACTTTGGAGAGAGCAGTTTTCAGGAGAGTGCAAGGGGTGGAGGCAGGATGGGAGAGGTTCTGGGATGGAATATATGTCCCTTTCGTCTTAGAGTGGTATTTATAGTTAGCTTGTGTATTTCTTTGAGTAGGCCTGAATGTCTGTTTTCACCCTGATATAACTCCACTGACTTCACAGTAAATGAAAGAAGAAATATATTCTTTCATTCATCCTTTATTGATGGTGCTGTGCCATCCTTTTACTTTTTTACACTTGCTACTATTTCTGCCTGTTTCCGCTGTATTATTCTAACATAAAATGTAGTTCTTCAGTTTCAGACTTCTCTTTTCTGGGTTAGATGTTAATCTAGTTGTAATTGTGACTTTAAAGAATTTTTCTCATATAAAAACTGGTGCTTAAAACAATTTTCTTTTGACACAATGACTCGAATCCTTAATCTGTTCTTCCTAACAATAAGTCTTTGCAGCCACGTTAAAGTCTTGGCTGACCATCTAAAGCCTGTTTTTTTAGTATGCTGGAATACTGGGATTGACTTTGCAGGAAATGAAGTACTGTATTTTTACATTTTCTTACCAGATTTGTAAACTATCCTGAGAATGCAGCTGAGGGAGAGTGGGAGAAAGGGGAGCCCTTGTAAGTGACTGACGCTGGGCCGTAGAAGGGAAGGCTGGAATGTTCTGTATCTGTTCATGGTAAAAATTATGAACTGATAGTTTTTAGTCACTTCTTTGCAGACCAGCAGCTGGTACATGCTAACAAAGCGGAGTCAAAGGAAGCAGGTGGAGCACTTAGCCTGTTCTCTTAGGGGCACACACGGTATGTCTTGCATCTACTAACGTCTCTACGATAAGCCCACCTGCTAGCCATTAAAAAAATAGGTGAGTGTGCCTCTGCAAAGCTTCAGCCTACTACTGCTTGAACATGGGTAGCCAAAAGGTTCATCTGGGGGTGGGGGGCAAGAGGGGCAATCACCCCTGGCCCCAAGGGTCCATGGGCCGTGCACTGTCCTGCCCTGAGCAGGGCAGTGGAGGGCCCACACCACTGCCCCCACTCGCGCCCCACTGCCTTTGGCACGGAGCTGAAGCTGGGGGAGTGGGGTGGGGGCTGTTGCTCTGGCCTGGCCCACCCTGTCCCCGGGGTGGGGAACAGCTGGCCCAGGGGTGGAGCAGACCAGCCAAGAGGCCAGACTCCACTCTCTTACCCTTGCCCTGGGCCGGTTGCTCCACCCTGGGGCAGGGAGGACTGACCCAGCCCGCTCCGCCCCCAGGGATAGAGTGACTGGCTCAGGGGACGGGGAGGAGTACGGGGCCAGTTTCTGGACCAGCCTGCCCTGCGACCACCCCCCCCCCCCAGTGTGGTGGGGCCCTCACAGGCCAATTGCCCCACGCCCCACACCCCACCTAGGGATGGCCGTGATAGCTAGAGCCCTGCAAATCCATAGATATCCGCTTTATTGCCGCATCCGCAGATACAATACAGATATCCATAGGCCATTTCTTGCGGATGCAGATCAGATACGGAGCCACATATTTTTATTTGCACAGAGCTAGTGCCCTGCAGATATGCGGATATCCACGGATATCCGCATTATATCCACATCCGTGGATACAACACGGATATCCACGGGCCATTTCTTGTGGATGCAGGTTGGATACAGATCCAGTTATTTGCATCCGTGCAGGGCCCTACTGATAGCCACTCACTGTATAGTACTTGCTAGGACTAGGAGCTTTGATGAATCAGTGCAGATAATTCCATGGGAATGTGGCAGGGTCTTCATGTGTGAATTTAGGTTCTATTTTTTAGCAAATGCCATGGCCAGTGTATCTCAGACTTGTTTGTATTTGCAGTCTGTCCCTTGACAGTGCCATGAAACAACAACTTTAATGCCTAGATTTGCAAAACAAGATGAAACAGTAGAAACCTCATTGATATAAAGATAAGTTTAATGTACTGAGGATCCCTTGGCCTGTGCCATACATAACAGAGGATGCTATACTTTTAAGACCCTTTGAGAAAAATGTTACATGGTCAGTACAAACCTTTGTCTAATTCACGTATTTACTGAACAGAGGAAAACTCCAAGACATACCTATGGTGAGCTTCATTCAAGTCTGAGATCAGACAGTTTACTCATAGATTAAAACAAAAGATATCATTCATGTTGGCAGTTTTCTCTCTCCCATTTTTCTCTGAGGAAACTAGAGTTACACATGAGGCAAAAATCACCCCCAAATGTGACTCTGGTTGCTGAGGGCAAACTGAGAATACTTATTCAGGGAAAACTGCAATGAATAGGGCAAACAATCCCCCAAACTGATGGTTTATTATGTTATTAGATTTCACCAGGTCAGTAACAAAACTATTTCTTGTAATACCTTACTGGGTATCAAGAACCCAAAGCACAGCTCCTTTTAAGCAATCTAGCCTTTGGCTCCCACTCAGACAGCCAAGTCTGTATGGTGAGGGTTATTTAAAACCTTATTCATCATATGTAAAGTAGACCAGTCCCAAGAGATTGGACACATTACCCACCAGGTCAATGAATGTTTCAGCTTTTATTCAAATACACGCTTACAGCTAAATCTTAATAACTAATCTAAAATTTGTTAAAAACAAAAGAGTGAATTATGGTGGTTACAAGTTCCAAGGGGGTAGCTGTGTTAGTCTAGTTCAGCAAAGCAAGCAAGGAGTCCTCTGTCACTTAAAAACTAAAGAATTTAAACATACATATATGAATAAAGTTCTTAGGTCAGTTTCATAGAAAGAAGGCAGTGCTGCTGATTTGAAAAAATCCCTCCAGAATCACTTCGGAGTATAGTCCAATGTATAGTTCATATGCAAAATTTCTTCAAATTCTTCCATGAGAATTTCAGGGATAATCCGTGGACAACCTGAAGACTTCTCTCCTTAAGACTTGGACCTTTCCCTGATGACTTTTAGGGGTATATGAGCTAAAACAGGATCAGGCCTGAACTTCCTTTCTAGTTCTCTAGCCCACTGATGGCCTCTTGACAGCAGACCTCGCACCAGGGGTCTTCCTAGATGAACAACAGGCAGTGTATATTGCTGCTTTGAAGACAAATGCCTGTTTCTTGTGCATGTGGAGGTAAACTAGTAGTATTAACTGATATAAGGAAATTAGCCATTCAGATTATCAAAACATTGTTATGACATAGACAATTTAAGATGAAGACAGTATAAGTAATTTTCTGCAATAGCTTTCATCTTTGACCGTAAGGATAACAGGATCATCCACATGCATAATATAATGTAATTTAGACATGAAAAAGAATTAAGCATACAAAAACTAATCTGGTACATTAATTTCTAATAAGATGCAGGTAAACACAGACAATTAATATCTATTTTTAATCCTCTAAAAATATAGGTCCATATTTTAAGAACTGAAGTCTATTTAACATGGTTTTGCTAACTGTATATAAGTAATGGAGCTATTTATGCTAATATGTCCTTAAAGATTCAATTTTGGGACACTTGGCCTGCTGGTTGTTTCTCTTGCTGGCTCAGTGTCACACTGTAAAAACCAAATTTCAGCAGGACAAAGCCAATAAGAAACCCCTTTTTGATCCTGGAGGAAGTCAGATACACAGATTCACTATTCTGCATAATCTTTCTATGTTGTGCAGTGTCAGCCAGTAGGGTTGTTATGAGTTCATTCATACCCATTATTGACTAGTTTGTACCCAAATTATAGAGTCATGGGACAATTGGAACCTGCAGCCACTGACATGGATAAAGGCTGATCCACTGATCAGAAGAACTCTTCTATTAATATGGTGCCCTGTCTAGACAGCCATTAGGTCCCAAAGGAAGCCGCTTCTCCGTACTCCTGCTGCGTATCATTCTGAGAGGCTTTGTCTACACTTACATGTGAATTCAAATTGATTGTCATCAATTCAAATTCAAATAAGTGCACAGATATGCCCGCTTTCCTCAATTCGAACTGAGGCACTCCTCAGTTCAAATTGAGGAAAGCAGAGTTTGAATTGGTCAAACCTGCTTCTCCATTGAAGTCAGGGTCAATTTGAAGTGAATAATTCAAATTGACAGTGTGGCCATGTCAATTCGAATTCACTGTTAGTTTGAATTAGCCACAGCTTGATTTTTCCCTATACAATAGCACCCCCTACTGAATTCAAACGAGCAAGTCCTGTTCATGGAGATGTCAATTTGAATTGGATTTATAGTGTGGCCAGGTCAATTCGAATTCATTAATTTGAATTGAAATGCACAATGTAGACATAGCCAGATACCCATATGCAGCACACCTTGATGGAGTACACAAGTTTCCAGCCAATAGTTTAGTAGCTATTTAGTGGCTACCCTACACAGGTCTACTGCCCATACAGTTTATGTACAGAGCAGCAGAAAGTGGTATCTTGGTAGTGATGACATACAAAAATAGCATAAATTTGAAAAAAGATCTGCAGCTTAATTTCCCTGTGATGCTGTGAAGGCGGTTGAATGCTAAACGAAAATGAAGAGTTGCCTTTTTGATGCAGAGTTCAGCATAAAACTCTTTTACTAAACACAAATTTGCGTCCCTGGTTATGTGGTGATTTAAACCATATCTGTACCTAATGCTGTTGAAAAAACATCATTTTTATAGCTGCAGGTGCCCTCTACAATGCCAGAGGTCAGTTGCAATATGGATTATTAACTGAAGGATTATTACCTTTGTAGAATAAAATTGCAAATACTGCTCCTGCTGACTGCAGCAAGCTTTCGCAAAGACACTTTGTTGAAATTGGCTCTAAATGACAGAAAAAAAGATTATTCTGACACTTCGGAGCAGTATATGATAGAATATTGGCAATGTTTAAACAAATAGTAATTTACTATAGCAAGGTATACTGGAACACAAATCATAGCATTTCTCCTTTATACTCTTGCTTATGTCACTCACCTTTCAAAAATGGCAGAACAGAAAGCTCAGAGAAAAATTGTAGACAACTATACATTAATAACAGTTCTAGCTTCTTTACTTTCCTTAAAAGTGAAACTATCCTTCCTTTATGGGCTATTAATTTTTTAAAGTCATTTATCCGAGAGCAAAGTTCTATGTACAGAACATAATATATAGCATCAACGTATTATGGTGTAGCTGTAACTGCAAGGCATTGTGACATTAGAACTCCAGGATAAACTGAACAAAAATGAGCTTTTCATTACTTTAGTTATATCTACCCTGACACTTCCCAAGTCAAGTTTCCCTGTCATGCCTTCAGCATTCCTCCTCTTCTCTGCCTGCCATTTTCATGCTTCAAGAAACTGCTGCAATAAAATACAAGACTAATAAATATTATTTCACTTTTATTTAACCTTCCCTATGGTGAAAACTGTGTTGATATGTGTACTAAGCTGTTTATGCCTATTAATCCAAACAACATACAGGACAGATTTTAATGAGATAATCAGGAGTTTGGATAAGTGAGAGGCTATTGCATAAACAAGCGAGGAAAACATAAATAAGATGTCAGACCCTCACTTAGAGTTTTTAGTAAAAAAGTGCATATTTATTGGAAAGTAGATAAGCACCAATAAAATGGGTTGTTTGGAAATTCTAGCTCACAAAGCACACTGAATACAGAATCATAAGCAATCACAGTAATCTGTTTCAGTACAACAAAGAACTATAATATAGCAGTGTGTGTAACTTCTGGAGGAGCAAGGTATGTAGGTAGTTGGTGTTCTCTTGACTCTTTGGCCAGCATAAATGCTTGTTCAGTGCAATAGCTGCTTTGGAGGCTTTCAGTACTGGGTCCAAAGGCATTGCCACCATTCTCTCTGTTTTTCTGTCTTCTTCAGCTGTGTCCACAAGCTATATAGTGAAACAGCGTGTGTCATTTTCTATATTAAAACCCAGTGTGATTCAGAGAATAGGGTACTGGACTTGGATTTAGCAGACCTGGCATCTAATTTTTGCTATGCCAAAGCCTTGCTGCATGACTTGAACTTTGGACACATCATTTCTGTCTTTCTCTGTGTGACTGGTTCCCCTGACATTCTTTTTCCTCTCTGTAGTTAAATTGTAAGCTCTTGGCAAAAGGACTGTCTCTATATTTGACGCAGGCATTAGACAAGGATGCTCTACCTTGGAGAAGCCTCTGCTAGCTCCCCATTTCTTTTGATCTGGCACTGCTACCTTTACTCTTGTTATCTTTTTTAAAAAATAAACAGATGTACATTTTCTTAAGCTTTACTAAAAATACGGAACCAAATATTTCATTCTCCTAAATTTATTTTTGGAGCACTTAATATAGCTATCCAAGCTCGCTGAGGCAAAGCTGCTGTTTTTTGTTTTGATGCATAATATTTATTATTATAAAGATACCCACTACATCCTTGTTGCTCCATAAATAATACTATACTTATTGAGGAAACCATTGCAAGTCTATCAATAAAGTGTCAGGGCTTTTTCCATCATTCTCCCAATTGCATTTTTCTGCCCCCCCCCCCATTCCTACCCCCCCAAGCCTGTACAGTTTCCTAGTGTTAGCAGTAAAACACTGGAGAAGGCTTTGAGGTGTTTTCATGGGACCTGGTGGACCCCTTGACTTTTTTGGTTGCAGCAGTGGCACTTTAATGACCTAACCATTGGGCCAAGGTTTTGGACTGATGGCTAGCAGTAGACTAGAGATTTGGGACAGTGGCCGTCAGGTGGGGGCTTGGAATCCTCTTTCTTTGCTCTTGCTAAGAAGGAATTGGAAGCTTGATTTCTTATACGTCTGTTGAATGGTCTTAAGTGCAGAGCAAGGAGTAGCGTTAGGATCCTGAGGAGTGGGCCTCCTTGCTCTTTTCAGTTGAAGCTGTTCCACGTGCACTATAGAGGTGCTGGGCAGAATTCCTGTGTCATGTACTGGTTTGTGTGACGTGCTGGTGGGTGAGTGGTGGCTGGTTTGAGCCCTCTTTATGCTTGTTGAGATGGGATTTGAACCTTGGTCTCTTACCTGTCAAGTGAATGGCCGAAGTTGTGGGCTAGTTCTTATTCCAAAGTGCTGGCTCCCTCAGTGTTTCCTTGTGAAAGTGGGCCGCTGTTGTTCTATACCTAAATGGGCAGGCACTACCTGCTGTCCTCTCTAGTTCTGTGGTTTAGGTCCTGCCCTACAGCTGGTACAGCTGCTGGTACAAAGCCCCGTCCCTCACCTGGAGGGCTGACCTTTTCTATTGAGGCTACTCTTGTTCAACTACATATTAACGGGAACTGAGGGCTTTTGCAGAGTGCTCTGTGCCGGGGGGTTAGAGTGCTCACCTAAAGCGTAGTTGACCTTAGTTCAGATTCCCCAGCTGCCTTGTGGCTAGGCCCCTGGCCTGAGAGAAGATGAGAGCCCTTATTGCTGGGCAAAGTGTATTTCCCGGGCCCTCTTGCTGCTTTTTCATAAAGAATTAATGCAGGTTTATGTCAAAACACCCCACTCACTTTTGTCTGCTATTGTCAGGATATGCACTTGGGCTGTGCCAGACCCCAGGGCATTGCTCTTCACCATTTGAGGGGTGTGAGCTCAGGGCTCCCAACTCCTAGGAGAGAGTTGCTGGTCGGTGACCCTTGTTAGAGCCCTCATCCTTTCCCAAGAAGACAACAGCTCTTGAGAAAGATGGGGGCTCAAGTAAGGGTGGCCCACCATAAAGGATGGTCACTACAGAGACTGGAAGTCCCAGCGTAAACCATTGCTGAACAGGAAGCATGAGGATTTGAACCCAGCTTTTCAGCAACCAATGTGAGTATCCCAACTAGTGGGCTGAGGAGTGAGGCTAGCTTTTAGCCGTGCCTAAGCACATTTAGCTAAAGTGGAATGACTTAGGCGGGTATAGAGAATGGCAGGATATTGGCCATGGAAGGAAGGAAAGAGGCATGAAGAAACAGCAGGGAATGTGTTTAGGCTTAGATGATTGATGACTACATTAAAATATAATTAAAGAAGAATATTTTACATTTCATCTGATGCAGATTTGCTTTATCAGTATAGTGGCGTCATTTTGGTTGTACTTCCCATGTTGTCTGAATAAACAAAACAAGTGGTGGTGGTGATAGAAGAGTGTAGCATAACCATAAAAGGTAAATAATATTCTGATAAAATAACTCAACTCTTCTTTTTATAGGAACTCAGTGGCGGAAGAACCAAGAACAAGATTTGAAAAATGTCCTGAAGAATATTGACCAAGACATTCCACTGGTATTTGTCAGTGGAAATCATGACATCGGCAACACTCCAACACCAGAAACAATAGATGATTATTGCAAGCAATGGGGAGATGACTACTTCAGTTTTTGGGTCGGAGGAGTTTTCTTTCTTGTGCTTAATTCTCAGTTATACTTTGATTCCTCTAAATGCTCTGAGTTGAAGCAGGCCCAAGATGAGTGGCTTAATGCGCAACTGGCTATAGCTGAAAAACAGAAGTGTAAACATGTAATAGTATTTCAGCATATTCCTCTATTTCTACAAAATCCGGATGAAGACCATGACTATTTTAACTTGGAGAAGTCAATTCGGCATGAGCTAATGGAAAAGTTTCATAAAGCAGGTATTACTTTTTGCATTTATCTGATTTTTCTTTTTAGCTCTTTGATGTGAACAGCTCGTATCCTGGAGTACAATAATTTTTATTTCAATTTTTTGTTTTTTAGAAATACATATAGCTTATTTGCCTGATAACTCATTATGGGATAGTTTCCCTGCTGTGGCCAGGCAGGGGTTAAAAGCTCCATTGGGAGTGTCTGGCCAATATGAGCAAAGGGCTGCAGGGCCAATCAGGGCAAGGCTGCAGTTTGCCTCAAACTTGGGAAGGAGAAGGTTGTGCTGAGCAATGGAAGACAGGACCCTTGATAGCTCCCAGAGGCACTGCCCAGGTTCATCTTCAATAAAAGGGGTGTAGGTACCTGGGGAGGGTGTGAATGGCCCAGGGGATGTGATGAGGGTGGAGGCCAAAGAGGAGTGAGGGGGTTGAGGTGGTGCTCAATGGAGCACATAGAATTCCTGGACCATCGCCTGGAAAAGTGGGTCAGTCAGGGTCTCATGTACCTCCCCCAGTACCAGCACGAGTGGGCAGAGAGACTGCAAGGAAATGGTGAAGGGACAGTTCTGGCCACTGACACAAGTGGACCAGCTGGTACTGGAGCTGACCCCAGAAGGGAGGAGATTCATGGACTCAGCTGGAGGGCTGTGGTCTTAAAAGGACAGAGCCAGCCACTGATACAAGTGGGCTGGCCAAGACTAGACTAGACTCCTTAAGGGATGGGGGATGAAAAGGACTTGGCTGGAGAGCTGATCCTGTGAGAGACTGCAGGTGTGACAGATACCAAGCACCAAACACCACATGATGGACTACTTTAGCTATTCCCTCCCATCAGGAGGCACTTGTCTGGTGGGTCGTGTGCTGCGGAGAGCTACACATGGGAAGAATGCATGCAGGTGGTAGCCCCTGGCTGGGGTGGGGGGATTGGAGGGGACAGCTCTGAGAGGCACATCAGCAACTAAAGGTCTATGTCAAGAGGAAAGTGGTACAGCTGCAGGACACTAAACGGAGCCAGATGAGACAGAACAGTCTTTTTTTTTTTTTTTGAGAGAAGGGACCTGTGGTACTGAAATGCTTTTGGAGTGACCAGGTGGGTCACCTACAGAGAGGCTGTTCTGCTGGAGGAGCTGGGCAGAGGCCCCCAGCAGAGAAAAGGGCAGTTGGGATGAACAGACTGGGACCCCTGTGAATGGAACAGTGTGGGGCTGAGCCTGTTGGACCTGAGGACAAGTTGGGTACCGCAGATGGGTGCCCAATCCAGAGGACTCTCCTTGTGATGGGAATGGGGATATTGGGCCTGTGGACAAGTGGGGCATAGGAAGCAGGAATCCCCAGAAAGGAGGCCTGTGGGATCAGGGAAACCAACGTGCTTTTGATGCTGGGAGCCAGGACATATAAGGGAGCACTGCCCTCTGAGGAAAAGGAGAGCTAGGAAAGAGCTGCCTGGGAACCCAACCAAGGCTTGTAAGGAAAGACCTGGAGGCCAGATGGCATGGAGGGCCTAGTAGAGACTGATTGCTATCAATAGATTGGGGGTGAGGGAGCTGGTGGAAAGGCCCGGAAGCAGCCTGGCCTAGAGGCAGACCTGTTCCATAACCAGGAGGCATTTGTCTTGTGGTCCCTTGTTGCAGAGGTCTAGACTCGCATAGTCATGCTCATTCTCATAGTTCAATCAACTATTATAGGCACTGAAAGAGAAGTATATCTTTAAAGAACTTATGACTATTCTGGTCTTTCAGAATTATTTGACTTTGCTGCAGCTCAGACTTTCTAAAAGGGAGAAACTCCCTTGAATATATAATAAAGGTTCATCTTTAGGACCTGTCAGTCAAGATGATTGGTTGATTGAATGTGAAACCAGTGGGTATCTTTCCCTAGTAAGGAATGGAATATCAGGCTCTGAAGTGGTTGGTAAAATAGTGAAATATTAGCACTTGGACTTTTATAAACATAAAAATAACTTCAGTACTCCCTCCTTCCCCACATTGGGCTGATTTTAGATAAGAGGCAGGATGCAGGCTCTGTTTTGTCAAAGTAAAAATGATTCTTGCTTGCTGTGATTGACTCTCCACACCTGACCAATATCAATGGTGGCCATGGAGAATCATTTGACTGGAACAGGTTCAATAGAGTGTGCTGATTCTAGAACATGCGTCGTCTAAGTTTGTATCTTTTTTTCAGGGCACCTGAATCCCATATAGATCATAAGTACACTAAGCAACTGCTTTTTCATGCTGGTCACATGGTTTCCTGTTACCTCCTTTTAGGTTCCAGCGTTATGCTTTTCTATTCATATTCCCAACTAGCCTGTTCCTGCATCCAGGTATCATGTTTACCACATGAATACAGTACTTCAGTTTGCAAATAATGGATGATGGAAGGTGTTCAAGGTTTTCCCAGTCTACATGGTTGCCAAGCCTGGACATGTTCCCTAGCAGTCCACTATACTAAGTCCTGCCACTTCCCAGAAATGGGGCCAGAACCCATAGTTGTCTGAAGACACTCCAGTTACTTCTCACGTTTACAGATCTAACAGCCTGTGATGTCAGTGTTGCTCTTGTCAGATGACAGAGACGTGCACTGTGAGGGCATGTCTATATGAACACTTCAGTTCCTGGTGACCTAGTGCATAAATCTGTCCCGCACCAGCCTGCCACACCTTGTGTCCATATGAACCCTGCGGCTATGCACTAAAAGTTGGATAGCATGCTTTAATCTACTCCCATTTCAAATGAGTAGATCAGAGCACACTATGGTACTTCTAGTGCATGGCAGCAGGGTCCATAGGGACATGTAATGCATGGCAAGCTAGCGTGGGATAGATTAACACCGCAGCCTGCTGTTCATGAGTGGGTCATATGGGGCAGTGTTTCCCAGCCGCTGTGCCATGGCACATGGGGGTGCCATCAGGTCTGAGCATGTGTGCCACAGAATTTTTTTGAATAACTTCTCAGAGTGCTGGATTGGCTCATGAATATTCATGAGTTCATTTAGAGACTGGTGGTGTGCGTCAAAATAATTAAAGGTATCAAGGTGTGCCGAGGCTGAGAGAAGTTTGAGGACTACTGATATAGACAATCTCTAAGAGCTCTTAATGTGAGACTGGGAATTGCTGCATCACTGGACATTGGATTGAGTACAGGTTAAAAACTTTGTTCTGGGTTTGGCATAGGAAGACAAATTTTATACTTTTAACCTTTTTAAAAAGAAATGCATTTAGAGGTAATGCGTAGTGGTTAGGCAGTACATTTTGTTTTTATAAGCAGAACAGAAATTAAGTAGGAGTAACAGTTAAAATTAAAAAGGAGAAGACCTGAGCATCTTGGGGAGGCTTTTATTATATACTTTTATCTATTTATGTGCTTTCATTTATATAATAAGTAAGATGTGTGACCAGTAGCACCGTGTATAACTTTTTTGCTGCTTTTCCTTCTACCTTTTTACATGTAATGTCTTTTAAACTATAAACTTATTGGGGCAGCCGCTCCTAAAGCATTTGTATAGCATCTAAAACAATGCATTTGGCTGGAATAAGAAAAATGAACTACATACAGTAGGAAAACTATTTTTTCTTCTTGAAATAAATCCTTCCTTTGCAGCCATTAGTTTGACTGTCTCAGTAGACTGTATCTTATGAGTTGACACCTCCCACTTCTCTGTGAGTAAATGAGTGAGTGAAAGAGAGATTTTTTTAAAATTATTTTCAAAATAGGTTGTATCCATATGAGTACACCAGACAACAGTGATTCAAGTCTTGTTTGGTATGATGTGATAGGCTAAATATTTGTCAAACTTGTGTAGAAGCTTACTTGTAGCAAAGAGTAGTTTGGGGGGATTGAGGGGCTCAGCTCACCTTTGTGACCTCTCAGCTGGACATCTCCCATTTTATATCTCCCCAAGAAAAGGAGAGCTACAGTCACAACAAAATGTCATTGTGGTCTGGCACCATATATTTTATCTTTATCTCTTTAGCTTCAAAGTCCATTTTTAAAATGTGATCTGGTTTAACCAATAGCAAAAAACAATAGCTATGTTTGTTCTAAAGAATTTAAGGTTGCAAATCTGGAATTCACATACATATGTTAAACTACATGGGTTTTTAAGTCTGTGCTTGTGTGTATGCATGTTTACTCCATAAATAAGTGTTAATATTTTGTTTTCAAAACCCATAAGCTATCACAGCAACTCAGTAAGCATCTTTGAGTGTTAACGTTTTAAAAGACATGTTTTACAACAAGCTTTTCCTTCATACTATGAAAATTTAAACCTGTTCTTTCACAGACACTGCAAGTCACTTCACAGATGCATTACTACCAAATCATACGCTGCCATGTTTTTTAGTTGTTACAGTCCTGCTAGCAGCACAGCTCTAAGGCTATATGTACACTAGCAAATTAGTCTGGACCAAGCAAACCTAGTCCGGACTAATATGAACCTTGCCTGCACTAGGCTTTGTCTTGTTCGAACTAAAAAGTTTTTAGTTAGAACTAGCTAGTTCACCTGGTTTGTCTGAACTAACTGCTTTGTTTGAACAAGCCACTTTGGCTAATTCAAACTAGTATGATGTAGACATGCTAGTTCGAACTAAGCACTTCTTTTTAGTTCAAACTAACTTTTAGTCTTCGAAACGTCTGACGAAGTGGGATTTTCTCCCACGAAAGCTCATGCAAAAAATAAATCTGTTAGTCTTAAAGTACCACACGATTCCTTGTTTGTTTGGTTTTTTTTTTGTTTTTTTTTTTGGCTGGACAAGACTAACACGGCTATCCCTTTGGAAATTGACAAGTAGTAAAAGATCACTCTAATGAGCAAATTCCTTAATCCCTCCCATCCACAAAGAAGAGGCACATTCTGTTTGGTTTACTTCACATACTTTAATGAATAATTTTGGTATATTCTACAGAATGAGTAAATGATTTAATAAAATACCCTGTCAGTCAAATGTCTGGGTTAATTAAACAAATGAAATGAGGACGAAGTGCTAGGAAGCTAGCAATCAAACAGCTTAATAAAGTAAACTGAAAAATCCTCTGAATCATAAATTGGGAGCTCTGTGCTCTGAGTTTTCTTAGGAACAAATGCATTCTGATTCCATTTTTTGTCATCTTGAAAAATCTTCTCTGTAAGAGTATAAAAAATAGTTATGCTGCCACAGATATATAGTGGCACCAGGTGTTTTCTAGCTTTATGCTTTGCCAAAGAATTAATCAGTTTCAGAATATTCTTGGTTATAAACTTGGTTTTCCCCTTAATTCATCTTTTACAGGCATACATGGAGGAAAGAAAAAGACAATAGATAAAAGTCCCAGTCTAGTCCATTTTGGTTTTGGCTATTTTTTTAAAAACCACTCTGGCTGTTTCAGTTTAAGAAGGTTAATCAGATCACTTATATATATTCTAACTTTCAGATGCTAACCTGAGAATTATTTTGGCTGTTTAATGAAAGGCGTTTTTGTTTGTTTTGGTTGTTTGTTTTTAAACGCCCCTCCAAATACCTTTCCTCTGTTTTAGTACTCTTCTCTGCCTTACTGGAAATTACTTGAAAAGCTCCACAGGATGGCTTGTAATGGTGAAAAATTCTACTACAGAATTCTCTGCTGTAAACATTAAGGCACTTTTGTCTGAACTTGGAATATTTTCTACGTTTTTAAGTCCCTCCTCTCTTTTTGGAGAGGTGGGTTAGTATGAGGGTAAGCCTTGAGATGCTTATGAGTCTGCTACCATCAAAATCATGGATCAGTCCCAGAACAATCACAATTTACACATCTACTACTTTATTTTAGGGAAAACGTAAAACCTGTAAATACCAAGTCATTTTAATGTTGGAAGAATGGGAAAAAATTGACAAAGAAAGTGACATGAGGAAAATATTTGCATTTAATAAAGGGCTAATAAACTATAGGTAAACTTGCTTGTACTAAAAACGAAGAAAAACACTCATATTTAGGGAGCAAACGGGTTTTTTCTAACATTCAAATATTGTATAAAGGTTCTTCAGATTAATTAACTTGATTTCAGAAGTCTGAATATCCTTTTTCAAGTACAGAGCTCAGATTTGGTGTGGTTACTTTAATAATCAGTTATATGTTAACATGTTTTTAATTTGATTTCCATATCTCATTCATTACAAGCGATGATAAAAGACTAACTGGCAGAAGCTACATCTGGTGCGAAATGCTGAATTACATTTCTCACATTAGAAGTGTCCTTAACAGTTGGGCTAATTAAAGATAAAATCATGTCCTTATGATAAATATTTATAAATTGAAAATCTGGCACTTGTAAATGTGTACTGTTACTTTATGAAATTAAACCTTACAGATAACTGTATAACTAAGTACCCCATTTTCCTGTCTAGTTAACGTGATTTTTGGTTTGGAATGTAATGGTACACCTGTTCAGTTCAAAGCAAATATCAGCAAGTAGAAATTTGTTTCTGAAACTATAATGCTAAACTTCTGAATTCTGGGCTTCTCTTTGCACAGGCTGATCTCCTGTGTGTGCATGCACATGCTTTCTCTTGCTAAGTACAGGCGAAATAAACTTATGTGCGTGGAATGAAAATGTGTTTGACCTAACCTAATGCTTGTGCATGTTGAGGATTTGTACCTGCAAGATCAACTGAGCCAATGGATTCTCAAAGCTGAATGCATGCTCAGCTGTTCAAATTTCTGTGGTGTGCACACAGGTGTTCGCACAAGTGTATGGGTACAGTTTTATATGTGGAAGACTGGGTGCAGGTCTACCTGAAAACCTGGCTCTTCGTATTAATTGAACAAATTTATTTGGTTTTTTTAAAGTGAAGAATCCTTTTCATAAAAAACAGGTTTTTAAGCATATTTTTGTCAGTTAATTACATATTTCTGTGACTCGGAAATGTTAACTTTAGCTCAACTTAAGTATCCCATCCTGCAAATATTTAATACAGTGAGAGCTGATCTACACTACAGTTTTACTGACCAAAAGTCAGCTTTTTTTAAGCTAAACAGTGCTGATATACACACTGCAATTACTCCCACACTGAGAAAACTGCCCTGTTCTTTCAACAAAACCACTTTGACAAGAGGTGTAGAGCTTTTTTTCAGCAAAGTTGAAGCAATACAGCATCAGTGTTGGCAGTGCCAACTGTTCCCTGTAAGCTGTGTATGTGTGCGTGCGCACACAGGTCATGAAACCTGCGCGCACAACAAAATAAAGTGCACAGAAAAAAATTCAGTAGGGCTAATGTTGGTGCTCACAAAGAAATGTTTTTGCGCACACAGTCTGAATAATTAGAGGGAACATTGGTCGACACCACCCTAGGTTGTATTGTTGAGAATGGCCTTCAGCTGTATCCTACAATGCCTATCGCGACTCTGGTAAGCAGTTTGAACTTGACTGCCTGCAGCCATCTCTCCCTCCCCATTCTTGGTAATCTTCAAGTAACTCACTATGAAGAACTGATTTCACAGTAGCAACAAAGTTAGTTCTGCTGGCCCTAAACTACAGTGATGGCGTAACTCCTGATATACTGAGCAGAGCCAGGAAGAGAGGTGGGGGCTGAGTCCCTCTCCCCCCTGCACAAGTATTGGTCTCTGCTGGGGTGGAGGAACAAGGGATAACAGCTATTTATGCAATGTCGTCTTCCTCAAGATTAGTTGCTTCCAGGTGCTGCTATCTGAACTTTGAGACAGGGCACAGAAACACTGTTCCCAACACTTTGTCTCTCTTGCTCCTTGTCACATGCTTCCTCCCCCTTTTCCCCCCAACTTCTTATGGTTTTTTTCAGTTACTGTCTGGTCAGCTTAAAAGCAACTGTCAAACTAGTAGGATACCCATGGAAGGGTGGGATTTGGAACCATCATGAGACACTGCTTGCCTGATGAGGCATTGCAAATCCTTCCTAAAGCTCCCTGCCTGCAGTTATGAAGTGGGAAAAACTACCCACAGTGTGCTGGTCCCTGTATCAATCAATGAAGTGATAGTGTGAATGCTGTCCGTTGACACAAAGAGACAGTGAAGACCTGCTCCAGTGCTGGTTCAATTACAGCGGTGGCTGTATGCTTTGTTCCAACAAGACTTTCAAGCATAGACATGGCCTATGTATTCAGTGAGTCCTCTGAGGTTAGTAAGTGCTTCTCTCAGTAAAGTGTATTGCTGAATTAAGGCTATCAGTAAGCACTTGTATAATGTTTGTGTTTTCTTGACTCAAGGGCTGAATTAAGGACAGATTTACTCTCTTCCCTAACCAAGGGGACATGATAAACATTATGAGTTTAGGGAGGATAGAGTTTGTGGTGTGGGATGAAACCAAGATAAGACAGTGTTGTCTTGTAAGAGACTTTGGGAAGATAGTTTTGTGCCCAAAAGAGTACTACTTGGAAATACAGAATTGAAAAGAACCTCTGGATTAAATAATAAGCAAAGGAAAGTCTGGTGATGGTAGTGGTGTTTTTTATATTAACCAGACTATCAATTCACTCAAATAACTGTCTCGGCAGTATGGTTTTTTTCCATGTCTGGTAAAATATTGATAATTTCCTGTATAAAAAATAACTCAGCCTGCTAACATTTCTTTTTTAAAAAACAGCATTTACTACATTTGTGATTTTATAGTCCAGAACTTAACAAACTTTAATTACTAAAGTTGTAATCTAAATGTTTCAGACAGTGTAGTATATGTATATGTCTGTTGCTCAAGATTTTATGGTAGGGCAGCGGGGTTGGGCATGAAGACTTCAGAATATTTCTTTGTATATATTAAACTTCTTAACCGTTCAAGGTTGGGCTATGTTTGGGTAGAAAATTATAGCAGCCCTTACTCTGTTCCTTTACATTTTCCCAGATAGCATATGCTGCATTTCATTAGTTATATTAGAACTCAATTTGTTGTGTAATCAAAGTTGACAATGGAATGTTTTTATTATGCTTTCTACTAAAACCTGATTTTGGGCAAAGTCTGTTAGCATGGAAGTAACCCCATCTTTGTTCAGTAAAGCAGTCAAGCATGTGCTGCATTAAGGCCCAATCTATATAAGTACACACTACTTTATAGTGATCAGATCTAAATCTTTCTGACTTTGTGCTGGGATCCTTAAATTGATCAAACATGATATTTTATGCATAACTTTATGTCTCAAAGGCTAATTCCCTGCATTTGGTGATTGATCTAACAATCCGGTCTGATTGCCTAATTACAGAACATGTTGATACATTTTTTTTCTCTGCATAAATTCTACAGGAGTCCTGTATTAGTGCATTTATTAAGTAATATATTCTGGTAGATTAAAACTTTAAAGGCATTTGTTGTTAATCCCTACTGATGGCATCTTTTTAATACTGTTCCAAATTACACTATGCTTTAAAAAAAATGTAAAACACACTAAAAGAACTAAGTATGTCATCTGAGGGTTAATTATTGAACTAAACTTTTTTTCTACAGCCAAATTTGTGTTTTGTTTTATAAGAAACATACTGGTTTAGCAACCAGTTCTCATTGAACTATAGTTTTGAATGATCGAGTTGTTTTTGATAATGGAGCATGATTTAAACTCCCCTCCCGCCCCCACCCCCACCCCAAATATACCAACCAATTGGCTCAAAGCAGGGAATGCATGCCTTCAAAATTTTATTGTAAATACTCTTAGTGGATATTCTTCCAGTTATAAAAAGAATTTCCCAGATGATGGCCTTGTAAGTTAAATAATTGCCTTGTGTTTATTTTGCAAATAAATTACAACCTTTAGATGAGCAAAGGCAGACTCTTAAATCATGACCTATTTAGATGCTGATATTCTAGTCTTAGAGCTTGATCCTTCACCCGCTGAAGTCAATAGAATGACTGCCATTGAATTCTGTTTGTTGGATCAGGGTTTTGATCCTTCCATTATTACTAAATCATAGCTTCCACTATCAGAACTAAAGGAGAGTTTTCCCAAGTTAGGCCTGTACAGAATTACTGAGAATAAGGAGTGGTTTTTAAATCCATTCTCTTCTGTTTAGAATTCAGTATTTGTAAATATTAATCCAGAAAATACAGGTTGAGCTATGTTAGCATGAAGGGGCAGGGATAGTGGTATCTGGTTTACCCCCCCCCCCCCCAAAAAAAAAAAGCACACACAAATCTGCATAAGATACTGGTACTTTGATTGGATTTTATAAATTAGGAAATTGGTGGTGGCATTCAGACACAGTGTTGTAATTCCTTGACAGCTTTATCAGTGTGTATATCCTTCTCTCAGCGCACAATGAATAGGAAATGATTGTCTTTTAGAGAATAATGTGTGTGAGGATTCCCTCAGCATTGTGTAGTTCTGCTGATATTACCCCTACTGCTGCATTCACATCTGGGCTTGGTGTTGCAGGAGATGCTTGCCAGATGGCATGAAGTGAACACTCTTTGAGTTGTAATGAGAGAAAATCCATTTCATTTCAAAAGAGATAGATATGACCCTGTGGAAGGTTACTAAATAAACAGCAAATGACAGTAGCATTGGATTCTTGAACATGAGTGCGGCACCTGACTAGGAACAAAAGGCATTGGCGTGGAAGTTTTTGGACCATGTTGCTGCTGTTACGCTATGAAAGGGACATTCTGAAGTGCAAAATCATTTTGAGATTTATCTTTGCACCTGCCAATGAAAGCTTAGAATGTTTAGGAAAAAAATTAGTGTATACTTGTAGTGAAAGGAAAACCTGTTTGTGCCTAATGTTTGTGGGGAAATGCTTGAGAACAATGTCAGTTGTCACTTATACCATGGCACCATTGTGCCAGAAACATTCTAGCTTTTAAAAAAAAAGTTTCTTAAAGTACCATCTAGCTGAGCCATGGTATTGTTTAATTTTTGTTCATGTGGTTATTAAACTCTGCTACTGCAACCAAATGCTACAGATAAATTTTATACTCTGATTTATAAAATGTGGTTTCTTTTGTTACCAGACACTTACCAGATTGCTAACATGTTATTTTTACTTCCATTTAGTAGTGGAATATGCTCCTCTATGGGAGAAACCTACATAGCACCTGCACCACTTTCTATTGGCACACCTCCTGGCCTAGTGTAGCGAATTCTGATTGGGTAAGGGGAGTGAGGGTGGGGATTTTCATTTATATATAATATTCCATTTTTAAATGTAACCTGATTTTATTAAGTCTTATCTGATTACTCAAGCCATGCAATAAATGTGGTTTAGAGTTTGAAGGGAAGATGATGATGGTGTGTGTATATACACCTGAGACTTTTTTAACAGCTTGTTTAGAAAACTGTCTTGATCCTGCCCTATTCAAGTCAATGGGTGTTTTCTTATTGATTTGAATGGGAAGAGAATCACCATGCAACTAAGTACTTTGCTAATTAGGAACCTTAAAGGAGCCATCAAACTAGAATACTTACATTCTTTAGCGTGAGTGGAAAGATCAAAAGAAATAGTATTGTACTTGCATATTTATTATACCATTCATATTTCTTCCTCATTCTGCTAGTCTAATCTGCTAAGGAAAGAGTTTGTTTAATGAAACCCTCAGTCCTACTAATGCTATTTTCATCTTCTATGCTGATTATCCCACACACGTGCTCCCTCCTCACGCTTCTGTAGTTTATTCTGATATTGAGAATTCTTTTCTTGCATAACTTCACATACTAAATTTGCCCATGGAACTGGGCTGAGCACTATTTGGATACAGTTTGGGGCAAGGTTATGAATTAACTCCTAGACAAAGTGGTGAAGGTTCAGAATCTAGATTCCAGTATGAATTCATCTCTGTTTGTATTGAGCAGATTGTTTTGTACATACAAATTAGCATGTAGAATTACTTTTAATTCAAGTCAGTGCTTCAAGACAATATTTCCTTTTTCATGCTATTTTAACTTGTTTAGAGCTCTCTCTTCAGTTATTACAATTTAGATTCCCTATGTGATTGGAATTCACTTTATATTGCCTAAATTAACTTATTTTAAAATATGCCATTGGTATCTGATAATTGAATGCATTTTATAACTATTTCAAGAAATAGGGAAACAAGCATTTTTCATGAAATCTGACTACCAATTTGTATTTTTGTCCTCTCATCTTTTTTGCCCAGACCAATTTTAAGGGACTCCTTTTAATTATTTCAAGTCTAATATATGTAATCATATTAAGTGTCATTATAGCTTTTCCCTTCTATAAGCTACAGAAGTCTGCAGCTCTGAGCCATTCCTACCCCAAGCACTGTCAATTTTCAGTGGAAGTCATAATTTGATTCATGAAAATGCCAGGCAAAACTACTTCCTTTTTCAGGTTGTCGTTTAAGTTTACACACCTGTGAGCAGATATTCGGTGGTTCGGGCAGTGCTCTTACATTGGGCTGCTTAAGGCTATTGAAAGCACTTCTTGGAGACTCTGAGAGTCTATATCTCATGTTCACCCCTTTTACAACACTATGATCAGTTTTATACAAAGCTTGCCTTATGAGATATTATTTGAAAACTCATAATTTACTGATCATTTTTCTCCAGGTAAAATGGGTTGCAACAGGTCCCTTCCAGCCCTATGGATGGATGGATTGATTGATTGCTTTTAGAGTTACTTGGGTCTAATGTATGATATTACTAAAGACATTTTGAGTCTGAGGAAGAAACACAAACAAGTTCCATGGAGACAAAAGGTTAGCTGATGCTTCAGCCAGGTGATGAGAAAAACGTGGCTGTTCTTTGGCAGGAAAGAGGATGTGAAGGGAAAAATCTACATCGTGATGCTGAAATAACTGGGGATTCCCATTCTCACTGTCTGTCATCTAAAGATCGTAAGCAGATGATTTTCAAAGAGAAAAGACTATATGAGAGAAGAGGAGATACACAAATTGTATCTCTTTCTTTCTGCTCATGGCATCCACAACATCTGAACAAAAGAAACAGCTTTGGGAAGGGATCCTGACTGAAAGATTCAGCTAGTAAGATTGCTAAAATGTGATGAGAATTCACTCTGGCTTGTTAAGTTTTCATTGGTTGCAGTTCTTGTAACCAATTCTGACTTCTATGCCTCATTATTTGTAATTAGTTAAAAGCTATGTTTCTGTAGTTAATGAACTTATTTTATTCTTTTATCTAGGCCAGTGTGTTTGTATTTAAGTGTTTGAGAAGCTCCATTTGGGATAATATCTAAAATCTGTCATTTTATTAATGACTTTTCATTGTCCAGGAAATTGCTGGGCAGTACAAGACATGCATTTCTGGGGGAAATCTGGGACTGAGAATTTCCTGGTGTCACTCTGCAATGTAATTCAAGCAGGGCTGGCTGTAGCACTCTTGGAGTATAGCTGGAAGCAATGTACGTGCTAGAGGCTGTGTGAGAGTGAGCCAGGAGCGGTTGCTCTCAGAAGGAAGCAGTATAAAAGGTATGCCAGACTGAAGGGATACCCCTGTTTTTAAGTCCAGGCTGTATAATGTCTCAGGGACTTGCTTTCCCTTTTTTTGCCAGGAGCTTCCAGGAAATACGCAGACAACAACTTTCTCTCTAATTTTTCATAGGCTGTGTGCACAAAAAATTTTCTTGTGTGCACTAATATTAGAACTGTTGAATTTTTTTTGTGTACGCTTTATTTTGTTCTGTGTGTGGGTTTCACGACCTGTGTGCTTGCACACACGCGCACAGCTTAGAGGGAACCGTGAACATTGCTGCTGAGCGTGTTGACTGGTGTTCTGGTAGCTCTACTAGAGTGGACCGAGCTAGTGGAGCACTGGTCGGGATCCTCTCTGCTTTGCCAAAAGGCTGGTGTGGAAGGATATGAGAAAGGGGTAGGAGAATATGCAAGACCTTTGACTGTCCCTAATATTTATATATATATGCTCAGGTAGCTCCTACTGAACAGGTGACAAACATTAATAAGCTGTAAATGTTTCAAATGGTTCCCTTGGAAGTGTAATGCAAATTTCACAATGGAAATAGAGCATTGGTTTAACTCCATGCATAATACCAGTTTCCTTTTACATTAAAAAGGGGGAGGGGGGCTGACATTTAACTTGTAAAAAAGACACATGTGCCCTTTATATTAGGCAACAGCATGCATGAATGTGATCAGTCTCAGGTTAAGGGCTGGATTGTTTGTTTTAGACTAAGTTCCAAAGGGGCAGCTGTGTTAGTCTAGTCCAGCAAAAAAACAATGAGTCCTGTGGCACTTAAAGACTAACAGATTTATTTTTTGCATGAGCTTTTGTGGGAGAAAATCCCATTTCATCAGATAATATGAAGATGGGGGAACTTCATTCCATTCTGTAAGTTCCCCCATCTTCATAGCATCTGACAAAGTGGGATTTTCTCCCACAAAAGCTCATGCAAAAAATAAATCTGTTAGTCTTTTAAGTGCCACAGGACTCCTTGTTTTTCTGTTTGTTTGTTTTGTTTGTTTTTTCCTTATAGACTGTCCCACTTTAGGGGCAGGGGCAGTTCTGGAGTGTTTGTACTTTCTGGCATGTGCTTCCTCCCTTCCCCCTTTTAAAGGAATGGTGAGTGGTCCCTTTAATGGCCAGCCAGTTCTGTTGGCATAAGTAGAGACCTAGCCCTGCTTTCTTCTGGCCTGTTGGCCTGGCTAGAGACACTAGCTTCACACAGTCCGTGCCTGCCTTCCATTACTAAGGAAAAGGGAATTGGGGGGTGGGGGTGGGATCCTGGAATTACAGAAGCATAATTAAACAATAAGGCAGGACTGGGGTGTAATTATTTTGCTAGAATTACTCTCCTGGGCTTATGATGCATTACACACAGCTAACTGCCACTGTTCTGCTACAGTGCAATTATGCCATAATCAGGCTTACCCCCTTTTTCCTGGTGCTGCAGAACTGATATTCTACAGGGTTTGTTTGTAAGTAAGACTATACTTCATTGGAAGTAGATGGTGCTGCAGTTTTAAAATTCTAAATAACCTCACTCAGCTTGCTTGCTGACAAGGGAATCTACTAATTTAGGATGTTCAGCATCTGTTGTTGCAGGGTACTGAGGATTTAATATCTAACTAAATTTTAGCTTTGTAAATTTTGTTCATTATTTCTAGTTCTTTAGAATTCTGCTCTGACACCTTTTACATTACTTAAACTACTGTAAAGTTAGTAGTTGTGAAACCTCAAACATTACTGCTAAGCCCTGAAGGAGAAGGAACAGCTTAGGACCAAAAGGCCTAGGTTCGTATAATTTCTTGTCAGAACAGTGTACTGCAGGTGGCTTGTGATTGTCCTGGGATTCCCCAGTATTATAAACTGTTTGTTCATATCCACAAAGGATAGATATTTCTCCATCAGAAATCCTGCAGCCTACTTGGACATGTCGGTTGTATTTATAATAGAATAACCAAAAACCTGCAGAGTACTTCTTGTCTGTTTACTCATTTTAAAAACAGATTCAGCAAAGCTTCACTGTTGAAATGGAGTCAAAATGTAATCTAGATTCAGGGACCTAGAGCAGTGGTTTTCAATCTTTTTTCATTTTGTGAACACCTAGAACAGTTTCCAGTCGAGGTTTGCACCCATCTAGAAATCTTAAACATAGTCTGCAGACCACTGTGGGCCACTGACCATCAGCTGAAAACCACTGATCCTAGACTTAGGTCAAATGTAATTGATACCATGGTTGTCAATATGGTATTAGAACCACTGAATAGCATAAATAGAATGAATGCATTCACTTCCAACTAACAGGAAGCTCAGTTAATCACTGGTAAAAACATTTAACTTTATAATTTTGCTGTTAAATTTCTGCATCCAGGAGCTAAAACTAGATAAGTGCTATGTGCTCTCAATTCATTGATGTGATGTACGGTATCCTCAACTCCCCTGGACAAGATCAAATCTTGACACTTCACAACTGTATATTTCTGAATCTTGTACAGTAGAAACTGCCTGGCCTAACACTTACAGCAAGCTTCAGCTATCTGTTTTGAAGTACATAAACTACCTTCTGCTTTCTGAAACAACTTTACCCTTCTGTTACCAGTCCAACTGTATAATAGATACTTCTGAAAGTATGAGTTAAACAACATAATCTAATGTGTAGATTGATTAGAATAAAGACAAGGAACTTACAAAACTTGCTGCATGGTCAGGATTTTGAAGAAATGCAGTTATCAAAATCTTGCAACAGTCAAGTATCATTTGAAGATAAACTACATATTGTTGATTAAACATGTCATGAAGCAGATGATGCTAAGAAGCTTCTGTACTCACAGAAGTGATGTGCAGAAACTTGTTTAAAGTCTATTACCGGACAGCATAATTAGGAGAACGCAGAATTTTTGAGGAAGCAGATGATCTGGTTGTCTGGTCAGAATCAAGTCAATGTGACATTTAAAAATTTAAACCTATTGGCATGGTTTTACACTAGGGCAAACGTTAATTTAAGTAGACTTACTCTTGATTTATCTACTGTTTAAGATCTGAATTGAGCACTGTAGTTAGGCACTATTTTAAAGAAAGTTCAGGAGTTTTTAGACTTATTTAGGTTCAGATGATTATGGAAGTACCTCTTCTGTCTTCTGGAGAGAACATCGATGTTTTAAGGTATTTGCACACAATCTTTGTGTAGTTTCAGTTCAGATAGCCAGAGCCATGGCATCAATGTGGCTAATTGATTCATATCTTGAAGATCTGATTAAAATCCTGTTTCAGTCAAAAGTGAGTTTTGTGCTACTGGACGCTTTTTGTCAGCATCATAAATCTTGACAGCTCTCTGCATGGTTGTTAGACTGTTTGAAAGATGGTCATGACTTGGATCACCAGGAGGTAAAGAAGACAGGTGGCTATGATTCTTTGAGATGATGGAACACTCATTGATCATGTCAGACTAGGCCAAGTAGATGACAGAGCTTTTTCAACAGCCAGCCCACAGACGTGGAGCTTCCTGTACCTGAAAGTAGTAATGAATCCAACCACCTTCAATATAAAGTTATATAATATATCCCTCATATTTAATATTCAATATGCATTCTCTTTCTTATTCTCTGAGAGAGAGCAGTGCCCAAATAGTAACATCTCCTGATTCTGGGTCTTCTCACAGCCAGGAAAGAGCATTGGCTGAGAAGTTTGGTTTTGTTAGAACTTCTCTACCATCCTCTGGACAGTGAAAAAGCATCATAAAAGAGATGGTGTTATAGATCACTCACAGCTTATAGAAAGTTTTGTGAGACATTGTGGTATCATGATGGGTGTAATATAAAAATCTAGGTACAGTACTTCTGCAGGTCAGGATGGGGAGGTAGCACCATCAAAAATAGGTACTATATAAAATTTTACACTTGCCTATGCTGTTCCTGGCTCTGTCCAGCGCATTTAATCTTGTGCTTTCCTGAGCTCTTAAGATATTTTTATTTTTGAGTGGTCTATTATGCATGAATAGTAATTGCTGTAACAGGTCCTAGTCTTTGTGAATGAGTTCTATAAAACCTGGTGTTGCACACCAATTTTGGTTTTCATAAAATGATATACGTAACATATTTGTGAAGGTGCCAATGTTTGGACATTTCTTATGATTGGTTTGTACTTCCTTCCTTTGTGTCATAGGTTCTACCAATATCTAATTCAGAAATCAACACCGTGCCTGCAACATAAGGAATTAGCAACCATCCGCTGCTTTAATCACAATATTTTATAACATAGCTGACAGTACTATGCACTCCGTGCATAGCAAGTTGCACAGAATTGTAGTTAATTTATCCAAACATACACTGAGGCAGGACATTAAATGATGTCTGCCTGGATAGAATGCAGCATTCTTTCAAATTTGTTTAGAATATATTTCTGAAATAATAATTTGACAGCACTACTTTAGGAAAACATTCTAAGTGAATAAATTAAATTTGAGTGCCTTATGTATCTGATTCTTTTTATATTCAAGATCAAAAGTAAATTGCCTGCTTGTCATCTTAGTTATTATTGCATCAAGTGGTTTAGACTGGCTTCTTGTGGTAACTAACCAAAATAAGATGAGTGTAGCTGAAGGGGGGGGGGGCAAAACACGAAAAAAACCCAAACCTGAAGTGCTTTATTGAAGAAAGAGGGTTTCCTCCATTAGACAGCTATTAAAGTACAGTAGATAACATTTTTTCTTGCTTTGTTGAAGAGAAAATGGGCATTTGCTGTTACTTTATGACCTGATCCTATGTTTTACACCCCCTTGCATTTAGTTTCGTTCCTTTCCGTTCACTCGTCTTCAAAGCATCTGAGGAAGTGGGATCTTGTCCCACGAAAGCTCATGCAAAAAATACATCTGTTAGTCTTAAAGTGCCACACAACTCGTCGTTTTTTGGGTTTTTTTTTACTGGACTAGACTAACACGGCTATCCCTTTTGAAATTGCATTTTTTGTCCAACATTTTCAAATGTAGGTGACTGAAATTAGATGGTAACTGCCTGATCTACAAAGAGCTTTAGGCACCAATGTCTAACATCTGCAATTTCCCTCATCTTCTGAAAATGCCTACTCAGCTGCTACCTAAAGCCCATGGCACTTTAAGTTTCCTCTAGCAGGCATGTGCAAAACTGTTTTCCTGAGACCACCAACCTCTTTGGCATCTGGATTTGCACCTAACTCCTGATGGAATTCTCAAACTGGGTGTTCCCCTGCCAGTCTCACTAGTCTTTCTTTAAACCATAAAAAAATACAGACAGCAAGTATGGTGGAAATTTTTGGCACTGACTTTGTGTCTCTAGCTGTTAGAGGACACACCTTGGATGTGGAAGATTCAGGTTTGAATTGCTACTGTGCCTGAATTGGAGCTGGGATTGATCTCAGGTTCAGGAGAGTGCCTAAGCAACCGAGCTATTGGGTTTCATGCAGTGGGGCATTCTGCGTGTCTCCTGTTGAAGCTGTTCTCAGTGAAGATTTAAATGATTAATACAAAGTGAATGGGATAGATTGAGACCCACCCATTAGCCGTGTGATTAAGGCATTCTAATGTAAGGTGGATGATCTGGATTCAAGTCCCTGTTAAAAGTCAGGCAAAACTGGGAATTAAAAACAGGTCTCCTACCTTCAAGGAGAGTGTCTGGCTTATAGCAGGGCTGGTTCTGGGTCAGCCTCTTGTGTGTGAAAGAAAGGTCTGACCTGTTGTAAGCACCAAGCTTTGAGGGGGTTCAGAGCTGAGAAGCCCAAGTGGAGGGAGGGGGCCTGCCCCTGGCTCAGAGTTTAGTGTCTAAATATGTTTGAGAGTCATGCCCTTCTTCTCAGTATTTCCTGCCACAACTCCCCATTCAGCTTCCTGGCTTTTCTGAATCCTTTTTTATTGAGGTGTCCAGTGGTCCCGGTATGATGCATGAAGAGCCTGGGTACTGAACTGAAAGCAAGATAGTGGCTATGAATTCTACTGCGCAGAAGGGCACCTTGGAATTAGGTGCTGAACTGTTTAAACAGTTTTGTGGATCTAGCCCCAAATTCTGTAAGAGGTCTGACTTTTCAGAGAGGCTGCAGATTTACAGACTTAGCATTATGCATCCAAGTTTGAAAATACTGGCTGCATTTATATAAGGTTATGGAAATTCACTTTACAGCGTTTCACTGCACTTTTTAATTTTTTAAAAATGCTGTCTACCTGTGGTGCCATGCTGATCAGAAGCTGCAGCAGGGAGTGATGAAATAATAAATTGCCTAACGCTAAATTGTACTCTGTTTAAAAAGATGTGTGTGCTGCAGGCAACATCAAGATTTCCTTTACAGTTCACCATCTTTCATTATTCCTTGAGATAATCATTTTTCTCTGCTCTCTGGAACAGACTTGCACCTCTGTGTTCACACGCTATATGTTGTTATTATGATTGTACAAAAGTATGCCTTGTGAGGCATCATTTAAAAACCCAGTTTGCTGACCAATATCATGGCAAAATGCATGTAGCAACATTCTCTGGAAAACATACTTTTAGTCATGAGCTCAGCTTATTTTTATAACTTCACATGAGAGCCCAGGAGGTGGCCAAACTGGTTACTCAGAGACAACAAGTAAGCTGATGCCTCGTCCCACTGTAACCAAGGCTGTTAGACCACTGCGCTAGCCTGGCCAGTCTTTGTTTAGAAAGGGGACAAGAGCAGAAAAGGCTATATCTTGGCAAAGAAACTGCATAAAGTTTCCTTCCACACAGACTTCGTGGTTCCTGGATCTTAGCTGGAAAACAGTTTTTCAAGAGGGGGGCTGACACTATAAGAAGGGGGGCAAACACCTCAGAGCATCTGTCTTTCTCTCTCTCCATCACATTCACTACACCTAAAGAGCTGAACTCTGAAAGAGTTGTGACCTAAAGAGTTTAATCTAAGACTGATGAAAGCATGTGGTGAGAGAACTTTGCTTTGAATCTAATGTAGTGTAAGTTATCTTTTTTCTTGTAACTATTTCTGACCCTTACGCTTCATTATTTACTACATAGTCACTTAGTCTCACTTTGTAATTACTAAACTTGTTTTAGTGTTTTATCTAATACAGAGTGTTCAAGCTGAAGTAACTCCATTTGGGAGCACAATTTGTGCGCCTAGTATTCCTTAAATGAATAACATATCTGAGCCTCAAAAACTGTGCTTGGTGCAAGAGCTGAAAGGGGAGGTGGGGGATGTATTACACTACCAGAGCCTAGGGGTGGCTGGAGGCTTATTTAGCACAAGTTAAAGGAGCTGTATGACTAATCTCACCCAAGCCCAGTTGTACCAGCTCATAAGGATGCCATTGTGAAGGCAGAATTTTGCTGGAGTTGAACCATAGTCGGGTCATGGATTGAGGCAAGTTGAATATGACAAGCATTGAGAAGTAGTCTAAGTGAAGTCATGTTGTGTGAGGCATATATGGCTATGTCTACATCATAAAAGCTAAGTCAATTTTATTAAGTCAACTTAATAAAGTTTACTTAAAGTCAACTTTAAGTAGACCTTATTAAGTCAATGTAGTGGGTCCGCACTCATTAAGTTGACTTTATAAAGTTGACTTAACACAGTGTGGACTCACTAAGTTGACTTAATACGATCTACTTTAAATGGGTCCCCTGGCTTAAGTCAGTTTACATGGGCACACTGCACTGTCGACTTTATTAAATTGACTTCAATGTCCCCATTGTGTTAAGTCGACTCAATGAAGTCGACTTAACCCCTGAAGTCAACTTTAAGGGCAGGAGTTAAGTCGACTTAAGGAAGCCCTTAAGTCAACTTAATCAACTACAGATGTGGACAGGACTTTGCTTAAGTCGATTTAAGCCCATAGTGTAGACATAGGCTATAGGACCTACAAATTTTAAACTGATTGTGGCTTTTCTATCATTGTAGCTGTGAAAGGACTGCTGAATGTTTTCTATCAGTTGTTCACAGCCTGGTGCTGCTTGTGGTAGGTCCTGGTCTGTGGGAAGCTTGCTTCTGATAATATATTGAGTGAGTAAATGCCTGAAGAGTGGGAGCTTAAGAATGATTTCTTTCAGGATATGGTCTCCATCAAGTATGGGTTGTAATTGTTTGATGATATCCCAAATGGTTTCTGCTGTGGAGAGACAGGGGACAAGTAGGGGTTGCAGGCAGTAAGTGGTTCTTTTTCTGTATTATAACCAAGGAGTCCTGTGATACTTCAAGACTAACAAATTTATTTACCGCATTGTAACCTTTCACCAACAGAAGTTGATCCAGTTGGAATCAACTGGGATATAGCTGCAAACAAGTTTTGAGGTGTCATATAAGGAAGTAGAGTACTTGTAGCTGGACATAACATGCAGAAGGTCCTGGGTTCAATTCCCAGGGGGTTGGACTCGATGATCTCACAAGGTCCCTTCCAGCCCTATGATTTGATTGATTGATAACGCAAGACTAAATTTACCAGTCAAACTGCATCTCACTATGCTATTGATAGTGCTTTTATATCTTCTCATTACTATTATTTGCAATTACAAAGAAAATACAGTGGGAGTGGTTTGGGTTTTTGTGGGCAGTAACAAGAGAGAGAATTTGTCCTTGCTAGCTTTTTGGGGCCATTGCTTGCTTTTTTAAGACCAGTAGGATTCTGAGGAAGGCCATAAGATGTCACTTTTGGAACACAGCAAAAAGTTTCTAGCTGGAGAGAGATTATTTCCTCACTAAATTAAAAAAAAAAAAATCACCCCAATTAACATCTTCCTACAGCTTTAGCACTGTAACTTTTTCATAAAGACCACAAGATGAAATAGAGATCTGAAATGACATTTTCTGCTTTCTATGGAATTGTAGAGAAGAACCAGGAGTAACAGGAGGGGTGGTGGTGGGGGGTGGCTAATGTGGAACTTAAATTCTAGAATAGTTTTGCTTCATCTATAAAAGTGACCATATTGTCTTAAAAAAAAAACAACAGTATTTTCACTCATAGGGACAACATTAAATCTCTTTCCATTTTCTCTAGAAAGAATTCATTACACCAGTGGTTCCCAACCGGGGGGCTGCAGAGCCACTTAAAGGGGTCTGTGGACAGGCTGGGAGCCGGGGCTGGGGAGCCAGGAGCCAGACGATGGCAGAGAGCTGGTCTACCCCAGGCTTGGAGTTTTTAAAACTCCTGTGCCACCCTGAGTATGTTCAGATCATGCTCAGGGCAGGAAGAGCAGCCTGCCACATGGCTGCTCCCAGCTCCAGCAGCCAGGTAAGGGGGCCCTGGGTGGGGGGAGTCGGATTTGGGGATGGGTAGACAGGCGAGGGTGTGGAAGGGGGGGGTCTGCCCGGGGCAGCTGGGGAAGCGCCAGTGCCATGGCGGGGCTTAGAGAGGGGGTTGAGGTGCCTTGTGGGACCCCACTGGCTACCACAGCCCTGCTGGATTCTTCCAGCACCCCCTCGCCATGGCCCTGCTGCTCTGCGGTGTAGGCGCCACACCCTGCAGAGGCCCTGCTGGATTCCTCCCCTGCTGCAAGGCTCCCCCATCCCCTTGCGGCACCCCCTCTCCCCCAAAACTGGTAGCAACATTAAAAAATCTGCAGGGGGTTGCAGAACTTTTTTTTTTTGTTTTTGGGAGACGGTCCTCAGCCTTAAAAAAGTTGGGAACCCTGCATTAGGCTATTTTATACAGCCAATTGGTATATCCATCACACTGCCACTAATACTAAAGGTTTTATTAAAATATACAGGACATAAAATTTATTCCTACATCTTTAAGCCATAGGTAGCCAATACTATATTTCTGAATAAAGAGACTGCAGTGTTATGACAGTTGAGTGGGACTTCGATTCTGCTGTATGAGACACACTCACAGTACAGTGCCTTAGGAAAGTGCTGTCAGGACCAAAGGAACATGTCAGAGATAAGGGAGTGTGGTGGGTTTCCTAGTGGTGAGTAGGTTGGAAGAAATGTACTTAGGAAAGGAAGGAGAGAGGGTCATGGTGGTGGACAAGAGGTAGGGACATAGATCTTGCTGCTTCTAGAGCTGAAACAATTATACAGCCATGCTATGTGAAAGACTGCTGTAAATAATGAATTGTAGTATGGGGAAGGACACTCAAGCAATCAGTAAGGCAAGAAGGGTGGATATAGAATGTGTCTACACTGCAAAGGTTTTTCAAAATAAGCATGCTTATTTTGAAAAACTTTGTCCTGTCCTTGCAGGCATTTTGGTATTTTGAAATAGATACTTTGTTTTTCGAAAAAACAAAGTGCTATTTCTAAATAACTAAACAGATTTTTTTCAAAATACTAATTATTTTGAAATAGCTATTTTACAAAAAGCCATCACAAGCCATGGAAATGGCTTTTTTCAAAAGAGCGATCCAATACTTTGTGTTGCCTTTCCCATTTTTGAAATAGAGAGTTTAGTGAAGACACCCTATTTCGAAGTAAAAGCTACTGCCCTGTTTCAATATAGAGTCTTCCCTGGACTTCTATTTCAAAATAACAATTTTGAAATAAATTTGAAAAAACTATTTTGAAAATCTGTGACAGTGTAGACATAACCATAATGTGAAAGGAATACCAGTAAGTTGTATGGGGGGGGGGAAGTTAGTTACCGTATCTCTGTCTGTCAGGAGGTTTTCTTCATAGAGCTTGTGTGTCTTATGACTCTACTGTAACCTTTTAGAGTATGGGCTACTTTACTGCATGTGTATGCAGGACCTAGTACAATGGGACTTAGAGCACTGGTAATATACCTAGAGGCCATAAAAATCTAAGTAATAGAGGGAAACAAGAGTAAGGAATAGAAGAAAAATGCATTAGGATTAGATTTAGTGGACATTCATTTGTGTAAAGGGGTGGGGGGAGATGCAGTAGAAGTAGATGTATGTTATTTTTGTTGGCCTTCTTATAGAAGCATCTTTTCTCTTTTTAGAACTATGTTCTCTTTGTAGAAAAATTTCTTCCCTAGTATCATACCCATACAGCCTTCATATTGCAGTGTGTTTCACTGAGACTGGATGAAGGAACAGGAAACAGCAGAAGTCATATTTTACACAAATATTGAGAAACCTTTTTAGAGTAAAAATAGTATTGCTCCTGTGTAACACTGATTAATGAATATAAACATTCAGGGAAGGATTTTTTTTCTGTGTTTATAAAGTTCCTTAACCTCTCCCTGATGAGGAAATCTGAGTTAAGATTTTTAAGTCTGGCCATTTTGTTAAAACTAATCACTAAATCCTGCCCTTGTGAACTGACTCTCTGGCTTCATGAATGTAAGAATTTGGGTGCTATTTGGATAGACGACTTATAATAAGAATTACAGGGGAGGACTCTGAAGAGAATTTTTTAAACACCTGCAATTGAAAGAACAGTGGGAGGGTTGCAAAGAGGTTAGAAACAGGGTGATGAGAAGGAGGGAACACTCAGTGTGGAAGAGTAGAATGAAGCTAGCGGCAGGACAGTAAGAGCTTTGGTATTAAACAGCTTTTTTTTTCTTTCATTTACATGGTTTGAAGAAAGTGTTTGATAAGATTTTTCAGCTTAGTGTGTAGTAGGATATTTTTTGAGTCCTGTCCACTGCGGTATGATGATGATCTGACTCTAAATATCTGTCTGGCTTCCAGTGATTGTCACATGGGACATTCAGTTCACTGCTTTGAGGTTAAAGGTGACCATTTATTAAAATTTTTAAAAGCATGATAGACCATCCCCCCCCCCCCCCCCCCCCCCCCTTTGGCAGGGGGGGTTTGCTGGATCTGAGTTTTTAAAAAAAAAAAAAAATTGGCTGAGTTCATAAAGCTATGTCAAGAAAGTTAGTCTTTTGAAGTTTATTATGGTGAATTATAGAAAACACTTTTTATCCCAGGGATTAAAATTTTGGTATGTAGCACTCAATAAAAAGTAGTCATTTTGATCAAACACTGAAACAGGATTACTCTCTTAAAAGCAAGTAAGGATGAATCCAAGGCTGATAAACTAATATTTCCCTAGTTATGGATGTTCAATGGGATGCACAGCAGCAGAATACTTTCAGAATTATTTGAAAGTGTATTCTCTAGTTAGTGTATTTTCTCCACAAATAAGTGGAGACTGTGAGCTTAGTTTATGCCATTTATATCCTCTTTAAAGGCATTTAGGTCCTCTTCATCTCCTCCCACAGACCCTCTGAGGTGGGCAGGTCTGTGAACTTAGTCTGTGGTGCAAGGCACAACAGACACCACCATAATTAATCAGGCCCTTGGTTTGGACCAGTGGCAGGTGCCTTAATTGCAGTGTCAACATAAGCTCTTGTTTGGGTGCAAGGGTATCTAGAAGCATCTCCAGTACATGCCTGGTTGGGGGAGACACTGGATTTTTTTATCCTTTCACAAGTATCATGAGGATCAAGTTCTCAGACTTCTCTGAAACACAAATTTGTGGAAAATCCGAGGAGGAAGTCTGTGAACTTCCCCTGATAAGGCTTTAGAAGGTGAAATCCTGGCATAGAAGTCCTCATCCACAGGCTAGAACAGTGGGTTTCAAACTTAGGGTTGGGACCCAGTACTGGGTCATGGAGCACCGAAACACTGGAATCCAGTGCCTAAATATGTAATTGCTGGGTTGTGGGCATAAATGATTCTTTTTTAACTGGATCTTGACAGAAGAAGTTTGAAAACCATTGGGCTAAAAGGTTCAGGGATGCTGAACTGATATCTGTAGGAGTCAGAGGATGGGTGCCTGCCTGGGACACTCCCTTTCTGCTAACTGCTTGAAGATTTAATAACATAGGTAGCATTATGATGTGTGAATTATCATCTGCTAAGGCAGATGACCCTTGTACTGCCCTTTAGCTCAAGTTTAGGCATGTTTAGTTGGAGTAATCATTTTATTTTCATCTTTTGTATTTGTACTTTTTAGTATTTTTTTAAAGGTTGATTCTCAGTGGCTGGTAACCATTAAATTATGTTGCTTTTCAGTTTGGGCATATCTTTATGATCTGTTAAAACACAGGGCAAGCTGAGGTGTAACTCTGTGATTCTATAGCATGCCATATGCCCAGTGGCTGGAGGGATCCTGCTGCTGTGCACAAAAATCTCCCTAGTGCAGTTTGGGCGGTGGGACAGAACTCACTAGAGAACGTCCCGTGCACACCAGCAGCGTCCCCACAGCCAGCAAGTGTGTAGCACGCTGCAGTGCTGTGAATCATACTGAGGTGTAGTACTATAACTCTTGCATAAACTAGTCCAAAATAGAGCCTGTACGCTAAATTTGATACTTTTTGCTGACCCAGACACTGTGTGTGTGCATGCACGCATACACACATTCATAGTCTTTATATTTTCTTTTTAGTTAGAAAAAGCCTGAAGGATGCATTTCATTTACTACATGATTAACTTTATACTTGTATCAAGCTGAATTTGAATGGAAATTGGAATTCAATTAAAATACACCAAAATCATTTTAAAAATTTTAGTTAAAATTACCTTACATGTGCTGATACATTTTTTTTATCAAAACATGTTTTTCATTAAAACCTGATTTATTAAACAAAGAGCTATCTGTAGTTAGTAAAATGAGCTGATTTGAGATATGACATCTTCTATAGATCTCACACTTCATTTTTTTTGATCCAGATGGGGAAAAGACAACAGATTTAAAAGATCAAATGGAAATAGGATATTTTCTTCATTTCTGTTGATTTAGCTCTTTATTTGCTCCTGCTGTCAAAAGCTGGTTTAGCATTTTCACAATTGGTGGTTGCAGATGGTTTATCACTGATTTCTACCAGATCAGTGGTTACACTTTTTTAAAAACTTTGCCAACTATGTACTGGTTATATATGTTAATAGACTATACTAAATTTAGGCCTTAATTAAATTTGAAATTATTACAGAGGGTTTTTTAAAATATATGAGCTTGTATTTGATTTGAATTTAATGTTATTTTTCTCTTTTACCTGTCCTGGTTTTAATCATTAGATTCTTTATGTTGTAAACTGCTTGGTGAAAACACAGGGGGGCACTAGTTTAAAAAAAAAAAAAAAAAAAAAAGCTCTTCTGGGAGCCAGAGATTTCCCCTGCTTCATTCACGATTTTTAACTTGTACAGGTTCTACTGTTCATCACATGAACTATCAACTAATTTAAGCAGTAGACGGGAAAACCACTTTCTATACTGATCATGAGTCTTAAGCACAGTGTTCTGCTGAGATTCCTGGGACAATAACTTGCCTTGAATTAAACAGGGCCTCTGAATTCCCTTCACTGTGCACAAGATGAATCTGGTGGCAGATTCTGGAAATACTTAGCATGAAAATAGCTCTGTCAGTACATTGAGGCTTGTTTTGTTTAGCTGTTTAAACTGTGGTTTAACTGGAATGCACAAAGATGTGGCTGTTTTAGTAGTCCACTCAAGCTGCTGCATCTAATCAAAATGTTGTCACAGACAATGGAAGAGGTAATCATATGTTTAAATCCATATCTGTCATTAAATATGGAACCAAATGAAGGTGTTTTTCTTATCCCCAGTGCCTCACAAAAAAATGTAAATACTGTGTTGTTACCCATGGGGAAAAATAGTTCCTTTGCCTGCACATTATACAAGCAATTTCTATTCAGCTTTGCAATGAATTTCTATGCTAACATTTCTTAGATGCATGATTTGGAGCTTGTTTTGTTTTATATTTTGACCTATCTAAATACAATAATTCATTAGAAAACTCTCTAGTTTAGGAATTATAGACTATATACCTTGCTACCCTATGTTAGTAGAATACAAAGTTTTTAGTGTAGCACAACTGCTTCATCACCTGCATAGTGAGCTACTTGTCACTCCTGGTAGGTAGGAGCATCTGTATCATAACAGCCATCACCACAATTGATAACCTTAGTGATGCAGTGTGAGGAAAAAAATCAGACTTGCCTGACTGGCTTAAATGAACATGTTAATCCAGCACATTTCATGAACATTCAAGTTGGGATTCACAAAGGTACTGAGGTGTTGCAATGCCTGGTGCTATGCCCCAGATTAGCTGCTTAGGCTTCCCCTGCCTTATATACGGAGAGTTAATCACCTAAGAAAGGAATTCTCGAAAGTCGTCAAGCTGAATGGGGAACCACCTAAACTATACAGGAGTAAAATATAGAGAAGAGGTATTTAAGCACGCAAGTCTCTTTGATCTGGACCCTAAGCACCTATCTCTGCTCAAGATTGTGACCCCTGTATCCTTTTCCAGTGGTAGGTGTCTCACTGCGGCTAGCCCTTTCTCAGGACAGATTAGACTACATGAGTCCATATCATTAGAGCCAATAGGGTACTCACCTTGACATAGGAGACTTGGATTCAGATCCCTGCACAGCCTGACTTGGAGCAGGGACTTGAATCCACCTGCTAGGTGAGTGCCCAAACCAGCAGGCTAGTGGGCATTCTGTGGTGGGGCAGGGTCAGTCATTGTGGCATGTGAAGCCTGACATTTACTTACACAATATGAAGTGAAGCCTGTTCCACTCTGTATTAATAAGGAACTGTTCACTAGACCACACAGAGACTCTCCAACCTGTTAGTTAAGGCCTCAGCTGCAGTAAGAATATCCACTAGTCTTGTGGTTAGGGCTCTCACCTGGGAGTTTGTGGAGTTTTGGGCTCTCAAGTCTGTCTTTGTTATACAAATGGGGATTCATATCCTAGTCTCTCATATACCAAGTGAGTACCTTCACCAATGACTGGTGTGTATTCAGCGACAGAGGCGCACACTAACTCATGACCTGTTTATCTCCAGCTGTCTTTTGTGCAGGCTAACTTGCTCACGATGCACTACCACCTGGACTCCTTGGAGAATGACACTAGGGAAATGCTACCTTGCAAATGCCAACAGTTGCATGAGTGAATTCTCCAGGCAAATTACTGGCTGAGAGGGCAGCATCAGGAAACTTTGTATATGCTCAGTGGTGGAAATTAAGCTTGTGTAGTTGAGTGGTGGTTTTGAGGATGTCAGTGGCACCAAAATGTTGCATTTACATGGCTTAAGGATGCTTACATACCTTCGTAAATCCGCCCTCAGTGATTTACTAGTATAAGTTGTTGTTTTTTTTCAATGGAACATGTGCTTGTAAGTCATTTAGATTCTTTGAAAATCCTATTTTCTGTTCATTTGTTAAATTACCACAAGTAGAATTCTTAACTAATATTAGGTATTATTACTTCTGTAGTAATTTGAAACCTAAAGGATACAGTTAAATTATATATGAGTTGTATGTGTGATAAGACAGTTCTCAGCTTTTTCAGTCATCTGGTCCAGTAGTGTTTTCAAGCACACTGGGATGGAATAGGATTAGATGCAGCCTCCGAGAATTTGTAATAGTCTGACATACAAAGCATTTAGCTGGTTTGGAGGTTTTGTTTGTTTTGGGGTGCTAAATCTGTGAAATTTTGCTGTTCATGTTTACTATAAATCATATTTCTAAGTTGTATTGTAGCTGAACTGATTTGCATTAAGTGTGAAAGCAGTGCATATTAGCAATAATTATCTGTAAGACTACATTCATGTTTAAATTATGTGCCACATTTATTGGCATTCACAAAGAAAAAAAAAGATCTAGACCAAATTAACTAGCATACATACCTAAATGGGTAGCTTCATATTCTAGATCTGAGTGACCATGCTACTTTGAATAATCAGTGTGGATGGCCTTACGTGGCCATTATCACCATAGTTTATAATAGTACCAGGAAGTTTGTGTAGGCTGAAGTAGCTATCAGTCCTTTTTACTTTTGTCAGTCAACTTTTCCCAAATCCTTGCTACCCAGCGGTAGTATTTGGGTCACAGGAGGAATCTGAACAGAATTCTTGACAATAAGACACAGTTTTCTCTCCAGTTGTCTCTAATCATCAATCAAATCCAAAGAATTTCTTTTTTTCAAGGCCACACTGACCATTTCAATATGGTCAAAAATGCAAATAGTTTATAGTTAAAAACAAGATTCAGAATAAAGAGGAGAATCAAGTTATAAACAAAGTGAGTGCATAAAACACACTCAGTTAATTCATGTTACTATGATGCTTGTTTTGTTCCACAGCCTGTCAGCCTCTCTCCACTAGGTATTTCTCATCTGCCTTCCCCTTTCATCTAATTCACAGGCTTATTAGACTGCTCAGGTTTCTTTGATATGCCAGGCTTATTTGTATTCCAGACATCCGTGATAAAGGGGTGTATTTCCTAATGCTTTTGCAGAGAAGGAAATTATAGTCTGTCTCCTCATCCCATAATACACAGCTAAGGAACCCAGGTGGACCCCTCATATCTGATCACAGCATTCTTACTGAAGGAATATTAGGATGCAGAGAAACCATCTTCAAACCATTCACCAGACAAAGGGCATGCTTCCTCTTTCCACAGACGTATCTTGCAGTGACAACATTGCTGCCTGCCGCCAATATGTACAAGAGTATGGACAATCCTTAGATATCCACTCCAATCACATCCCTTTTGTGACAATTTTACATTCAACAGACACTTTGCCTGAAGCATGAGAAGGGCCAGGATGGCTTCTCAGTATGCCAACTACTTCATGGGTTACCTTGAGAGAGAATTTCTGGACAAATGGACCACAAAACCAACCCTATAACTGAATTATACTGATGATCTTTTTATCCTCTAGCTGATGACCTGAATACCCTCAGAGATTTCCACCACAACTTTAGTAACCATCCCTCCATTAAACTCTGGCTAGAACACACTCACACTAGCATCAACTTTCTGGACACCATAATCAGCCTCAGCAGCAGAAGCTGATAGACAAGTTTATACAACAACCCCACAGATTGCTACACGTACCTTCACAGATCCAGCTGCTAGTCAAGACATCCCATGAAATCTCTCACTCAGATGTCACAGAATATGCTCCATGAATAAATTCTGAGTTATACATCTGAATACGCTTAAAACCACCTTTACCAAACAAGGACACTCCATCAGAGATAACATCATGGAACAGGTCACCCAAAGACAATCAAAAGAACCAGCTTTGATATTGAAATAAACCCCCCTCTGCCTTCACACCTTTTGTTGTCATCTTACCAACCCCATCCACTGGAAGCCATCAAAAAATTATAATCCATACTCAGTGGGGCCCACAACCTAAAAAATCTTTCCTGCAACCCTTCCTCTTCTGGCCTTCAAACACCCCCCCCACACACACACACCTCATCATCAGAAGCAAGCTCCATATCAAACAGGACCCAGCCACTTTAAACTACATAAAACCCTCCCAGAACAGATGCAGAGCATGGACATCTCTGTTGCTGTGTTCAGCACCCTCCCTTCCAGCTCCCTCTTCAAGATCCATAGGCCCTACACATGCCTACTGCGCATCCAGTGCACTAAGTGCCACAACAGAAACTAAGTGGGTGAAACACAACGATCACTACATTCTTGAATGAATGCACACAGCAAACAACAAGAACACCGCATCACCTGTGGGCGAACAATTGTCATAAAGTGATCCCTCCAGTATGTGACCTCAGTTGTCATCCACAGAAGAACACTGCACAAGACTTGCAAAAGCGGGAACCTAAATGTGTAACATTGCTAGTATGGAACCCACTTAAACAATCCCCCCCTTAGCTGTTATTTCTGAACCCCGTGACTAGAGTTGAGGCCACTTCACTTAAAGGGTCCCTATGTATTTAACTACCATGCTATACAAATCTGTTCTACGTGATATGGCTGAGTCGTGTTTAGTACACTTGCCGGACCGAATGGAGTGTTCTGCAGAGGCTCAAACTTCTCTCTCACCAACACAGACTGATCCAGTAAAAGCTATTACCTCCCTCACCCATCTCCTTTCTCATCCTCTTTGCTGTGTCTTTTAAAGTTACTCAAAGCCATAATGAATGTAAGAGTAAACAGGTGTGAGGGTCCTGTTACCATTAGGTCTCCAAACAGTAATTGGACAGTAATTTGTGGACTTTCAGCTCCTATCTACATACACCATCCTCTGGGTAATTACTTACTGTTGAAAGTCCTTTTGTAATTCTAATCAACTTACTCTCAAATTTTTACCATTTCTGACCAAAGGAGTAACATTTAAATAGCCGTCGTGAATCTGAGCTTTAAGATGCTAGGCTTCAGTACTCTTAAAGGAGGATTGGTTGATCCAAATTGCAATATGTTGCTAATATTTATTTTCTTACTAACATGTAATATAATGTAAATAATTCTCTGCTAATGTGACAATTCTAAATCAGATTTAAAGTTTTCATTATAAAAATAAAGGTAAGCACAACAAATTGTAGCTGTTCTTATTCATATAACTATCCTTTGAATACCTGCATAAGTGTGTGGGGGGGGGAATAATACTATTTTTAAGCTTTTCTCCATAGACTGCAACTGTCAGCTAATATACATTATCTGTGTTATTTCTAAACAGGCATTAAAGCTGTATTTTCTGGACACTACCACAGGAATTCTGGAGGGTTGTACAAGGATCTAGAGATGGTGGTTTCATCAGCAATCGGATGTCAACTGGGAGAAGATACCCATGGGCTTAGAGTGGTCATTGTCACAGCTGAAAAGATTGTTCACAAATACTATAGTTTAAATGATCTGAGTAGCCAGGGAATAGAAGAGCTGATGGCTTTGATTAAACAAAATTAGACATGTTCTTATTACACGTCTTCAGTTTTATTTTTAATTCCAATGTTTTATTTCACAGCATACAGATGCTAGAAACACTACTTCAGCAAAACCAAAAAGCCTACCGCAGGCTAAAGATGATTCCCAGTTGTGTATTATATGCAAAATAGTTATCTTGATTCATTAACACTCTAAATAGCAAAACACAGGTATACCTAAGGGAAAATGAAATCAATCATATGAAAAATAAGTTTACGATCTCTGCTGATTTTGTAGTGGGAAAACTATTCTGAAGATTAACTATGTGCTTGAATCACATTCTTTTATAGCTCAATAAGTGGATCCATAAGTAGAAGCAGAGGCTTCTAGTTGACAAACTCAGCTCTTCAACTCAAGCCCACTCATCTGTTCTAGTTTGTCAGGAAGAGGCATCCCAAAAACTTACTTAATGTCCTGTATTAAGCTCCCGGAGATCCTCCAGAAAGTGACTGTTTGTATTCAGTGCAGGCTAATCAAAACCCTTTGAACTCAAAGGGAAGATTTCCATTGACTTCAATGAGTTTTAGATGAGATCCTGTTTCTGTTTCATTCATACGGTCATCCCCCATCCTAAACATTTACTTCCATTAGGCGTTCAGAACCAGTAAAGCAAACTGGATTCTTCTGCGCCTAGCACATCACCAGTGTGTGTTATTAGAGACACACTGGTTCGGATCTGCAGCGGTGGACGTTAGAAACATTTATAAACTAAGCAACTGTAAAATCATAAAGAGGAACTAAATGTAGATAAATCATTTTACAGTTACCTTTTAGCATTTAACCCCAATTAAATTTGCTACTGAGACTTTCCTGTTGAGCATATCATCTTCAGACACCTAAATCAGTTAGCTGACTCCTCGACAAACAGATTTATGGATTTCCAGTTCTGCCAAACTTTAGGTTGCAAAGCTCAAAAACTGCCTATTGTGTATTCTTTTTAAAGAAAAATGTCAGTTTTCTTAATTTAGCCTGCGTTGTAGTTGAAAAGCTTCATTAAGTACAATATAAAGTCCACTGAAATACCGTGAGGGAGAGATTTTTTGGTCAACGTAGTAAGCTCAAGAACAATTAAAGAAGATACTCTTAGATGTAAGATGGTAGTAGCAGAGTATGTTGCAAATTTGTATGCAACGTGGGACCTGATTTTGGCACAAGTATATTGATTTACTACTTAGCAGCAAACAGTTTATGTTAAGTTTGCAATATATTTAGCATGTACTTTTAAAAAGCTGGTCTTTAAGTGATCAACTCATATGCTACATTGATACAGTGAGAGCACTTGAACAGGTTTACCATCAGGGAACAAAAGAACACATACAATGCTGTAGAGCCAATACAGCATTTTTCTTGTACATAAGAAAATTCCATTTCTATGAGATAGAAATACTGTACTTACATATGTAAGAGGTGGCCTCCTGTATCCCAAGTTAGTTTTGGAGAAGTCTCAGATAGCCTCTTAGGATGATGATGCTTGTTACTTCAATTTTGGCTAGATCAGCTTTTCCAAGGAGATGCTCCATCTATGTTGCATCTTAGGTAGATTGAAGGCATTTGACATTTGTCAGGACCGTTCTGGCTACTGACAGCACAAGCAGAATAAATAATGGAGGTGAGATTTCAAAGATGTGCCTAATATAGTAAAATATTTTTACAAATAGGCCAACCAAATGTGTAACGTTGCCTCCCACACATCTGTAATTACCTCAGCAGGTATCAGTTTACACACACTATGTGAAATAGGCTTCATAGTTTAAGAAAAGTATAGCACATCAAAGTGCCTTACTCAGTTCACTATTGTTTTAATAGCCTGGTGTTCAAGAAGCCACTTTGGATTTGGTTGCTAAAGTCCTGTTCCAAGGCTAAGGGCCAGATTTATAAAGGTATTTTAGGTGTGATTTTTTTTTCAAAGCACCTATGTGACTAAGTTCCATTGATTTTGATAGTACTTTGGCACATAGTGGGCTTTTCAAAAGTACCTGTCTGTGCCTTGAGATTCCCAGCCACCGTCTCTCAAAGGCCACAGGTGTCATTGTTACAACCTTGAAAGGCCACGAGCCTCTGTCAGCAGCCGTCCCCCTGTCTCCTCACTGCAGCCAAAGAAGGAATTCAGGGAGGAGGCTACCTCCCTCTGCACTGCTCTCCTGGCCCCCTGGCTGCAGCAGGGAAACCGCATGCACTCCACCTGGGTCCCTAGGCAGCAGTTCTGTTTGCAGCCAGGAACCAGAAATCAGTGCTCCCGTCCCTCTTGGCATCTGTAGGTACACCAGCACCTAGGGAGCCAGGGAGAGCGCCTTGTGTTGATCTCCCAGCTCCGTGGCTGTGGGAAGAATCCTGCACCTAGCTTTTAGCCATGTGGCGACGTGTTCCACCTGCGTACTCAGGTGAAGGCTCCCTTCTGCAGTCAGTTGCAGACCACTTTGACAGGCCCCGTGGGCCACAGGTTGGGTATCAGTGCTTTAGGCACTTCAACACCTTTTAACAATTTGGTCCCAAATATGTTTGTTTCTTTGGCCTTGCCAGTAAAGAGGTGATCTCTTACAGTTTGTTGCAGAAGAAGGGGTATTTCAGTGTCAGTGCAGGCTATAGGAGCACAGTGGAAAACTGAAGGTATGATAAGCAAGGGGTGGGTCTGTTGGTCTGTCCCCATAAAATGGGACAGGGAGGGTGGGAAGATAATAAAGTGGGCCAGTTAATTGTGGTGCTGAAATTTAGGAGCGCCGAGACTGATTTGAAAAGAAGTGGTGTTATAAATTATAAACCAGGAGAGTGTTTGTTTATGCAGAACCACTTTAACTATACAAATACAACTCAAATTTATTTCAACATTAATTCCTGTTGTATAAATGGTTCCTACACATTTTCTTTTTATGAGTGATTCTACTATAAATTGTCTATTGTCTTCTTACTAAAGTGTTTCATTATACTGTGAAAATCTTTTTTCCCCCTTAGAAATAGTGCTCTAGCCTCTTGTTAAAATGTTCTATAGTTTAGTTGTAATTTATTTTAATGGATCTAATGGTTTAGAAGTTTTGGTTTAGTTTATAGATTAATTTTCATGATTGAAATATAAGAAGCTTCTGAATTGTACATTAATCATACAGGCTACTGTGAGAAAAAAATATACTATAGAAATCTGGGCTTTCAAGTCTTATTAATAAAGAATCTTTATGCTCCATTCATGACAGTATGCTGAAGTAAACTAATTACATGATTCAAGAACCAGTGTTTGTGTCTTCTTGTAACCTCTTTGCTTCTCCTATCAGGTGCCCCCCCCCCAGGGTCGTTCCTTATCTTTGAAAAGCTCTCCTGAGGCTGAAATCCCCGTGGTCTTCCCCCCCGCCCTTTTCAATTTCCCGCTAACAACCCCCCAATCAAACAATAAAAAAAAAAAAAAAAAAAGCTGTTAGGCAGTTGCATTTTTTTTTTAACCATAGAACCTAACATATGCTCAGTATCACTCAAATGCTTCTGTGGTGTTTAGAGATAAAATTTTCAGGAGCTAAAACTGGTGGCTATTCTGCATGACATCTACAGAGGACTGTGCTGCCTAGCCTGCTTACCAGCTGTTGACTCAGCAACAATTCTCCAGTTATCCCTGCTGCTCAGGAGAACTAACTGCAACTTTTTTTTAAAAAAAGGTTCCTGACATTTAAAAAAAGGGTGTTATGTGGTCAGGTTTGGCAGACAAGATGGGCAGCAGAAGACCTACCCCTTGTATCCCCAGCCAGCCTCTTCACACAGCAGAGGCTGGTTAAACACTTGCAGTGTCTTTGCAGAGTGCGTGTGTGTACATGCTCTGCTCAACAACATGGTGTCCTGCGGGGCCAGTCCCTTGTCTGTCTAATTAGAGGACCAATGTATTTTAACCGGGAATTACAACCTTGTGGTGACAGCGAGTGCCAGTGATATGTATGAACTAACTGTGCCTGCTTCTCCAGGGGGATGATTCCCCCATGAGCCCATGCTTTGTTACGAAGCAGGTGTCACTTTGCTGATTTAATCATGGCGCACATTTTTATTGCTTGGCAAGGTAGAGTGGCTGTTGCAGGAGGTATGCAAGCAAATATCTAAAATACTTTCAGGGTAAGCAATTCTTCAAACCCCTTTGGATAGTTCAAACTAGGCATATGAGAGAATAAGTTGTACTTTTATTTAGGATGTTAAAATGCATTAAATGTATTGTAAAAAGAACTTAATGGGGATTTAACTCTAAATACAACTGAATCATTTTTCCAAAGTAGTAAAAACTATTTAAAATAGAAGAAAATAGTATTCACTTAAGATGCAAATTTTTAAAAGTTGGCAAATTGACATTTTTTCACCAACATGGTCACAATAATTAACAGAAAAGGTAGGTTTTGGGGGTCCTTGTGATACAAAGTAGAGACTACTTGCTAATGTGCTGCATACCTTGACAGCAGACCCTTTGGGGTGTGTTGTCTGTGTCATTCATTGAGTCCATGAGTTTTCAGTTCGAGATGAGTTCACATTTATTAAAGCAAGTTGTACTATTTAGCAATGAGTAATACATATTTTGGATTTTTTTAAAAAAGATGGCTCAATGCTGCAGATTTGGGGATAGGGAAGGATGCAGTGGAAGTTACATTAATGGAAGGTCTATCCAAGTACTAACCAAGCTTGGCTCTGTAATTATATGTAGTCTGACCACCTCTTCCAAAGTGAAAAAGCTGTTTCATGTGCCCGAGGCCCCAGGCTGAACTTTGTTTCACAATCACATTTTCCTTTAAGATGTTTCTCTCTCCTGGTGTTTTAGAGGCCTATACAGCTGTCTAGGCACACAATAGTGTCGGCTGCACTAAGCAAGCAAACAAAGAAAAAAAAGATTCTATAGTCTTGATGGTTGCTGCTTATAACAACAGTAAGAAAGAAATGTCAGGCAAATGTATGATTTCAAAGTTGATAAAGCACACTATCATCAGACCTAATTAAACTAGCTACTCCATCAGGGTTCAAAAGGAAACCACAGCATTAGAATTCATATTCAAACCTGACACCATTAGCTTGGGTTTCAATAGAGATGGGCTGGTTTTCTCACTACAAAAACCAAACTTATTTGTTGTTCCACACTGAATCAAAACAGCTTGTTTGGTTTGCTGAAATAATCTGACCTGATCTTGTGACTTACCCTTCACTGCATTCATTTATTGCCTTCCATACTGTAGGATTTCCATTTGACGGCTCTAACGAAGTGGGATTCACCTACATGCAATAAACAAATTTCTTAGTCTTTAAAAGTGCCGCAGGACTCCTTGTTTGTTGAAGTTGCTGGTGTCCCTTCAATATGGTTTCATTCAAACCTAATCACAGCCTAGAAGAGATGTGCTCTTAGAGTGACAGCGCTGATACACATTACTAATCCATCTACTTTCCGTTCTGAATATTACAGTAAAGCAGAAATAAATACATAATTAAAGAGCTTAGTGATAATCTGGTGACAGAATTATGTATAATCTTATCCCTAAAAGTTGATCCACTAGCACGGTCTAATATTTTTTCAATCTTAACATGTTCCTTAGCTCTGATTTTTCAGATGAAAGGCCAGGATGTTAGATGTGATTGAGCTGATTGCATCATCTGCACTCATGTCAAAGATGGTTCATCTCATAGATTAGTAGTTGAGTAACATTAGTTGAGGTAGGAAGTGCCCATAAGCAACAGGCTTGTTAGAGCAGTCCAAGGCCTATTGAAAATAAACTGTTTTTATAAGGTGTTGACACAAAATGACACCCCTCTTTCCTGTGAGTTTTTAAACTCTGAAGGTGGTTTTAAGGCTGAACTTGCTGGTTTTTAAGTAGAGGAGAAATTTTACAGAAGGTAACCAACACTAAAACTAAGCAAATAATTAATTTGGCCTCCAAACAAAGAAATCCAGAAAAAAAATTGTAAAAATGAGTTGGTCAAAGAGACTGACGATTGGATAGGTTGGGGGGGGGGGCGGAAGAGATCAGTGAAAAAACTTTTACAAACCTTGCTTCATTTTGAACTAAATGGTTTGATTCAAAACATTTTTTGTGGATTTTTTCATTGTTTTGGGGTGTTTCGTTCCAGGTATTCTGTGTTTTGAAGCACTCTGTTTATTATGCTTTACTTAGTATTTGTATTTAAGTTACATTTTAAAGTTACTTTACATAGCTTTTCTTTAATCTGCAAGTAGTTTTTCACAATAGGTTTTGAAACCATCACATTCCCTCCAACTGCCCCAGACTTTGGGGGCCCCAAAACCCACTGTTCCAGCTTGGGCAGTTGAGCTCCTGAGTTCAAGCTGCCAAACATTTTTCGTGGGGCATTTTCCACCTTCATTTCTGATTGGTCACTGGAACTGGCAGCAGGGAGACTTGCTCCCCAGCCCAGCAGCAGCAGAGGATGGGACCCTCTGCTAAGAAGGAGCCATTCTCAGTGGTCTGTGTTTGAGATCACTGAAGAGAAAGACCCATCACATGGAATGATAAATAATATGCTGTCTGTACACCTTATTTCATATATACATACAATAAAATGAACATAAAATTTATAAATTTACTTTTATAAGAGATTTATTCATTGTTTTTTCTATGCCTGTACCTATTAACAAAACTTCATTGTTGCTCTTTTGCTCACTCTTCTACCATGTGCTTATATTGCATAGGGTAGCTGGCCATATATTGTATATTGACTAGAAAATTGCACGGGATAGGGGAGTTTAGAGTATTTACATGTAAGCTTATACATACATACATTTCCAAATTAACAGCTCTGACTTAAAATTTTATTTATTCATTTGTTGAGGCAAACACTATTTGCCAGATCTGACAAAAACAGTGAATAGGTTTTAATGCCTTTACCATTTGCTGGGGAAAAAATATCCACCCAACCATACCCTGAAAAAATTGAGGATCCAAACTTCTGCTTCAGGTCTACTGCCCTCAATGGACTCACATCAGGGCAAGCAAGAGCAGAACTTTACCTTATTTACGTTCAGCTCCTGGCAGATTCTTAACTGCAGTGGTGTTGATGGACATTACTATAACCACCAAAGCATTTTGTTATTTTTTTAATCTGTGTCTATCAGCAGCAAAATGACAAATTTTGTTGGATTCATTTACTTTGCCAGGCGTAATTAGCTAATTTAGTATTAATACTGATGTCTTCACTAATTAGAAATGGCAGAGATCCTTATGGTCACAGTGCCTCATCTTGTTTATGTACAGAAAAATACTTCATACTGTGTTAAGTTATGAAGTAGTCCACCCATGGAGACATACTAATGATCATTCAAGAAAACAAGCTTTTGATATTATGGAGATATTTCTATATCTCCAACTGGGCTGATAATTGTAACTCCCATCATTATATAAGTGGGTTTGGAGTGAGATGGCATAAAAAAAAATCTCAAACTGCTGATGAAACAGAAGAATAATTGAGTTCTCATGCATTCTATGGCCCCTGGACTCACTCTAGGTGGGAAAATGTATAATCAAATGACACGGTTCATCTTACTTTCCTGAAAGCAGCTCAAAGCATAAGGTCACCTCTGAAGAATTTTATGGTGTGTAGAACATTCAGGTTAAAACCATCAGAACAATCTGTGAAAGAAATTTAATTCTGCATAATTAAACGGCCTCTGATGGAGAGACTGATGGTCTGGGTGCTGACACAAAGCGCAGAATAGTTTTGGCAAAGTAAATTGTTCTGCACTGCCAGTCTCTCTTTTTCATTTTAGTTTGAGAAGTAAATGCCCTCTTCCTTTTCATCTGACCACCTCCCAAAACACTTATTCAAAGCTTATACTCTTGAAAATGTGGATTTGTTATGGCACATCAGAGACGCGTCCCCATTTTCCCCCACCCACCTCTAGCTTTCTTGGTCCAACACTGTCTGACCCCCTTTTTGGGGGGGGGGGGGGACAGAAAGAATATTAGTAGTACAAAATGCTTCTGCATTATTTTTTATATAACTGCAGCTATGAATGGTATTTTACATTCTGTATAAGCAAAATAAAGACCCATTTATGAATCCTGGCAAACTGTGAATAGAAGAGCATTATTTGAGGAGTCCTCATTATTAGCAACACAGTTTTGTGGTAGTTCTGAGTTGCTTTTAGGTGTCTGAATTTTAACATGATCGAAGTACAGGGGAAGGAGCAGGGAGCCAAGCTTGCCAAAAGAAAGGCTAACTGCAAGGAGTAGAATTCAAAGGACAAGCGGGCAGGTGATCAGATACAGAGAAAGACTGTAGCATTTAAAAGGACCCAAAGGCAGGTATGAGAGGATAAGACAAATGCAGAGAAGAATTCTATTCTGAAAGTGACTACTATCATAAAAATGGCACCTTAAAAGACCTCTGCATTAAAAAGGAAAAACGGATATGTTTTCCACTACTAAACTTGCAATACCAGCCACAACCATGAGAGACTAAGCTGGGTTATCTGGCTCCTTGTGCATCAGCAGAATTATTAATTAAGTTTCTCAAGCTAGACAAAATTCTGCCTTAGGTTAGGGACTCCTCTGCGACTCAAGCAGGCATTAGGAACACACAGGCATCAAGGAGGGCAAGATTTTGTATGGCTGGGGAGAACTGCTGCTGGGTTTTCAGATTGTGTCAATTCCAAGACTAGCAATCAGAAACAATATTTTTTCTTGGACCAAATTAAGGAAATTTGATTTGGAAGTCTAAAAAAAGGGGAACAGGCATATGACATCAAAACAGAGGCCTTGCCTAACCATGTTACAAACACAGTTTTTTTTACTTATGGGATACCAGGCCTGAGATTCAGGAAACACAAGCAACAATTTAAGCTAGAGCCACTCCACTTAGAGAAATCCATTTTTGCCCTAGACTGTGTTTTACCAAACACATTCATAAACATTTTATTCATCAACATTTCAAGTTTCATTCGTGGTCTCAGCTGGCTGATGGGTATTTAGTGACCATTATGGTTCTAGGTAAGGGCCCAGAGCCCATTGCAGAAGGTACTCTGTCCATGTCAAGACCAAGCTCTTTTTATATATCAACATCAAAATGAAAGATACAATTCTCAGCAGAGCTGATTTCAAGAGCTGGTCATCATGCAGGTGGTTTTGGTGCCTTAGGAGAACATATAATTAGGCATGAGTCCAACATAAGCTGATATTAAACCAAAACATTTCAGTGCTTAAAAATTCATGCTCTCTAAATCCATGCATTTCTTTGTGTGAACCACTGAAGACAAACACAGCATTGTTTTCACCAACATTGTCAATAAGCTGCTTTTGTTAATGTTCTCACTAAGCCGTCTTTGCGATTGCAGTTTGAACACTAATACGCTAATGTTTGTTAAGAAAAAATACTTGTATTTATGATAATTGTTGTCAAGAATCCCTGCTGCAGAGAAGTCTGACAGAAACTGCCTAGCACAGTGGAATGCGTGCATCAGCTACAGAATTCCCGTTTGTATAAGGACAGTGACATCAGGGTAATATCACATTGATATTATTCTACCATAACCGTTAGCCATATAGTGTAAGGATACATCCTTCTGAGAACTCGCTGCTGACCTCTACGAAGTCACAACAGTAACACACTGCTGGAGTCTCATGAGGATATGCAAGTTATTAAATAAAAGAAATAAGTGACAACTCCTGATGTTTTGAGAGGCATATTTCCCCAAGAATTAAAATGACATAGGCAGTGCAAACTAAAATGAAATCCTATGGAGTGGCTGCTACCCCTGCAGGTATACAGAGCCATCCACATGCAGTTACTTTATTCCATGCTACCTCACAAGGTGAGCAAGTGATGTAGGCCAGAGTCAGTGGCGTGAGTCACCACAGAGCCAACAATTACAGCACACATGACCCCTGCCTGTATACAGGTCCTGTTCTGTATAGCACAAACAGGCACAGTGCTGGTCAATGGCAAGTTGCTGTGAGGAAGTTTCCTTTCCCATCCGCCACACCTTACCGTGCCTGTGCAAAGCCAGTTTCTACTGGTCCAGGCAAGGCAGGATTCTGCTCTCAACATCCCAAAGATAGACTCTAAGGTCAGAGGGGACCAATATGATTATCTAGTTTGACCTTTTGCACAAGGCAGGCCACAAAAAGTCTCCCACCCACTCCTGTAATAAACTTCTAACCTATGACTGAGTTATTAAAGGCCTCAAATCATGATTTAAAGATAGAGAATCTGCCAGCAAGCGAGCTGTGTCTCATATTACACAGGGAGGCAACAAAATCTCACAGTCCTAGTCAATATACCATGGAAGAAAGTTCATTCCTGACCCCAAATATGGCAATCAGTTAAATCGTGCGCATGTGGACAAGTTTCACCAGCCAGTCACTCAAGAAACAATTCTTTGTAATAACTCAGAACCTACCTCATGCAACCTCCCTTCTCAGGCCACTGGCATATCCATCTCCAGCAGTCAGAACTCAGTCTATTGCCGGGTAGGCCATCCCATCATACCATCCCCTCTGGAGAAGCGAAAAACACAAAGAGATAATCTTATGTAGGTTAGGTTGAATTCCTCCAGCACGCTTCTAGTATCAGTGGTTTTAGGCCACATGCATGCCCCTTGTGACTGCAGTGGGGTAACACCTGGAATACAAGTAGCAAGGTAATTACAGGTTTGCAATTAATTTGATTCAGGTTTCTTTAAAATAATTGATCTGACTGACTACAATGTTTGGGGAAGTGCTAGCAGCAGTTTGCCTCAAGGCTAGCTCCTGTCTCTGCTCCCCATACAAGGCAACTTTATTATTCATTTGGTAGTCATCCGCAGTCAGAAAAGTCAAGCTGTTAGATGCTGCTTTGGTCCCACAGGGCTGCATTTTCCTTAAAAAGACAGTGCGAGAATGTCACACATAGTACAAGGAGAACTGCCCTGCAACAATCTTTACACCCATTAGCTCAACAGTTCCCAGGCGCAGGAGGTGGGACCCCAAATGACTACACGAGGCTTCAGTAGCATTGAAGTCATTAGTCCCCCTTGCCCTGAGCTCCACTCTGGCTGGAACAGAGAGGAGCAGCTCCCCCAGACCCACACCAGCCAGGCACCTAGCTGGATAAGAGCAGCCCTGGCCAACCCACCAGGCCTGCGCCCATTCCTTTCAGTCCATGAGGGATGAGAAGAGGCAAGGCCACAAAGTTCGTGCAGTGGTGGTGGCTGTGCCAGAGAAGGCTTAATTTATTATTAAAATAATTTAGTATTATCTCTAATATTATCATATGAGTTTACAGGGGCTATACATGTTCATGGCTGGTGAGCAGAATGGGGCCAAGGGCATGTTAACTAGCAGTGGGTCTTTCACTCAGAAAGGCTGGGAAGCACTGCATTCAACTTAACTCCTGCCTAAATAAATTCCAGCTCCAATGCAGCAGATACAGAAAAAGAAATTTAAGCAAGCTTAAAGTGACTGAGATAAACTGAAGTCTTGGCAACCACCTGAGTGACAAATAAAGCCACACTCTCTTTAAAATGGAGCAAGAGGTTACTAGACTGGTTTCTAATGACATTTTTCATCTGTTTTTTTAGAAGTAATTCTATCCATTAGCACCTTTATCAATTGAGGAGGTTGACTGGCTAAGAACACCTTTTTACCTCTACAAGGCCTGTGAAAAGAACGCTTCCTATGTAAAAAGCAGAGTGCTATTATTTAAAATTTAGGTAGCTAGTAACTGACTGAACATAAATATTGCTCAGTGCTTTAAATGTATCCTCATTATGTTTCTGTATGCTTACTGTTGAACCAAAGAGAGTTCAGCCCAAAGGTCACAAAAGGATGCTGGAATTTCTAACACACTGATGACTCTAGTAGTTTGACCTTCCAAAACTGCAATCATATTCCTGCATGCAAGTGTGAATCTTCCTCCTTAATTTCCAGGCAGAAATTGCACAGGAATTGAGATGGAAGCCAGCTCTGTTCTCTCCTACTGGGCACAGGACATTTAAAGTCCTGCAGCTGGCAACTTACAAATTACAGAGAAAGTGATTAGACAACAGAGATCACTTAGCTAGTTGTCGCCATACAAAAGGTCAATTACCAAACCAGTAATATATCTGGATGAAAAGATGACATATCCACATACAGACGCATGGTCTAATCTACTTAATGACTCCAGATTTAATAGTGAGTATTAACACAGCCCAATAGCTTAAATGCTTTTCAGTTTTTGGTTTTTTAAACCTTTGATATGGGACACATTTAGTTTAATCATTCTGATTGATTTTCCATTTGTACTACAAGCCAGTGCTAGTCAAAAAGTGTTCATTGGTTGTAATATGTTCCAACAATATCAGCAAGTTTACCAATTCCACCAAAGAATACGAAGGCAATTAGGATCTGCAGCGTGCTTTTTAGATGACCAGGCTAGCTCAGCCCAATAATAATCAGCGTGTCAGTCACTGGAGAGAGAAGAACCGAATTTGTTACCATGACCTAATGTGACCAGAGAGGAAATAGACTGAGTAGAGTTTAGAGAACAGTATCCGCTATTGCTGTGTAATGATTTAACTCAGGAGATAAATACATATTCAGAAGTCAACTGCTTTTAAAAAAATAATGCCTCTATACCCTGCCCAATCAAAGAACACTTCTTCTTCCCTATATCTTGGAAGGCTGACACTCTACGGGAATCTTTGCAACATACTTGGTAAACTAACCTTATTTTTAATAAAAATCTTATTTTACTGTGAGGCATGCAAGTAGTAACATTTTCAGTGAAGTTGATTTAAAATAAGTTTTGCAGGACAAGTAAATTCGTAAAACTTCTCGGCAGTAAAATCAAAATATTGGCATTGCTATAAGATTTGAGAAATAGCAAAACAAGAATTGCTCATAAATATGGAACAGTGGGATCTACATGGACTGGAAATAGAAGGGACTACGCTAAAGCTACAACTGTAAGAATTTACCTGGGAATAGGCACTTTATGCATCAGGGTTCTCTTTTACAAAAGTATTTTAATGCTGAAAAGTTCCAGAGGAGTAGCCATGTTAGCCTAGTTCAGCAAAAAAAAAAAAGGAACTCTGTGGCACTTTTAAAGACTAACTAAATAAATAAATGTTAGTCTTTAAGGCTATTTCTACTCTAGCAAATTAGCCCTAGTCTATACTCGGGGCTTTCTCGTCAGCAGTCAACCACCGTTTGTACAAGAAACATAAAATTTCTTGTGGTTACACATTAGAGGAAAGCCAACCACAAATCGCTTGTGGTCACCTTTCCCCTATGCCCCCTGACCCCCCAGACTTACGGAGATGGCTTCTGGGAGCAGCGCGGAAAGTTCTTACTCACTGTGATCCGCTCCAGAAAGGCGAACTGATGATGGTGAATTTGCCACCGTCAATATAGACATACTCTTCATTTGAATTAAGGAGCCTTAATTCAAACTAATTTGAACGTTGTCTTCACTAGGCTTTGCTTAGTTTGAACTAAACAAAGCTTAGTTTGAACTAGTTGGTTTGGCTGGTGAGTTCCAACTAACTGCTTAGTTCGAACTTTATTTGCATATTTAGTTCAAACTAGCCCAATGCAGATGTGCTAGTTTGAACTAAGCAAGTTAGAACTAGCAGTCAGTTTGAACTAACCGTGTTTTTTAGTTCAAACCAACTTTTAGTTCAAATCAGCTGCGCTTTTTTAGTTTGAACTAAAAAGTTAGTTTGAACTAAAAAAATGTTGCAAGTTCGAACTAAGAAGTTAAAAACAGTTAGTTCGAACTAACTGTGAACTACTTAGTTCTGACTAAGCAAGTCCAAACTAAGGTTTTAGGTGTAGACATAACCTAAAAGCACCATGGAACTCCTTGTCTGTTTTATTTTAATACTGTTATTACTTTACCAATAAATGGGCAGCAGTTTTTGTTTGTGTTGATGATATTCTTAAAGTACATTGAACTCCTCTTTTTTGTTAATAAGGACATCCAGTGGATCTCCCCATTAGAATACAATTGCTAATGTGTTTCCTCATTAGAGATATGCTGTATTTTTGACTGATCAATACTATTTCACTTGAACTTTTTGATGTTTATTTTTAAGTCTTCAAAATTTTAATTATGCTCCCTTGCCTTTAGGTTCCTATAAATCCATTTTAAATAGAGAACATTCAACTGGGGCTCGTATGAATGTTGTACTGAAGTTGTCTAAAGTATTATAACTTAATATAGTTAAATACATTACAATTTACTGCACGTATTTTGTTTCTCAATAATTTTATATTAACAGCAAAGGAGGCTATTCTGCCAGATGACCTTAAATATTAATTCCACAACTGATCAAGATTAGTGGCAATAAACACCACAGTTAGAACACAATTAGGAGCTCTATGGGAAAAAGCAAATATTACCAAACCCTACACTCCCACTCAGAGCACTATTAGGTGCACATGCTTGCACGCACACACACTTTTTCAAAGGCCTGAGGAGTAACCTGAGCCTACAGAGAGCAGGAAGTTTTAATAACTACAGAGGTGAGTACACCAGGTTTGAGGTCCATGGGGCTGGAGTGTACATGCCAAGATTTCCACAATCTTGGAGTTAGGTGACCTTTGGTGCAGAGACTGCAATCTGGGACTGAAGGACACCACAGCTTACTGAAGCCATGCCAATTAGCTTTCCCAGGACCAGCAGTGCCTATCAGACATGGCATTTGAGGGCTGAAGACCTCGTCCGACATAAAGCAGGTGTGGAACAGAGATGGGATTTCGGCTTTGGCAGCCCCCTAGAACACTGAAGATACTTCTGCTGGCTAACCAAACTATGCTCAAGGGACCCAGAGCCCAATCAAAGCAGAGGCGCATCGTGCCACATGCTGGCATGCGAGGGATCAGTGATGTATCAGAAAGCCATGGCACAGTCCTGGGGCCATAATCAAATCTCAGTTAAATGAGAATATAATAAGGACTGTGCAGTATACAGACTACATACAGCTGCCTCTTTTTTAGCCTGAGTGGCTAGCCACTCTTTGGGGGCAATTCCAGGAGGCTTCCATCAGAAGGAGAAATTGCTTTGACTCAGGAATTTGCTTGTGTATATTCTTTGCATGTAAACAGGATTGCACCAAAGCCCTGCTTCTCTGAACACGGTAGAAACAGAGGTGGCAGTTTCTGCGCTAAGCAAACCAAGCCTGCCTTCCCAGCAACTATTGTGCCCCAGTGGGCTCTGTCTCTGTTCCTTCTTGCTCACATCTGCATCTCTTGCTTTCTGCCTCCCATATGCGCAGACACAGCTGCAGCCAAACAAATAAGTCCCCACCTTTACTGTCTACTCCAGGGAAAGTCCCAGGTTCATATAGTTTAGCTTGTGCTTACCACTGCTATGAGCCTGACTGCCATAGGCAGCTATCGCTGCACAGAAGGACATTTAATTGCTCCTCCTGTTTAGCCTGAATGAAAAGTGGTTAATGCATTATTTGGTAGTAATACTTTCCTATATAAAATTTAAGTGAAATAAGTTGTTACTCACTCACAAGAGTAAACATGTACATATACGCTGCTATGTGCCTCAAAAACACTGTGGACAAGGTGATGAATATTCCTGTTTTATTGCCTGATAATAAAGTAAAATTTTGTAATAACCTTGGCTTTAAAACCTCATTAATGAAGATACTGTGTTATATATTTAAAAGGAAGATGTTAGTAAATTTGTTTAATTTTTATGATCAAGGTCTCTTGTGTCATGTGATGCAAATATTAAATTACGTACTTTTGAAAGAAACAGAAGCATGCCCAATCAGGAGAGTAACATTTTTTAAAAACTTCAGCTAATGTAATTATTTATATTTTAAACAACCAGTTGCTTAACAATTGCTTCATGGTGGGGACAGCTTCTTACCATTTGAATGCACAGTCTAGTGGGCTGAGAGAAAAGGATGGAGTTTTTTGGATGCAGTATAGCAGTTCAAAGAGTACAAGATGAATTACTGCAATTTACTTTGATCTCATGCAACTTTTTTTCTGGGACGTCTCAGTGCACTATTTTATGGTTTCTTCAACAGAGGATTATATCTTTCCCCTCCACGTTTCAAGATTAATGGCTGGCAGTAAAAAAAAAAAAAAATTCCACTGCAAAAAGTTTCCATACTGTAACAGAGCACATGTGTTTCTGGAAAGTACTGTAAAACAGTTAAGTACTTAGTAATCAAACAGAGTTTATTAAGTTGGTCATTCTATGGAGTTTACTGCATTCTTGTCATTTTGCATTGACTGGTCAGGCCAGTTATTGCTTTACATAAGTGATGTCTTCTCTACATAGCAATTCAGTCTTGTCCATTATATTTCCAAAGGCATCTTCCAAATGGACGAAAAATCTGTTTAACTGAGATAGTGTTAATACTTGTCTGTAAATTCAACGGCTTGTAATGCAGCATCATTCAACACGTTGCTCCTTGCCGCACTGCAAAGGAATGATGGTGGAACCTGAGTGGTGCTGATCATCAGCTCTCGGTCACCAGTTTAAATCTGGCATTAGCAGTGACAACGGATTTGTTACAGGAGTGGGTGGGTGAGTGAGTTTGTGGGGCCTGCATTGTGCAGGAGGTCAGACCAGATGACCATATTGATCCCTTCTGACCTTAGTCCAAAGGGACAGTTGTGTTAGTCTAGTTCAGCAAAACAAACAAGGAGTCCTGTGGCACTTTTAAAGACTAACAACTGTATTTACTGCATGAACTTTCAGGGGAGAAAAATCCCATAATGGAGTGGGATTTTTCTCCCACAAAAGCTCATGTAATAAATAAATTTGTTAGTCCTTAAAAGTGGCACAGGACTCCTTGTTTGTTCTTCCAACCTTAGACTCTATGTCTTGATGCATCTATAATACACAGGTTGATTAGCTAACCTATGTAAAGTAAGTGGATAGACCAACTTCTAATACAGATGTATTTCTGTCACCATTGCCACTACCAGCACATTTGGCACCTTTACCATCAGTTGCAGATAGATCAAGTTGCAACAAGTTCGAGAACTGGGAAAGGAGACTAAATTAACATAGTGTGACTGATTCCACTCCAGGTCGTCACTGACAATACTGTGGTACACCGGTCCCCTAAATGTGTGGCAGCATGCTGGTTGCTCTGTGATCTCAGGGAGTCAAGCACTGTAGGTACTCCAGACTGTAGGGTTTAAGCCCTTACTGTGCTCCCAAGAAAACTCATGCACTTCAAATGAGAGACAGAGGATTTTTCTTGCTTATTGAAGGTTAACACAAGCATGAACCAACAGGTTCACTACAGTATGTTCATTAGTCATAATTACTCTTTTTCCTGGGATGTGCATCTGTGCACCCCTGGTATGTCAGGGTTGGCACCTCCACGAGACTGACACTGAGACTACTGGTTTTAGTTACTTATCTCTGGGGTATGGGTTGAACATTCAAATCTCCAGGTAACTGATGTGCAAACGCATATGCAGCATCAATCTCCCAGAGATTTGAATGTTAAACCTGTAGCCTGGAAATAAGTAACTAAAACCTGTAGTCGCAGGGTCAGACCTGGAGAGGTGGCTATGATTTCTATGATTTTTCTGATCACTTATGCACTGAGGTTGTGTTTTATGCCAATTAGGCCATGCAAGGTTTCTTTATGAATGTTCATAACATATTCTACAAGATTAACATGGTATCATGTTTCCTGTAGCCACGTGTGTGTACAGGGGGAACCATGTTATGTAGCACAGACCCTCAGGACTAAGTCTAGAACAGAGGCTGGAGAGTTACACAACAAAGGGAATGAAAATATCTCCCCTGGCTCAAGTCGAAGTCAGAAGAATCACATGGCAGCACAGAAAGGGAGGTGTTGAAGAGGGTTGGAAACTAAGAGTGACACTGAAGAAGCTGAAGGCCTTTTGCCTGGGAAACTGCACCTTGAATCATCTACAATAAGAATTGGGCCCTGCCTTGAAAGAGGCAGAGAGCAGCTATAAACCATCATAGCCGGACTAGAGGGGTAAGATGAGCATATTTCTAACAGCGGTATTAGTTTAGTATGTGTGTTTTATCTTTTATTGTCTCATGCTCATTCCTGACTCATTTATATTATGATTCTGCATTGATTTTCTATAGTCGCAGTTAAAATCATACTCTGATCAATAAACTAGTGTTTCTTTTATCTAAAGCTGTGTGGACTTCAGAAAGTGTAAATGCAAAAGGCTGGGCACAATCCATTTCAGTGTTAAATGGACAGACATGAGTGTTTGGTGATTGGGAGCTGGCCCCAATACCTGCAAGACAGAAGTTCCCACTGCAGTTATTGGGGGGCCAGTGGTGCTCACTTGGGGACCATCCCTCGAGTGGCCAGAAGACGCACACACACTGCATGGAACCAATTGCACATGAAAGGTTGGTGTGGACTAACTCATGAGTGAGTGGTCACCTTGCAAAGCAGGGTGAATTGATGTTCAGGACTGGGAATTGGGTGGAGGTTACAGCAACACACCAGATCAGATCTGAGGAAGAGCCTGTCACACTCCTAGGCCAAACTGAGAAGGAAAGAGCAGATTGGCAGTGTAAACTCCCCCCAGTCTGACTACTTTCACCTTTGTTTTTAAAACAAGCTAAAATGTTGATTCCAAGCTGAAGCCTGAAAAATGCTGAATATTCTGTACCTAGACTAGAGAAGCGCTTGCCCTAATTTTCAGCATATAAACAGTCTCACTGAAGTCAGAGTCCTGACAAAGAAATTATAGTTCATCAATACTGATTAGGTGAAAATATTACCAAATGCTATATTCTTTATTATGCCCAAAACTTCAGAACCACAAAAGTGCCAAATGTGCCTTAGAAGCCAAAGGCCCATAGAAAGTCAAAGGAATTTAGTTCCTATGTGATTTAGGAGCTTTTGAAAATATCACCCATTTTCAAGTAGGTTGGGACCCAAATTAACAGCGTGTAAAATAACAGGTTTTATAAAACCCAGTATGTTTTCACAAATGACATTGGAGAAAAGCAGACAGAGACGCAGGCAGACAATAGTCCTTTAAAGGTCCTCTTTTGAGTAAAATGTGATAATTAAACAGTAAAGGCTTGATCTAAATTTCATGGAAAGTCTCCCACACATTTCAGAGTTTTTGGATGAAGCTGTAAGTGTTTAAGGACTTGTCTACACTTTAATTGCTGTAGCTTATCAGTAAAGACACGACTTAGGCCGACAGGAGGGCTTCTGCTATTGACCAGTGGTGCCCAACCAGTAAGTAGATCACGATCTACATCTGAAGGGCAGTTTCCATTAAAACCTATGAGCATTGCGCCATCTCTGGTGAAAAACTGAAGACCACTGGTAAAGGTAACGGACCCCCCCGAGACACAGCAGCTAGTTTGATGGAAGAACTCTCCCATCACTCTGCCATTGTTTACAGTGGGGGTTGGGACAGCTTACCAGTATAATTCAGGGTTTGGATTTTTTGAAGCCTAAACAATGTAGTTATTCCAACCTAATTTCCTCATGTAGATAGGAGAGCAAGTATTTAGACTGAGTTTCATAGCTATTTCCTATCTTCTCACCAGACTTGCTTCACAATGAGCTGGAAGTAGAAAAGAACTAAACAGCACTTTAAAAAAAAATCAGTCTCATTATGAAGTCTAGGTTAGTGAAGACATCTGATGTACAGCAGTAAGTCTCAAATGTGTTTTTTCCCCTTTCTATTTCTGTAATAAAGAACCGAAAGAGGTATCAAGTGCATCCTGTGCCATCATTTGTTTCTCAGCAGGGGAAGTTAGAGCATCTCTTCTCTGACTCTGACATTGATTGTGCACTCATTACTTTAATGCTCTTAGTGAACTATCTGGTTCCCAGTGTTTCCACCAGAGGACCTTAAAAGCTGCCTCCAACTGTGCACACACTTCTTTATAGCAAGACACAATATGTTAAAAAGCTACAGAGGGAGCAGGATACAATGAGGATCCTATGGGTTCTCATTTGGGGAAGTCAGAAAGTCGTGTCAACTTAAATTTGACAAAATGGTTTTAAGTTTGTATTTATGGCAAGAACTTATCAGCGGAATCACTCATCTAGCACTATATTTTCAGAATGTTTAATGGGGAAGGAGAAAAAGGAAAAGAGGAATTCAGAAGACAAGGTGGTTTTTCTTGTTCAGTTGAACTTTCCTGGCTAACTGGCACCATAACAGTGTAAGTAATGCATCACTGAACCCTAGTCTACACTTGCGGGCTTTTCAGCAGCAGTCGAACACCAGTTACGCAAAGAATGTAAAATTCCTTGCTTAACTGGCAGTGACTTTGTAAGCTGCCAGTACACATCAGGGAAAAGCCGACCACAAATCTGTTGCGGTTGGCTTTCCCCCTATGCCCCCTTGCCTCCAGGATTTCTGGGGCCTACTTCCAGGAATGGCACACTGAGTTCAGACTCACTGCGAACTGCTCCTGGATCGCTGAGCTGATGGTGACGAATTTGCCACTGTCAGTCTAGACACACCCTGAGTGTTCAAGTATATTGCACCTTTTTATCACCCCAGTCCTGAGCCCTCAGTGCTACAGTGATGGGCACTGAACAAAGCACGCATAAAACAAACAGGCAACCTCCCCCCCCCATACACACACAAATCAGACACAGCCTTTTAATTTAAAAAGTTAAGAATTTGTATGAGAATATTCTTAGTCAGTCCTTGCAAAGCAGACCCTAGTTTCACTCAGATTAAGATTTTGAAAGGCTTCAGAAACAAGGTTCAGAAAGATATGATGTGCTAGAATGGTTAGATACTTTATATGCAAAACCAAGGGAGAAAAATAAAATTCCTAATATTCTTGATTTTATGACTTGATCATGGTATCAACCTATTTTGGAGTAGCCATCACTACTAACATGGCATCAGTATTTCTGTTCTTGGACATTAGAATTTACTAATCTGAGGGCAAAAATACCAAAGATACTGGAAATTTTAGAACATGGTATCAAGGAGCAACCAAAGTCAGCAGAAGCAACATTGCTGCTTTGCCGTACTTATAAATTAAGATTCTGTGTTATTAGTTAGAGCTACAGCAGGTCAAAAAATATTTGCTGAATAATTTATTCAATGAATTGCATAACATATTTTCAATAAATTATCCAATGACATTATTCATGCAGTTTTAGCACTACACAAAGTGTTCAAGCATTTATTCAGTTAATTTTCAGCTAATATTTAATTGCTTATTCAAAAAAGTTTAAACAATTATTCAGCTATGTCTGCTTAATTCCCCCCACCCAAAATAGTAAATTATTGAAAAGGTGTCATTGTGTAGTACAGTGGTTCCCAACCTTCTTGGCTCAAGGACCACAGATATTTTTTACAACCCTGAAGGACCACCAGTCCCCCTCATCCACCTCCCACTGCAGCTTGACCAAACGAGTTCAGCAAAGAGGCTGCCTACTCACTGACCTCCCAGAGGAAACGACACACATCCTGTAGTCTTGTGCATGCCTCCTGAGTCCCTAACAGTGACCTCTTTCTGCAGCCAGGGGAGACAGAAGATCAGTGCTCATCACCCTCTGCGTCCAGCAGGGACCCCAGCACCTAGGAACTCAGGCAGAGCACTCTGCTGTGTCCCCTGCTACTACCAAGGCAGGGGCGTGCTGATAGCCTCTCCCCTTGATTGCAGCAAGGAGTTTGCACCAGTCTTTTGGCTCAGCGGAAACATGTTCCTGCTCAGTCTTCAGGCTGTGGCTCACTTCCACAGCCAGCAGGAGGGGAGCCAGGGGCCACTTTTATCTCCCAGACCACAGGCTGGTGTAGTATACTCTATCTAGTTTTCTTCTTGGCATGTGAGCAAATATTCAGCTATGGGAAGACATGGTGTGGTGTCAATAGTTTGTTATGCAAGACGCTGGGCACGCAGCAAGAGTGGGAGCACTCTGTCTTGGTTGCTGGTTGGGGGTCAATTCCTGAAGTAGCTGGGAACTTGGCATATAACAACAGGCTGAAAGAGAGAATTGTCCTGTGTGGTGCCTGATCGTCTCACTTCAGGACTGATATCTGTACTTAGTGTCACTGATTTCTTCTCCAGAGGAAGCCAGCCTGCATGGTCTCGAAGAGCTGCTACTACATAATCTTTTTTTTTAAAAATCATAAACAGGATCTAAATTTCACCCCTTCCCCATATACTCAGAGGTGTCCCCATGTATTCAGAGATAGCCTGCTTGGTTGTTTAAAAGATCTCTTTTTTCTCAAGTGAAATTTTAGCACTTATGTGAAGTCTCAGATGGAGCGCTCCATAGACTAAAATTTTGTCTGTCCACATGGCAGTAACAGCATAGACAGCAGAAGCGTCTGCTTCTATTTATCCATTTATTCAACCTCTGGGGCTTCTCTGTCAAGACAGCCAGCAAAGGTAGAAATTTTGTTAGCAACTTATTATACACAATGACAGGAGCAGTGGTTTCAATCATCTTTGTTAGTTAAACAATACCCTGGTCACTAGGAGGCTCTATTGGCAGGCTGTAGATTACACAGTGAGTTACACATCTGGGCTAATTCTCCTTTCACCTACATCCACGTGAAGTAAGGAGCAATTGCACTGAAACCAACAGAAGCACATCATTATAAAGTAAAGGATGTGTTATGGTCTCCCCTTTTACAAGGAGTGACAGTACAACATGGAAGACCCTGGCAATGTGAACTCGACACAGCTTCTTTTTTCAGGCCCCTTCCTCAAAACCTGGGGAGGCGGATCCACAGGGAGGCACTGACTGACAGCAGACACTGTATCCTGGGCTTCCACCAGCTACCCTGTCAGCATGACTGGCGATGACAGTCGCCCACCGTCAGTGAGTACCCCTGCTGCAGCACCCCCAACTCCTTCCCCCAGCAGTGTCTTCTTTTCTGAGACCCTGAAATATGGTAACTCCACCATGGGTGATTCAGATTTCAATAATTTCCATGACACCATCAAATTGAGCCTGGAACACTCCACACAGGAGATCCACTTTCTTGACACTACAGTACAAATCAGGGATAGACACATCACCATCACCCTATACCGAAAACCTACTGCTCGGTATAGTTACCTACATCCTTCGAGCTTCCATCCTAAACACACCACACGATCCATTGTCTACAGCCAAGCCCTAAGATATAACCGCATCTGCTCTGATCCCTCAGACAGGGACAGACATCTTGAGGATCTCTATCAAGCATTCTTGAAACTACAGTACCCACCTGGGGAAGTAAGAAGACAAATTGACAGAGCTAGACGGGTTCCCCCAAAGTCATCTACTATAGGAGAGACCCAAGAAAGAAAGCAACAGAACACCACTAGTCACCACATACAATCCTCAAGTCAGACCTCTGCAACAGATCATTAAGGACCTACAGCCTGTTCTAAAAGATGATCCCCCCCTCTCTCTCTCTCAAGCATTAGGAGACAGACCCCTTCTTGCTTATAGGCAGCCCCCTAATCTTAAACAGATACTCACCAGCAACTGCAGATCTAACAACAAGAACATTGAAGCAGGCACACACCCTTGCAAAAAACCACACTGCCAAGTCTGCCCACATATCTGCACAACAGACACCATCATAGGTCCTAATTAAGCCTGCTACTCCATCAAAGGCTCATTTACCTGCTCATCTACTAATGTGGTCTATGCCATCATGTGCAAGAAATGCCCCAACACCTTATATATTGGACAAACAGGACGATCGCTCCGTAAGAGACTGAATGAGCACAGAGCTGATATCAGAAATTAAAGAACAAAGAAACCAGTTGCTGAGCACTTCCATCTTCCTAATCCCTCGATGATGGATTTGTTAACAACTGTCATTAGAGCTGTACCTGGGACATCAAGACTTCAAAGAGAGACAGCTGAACTCGAATTAATATGCAAGCTAAATTCTGTGAAAGCAGGACTCAATCGAGACTATGGGTTCTTTTCCCATTACAAAGGGTAATTTGACTTCAGGCTTCCCATGGTTTGAGCCTGTAAACTGCTCTGATTTGCTGTTACTTTATGACCTGATCCTACGTTTTACACCTCCTTGCATTTAGTTTCATTCCTTTCTGTAAGTTCACCCATCTTCAAAGCATCTGAGGAAGTGGGATCTTCTCCCACGAAAGCTCATGCAAAAAATAAATCTGCTAGTCTTAAAGTGCCACACAACTCCTTGTTGATTTAGTATAGCCAAAGAACCTGGTCTATTTAAAAGAAAAGGGACATGCAGCTTCCATACAACAATTTCCATTAGGCACCTTGGCAGCATTTCCCAATTCAAATATTTCTAACTAAAACATTTTGGTTTTCTAACAAAAGAAAATCAATATTTTATGTAGAAAGCACTTATGCAAAGTTTTATTTCATTTGGGAGTGTTTTGACCACTTTTGCTCTCGATCATTATTAAAGTCAGTTGGTTTCAAGCCAGGACAGGTTAGACAGCTACCACTACCATTTCTCCTAGACATCCAGGGTTCTATTCTCTTCCTACAATAAATTGCAAGTGTATAACATTTTCAATTGCTAAACCATTTCTAGAGACTAATATACTAGCAATAGAAGAGATTTTGTACTTGAAAATTGGTAAACTGTTTGAATATTCCAGAGTCCTCTCATGTGCATCCAAGCCTTTTGAAAATAGAAGTCTTGGGGGCTAAATTTAAAGGAATGCATTATAATGGGGGAACTTTACCCACATACATGTTGGAAAAGTAATGAGACAGAACATTCAGTAAGTTCTTGGAAAGTATAGTGGACAACTTCCTGTTTCCAGCAGGGTAGTGATGTTAGTCTTGATTTGGAGGCATTGGTTGAGCATGAGACAGTGGAAGGAAACTTGGGTGAAAGTGATCCTGAAATCATACATTTTGTAGTTCTAAGGAAAGGAAGCAGTGAGATCAGCAGAATGACAATAAACTTAAAGGGGGGGGCGCCCAAACTCAGAGAATTGTTTGATTTATTGGTTGAACCAGTCAGTACCTGGAGCAGACTGCCATTTGTGTCATCAGCCGCAAGCTTTGATTCCATAAAGTTTGACTCTTACATCTCTCTTCTTATTATGTATTGTTTCTGTATATGATATAGGTAACTCTATACAATAAGGATAATGATGCTTGGATGTGCTATTGGCTGCTTTATCAATTCAATATTTATATGTTGCTCTGGAAAATGTAAAAGGCAACAATAGTGCGAGGCCATTGTGGTTCTTTAATGACCAGAAAATTAAAAAACAAATCATACAAGAAGTGGAATAAGCTGCAGCATCTCAAGACAAAATCAAAAGGCTAACACAAAACCTGAATTACCCATAAAAGGAGAAACAAAGGGAAATGAAAAGAGATTAGGAGCAAGAGAAAGACAAAGGAAAGAGTAAGTCCTCTACTTAGTGGAAAAGGAGCGAGAACTGGGGACATCAAAAAAGTGGATGTGTTTAATCCCTATTTTGCTTCATTCTTAACTAAAATGGTTGACAGTGACCAGATACTCAACACAATTAATATTAACAAGGGGGAAGAAATGCAAGTCAAATAGGAAAAGAAAGGTTAAAGAATATTTAGGTACCTTAGGTGAGGCAGGATCTGATAAAATTCACTCCTGTGGTACTTAGGTAACAAGCTGAAGTAATCTTAGAACTATTAGTAATTATCTTCTACAACTCATGGAGAACAGGAGAGATCCCAAAGGGTTGGAAACTGGCACATGCTTTACCTGTCTTTAAAAAGGAACAAAGGAGGGCTCAGAGAAATGGATCAGCCAGCCTAACTTCAATTCCTGACAAGATTCTGGGACAAATCATCGAACAAGCAATTTATAAGCACCTAGAGGATAACAGCATCATAAGGAACAGTCTGGATTTGACAAGAACGAATCGTGCTAACCTGGTATACTGTCCATCTTTGACAGGTTACTGGCCTAGTATATGGGGGCAGCGAGCAATAGATGTGTTGAATTTTGATTTTAGTAAGGTATTTGACACAGTACTACAGGACATTCTGACTAGCAATGTAGGGTCTAGAAGAAACTACTATAAAGTGACTACAAAATAGGGTAAAAGACTTTACTCAAAGAGTGGGTATCAATGTTCTCTGTCAGACTGGGAGGACAGAGTAAGTGGAGTTCTGAAAAGGTCTGTCCTAGGCCTATTACTAGGATGTTTACAAAAATTTGTAAACAACGCCAAGGTGAGAGGGGGTAAGCATCTAGAAGTTAAGATTAAAATTCAAAATGACAGACAAATTGGAAAATTGGTCTGAAATCAACAAGGTATATTTCAATGAAAACAAATATTTCATTTCTGAAGGGAAAAAAATATCAAAGATGAGGAATAACTGGTTAGGCAGTAGTACAGCAGAAACGGATCCAAGTGTTTTTACGGCTCAGAAATGGACTAGAAGTCTACAGTGTGATATAGCTTGGCACCAGTGAGATCTCAGAATATTGTGTCCTGTTTTGGGTTCCACGTTTTAAGAAAGACATTGATAAACTGGAGAGAGCACAGAGGATGCCAACAAAAATAATCAAAGGTTTGAAAAACCTGATCTATGAGGAAAGGTTAAAAACAAACAAACACCCCCCCCCAATACAACTAGTTCCCCCATCTTCAAAGCATCTAACACAATAGGATTTTCTCCCACAAAAGCTCATGCAATAAATAAATTTGTTAGTCTTTAAGTGCCACAGGTCTGCTTGTTTGTTTTCCACATGCAACTGGCCATTGTTTAGTCTTGAGAAAAGAAGACTGAGTGGGGATATGAAAACAGTATTCAAATGTTAAGGGCTATAGTAAAAAGGATGGTTATCAATTGGTCTCTATGTTCATTTAAGGAAAGACAAAAAAAACAATGTGCTTAATCTGCAATAAGGGAGATTTAGGTAACATATAACTATAAAATTAGCCTTTTTAGAAAAAACTAAGTACCTTAATACGTTATCAAGGGAAGTTGTAGAACCACCAACATTGGAGGTTTTAGAGAACAAGTTAGAGAAACACCAGTAAGGGATGACCTAGCTATACTTGGTCCTTATGAAAGGCCTTGTTTGTTGGACAAACATGGAGATTTCTCATTACCGTATGCAGCATGCTCAGTGAATGCATAATTAGAACTCATGCACCCCTATTTTCAGATTATTGTACTCTCTGTACACTTGGACTTTAAATACCACCAGAAGCATGCTCTCCAGTTTTTTCACAGATCACTGCAGCAAGTTTTCAGTTTGGAAAAACGGCATTTTTAAAAAACAGTTTCATAAATAAATTTAAAACTAAACTTTCAATACAAAGCTCTGAATGGGTAGAAATTCTTACTAATCTCTTTTACAAGAGTGATCCTGGTGAACCTTGCATCTGGTTAAAAGTCCCTTGATGCAGCACACTGCTTCATTGTCCACTCAGGAAATCATAAGTTAGATTTTTATCCCTAAATTGCCAAGTTTTGTCACTTCTCTTATGGTCAATTTAGTCTGAGGGAAAACTGGTGTTTTAACTATAGGTGTATACAGATGAAGTAGATAATACATGTGTCAAATGCTTTTTTCACTCCTATCTTCAGCACTGTGCACTATTTTAATACAATAACATTTTATTTAGCGATATCAGCTCTCAAGATACCCCTGCTCATTCCAACTTGTTCACCTGATATATTTTGCACAAAAAAAACTTCTCCCTCTCCCCAAAAGGCAACTACAGCTACATAACCATAACTGGCGTGAAAATTGCACAGATTGTATCTTCAGAAGACCAAATGGGATCCAGTTTTCATAAACAGATGCTAAATTTGCATCTACTAAACTTCCTGCATTTGCCAATGATCTGGAACTTGACAATTCTTTATGAAACTCCTTTGCCATGCTATTAGATTTCTGTCTGTCACAAGAAAAGCAGACATGAAAATTTATCTTTCAGCTATGATACTATTTCAGTTACTATTTCCCTTGTCTTCCATCTAGGTGTAGGAATGTAAGAGAGCCACTCTAAATGATCTAATGATTGCTTGAGCAAAAGCATTTATCAAAAAGATCAAAATCTGTAGTCAAAAAAAGAGTCTAAAAGCAAAAGGAACATTCTGCAGTTCTTACTCGCAGAACACATTTTGGCAGTACTCAGGAATTGAATGACCCTTTCTCTAATTTAATAAGCTATTTCTCATGGCAGTAGTGGCTGGGGAAATTCTGCAGCACAAGTGTCTATTTTCATGTCAACAGCAGACACCCTTATAGCCCTAAGCTTTTCCACAGTGGTGCTGTTCCTGAATACAGAAGACAAAGCAGCACGTATGGAGGGATCTGTGTGCCCAACCAGGACTAGACAAGGAGAGTAGCATGTTTTGGGCACATTATGAATAGTACAACTGGTTCAAAGTCTGTCTTCAAAATTGGAAGATGCTCCTGCAAAGCCACACAGAATATTTTGGTTTTCTAAAACAGAAGAGCAAAACTTCAGTTTTCAGTGGTCGAGGGACAAGAGAAAGGCTTTTCTTAAAGAAAAAAGAAACCCTGAAATGTAGATGATGTTTTCCATGAAAACTTTTTTAAAAAACCCTTTGAATAATGTGAGAAACAACACTTTTTATGTTTGGTTTTATCTGTGGTGTAGTGGACAGTAACCAAAACCCTTTTATGTATCTTACTTAGCCTTTGGTAATTGTTGTTTGCAACTCTGGATCTTTAATAATTCTTAACGGAATTTATGGTAAATCCTAAAGGTTGGGTCTATCTTTTCATACAGTTGATACTGTTCTTAATTTCTTTACTTTCTATTTCTTTCAGGGTGAGCTTGAGATCATAACCTGTTTTAGAGGTGATATTGCATAAAAACATTTTCATAAGGATTCTGAGCAATACAATGTTTACTTTGAACATCGGACACCAACTTATAACATGAACACATTTTCTTCCAACATATAGAATCACTGAATTATTAGATATAGAAAAGGATCTACCAATAGTGACACTTTCCTTTTTCCTTATGTAAATAGATACCATACGGCTGAAAAGACAGTTCCACTGGTTTCCATGTCTGCTTAAGGTTTGTGTTCAACTGGATGCATTAAAATAATGCAGGTTAATATTCAACCTAAACGCTACAACAGGAAATAGTCTTTCTATTTAAGCATCAGGCATCATAAGTATAAATGTAATTACTTGATTGCCTTGAGAATTACACGTGAGGTTTACTGTGTTTCACCAAAAGTACAACCTTCAGAGATATGCTTAATACATCACTTGTTTCATCTCTTATATTATCCCTTACCATATTATCAGGGCTGTCCCTAGGGGGTTGCAGGGCCCAGGGCAATCAGCCCATACTCCCACCCCACCCCTGAGCTAGTCGCTCTGTCCCTGGGGGCAGAGCGGGCCAGTCCGGGGGCTGGGCTCTGCTTTCCCTCCCCGCCCCCGGGGTGGAACAGGTGGCTCAGGGGTGTGACAGCCGGCCCAGAGCAGAGGCTGGTTCTGCACTCCTGCCCCACCCCACTGCTTCTGGCACAGGGTCAGGGGACAGCACGACCATGGGGAGCAGCAGTGCAGGCTCAGCGATGCCCTGCTCATGGCAGGACAGGGCAGGGCCAAAAGCCATGGGGCCAGGGGCGATCACTTCTCTTCTCCCCTAACCCCCAAGGACAGCCCTGCATACTATTTGTCCATGTTTGTGCCTGTACACATGTCAGTGCCATGGATACATACCAGAGAAAAGTCTCAGGTTCAAAAATAGAAAGTATAAGGTGAAAGACCATAACACAGAGCTCTGATTCCAGCCTCAGGTAGTGAGAGGGAACTGAGAGCGCTACCCTTATAGGGCCAGGAGAGGAGCCCAAGGTACAAGCCCTGCCCATACAGTTAACAGCTAAGAAGAGTTCTCTAGCTCTGATGCATTGGGCATGCATGCAAAACTGAACACAGCTGCATGGAGAACACAGCTGTGTCTACTCAAAGAATTAATGCCTCCCTCCACAAGCCCAGGAGAGTAAGAGAAAAAACTCCTACTATAATCATGTTTTAGAATAATGTCAAAAGTATCCAACATTTTAGGAATTTCTTTACTAATAGATTCCAATCTGAAAACTGTAAGATGGGCTCATTTTAAAACACCTATAAGCCACAGATGCTCATTTACTCTGTGCCCAAAGAATAAATGCTGTAAATTTAGGAAGGAAATGATCATGTTCATACACAGAAGAGAGATTTAATCCATGCTTTGAATACAAATATCAATATAACTATGCTCAAGTGACTCTCTCATCCTTTCTCCAACTCACTGAATAACTCCAGCAGATATTAGTGCCCAGAATGCGGTGACTAAAAAAGGAGCGTGCAAAAGCAAAGCTCTCATTTTAACATAAAATCTCTATTTCTGAATAGAGTCTTATTTGTAGGCATTGTACTCTAATGAAAATTGGCACCAATTTGGCAGTCTCTAACAATATTCCTATCACGCAGACTTAGAATCAATAAACTCAATATACAAACCTCAGAGGTTTCTTCCTTGTTTCCTCAAGGCTCCTAGTAATGGCTTCTGATCACCCCTCAACACCCTTGTTTCTTTCTCCTCATTGTAACAGCCTTTTTAAAGGCTTTGAGCCTACAGGGGCTCACCTGCATTTAATTAGCCCCTACTTGATCATGCCTCTCTGAGCTGCCTCTGAACCCTAACAGAGAATTAACTCCTGAAACTCCAGGCTACTGGCTTGGAAGGGCCAGGGCAGGATTAAGGGGCCACAGGCTGCTCACCCCTGGGGCACCACCACCACCACCACAGCATCCTGGGGGCAGGCTGGCATGGGGGGAGACCTTTAGGCCAAAGGCCACTCTGGGTGGCACTCCCACCCTAATCACAGGCTGGCTGGTTTGTTCCCATGGGTGACCCCCAGTGCAGCCCTCCAGGGCCCCAAGCCTTGGAAGGCCACATAGGACGCCACACCGCATGCCAGCCAGCCCTGCCCCTGGAGCGCAGCAGACACACATGGGCCTGCCACGTCCCCAGCGGTAGAGCAGCCAACCTGGGAGTGGGATTGGAGCACTGCGGAGAGCAGCCTCTGGCCCTAGGGCACCTCCCAGCGCATCCCAGAGCCCACTGGTGCTTTGCCAGTCTGAGTGGGACAGCAAGGGCCAAGTCACGCAGGGGTCTTAGAGCCTGCAGTTTGGGGCCCCCCTTTACGCCAGGGCCTAAGGCTGCAGCCCCTGCATTGATCTGGCCCTGGCAGGGCCCCCTCCTAGGGATTTCACCAGGACAGGGAGCCTGAACAAGTCCCTTGCAGTGGCACCACAAGACTCGAACACCCCATTATGCACAGTAATTGTGAATAGTGCTTTATTAAAAAGGGAGGGAGGAAAGGCTTCACTCATTGTACATGAGAGGGAGAGAATCGCAGAATGATAGGCCCTTAGCGGAAATTTCCAAAGGGGTAGCCGTGTTAGTCTAGTCCAGAAAAAAAAGAGTCACGTGGTACTTTAAGACCAACAGATGTATTTTTCGCATGAGCTTTCATGGGAGAAAATCCCACTTTGTCAGATGCTTCAAAGATGGGTGAACTTACAGAATGGAATGAAAATAAATGCAAGGGGGTGTAAAACATAGGAAGCCTCTGATTCCAAATGCATCAGCTTTTCTATCTACAGATGCTAATCAATTTCACCGCCCCAATAAACTATCTAACTTACGCAGCAGCTTTTGTTCAGCGTGCACATCATCTCATAATAAAAACAATGTCAGACTGTTTCAGCCTTCTGCAGGACACAATGCCTCCCTGACCACCAACCTGCCACTTCTCTGTCCAGCTCTGGGGAGCACTTCTCTCCACTCCTATCCTTCCTCTCCCTGCTGTGGAGCTTCCCCCCCCCTTGATACAGACACCCCTCTCCCCACTCCCCACCATTATGCTGCTTCCTCTGACTCAGACCCCCCCTTGCCTCCCTTCCTTTCCACTCCCCACATCCTGCTTCCCCATTCCAGACACCCTTTGCTCTCCCTAGTCCCCATTTCTATGAGACACTCTCCCGCTCTCTACTTCCCACCTCAGACACCCGCTCCCCTCCACCCATCATGTCTTCCCCTGCCCCAGACATCCCTACCCCTATCCAGCCTCCCCCTGTTCTTGATCCCCCCACATACTCCCTTTCCCTCCGTACTCCTCTGTTACCCCCACTGCTCATGATCAGCTCCCATCACTCCTGTCTCTCTTATTCCCTGCAACTTCTAAATCTACCCTTTACTTTATCTTTCACAGGGTCTCTGCCACCCCAGTGTCCTGTTTAGCACCCTCTGATTGCAGAATGGGATCCATTTTGCCTGCAAGCATTGCTTCAATCTCATTGAAAACTGGGGGAGATGCCAGTCAGATTTATGAAGGACAGCCTCACTTCCATATACAGGGAAATGACAAGGAGCTTACTGGGTTCAGCCCCAGTGACTGCAATACTAAATGATGGGTATTCTGAACATGGGAAGATAAGTAAGTTGGCAGTTTTTTTATCCTGTTTTCATGAAGCAGGAGAAACACACTCTAAAATTGCCATAAGACATGCCATAAGAATGACTAAATGACTGGAAAACATGCTTTTACATGACTATGCCTTATAGCGAAAGATTCAAGAAATGCAATCTTGTTAGTTTATTAAAGAGAAGATTAAGGGATGACTTTAGCACAGCCTATAACTATCTACATGGGGAAGATATTTGATAATAGAGGGCTCTTCAATCTAAAACACAATCACTGGAAATTAAAGCTAGGCAAATTCACACTAGAAATAATGTAGACATTTTTATCAGTAAGGGAAATTAACCACTAGATCAACCAAAGTATGTAATAGCTTCTCCTTCACTCAAACATGTTAAAACAAGATTTGATGTTTTCCTGAAACATATGTTCTAGTTGAACTATAGCTACTGGACATGAAACATTTAAGGTAGGCTAGATGATCACAGTCAGTCATTCTGCACTTAAGATCTATGAATCTGGCCAGACTCTGGTGTTAGCACTCCCGCTTTTTAAGATTAATTAATGCCACAGATCTCAAAGGCAGAAAGGAATCACGACATTGGACATACAACCATGATATAAAGACAAAGAGAAACAATGCAAAAAGTTAGAAATGCCACACAGAAGACTCATAGCCCCTGCCTGCCATGACCAGTGACAAGGGCTCAGATAAGCAAGTGGCTCTAATGCTAACTAGCAAGATAAGACTTTAATTAAGCCTTTCAGCATGACAGGCAGGGGTACAGAGGACCGTGCATTTCAGTGGTCTGGGAACAAGTGATAATGAAATTAATAAATGTCAGTAATATGTTTTGCAGAGCAAAGAGGCACAGTAGGTCAGAAAGGCACAAAAAGCTCAACCAAGTAATTGAATCAGATCCACCAAATGCTATCCCTGGAAATGATTATCAAGTATTTAGAGTGGCCTTTATGTGCACTGTATTGGACCTATGTACATGGTGTAATACTAATAAATAATGCGTAGTGGTATTTTGGAGGTAACTAACATCCCCATAGTCCCCCTAGTATTACATTGTTAAATGCTGGTTCTTTGGCGTTTTGCATAAGGTTGTGCACTAAGGAAACAGACACTGTAGTACTCTTCCATTTCATGCAAGTTTTAAAACTTGACACCTCAAAAGAGTTTCATCATTTCATTCTGCCTTGGCATTCAGCACGAAACATTTATGAAATATGCACAAAGTTCTTGGTATCGCACAGTTCTACCACGCTGCGTGATTTTGTTATGCAATACAAAATGCATGATACCGAAGGGCCCAAAAAGCAGCTCTGACTGACTTTGTACTCAGGGTTTTTTGGGTTTTTTTTTTCTTTTTTTTTTTGTTTGTCTTGCTCTCTTCTGTCAGCAAACTGGAACACAGAGTGCATGAAGCAACAGAAGTCTTGGTGTTTACAATGACATGTAGTGTCAATGCAGTACTTACAACACAATATAATCCTACTACATGATAAAAAAAACAGAACTTCTTTATAACAATGGAACAAGGTTATTATGCATGAGCAGAAGTTGATTTTTTTTTAAAAATTCATGCTATTAAAATGTGTAATTTTTATTTTCTCAGAGAGAGCAGCAGTCTGATCATTCAGTATCGGTAGCAAGCTTTTGTGTATCTATTTTTCTCTCATTACATATGGAATACAAATCAAGGCACTAAAAAAAAAGAAAAGTGTTTTTACATTGCTTCAGAGACAGTACTTGAGAGAATAATATTGCTGACACATAGCATACCTGCTGCTAAATCATTTAGAGGTGAAACTTTGTCTAGACAACCTTCATGTCTCAGCAAGATTTTTGCCAAGATGGGACGCAGAATTATAGTTGAGGGCCAGATCCCTGAAGAACACAGACCATTTCTTAGGAAATATTGAATTGTCCTTTGCTCTGATCAATTTTTTAAATTGTTATTTAGTTTTTTTAAAAAATAATATACTCAGCAATGTATTCTGTGTGAAATAAGAAGAAAGTGGAAGCATGAAAGCGAGTCATAGTGGGGTAGCTCTTTCTTCCTTTACCAGGAGATTGCCAACCACATCGCTAGCAAGTTACACAGAACTAATATATCACAAACTGGGATTGTAAATGTAAGTGTCAGTGTCCAGACTCCTAGTCCATGGTTTATATACACTATGCTCCCACACAACCTCTATGAAGTGCTTTTAAAGAAAAGAAAAAAATTAAAAGGAGCGGTCAGATGACTTTATTGTTAGTATCAATCTGGGAAATGAAAAAATGCAAAGGTGAAATGGACAACAGAATCTTTAATTAATAATTACATTCATTAAAATATTAATAATACTGCTGCTACTTAGGGACTTTTAATGTAAGTGCTCCTTTAGTTCAAATGGGAATGTCCTGTGCTTTTGATATGGGCACAGACCTCACAGATACCTATTATGCCTGTAAATATGCTGTCATGGTTACTTATATCAGTACTTCTGCTACTTCATTATTAAATTATTCTTGCCAAGAAAGGACATATTTTCACGAGCTAGCTCACAATATTTACAAGAGAAAACAAACAAGCAAACAAAGCACCAGTTTGCTGAAACAGCTGGTGTTGCCAACTCTTGTGATTTGATGGTGAGGTTTGTGATATTTGGTCTTTTTCTGAAAGTATCAGCTTCTGACAACAAATGTTGGATTAAGAAAACTCAGCTTTCATTTAAAGAAAAACTAAGTCCTTATCGTAGCTCAGAAAACTTCAAAGCAATCCAAATATATCCTAAAGGCCCACAAACCAAAATGCAAAGAAAAAGAGTGGAAAAAAATAATTTTTCAAAATTTCATTATTTTAAAGCAATCTCATAATTTTGAGAGGTCTGGCTCATATTTCTGAACACTTTGAGTGGGCAGTACTGAACACTCCATTTAAAACAGGACATTCCTTAAACTTGGCTGAAGAAGGATCTTCCTGAATACTGCTTTTAGCCAGACATTATTGGTTTATTGTCTCTCAAGACAAGACATAATTTGTTAGGATGTTTCATACAGTAAATGCATTTCTTTACTTCTCCCATTTGCCTTTCACTTTTCAGTTTTGACATGTGATATGGGCAGTATCTTGAATGCATATATTTTGCTAAAAAGACAAAGCATTCAAGATGTCATCACTGTACAGAGAAGTCTTCTTTGAACCAGGGGTGTGACTACCCCCCTAAAAACATATGTAGCCTGGCCCCCCTGCCTCTGTGCTGCCTCCTGATCCCAGGGGTTAAAGTGGGCCGGAACGCAGCAGAATGCCGTTCTGGGGCCCACTATTTTTAGATGCTTGGCGTTCCAGCCCTCCTAAAAATAGAAAATGGTGCTGGAACGCTGCGTTCTGGGGCCCACCATTGAAAAATAGCAAGCCCTGGAATGCAGTGTTCCAGGACCATTTTCTATTTTTAGGGGCCCGAATGCTGGGCCCCTAAAAATAGCAGGCCCCAGAACAGCATTCCTGGGTGTTCCAGCAGGCAGGGGAGGGGGTGGACTCCTTTGTGCATGTGCAAGTTGCAGCTTCCCAGCCTAGTGCACTGCTGGTAAGTGCTAGGGCGCCTGGCTCATGCTGGGGGGGTATTAAGGGTGCCTGAGCTGGGAGTGGGTACTGGGGGCAGAGGGTGGATTTTGGGGACAGAGGAATGAGTATTAAGGGCAGGTATTAAAATAGTGTAGTGACTTGCACTGCTGCTTAATGTGCAGAAGGTCCTGGGTTCAAGCCCCAGGGGGTTGGACTGGATGATCTCATGAGGTCCCTTCCAACCCTATGGTTCTGTCCTATTCTATTCTATTAGGAGCTGGGGTGCAGGGGGGGTCCACCCATGTGGGAAGGGGGCCAACAAAATTAGGAGGGTTCCGGGACCCATGAAATTATACTTTAATCCCTGCCTGACTCCAATCCAGCACTACCGCTGACCCCAGGGCCAGGGTCGGATCGAGATCCCACCACCCATATGTGCTGCAGAGCAGGAGACTTGCAAGAGCCTGCCTCTGCCAGCATAAGCTTCTCCCAGATAGGCATGGGGAAGCTCAGAGCAGTTACAGGCTTTCTAAGCCTGCACTGCCATGGCTCCGGATGGTGCTGGGACTTGGGGCTCATACCCCTTGTGCTGAGTGCCAGCAACACCCATGCTTTGGGCAACACAACAGATGAACATTGTAGGCCAGGAATAAGAGGGGATGGGGAGATGATCTTTTAAAAAACCCAAAGCCTGCAAATGGAGTATTGGCTCATATCATTCAGATTAGGCTACAGAGTACTGGTGTGAAAATCTGCTTTTGGCCTTGTAAATTCTCTCTAAATCATCTAGTTTCCAATGGAGCACTGGTTCTATGTTCCTTCTCAGAAACGCTGTTTGGAGGCCAAAGAACTTGAGTTGTCAATTAAGATACAAACAATGTACAAATCCTTTGTCAATAAAAATGAGGGTTACCTAACAAAAATAGTCCTGAACAGCAAAAGTTAAGGTTCTAATTGCTGCAATGCACATCCTGTTACGTTTACTGCACAACGAATGAGACACTGAGCCCCAATCCTGTCATAAGCTCCATAAAGCAAACCCCACCTCACTAACATCAGACCTGATCCCATGATGTAGTTATAATATCGATTTTCAAAAATCACTGTGGGTTTGTTGATCAACTCATTAACAACACATACGAGTGAGATTACCTCTATTAGCATCAACATTGAATTCTGATCTTATCCCATTTTTATCCATAACATTTTCTTCTCAGTTTCAATAAGGGATTATTCTAAAATTAATTCTGCCTGTGTTATTCAGATGCATTTGTTTGTGCCATCATGAACATGGTAAATTAAAACTAAGAATCTTAGTGAATAATTTCTACATATAGTCACCCTGCTGCCCTCACACCACCTCCCATTAAATTCTGCCTTGTAAGAATAGATAAAATATTTCTTGTTAGACAGTAATATACTTCCTAGTGCTCTCTCAGCTACATTTCTTGCCCTCTCCTGTGATGAAAACAAAGAGATGAGTTGTGATATAATCAATAGTAATGTTCAACCTGCTCCATCATGCCTACCTGCATACTCGTACAATATCAAACCAGATTCTTAGCTGGTATAAATCTGTGTAGTTCCACTGACTTCATTTTACATTAACTGAAGATTTAGCCCATCTCCTGTATATCAAGATCTACATTGTCTTCTGATACTTTTGCTGACAGTGAATGCTGCAGATTCAGGCCCAAACTGCACTTCACTCACTCACTCACCCTCACTCACACACACACACACACACACACACACACACACACTAACTACATGGCCTGCCTTTCTCCAGTCACAAGTTTCTTTTATTATTTTCTATAATATGTTACAGTTTGTTTTTCAATTCGTAAATGAGATATTGTAACATTAATTTCTGTTGTAGCACTTTTCACTATAAACAAATGCTTCATTACCTAGAAACTGCACACAGCTACTAAGCCACAAAATTGTTTGCTCATATGCGAGCATTTTCAACTGATTATTGGTGGGACTAAAGTGAGCCAGAAAGCAGTAGAATTGTACACAGCAGAAATTTGGCTTGTGTGTCTTTTTATTAGAAGCCTTTACAGAGCTCTCGTATCTACCTATGAATGTATTTAGAGATTAACCTGAGTCATTCCTATTAATGAGGCATCAATGGCATCCATCAGGAGCCAAATAAATTCCAAAATGGATATAGTTATTAACCAATGATATAGTTAGGATGGCAATAATGAATAAACAGTATTTCCAGCAAATGTTGGTTTAAAAAGATTGACGGGCTTTTTGGTTTATTTGTTTCTTGATATTTGAGTGACATAACAATTTGAAGTGACCATCTTCGTTGGGGGGGGGGCATGCTAATGGTACATTCTGAAAACAAAGTGCTGTCATTTGCATACCACAGTTACCGAAAACTATCTGTACAGTTGTGACCATGGACCAGTAACACTAGAGCATCCATACTCTTTGACAGAATGAGACCAATTTATAGAGCCCTGCAAATCTGCAGATGTCTGCTTTATATCCACAGATATGGATATAGATATCCGCAGATTAATTTGGGGGTGGGGGTGGGCAGAGAGTGTAGCAGATGCTGATCAAAGGCAGGAAAGCAGCTCTCTGTAGCTCGTAGCCTTTGAGGCTGTTTCCCTGCCTTTGACATCTAATCAGCTATTCCACTGGGCTCCCTGCCAGCAGGGGAGTCCTGCCAAACAGTTGATCAGCAAATGGGGGGTCCCTCGCATGGGGGAGAGGCTGCCAATCAATCAGTTGTTGCACAGGGCTCCCCTGAACACCAATCAGTCGTTGGGTGGCTGTCCAGAGAGGCTTGGGTGCCCCAGTGCTGTGGATACCTGATGGTGCGGACCATCACACTGGACTTGGCAGTCCACAGGAAGATGATTGCAGCAGATACAGATACACATTTGTGCATCCATGCAGAGCTCTCCCAATCTATTACCAGAATAATTTTATAATAAAGAAAATATTAGAAATTTAGAACCAATCCATCTTGGTGACACCTGCACCTGAAGCAAACTGCTCTTCTTGACAAATACTGTTTTCCTTGCAAAGTCAAGTCTCAGTTAAGATGTATTGATTGTAATTTTTTCATATCTGTACATGATTTTCCCTTCTCCAAAATAATGTGCCTCTGAGTGCAATAGCACATCTTGCCTGTAACAGACCAACAACTGCTGCCAACTCACAGTAGGCAAAATACAGGACAGAAAGAGAAAAGATATTTAAGACCCTGATTCTGCAAGCTTCTTCACACAAGAAAAGGCAGCCCCTATAGAGGAATTAACCTTTTATCATGTACAGGACTTAGATGAACAGAGAGAACTGGTGATATATTTGTTTTGTTTTTCAATTTCAGTATTATGCTTTCTATATAGACTGTCTACCATTCCCTTTACTTGGTAAGAGAAGTAAATTAGCTGTTTAAAAATGGAAGCTATGTGGACAATAAAAAAATCAATATCAGTATAAAATCTTCTAATAAAAGAACTAACTGATGGAGGAATACAAAGGGCAGCACTAATTGTAAGTTAATGTCATTGTTTGTTAGAATGTACATTCTATGCATCCTAAACTACATATTCACACATTTAACCAATTCACCCTGACTTTGACTAAGAGTATACTTACATTGACGACAGCAAATTTACTGCTGTCAGATCAATTTATCCAGTTTGACTAATCAGTCAATATAGATATGCTTAATCAATCCAAAAGTTGATCTAATAAAACCACCTCCTCAGGTTGCACGGTGCTTTGTCAACAGGGACACATTTCTTATCAGCACAGCACAGTGAAGACAGAGCGTAGAAGGGAAATTCCAAAGACAATGGGAGTTACACAAGCTTTTCTGCCTAGCTTATGTAACTCTTGTCGACTGCTGCCAAATTTTGCCCCAGCGTAGACCTGACCTAAGCTACTATAATTATTTGCTCTCTCGTACTACTGGGGAAAGGCACCTGCTCTTGGCTCCCTTCTGAAGAGCATGCAGCTAATGGGTGAAATTCTCTCACTAAGGGGGTATTTCCGTTAAAGAAGTCATTTGAATTTCCTGTGTTTGGGAGCATCCCAAAGCAAACATCGCTTACACCTTCCAAAGGGGCAGCCATGTTAGTTTAGTCTAGCAAAGCAAAAAAGGAGTCCTGTGGCACTTTTAAAGACTAACACATTTATAAACAAATACATTTGTTAGTCTTTACAAGTGTCAGCAGACTCTTTTGTTTGTATCACTTACACCTGTAGCCCTTTTGTCAGCTGGAGTCAGCAGTAACAAGGACCAGGTTCAATACCTATGCATTCCTTTCAACAATACACCACAAAGTCAGTCTGAGCCCCCACCCATTATCCTGGAACAATTATGGACCATTTCTTGGGCTCCTCCAGAGGCAGTACTTCCCTTCTCACAAGCACAGATTGCATACAGATAAGAGACAATGAAAAAAGGAAAAGTAACCTAGCATTAACTGGGGAAAATGCTGCAAGTCGTATTCACATGCATAAAACCATGAACAGAACACACACCCCAGAATACGTGATGCAGTGTCCTTTTGCTTCAGCTTCTTAAATCCAGCAACAAGAAGCTCCTTTAATGTGCCCCTCCCTTCACAGCACCCCATTCAGGTATTGTCCTGAGCCAGGTCAGTGACTGTCACCATTTAGTGGTGAGTCTCAGCACTCAAACTGGGCAGGAATGCTTTCCCACAGCAGATGAACTCAGCCTTAATGAGCACTTAGTGGGTCCCCATCAGAGATCAGAGCTGGCACTGGATCCCACTGCCACCAGCGGCCCAGCCCTAGGTCCCTGTCCAGGGTCAGGGCTAGATCCTGCCACCAGTGGGCAGCAGCCCGACCCTGGAGCCCCATCCAGGGTTGAGGTTATGATCAGAGCTGGATCCTTCTGCCGGGTAGCAGTGTGGGCCTGAATCCCCACCCATATTCAGGGTACTGATGCTGGGACTTGGGGTTTGTGCTCTGTGTGCTCAGCACCAGCGATGCCACTGGTGGGAAGGGGAGATTAAATCATGTTTGGGGCTTTTAAGCAGAGCCCATGCTTCCAGGCAAGAATACCTGGCCCAGCCCCCTATCAGCCTCCAAAGGGCTCTGGCATCCCAGCCCCTTCGCTTAGCCAGCTTGGTCTGATAACAGATCCTTTTATCAGAACCAGGTAAGCACAGTTCTGCTGTATGTACTTTGCTCAAATAATAAAGGGAACAACATTTCTTTAGCACTGCATTTAACACTAAAGTGATTTGTAACCCAGGCCAGCACCAGCCGGAGGGATCATTTGGCAAAGCTGTCCTATCGAACACCCATGCAGCGTGGGCGTGCTCATGCAAATATCAGCTCAACAGTGGAGAGTCCTTTCAGACCCTGCCTACATAGCGATAAATAATATCCCAAGTGGGGCATCAGCAAGAAAACATCACTTGCCAGCTATAAAGTTTAGTTTGCTTGCAGTGCTTGTCCTCATTAGATCCTTTTATAATTTGCAGATCCGTTTAAACAGACACCAGGGCTTACAGGAGCTGTTATCTTGTTTTGTGTTCAGATGTATTGGGAAAGGTTTTCTCTTTACTGCACAGAAGATGGCATTTTTATCCTGAGCTATAAAATGCACAGACCACCAGAGTTTACATTTACCCAGGATACTCAATTGAAAAAATATAATGAATGGTAATCCTGGTGACATCCAAGGAGTCAAATAACATTGTACTTCCAAAGATGTACTTTATTATGATGTGAAAACTATTAGGCTATTCCTCCATGCTTTTCTATCAAAATGTCCTGCTCTGTACTGTGTTGCAAAGGAGAGATGGCAGTCAGGATATTTCCAACATAGTCAATAATAATAATAATGTATTATCTAGTGCCTTCCTGAATTTTCTTGATAGCTACTGAACATGAAGATCTCTATATTTTTCTCCTAATAGATATTAGTAATGATTGCAGACTGCAATTGTTTAGCAAGATCAGAATACTCAGAAGACTCCAGATATTCTATTTCCCCTGACCTGTTTTGTCTGCTCATGCATTTTCCCCCTATAAACTGTGCCATACTTAGGAGAATTTAGAGATGAATTCATGAGCAGAAATAGTTGCGAAAACCAAAATCTCTGACTTCTCTTCTGGAATGCACCCTGAGGAACTGTATTCAATGATTCAGAGACTTTACTACCTGTTTATAGTGCGTGCAGGGATATATGGGAAAAGATACAGGCGGGGGGAGGGGAAGGAAATGTAAGAATGACAGATCAAAGCAATTGTTTCTGCCTCATTTGATTACAAAGAGGGATGACAACAACATTAGATGCTCCAGGTCACTTGTTCCAATACCTTCAGCAAAAGAGACTGTCTGAATGCTAATCATATGGGAACTAAATTAAAGCACTGGTAATAGGATACAGAGTCCTTCCCCTATAGGTCTCAAATCCTGTACACCTTATATGCAATGGCCCAAAGTTATTCCTATCAGATCACCATCACTGATCATCTCTGTCCAGTCCATACTAAACAGATAGTGAGAAGTGCCAGCAGACAGATAAAGCACTGGAATGGAATGACCATAACTCCAGTAGTCCCTCCTCCCCACAACCAGTTATGAGGCAAGGCATTGTGGAGAAGCACATGCTATCGTTATCCAGTCTGTAAATAGAGGACTTCAGTATCCCAGGACAGATTATATGAATACTATATTTGCTTTAAAAAAGAAAAAGGGTCACTAGACAATTATTCTGGCATAGCTATTCAATCCTTCTACAATCAAATATGCTTACTGTACTCACAAGTATAGATTCATATAGAAGACTCCTAAAATAAACCTATTTTAAAGCAAGATTTTTCAGTAAATACACTTTACCTTAGAAATGTTATATGTCACACCATTTGCAAGGTCCAATAGAGTCTCCACACAGCTTGGAAGATCCAAAGAGCACACACAGTTTGTGTTCCCCAGAGAATTTGTAGATCTGCTGGGGTTGCCGCAACCTCTGCAGGGACCTCTGTCAAAAATTCATCATTAAACAATTTTTTTAAAACTTAGGGAAATTCTTAGGCAAAAAAATTAAAACTTCTTTACTTCTGCTTTTAAAAGCCCTTAAGAGAATGTGAATTTTCTCAAAGTTCAGAAATGTTTGGCAATTCCAAGTTAACTTTACTTGACATTTCAGTTGCAAAGTAGCAGGAGCATAAGCAAAGAGATTTGCCTTCTGTAACTGAGTAGAACAGACCAGAAGATGACTAAACATCAGTGTAAGCAATCCGGATAAGTTTTCTCACAGCTGACCAGAAACCAGAACTTGCATAGCTTATATACCTCCACTTCTGGTATTAATTCGAGTCACTTAAAACAACCAACCAACCAACCACCTCCCCCCAAAAAAAACCCCCAAAACCAAACCAAACCAAACCAAAAGCCAACCAGACATGGTGGTTCTGGCAGATCCTTCACGTCTTTAAATTCAGAGCTTAAGAAAGAGAATATAGAATGTGTAACCCATGGAAATGTGTGTTTGTTTTCCAAAAACAAAATCTGGGACCGGTGGAAGTTTGAAAAACAATGTATGGGGATATTTCTTTTGTGGTGGTTTTGTGAAACAGCATCCTGTTTACAGAAGGGCTCCCACCATCGCTCATGCCCATGTAGCTTCGCCAGGTTAACAACCAAAGGAAGTATTCTAAAAATGTCCCTATTACAGAAAGGACTAAACAGACGAAGCACTGACGAGGCAGTAAACCGAAGCTCTCCAAAACAGCAATTTACAGAAGTATGAAAAAAGAAGGAATAAACAGGGTTGGGATCCCTGGCAGCCTGCACCTCCCACCTACCCTCTTGCCAACTGGGGAAAGAATGAAAAAAGAAAGTTCCAAAAATTTGGAGTCCAAAGGCCACATTCAGTCTGGGTGCAACTGTGAAATTCACAGCCTTGCACCTGTGCCCCCTGGAGCTGAACTCAACTCTAGACAGTTGAAATAAAAATCCTGCACTAGGCTCTGAACCTACAAATCGGGATGACTTGTCTCAGTGCAGTCGAAGGAGAAAGAGGAAATACTGTTCTAGTGTAACAGAGGGCTAACCACACATGCCACAGACACACCTTTAGGATGGCATCAGAATGGGATCAGCAGAGCTGGAGGTTTTTCCAAGAGATCTCTAAGCTTTCCAGCACATCCAATGGAAAAACTCTGCTCAATAGCCTAAACAAGTCAGCAACACTGGAATACTGAGAGTTACCCTGAATAATGCTAAGTTCCAAAGGGGCAGCCGTGTTAGTCTAGTTCAGCAAAACAACCAAGCAGTCTGGTGGCACTTTTAAAGACTAACAAATCAATTTATCGCATGAGGTAGTTTTGCTTTCCTTGTCCCCCACCCATCTCCCTGCTAATTGCTGTACTCCACTGTTGGAATCCTAACAGCTGCTTTGATTTGCTGTTACAGTCTGACCTGATCCTATGACTTACACTTCCCTGCACTTATGTTGCTCCCGTTCTGTAAGTTCCCCATCTTTCAGGGTCTGATCAAGTGGGATCTTCTCCCACAAAAGCTCATGCAATAAATAAATTTGTTAGTCTTTAAAAGTGCCACAAATTCGTTTGCTTTACCTTAGGAAAGTTACTCATAGGAGAGTTTTTGAGTAGTAACCCACGGCCATAGACCTTGCACTGAGTGGCTAAGGAGCACCAAGCAATTTGATCACTTTTTTATCCCAGCTATAAGACCAAGTAGCTATAAGATCAGGTTTCCATGCCTTCTGTGTCTCACCACACAACAAAGAGGAAAAAACCATCTCCCTAAATCCTCCCATTTTGGCATGGTCTCTGCAACAATGGCAAAGAAAAAAGGACTTCCTTCCATTATTCAGGAGACAAAAGCAGATACAACATACAGAACTTGGTCCCCATAGGAGAAGGTGAAGAGAAGGACCCTGCACTCAAGCAAACTAGGTAGTCAATAACTCCCAGTGCCAAATGTGCACCAGCTCCTAAGAGCTGAATCCAGGCACTTCCCTACCACTGATGCTTGTTGCTTTACTTAAGCAGGTGCAGGTGTAAAAGGAAGTCCTGTAAAGGTGAAAGGCCACAATAGGTTTTCCTCTCTTTCTTCTCTAGTGTCTTGGACCCCACTTCATCTCACTCTGTCCTATTTATTTAACTTTAATTTTCACCACTGACTTTCATTAAACTAGTGTAATCTGGAGAATGTTCCCACCATCATGGGGAACTTTACTGGTTCATACATTATCCTGGTGGAGTTGGTTAGCAAAAGGATCTGAATCCTCACTCCCACCTATGCCTTTTTGACTGCAAGGGCTCCCCTTTCACTCTCTTGTGTGGCAGGATGCCTATAACTCTGATAAGACTAGGTCCAAGGTTCATGGGGGATTCAAACCCCAATCTTATTCTGGGTCAGTTAGGGCAGGGGCTTGGATGTCTCCACTCTGGACTACTCTGCACTGGATGCTTCCCTGACCCACTGATAATCGCATACAGTTCAAAGCAAACCCAATCAATCAATTAAATCAACGCAGCACTCTGAGATGCTACACTGGTTCTGCTGTGGTGCGTCTTCTCTGCTCAACTTTGTTCTCTGGGCTTCTCTTTTAGCCTCCAGGTGACCCCAACCCCAGACCCACTCTGCTCAACTTGGCTTTCTGGGCTGCTACTCTTGTTCTGCTGCTGGAGGTCTGGTCTGGCCTGAGCAGCTTAGCTCTGCTCTGCTCACTGGTCTTGACTTCTTCGCTCCTCTCCTAGCGACTGGCTGCTTTGTCCTTAGCTCAGCTCTGGTCTCTGCTCAGGTATGCAGAGGCAGCTCCAACTCATTGGAGAAGGGTCATCCATCGTCCCTTCGCTCCTGACTCCATCATTGGCCTGTCCATCCTGTCAATCAGATCTTTCTGCACTCGGTCTGGGGGGTTGTCTGTTTCAGGGTCCTGCTTCCTCAAGAGATGGCCATGGGCATGGCCAACCAAAGAAGACCCCTTAAGTCTCAGTAAGAGGCTAATAGACTCTTTATACTAGCTTTGGGCCCGGAAACCTGGCAAGGATTTCCTGTTTAAAAAAATACAAAACAAAACCCATCCCACTACACAAGCTTATTCAGAGTCAGCATCCCCCAAACTCTCACAGCTCTATGTAACGTTCAAGAATGCAAACACCCACACTTTACTAGAGATGGAGCTATAATGATCCAAAACACTCGCAAGCAATGTGCACAATCAATACTCAGTGGGAAAACAAGGCCTGTGACTGCCTCTGCTCCCTGATTCATAATGAATGAACTACACGCCCACACTTCCAGCACAACAGTTAATAATATTGTACTAGATGTAATTTTTTAAAAACAAAATATTTAGCTGGGGAGGGGGGTTATTCCCCATACAGATTTTCCTCAGGCCCATATGTTTTCTTCTTAACTCTTAAGCACCTAGCATTTTCAGAATGTTTTCAGGTGCAACTGACTCACTAATATAGAAAGATTTAAATTTACTTTTTGAACCACTGTAATACAAAGGATACTAGGAATCTGTATCATGCTATATTGCCTTTGCTCCTCGAGTTTTTATCCTTCAGTGGGCCACCACTGAGCAGGTAAGATGTGGAAAGTGTTCTAATCCAGTGGTTGTCAAACTTAGGGTTGAGACCCAAGCACTGGGTTGCGGCACCCCTTGCTACCACTGCCGAAAGATTGGAATGCATTGCTCAAAGATGCAATCACTGGGTCACAGGCATAAATGATTTTTTTCATGATTTTTTTCCCCAGGGAAAGAAGTTTGAAAACCACTGTTCTAATCCATTTTACACCACAGACATTTGGTAGTTTTTGATCTTTCATATGTGTAGGCTACTAGCAAGCTATTTATGCCACCCTACTTGGCCTAAGAAATGATTCCTTGTCATTTAGCTCTCATTCGGGGAAATTGTGAACCTGTTTCTGCTTCACATATGAAAGTTGTCCAAAGTTCTGAGCTTAGATTCTTGTAAAGTAATGAGAGAGAGAAAAGATCAACACCCTGCTGCAAGAGATTTCTACTACAGAAATGTGCAAATCAGGCTTACAGACACTCATATTCAATTCACATTTCATTTGGCCTGTAAAAGACTGAGGTATACAAAGAAAAAAGGTAAAAAGGGACCCCTGAGGCAAAGCCATTCCCAGCACTATGTAAAATATGATGCAGAGCTATAATTATGTATAACAAAGAAATGTACTGGCTGCAGATAGGAAATTATATAACTGGGAAACTAGGGACTTGAGTTTATTTGTAGCTTTTTCCATTTATAATTTCATGAAGCAACAAGAGTCAACAGAGTCAGAGAGATTGTAAGGTTAACCACGTCTCATATTCCAGGTTGTCATTAATTTAAGAAAGTTTGTGTAATTCCACTTAGTCAATCTATTTCTTAATTCACTACAATCCATTATGCAACTCTAGTATGAAAGTGGATTGCAGCAATTGACGAATAATGATTCCTTGTACTGTAGAGAGCCTTATTGAACCAGATGGGGCCTAACAGTTAGAACAAGGTGTAAGGAATTTACATTTCTGAGTTTTGTTCCTTGCTTTGTCACAGACTTGTTGGGGTAACTAGATTATTTCTGAATACCTTTAATAGGCCTGAACCATGTCATGTGACTAGGGCTAAGCAATAAAAGCCAAACTTTTATCAGTAGTCCTGTGTGTCACACTTTTATTGAACTGGGCAAGTTATTCGCCTCTAAGTCCCTATTTCCCCATTTATAAAATGAGGACAATAAGATTTACTGACCTCCAGAGGTGCTGTGAGGCTATATTAATTAGCGTGTGTGACATGAGTTGGAGACAGTTAGATGTATGATGCTGTAGAACTGCAAAAGTTTTCTTATTTTAGCAGTAATACATAAATATGTCTGATGGCTGTGATGAATAGTAACTAAAGAAACCCATGCCCAGAACACAAAACAAAGACCTTCTGAGGCTTGGAAATTTAATATGATTGACTGGTTACACGCTTGGTTTGAGATGATTTTGGTGGGAGATGTCAGTTCTCACCTGGCTCAAAACTACTGAGGACCTGATCCAATATTTTAGGCCTGATTGGAAACAGGAATGGACAAATTTATCGAGGAAACCTGTTTTCAGGAGATTCCAGCTCCATTTTGCAAACCCAATAGGCTTGGATGGCTACCAAGTTTTTGCAGGGTTGGCCATCAATAATAATATAAATTTAGGAATGAAAGTGGATTAGGAACAGAAAATACTCTAATTGGGTGAATTCAGACAATTTGCTATGGATTTTTTTTTAAATGAAACCAGCCTCAATCAGTTGGTGACCCATTTAAAACAGTGAAAAATGAGTGATGACCATGATCTCCATGTAAATGTTAAGGAAGTTAGTTTTATATCTGTCTGAAGAAGACAGAATCCTGCTAAAATGGTGAGTACTGTAATCTTCTTTGAATAAATATTAGTAAATGCTGTGTGCACGAAGAATTCTGAAGATTTTTGTCATTTCAGTGGTGCTGGCCCAGTGAATTTGGCACACAGTGCACCAGATTTCACCCCGGCTCTCTGAAGGAAAATTGGTGGGGGTGCATTAGGGACTTGACTAAAGCACCCTGATCCTCTGTCAGTTCCAACATCAGTTAAAGAAACTGCTCTTAATATTGGTCATATTTCTGAGGGGCCCTAAACCAACACCTCCTGATAACCTTCTTCACTGGGGTGCTGGTATATACATTGGCTTTGACAACTTCACACCAACAAAGAGCTCTCCCCTACTTCAGGAGAATTCTCTCCTGGCCATTTGGGGAGCAGTCATTAGTTTCTTTGAGGTACGTAAGTGCCACAAAGGGTTCAAGATCATAAGGCCTCTTGTCATATTTCGATTTCAAACCATTTACTGAAAAGGAGCCATGGTTGTTCTGGGAACTTCCTGTTAAATTCCTCAAAAGCTTGAAAAGTTTCTGGACTAAATGAAAAATACAGAATCTATTGATTTATTTTGATTCAAGCTTTCTCTTTTCAGTTGAGCCTCCCCTCAGCCTCCATTTTTGGAGGTAGAATTCTGTGGGTTCTGACAAGTACTTGAACATCTATCTATCTTTGTATTCCCAGTGAGTTACAAACAAAGCAATACAGTTAAATTATTGACGGGCACAAGATCTCACACACACACACACACACACTCTCTCTCTCTCTCTCTCTCTCACTGCAATAATGAGTCAGTCAGTCCCAGCAGGTGGAGAGACATTATCCTATATACTGCTCCTTTCTCTGTGAGTATTTTTAAGTAATGACTAGTAAATCTTTACATTTTTTAGTGTCATTACGGCTCATATGGAGAATTTATTTTAGCCTTGTGCTTACCCAGAACCAAACCTTCAGATCCACACTCCACTTAAAGATTATGGAATGTCAGGTCTACAACCTGGATGGTTTTTGGATTTTTCCAGTGGATTTCCAGGGAACTGTTCTGCTGCTGGTTGGAGTCTGAAGAATACACAGCTACTTCACTTGTTAGTCTTTAAAAGTGCCACCAGACCCTTTGTTTGTTTTGCCTGAACTAGAGAACGCAGCTTTCCCTTTGGAACTTTCCACCTTGTAGGTGAGAGAATTACGTATATTTTATAAATTAAGCAAATGTTAGCTAAAGTTGTCTTACTTTTGACACTTGTTCCTTTATTAACTGGTGAGCCATTCCATCCACTATTCAACAATAACCTCATTTAATCTGTGGAGAAAGAACATAATAAGAAAGGTAATCAGAGGAGAAACTGTTGTAAAGATTACAGCGCTAAAGAATCCCACAGCATTTCTTGCTGAATATATTGGTCATTAAACATCTAATGCCTAATTCCAAAGGCAAAGAAAACAACAGTGATCCATGCTGGCCAGATTCATATTAACAAAAATAGGACATGATAAACCGTATCCAATTTAGTCCTCAGATAAGTACAGTCCACAAATGCCTTTCCAGATACTACTGTATATCAAGCAGTAATAGGAGACTAATTCTGTCTTAGGCAGTGCAACATTAAGGGCTAAAACTATTTTTTAAATCCACTTTATCTTTCCTTCTGGCTAGAGCAGGGACCTGGGAGTGGGAGAAGGCGAATGGCATAAATACAAAGGCTTGTAGCTTAGCAGTCAAATACATGCCTGCAGCATGGAGAGAAAGGGCAGCTTTTGTAACCTCCTGTAAGCAAATCCTGCAACCCAACTTCTGTAGGAGCTGACGGCTGCACAGACCCTGAGGTGAAATGTGGCCTGGAGCTGGGAAAGTCTCCAAAGGAAGGCTACAGGTGCTCAGTGAGTCTTGCTCTTCCCTCCCTCATCCTGTGAGCAGAGCACTCCTTACTAAATCAGGAACAAAGGCCACTGACAGGTCCCTATCCTGGCTGACTGGTAGGAATCTGGGCCCCAAATGATGGAGCAAGAGACAAGAGCTGAGTGCATGCACTGCCCGCTACCTCCCTAGCAACTGCCTATAGCCCCAGGCCCATTCCAGCCCTGCTCATAAAAAGGATCCCTCTCCGTCCACTCTTGCATGAAGAGAGAGGGAAAGAAAATCCCACTGTGGAGGAGACACCTCACAGCAAAGAGATGATGAGGGGGAGGCAGGCTGGGTAGGATGGGATGGAGGAAGAGGAGTGAGACTGAGTACAGTGTGAGGATGTATCACTGCTGTAGCAACAAGATGGAAAGGCACAATAAGGCCTGAGACGATCAGGAGATGCTACTTTAGAACTGCAGCTGTTCGGCTGCGGCAGATGTAAGGGGCCAGCAGTATTTATCGGTGCTGTAGCACATGCTAGTGTGCCAATGCAGGAAGGGCTGTGCATGCATGTTGGTATTGTACAACCCTGGTGCTGAGATGTGCATCTGTGGCAGGCTGGGACTGAGAGCGTGAGAAATGGTTTTTAAGTAGAGGCATTTGCCCCCATTTCTGAAGCGTGTTTTGGCATGCAGGCCGCAAAGCCTACCAAGTCTGAGCAGAGTCAAGTTCCCTCCAAAACATAACATAACCTCATTTGTAGGGCTTATTTATAGTGTTCATGTCGTAAACACTCACACCTCATTTCAGTGTCACACTTTTAATGTGTGTGTGTGGGGGGGGGGGTGACAGAATCGGGGCATCAGAGAAGTCAACCAGCAACTGGCCCTGGAGCAAAGCAACTTAACAGGGTGCATTCAGCACCTCTCAGTATCAGGGAAACTGTCTCCCTTGACCCCTGCTCTTATTTATAAACTCTGAACATTGTGAAGTCCTGAGGAACAGCTTTTCCACTTGCAGTGCAGTCTTGAGAATTCCAGTTCAAAGTTATTCACCAGCCTTACATAAAACCATTAAAATAAATATTAAGAAAAAATATCATTAAACTTTTGATTTCTAGCAAGGAATGGGAGGCGGGCAATCTCTCTGCAGGAACAAAATATTAAATACTCATTAAACTGGAATGGCTAGTAATTGGAAACATTTTTCATTTGCGAAAATTTCTCAGAGCTGTCAAGTCTCATTCCAAAGGAGAATGTGGCAGATGCTTTGTCTAGACAGAATGACTTGTTGGAGGAAAAATGTTTACCTCAGTAGTTTTGAGATGGGCTGGAACAGAGGAGCATATTTACATCTCTTCAAAACATCCTACTCGAAAGACTTATGATATGCTGAGATCAGGGTTGCTTGCAGTAATGATGAGCTACAGGGAAACAGCTTCCTTATGGTGCACCCCGTTTCAAAACCAAAGTCTAGTTCTAGTCAGGATCTGGAATGAAAATATTCCTAGATTACAGATATCAGAGTTGGTCAGCAAATTAGGTGTAAGGTGGAATCCAAAAACACTTGCCCTCATGTTTTCCACCCAGCTGTGTGGCAAGCATTCTACGATTTCAGCCTTTCTTAGCAGATATTCCATTATTATTAAGGAGAGTAACAGGCATCTAAAAATGGACAGATTTGTGAAAGAAAATATGTCTTGCAAGCTGGCAGTACAGATTCACATCTTATCAGGAAGACCTTTGCTCCTGGGTTTCTTTCAGGAAAAAAACAGTGAACTACTCTTCAGGGAGACAGGAATCTACTCACTCACAGGGTCTGTACAGTACAAAGGTACTTTCTTTCTTGCTGGACTCAAAAGATAAAGATTTTTTTTTTTTAAAGAACTATATCATCCTTCACTTTCACTTTCTGGCTGGCAAGATAAATGACAGAAAAGATGTTGTAGTGAATAATGCTTATTCCTCAATTTTATGCAGCTCTTTTTCCTTCTGCAGTATGAAGACAGGAATATACTACGTTTCTAAGAGCATCTAATTTGAGCAAGCAATATTGAATAGTCTGGGTTTTAATGATGTTCTGGAGAACAGTTTAATGACTCTTGACCATTAGCAACTTAAAAATGTTCATTTCCTCTTTTGTAAGGACAACCACCTTGGTTGAAATATGATCCATGGTTGTCAAAATTCTTGTTTTACCTGGTGAGACGTGAACTCAGTCTTTTCTTCTTTTTAATTGAATCTATGTGTTTGTTGGTTTGACTAGGAGAGTACATTACTATTTTCTGGCTTCCAATATTGTTTTAGAAGTTTTGTGCACATATTTAACACCTACATGAAATATGTCTTTGTCAGACTTTTTTGGATGTTTATTCAGTTTCAGATATGAGGCTTCATAGGAACTTCTTCATAGGACACAGACACTAAATGAAATTCTACCTTTTGCTCTTCTTTCCAAGTTCTGAGCTCAGCAGTACTTTTTTATGTGGCGTGTATAGCTATGAAATTATTAATACTGTTTTTACTTTACCTTTAAATGTGAGAAGTCTTTGCTGCAGAGGGATGCAGCACTGTGCCGAGGCAGTTCAAGATGGCTGCTATTAGCGAGTGAGATATGCACTACGTACTCTCACATACGGAGAATGTATACATATGGTCCTTTTTGTTTTGTTTTCTTTAATCTACTATAAATTGTTTCAAATGGAAAATATATGTTGCAAATTACACATGGGAAACAACAGTCTACATCAACCACCATAAAGAATACTATTGTGTCTTTCCTATGTTTGTACATGTGAACAGACATGGAAACATCAGTCACACAGAAGCAGTGGGTTCTAAGATTTTAAATGGAAGATTTCAGCAAATAAAGGAAAACTAAGATACCTTAGAGTAGATGTACATTGCATAGTACCCTGAAGAATGAACCCCATGTTAAAATATATATATAGCATGCTCAACTTTAAACATAAATCCTAAATACTTTAATCAACTTCTACTCAGGTAATAATATCAAAGTCAAAGAGGGTTTTGACTGAGTAAAAACTGAGAAGGAGCTTCAGGTTTGGCCTAAACTCTTTTATATCAACTATCCAACACTACCTATTTTTAAGATACTGAGAATTATAGCAAATCTCTCTCCTTTATTTTTTGTTGATTTAAAAAAAAAAATCTGTAGGTCCACTTATTTTCTACTAATATTTTTGAACTAACATAGCTCTATTGACTTGGTGCAATTTTTCTCAATTTCTGCTGCTGAGAGGTTAGAATGAGGCCCTAGGTATATTATTTTACATAGGCAAAAAATTAGTATTTTGTGATATCAACCTTAGTGTAGTATATACTCCCCCTTTTGTTAACCATATTAGCCCACCACACATGAAATTTCAGCAAGTTGTACTTATTTGTGTATCAATGGGAGTCGGCCTGTCAAATTTTAATTTTTTAAATTTTTATTGATTAGATTTTTTCCTCATATCTGTGAAATTACAGGTTTTAAGCCTTTTTTTTTCAAATTTTAAACAATTTATATTTTCACAGTTACTGGAAATTTTAAGGGGGAATGAGACAATTATTTAATTACAGCAGATATTGAGAAAAATTATGAATGCAAGAGAAGGACAACTGAGGTACTTGGTAAACATATTTTATATGAAAGAGCATAGAATCAGAGAAATAAATAGCTTGAAGGGACCTCAAGAATCTTCACCTCCAGTCCCTGTGCTGAAACAGGACCATGAACATCTTGCCTATGCTCATCCAAATGCTTTTTAAAGTTATCCAGGATGAAAATTTCTAGAGGGGTAGCTGCGTTAGTCTGCGTACAGCAAAAACAACAAGAGTCCTGTGGCACCTTAAAGACGAACAGATTCCTTCTGGCACAAGGTTTCATGGACTTCAACATCTTTAAGGTGCCACAGGACACTCGTTGTTTTGTCTTCACAGGGCTTGTCATGTGCCATGTACAAGTCAACTCCTCTGCCTTGCAAGGGAAAATATGCACAATATTTTCATAGTCAATAAAACGGAATGGCATCTAAGCCTTGACCAATGAATCAAACACAGGTGGCAAAAAGAGATCCTGATGCATAAATGTGTCAGATTCATTGTGGGGCATGTTCACTCTCAGTTTGCTTTGAAAATTCTGATGCAAAAGTGTTCCTTACAAACGAAAGGAATGGTCTGTTGGAGACCATTTACTTGTGCTCTTTTAAGGCACATGTATGTCAGCAGCAACTTGCATACTGCAGTTAAGCAGTGCATCAATTCAATGTATTTATTAGTGCTGCACTTGTTTCCATTTGCTAATTAAATCCATGCGTTTTTCCTAAAAATACAGAAAGCAAACTTCCAACATAGTCCTCACTGGTTTCCATCATTCTATCTTATTCAGCCTACTTTCATTACTTTCTCTGAAGTGACTGCATCCTCTTTTTTACAGTCTGTCATATTGCCCCATAATGGATGAATGAATTATCTTACCTGAGATCAGGGAAACTGGAGTGATGGTGTAACCTGCTAGGGTGGGCTCAAATTCATTCAATTGCCCCTCTCCAGTGCCTCACAGAGAAAACCCCTGATGAAAACAACAACTGGAGAGCCAGGATCCAGTTGTTAAAAGGACCCACAGCAAAGACTGCTCAGAGTTTCCATCCCACATTAAACTATTACTCAACAGAAACGTAACAATGAACTTTATTAACTAAACACACCCTATCGTAAGGAACCATAATACTTTTAAACAAAACAGTAAGAAACCCAAGAGTCCCAAAGTTCAGGTGGAGTCACCCTTATCTCAATTGCAGTCTTTTAAATCCTTGGGGCTTGAATGCAGAACATAAGCAATCCTCATCCTCTCTAGCTGCAGGAATCGTCAGGCAGATGCCATGCAGTCCTTTCTTCCTCCTGTGCAGCCAGCACCATGCAATCAAGTCACTGGCCATCCAGCTCTCAGTTCCACTGCAGACAACTCCCCTGCAAAGCAGTCCAAAGCAGGGAGAAAACATCCTGCAGTCCACTCCTGCTCAGCTCCTTTCACTGAGTCCCTTAGCCAATGTCCTCTGCAGCTCTCTGTTTGCTCCTCTCCAGGCTTCTCTTCTCAGGCTTCTCCCTGGGTATGCAACTCCAGCTCAACAATAAAAACTTGTGGAGCATCCTCAGTGTGCTCCCTCACCCTCTTACCAGAAGGTTCTGGTTTCTGGGCTGCAAAATCTGCCCAGCAACGTAACCCAGCCATAAGGGTCCCTAAAAGAGATTGCACCTATTTAGGCACATGGGTTACAATGGCATACCATAAGGCGGAGCATCGGCTGCCACTGTTACTCCCACAGACTCACTCAGCTTTGCCTGTTGTCATATCTATCTATATATATATATATCGCTGAGATATGTATCACAACGTCATTGATATGAAATGCATCAGTTTTGATTGCATGATCAATGACTACATGCAAAAGATGAGCAACACACAGAATGTAGAGCAGATATGGATACTTTTCTGCAAAGTCTTTCATTAAGCATTGCATGTTCATCACAGACTCATTGTTGATTGATATATAGTTTTTCCAAGTTTGGTCAAACTTTGTAATGTCATGACCCTCACATTGCATCGCAGAACAAAGAATCTCAATAGAATAGATTTATTTTTGTCACTATAGAACACTGCAAGGATGTTATTGGGAAACCCTATGGAAAGTGAATGAGCACAGCTTAATGACAGTGGGTTTGCAAGATACCAGATACCTCTGGATGCTATATATGGAGGAGGTTTCAATCCTGGCTGGCAGAGGAGAGATGCCTGCTGAGAACTGTGACAAGGGGGAAAAATCCCTTGTCATGAGGAAGCTACACTGCTGTTGAATGGCTCCAGCTGGAGGCAAGGCACAGTGCCCTGCACTTCTGGACTTCTGCCCTTCCAGAAAAGGGTCATTACCAGCAAGGGAGGTGGGGATCCCCACATGGCTATGGAATCCATAAGCAGCCACCAGCCCAGAATCCTGGATCCTTGCAGGCAATAGCTGCAGAGGAAGTTGCAGTCACTGATTATTGTTGAAGGATTTTTTTGTGTTAATGTATATATATCAGCTAAAATTGACATCATACTGCTGGCTAATGATCGAAATAAAATCCTTCTCCAAGCCTAAAAAAGGACACGCCAAAAGAGCCCACTGGGGTTCTGTTTGTCAGATTTTCCTCTCGTGTGTGTTTTACTGTCTGCGTGCTCCTTGACTACTAGTGAACAACTTGTCTAATTTTTATGTTTTGTAGGCAGCAGTTCAGGCTTTCCTACAGCTCAGACATTGGCCTTTTACAGATGTGATTTAAATATTGCCTTTGGCTGATCTCATTTATCAGTACAATATTAACTTTCATGAGTCTGATGTTGATTAATCTTGCATTTCTCACTGTAGAGTCTAGTATTTTATAAGGACTGAAAGTTTTCAGGAATTTGAACACTGTTCAATTGATGATCCCAAAACATAGAAGCTATTCTAGCGGTTTTGCTTACGGCAGTTTGCAGATTGGACAACAGACTGATTGAATCAAATCAATTGACTGGTTTTTTTCCTTTCAGAAACTCTGCATACATAGGCTAAACACACTGCTGTAATGCTGATCCTTGTCTTGCTTACTTGTATAATTGCCTTGTTAGTCACCTAGACATGACTATTTCTAGATTATCTGACCCAAATAGTGATTTATAACTCAAGTGAGCATGCAAGGTGCTATTTCCATCGAGCCATAGTGACCACTGGTCTTAGTTAAGAATACCCATAAGATTTTAATTTTGTTTTGTTTTCATTCCCTTGCAAGAGTAGGCCTGCCATCTCTTTCCTCCATGAGAATGAAGTCCTTTCGGTCTACTCTGGTTCTTAAGACTAGCAAAGTAAATTTTCAGCTAAATGTATCAAGCTCTACTCTGTAGAAATAAGAATGAGAAGAGAATAAATGTTTTTATATCACTATTATTCACACATACACACTCCTCATGGGGCTGGCCGAAGCCAGGTTGTCCCTAGCATATATTAGCACAGTCTCAGTGCTGCTGTAACTTATATGGACAGGAAGCAACCTTCAATGGCCATTCTAACCAGCCAGAAGCTTCTAGAACAAAACTGCATTGCTTCTTGAAGGATTCCTGTTCAGAAAAGAACTCATGAAAGTATTTAAAGATCAGCTTATATTTAAGCATTTTCCTCAGTAGGAATACACTTCAATATAACCTTAGGTTCTTTCCTGAATGGGGACCATAGGAGATCAGGATCTAGCTGATTATGCTTATGGTCTCCACATTGTCTTCTGTCAACACTACATCCTTCTTTTCCTCACTCAAGTTTTTAGATAGTACTCTTTTGTTTTAAGAAATTGACTTAGTGCAGGCTGGGTCTTAGCAGGTCAGTATTACATAAAGCTGTCGATATGATCACAGAGCTAACCCAGAGAACTCTATTACAACTGATTTGTTCTTCACCATATGTTCACAGCCATAATAAATATTGATAGAAAATTTTGGCTAGTATCTTTTTCCTCTGGACATTGCATGGTATTCCTACCATGTGGTCTTTTATTTTGCAAGACGTTTGAACTTTGTAATTTTTATCAAGCAATTATTTAGTGCAATCATTTTTGACACTGACAGCAGCTTTTCATGGTGAGAGAAATGAAAAAGGGTCACTTGCTAAATGAAAAGCAATTTTACTCCTGCTAAAATGGCTATTCCACAAAAAAATTAAAACACAAGAATTTCCAGAGGAGGCAACTAGCTATGTCAGTCTAGTTCAGCAAAACATACAAGGAGTCTAGTGGCACTTTTAAAGACTAACAGATTTATTTACCACATAAATAACTAAATGAAAGCTCATGCAACACATTTTTTGGTCTTTAAAAGTGCCACTAAACTAAACAATATGCATTTCATTAGTCCAGTGAAAGATTAATGTGCTGGCATCATAAACAATAAAAATACATTTCCAAATAGCTCCATCAGTAAATATTGTTGTATTAGATGTCTATCATAAACACCCTGGAATTCTGCATGTAGAACATTCAGGAATGCAAATATGAATGGAGGTGAGAAGTGCTTTCTACCAGCTATAACAAACACAGACCTTCAAGGAGAAAAGCAGTTGGAATATAAAGCTGTGTGCGTGTAATATTGAAGAAAAGTTTGTTTTGCATCATGCAATGTAGAAAATTATAGATGTACAGTTACACCCTCTGAACACAATTACTCCAAACTTTCTTAATGCACGTGAAATTAAAAAATGACTTTTTTGGCACATAATGAAATTACAGAGTTTTAGCTGCTTCAACATATGCTACAACTCTGTTTTGAGCATGAGCCTTTTTGTAAACAGTAGGCTAACTACACAATAAGCTCTTTTGTACTATGCTACTCCAATATTGTTATACCTCCATTTACTGTAGCCTCTTTTTCTCAGGTGGCTCCTTTTGGATAGCATTATACACAATCAGTCAGCTTTATGTGCTTCAGAATTGCCTCTGATGCTTTTCTTTCATACTAAAAAGCCTCTGTAGTATATTATGCCACTTTACAAATGGAAGTATCATACTAGCTTTTTATGTACATATGTAAATTGATTTAATTTATTTATACCAGTGGCCTGTATGCTCTAATTGAGTAACTGGTGAGTAAACAACTTTTTTCTGCTTGAATTATTTCCTTTACAAGTTATATTTATATATTTCATGCCACTCACTTAAAAGAAGCCATTTATTCATTAGTTTTTAACATAGTGTGGTTCCTCTGCCAAAGCACTAACACTGTTTTGGCAGCTTTGCAGCAGGTCAGTTTCTCGGTGGAGAAGACGTTAATGACAGAGACAGAGCTTCCTAGTTTCATTTATTTATTTTTCGTGTTTTCACAAACCCAGTTTATCTTGAACAGAGATGTCAAAAACAGCATCATGGCTTCACAAGTGTAAGCTGCAAAAACCCAAGTGTGTCTGCTCTGTATTGAAAGAGCAGCGCTATCTTTATGACCTTTGGTCTTTGTCTCCGCCGCTGGGGTGCTAAGGTATGTCCACCCCATCAGCCTGGTGAGGAAGTTCAAGAGTGTGATGTACCCACTGATACAGTCTACCAGATTGCACCTTCTTGGCCTTTGGTCCTAGATCAATAGCGGCCCTTGGGTCAGGACAACAAGGCCTAGCAGCCAGTCAATGGGCGCTCTTGGATTAGGGCAGTGTGGCCTAGCAATCTGTCATGGTAGTGGGGTGCCCCCAACCTGGGGCCCTTCCACCTGCACTGAGTCCTAGCTCAGGCCCTATTGGTACTGGGATAGTCCAGCAGCTGGTCAGCAGGGATCCTCCCAAAACACACAATGGTATCTCGCTTCACTCCCAGTCACATCATGTGAACCCCCTAGGCTACTTCCTCTTACCCTGACCATCGGTACGGTCATCCCTTGTATCGCTGGCTTATTTGGGTTTCCCCTTCTGCACTCCTGCTCTCCATACCTTCCCTGGGTCTTAGGGCCTCTGTCTTGGCAGCTGATGAAGAGTGGCTGGACTCCAGCAAAGTCTCCCAGGCTCCTGGCTCCCACCTTTAGGACTAAGGCAGCTCCTGGCTCGGAGCCTCCTGTGCACCTCCTTGATGGAGAGCCTAGAATGAGCAGGGTTATTTTTTTTTAATGCGAGGACAGCAGTTGGAGCATGCCCAGTAGAGCCTGGGGGCGGGACTTCCACTGCCCATAGTATAGGCTTGACTCCTTCAGGGCAGACTAGGTCCACCCTGCCACGGTTTCCTTTTAGCATATTGTTCCTGTTTCCTGCCAGCCATTTGTAACCACAGCTACCAAAGCCCTCACCCTCACATCACATGGTATGAGCACTTAGTGACCAGCGCTCAATAGACTATTTCAGTAATACTCAGACTGAGGCTTCCAAGCTGCAAGCGGCTTTTCAGTTTTTTTTCCTGCAACTCTTTGCAGCACACATTAAAGCACAGCATAATTTACTTATTAGTAAAAGCACACTGATTAAGTTATTGACTGGCTAGGTTATTAACAAATGTTAGTACACTAACAACAGCAACACTTGGTCAGTCATTTTGCTGTGAAAATAAATATTTCCTTTGTCATACTGTTTAAATATGAATATATCATACTCTAGTAATTGAAAACTAAATTCACACTACTGAGACTCTTTTGGGCAATACTGATCACTAAGTTAGCTCCAGAACCACTGAGGCCTGAGTACCACTTGGCTGGTTCTTTTAGGCCTTGGGATTTAACTCTCCTTTTGTCCAGCTGTTTTGCAACATGAAGGAACTCTTCACACAGACTCAACCATAACCAATGTCCTCTGGAGCAGAGTTCCCTGAATCTTTCCATCCACACTTGCGAGTATTTAATACAACTTCATTTAACAACCATTGGGATGCTGCTGTTGCTGACAGCCGAGGTGGAGTCCTTTGAACAAGCCTCTATATTTTAAACCTTTCTATAGAAAGTTTTATAGCGATTACTCATGAATAAGTCATAGAAATGGACAAACTGAAGGGAAGCAAAGGGCCTGGTAGTCAACAATTTCTTTGATCTGGCAAAAAAAGCAACTTCCTTCCATGAGAACATGGCTCAGAAAAGCTATGACAGAGAAAAATAGGAAGGAAAACCATGATATGAGATTAACCTCAGAACTGTCTGGAGAAAACTGGCTCTGCAGAGACAAGTTAACGGAAAAACAAATCCCCTGGACCAAACACACCAATACTGCCTGTTGGAGCACTGGTACTTGAACTATGGGCATGACCTTGCTCCCAGTGAAATCACTAACAAAACTGTCAATGACTTCTTTAAGAGTAGGATCAAACCTGATAATATCTGACATATATATTCTTTACAATTACCAGAGAAATCTCTTTACTAGTCAAGAAAGACATTTTTTAGTTTCAACACGCACTTTTACCTTTATTAATGAATTAGTCACTAGAATCACACATTTTTTCCTAAAAGAACAGAAATCAATAGATTTGTCCATTTGTGAAGCCAACAAACAACCATGACAACAACAAATGTTCCTAAAAGAATAGTTGAAACTGTAAAATGAGATGGATGAGTCTGTTACAGCTTTGGCTAAGAGAGATGCATCTGCTAGCTCATGCAGTAGAAGCTCATGTATTTAACTCCAGAAGTCCCAGATTTGATCTCCACTGCCCATGCCCCTATGTGGGTCAGGGTTTCACTTTCAAGGGTTTTAGCCACTTTGAAATAAACAAACGTCTTTAGAAGAACTTTCATTGGTTTTATTTTCATCATTCTCCTCCTCCTAAACTCCATTACTAAATCTCTGACCTACAATAAAAGGAACATCACATGAATTCCAGCTATGGCTCCATAGACTACATACTCCTTATTTTCCATTAATTATGTGCTATCTGTAATTAACAGAAAATCAAGTATAGTTTGATTTAAAAAAAAGCATCAAGAAGTATCTTATCTAGAGCTTCTTGGTGAAGAATCTCAAGCTTTCCATTATTCTTCATCTCCCACTTAGATCAGGGTGTGAGAGTGTCACCCTCTCCAGAATGAGAAAAGGAAAACCAGAGAAAAATAGAACAGAAATAAAGAGCATTCATCAGCCAGGAGAGGAAGATGCAACAAGCAGTTTCCAATTCCAAGATGACCAATCTGTGGCTGCAACTTCCTGTCCCTGACAAATTTAAAGGATGGACCCCAAGAAAGCCTCAGTGGCAAAAAGGTTTCTATAAAATGGTAACTTTTGAACTCGCAAGATTGATATGGAAAGAGCCACAAAGCAAGGCTCCCCTGGTTAAAGTAGCCTGTATGTTCCATATATTACCACTCTATCTAATAAGACTTTCACGTCAGGTCTTAGGCAAAAGGGAATGCGGAGAAGGGTGTGAAAAATGAAGAAAAGTTAAACATACATTTTCTAAGGTTTAAAACCAATGGTTTAAATTTTGGGCAACTATTTAGCTAAGACCATTTTCCCCTGAAAGTGAACCAGCACTTTCAAACCACACAGCTGGGTTTTAAATACATTATTATTAGTGATAGGAGTCATAGTACTGCAGCAGTGTAAAAGCTCATGTTAGGATCAGGTTCATTATGGTAGGGGAATGAAGATTTAGTCTCTGTGCCTGAAATAATCACAACCTATTCTTCCCGGCAGGAAAAAAGAAAAGGCAAAGTCATGCAATTTAAGTACACAAATCTTTTGGCATCCCAATTAATCTTTTAAATTCAACATGACAATTTATTTTCTTAATTAGGACTATTTATTGAGGATGTTTCTGTTGTTTAGTATAACCACTATAACAGCACCACCAATATATCATAGTTAGTAATATAATATGCAGTTAAAGTATAATTTGGTGGGCCCCCTTCATGCATGTGTGGTCTCCAGCCCAGGTAAGCATTTGCAACCACTTCTCAGTACTACATGCATCCATTATTGCTCCATAAAAATAGTTATAATTTTATACAGTGTTTATATCAGTTATTGTCACAAACTAGCAAACACTGAATAACACAATGAAGTATTACAATTAACAATGGTGGGGCGTCAGACCTGCCAACAGCCAGTATAGGGTGGAACATGCATTCTGCTGGACTTTTTATTTTTAGGGGCCCTGGAATGCTGGCCCCTCAAATTTGTGGGCCCCAGAACTGCATTTGAGGGTGTTTCTCCTTACTTTAACCCCTGCATCCCCAATAATACCCCACCCCCAAAATCCACACCCCTCCCCCAATACCCAAACGCAGCCCCCAATATTCACTCCACACCCGACTCCCTGCTGACCTGTGGAGGGGGGGCCGGCAGGTGCAGAGCTCCATCCACACCAGAGGGAGTCGTTCGCAGGATCGGTGCCACCCCTCGTACAGTGGAGGGCAGGGAGACGGGCCAGCTGGAGGCTCAGGCAGCAGCAGAATGGGGGCCTGAAGGCCAGCGGGGACAAGCCCATGGCCGGAGCCTGCACCCTCTGGGGTGTCCCGCTCCAGCCCTCAGAATGGGGGGGGGAGGGGAGATGCCAGGCCCTGGCCACCGAACGGGAGGGCCCCTGGTGGGGTGGGAATGGGGCTCAGGCGCCCTACACTCACTGGCAGGGGTTAAAGGAAGGCGGAAGGCACCGGAACACCGTTTTCTGGTATGTTCTTCTATTTTTAGGGGCTCTGGAACGGCTCCCTAAAAACAGTAGGCCCTGGACTGGCGTTGCAGCATGTTCTGCCTTGCTTTAACCCCTGAATACAGAATGTAGTTATGTGGCAAGCTGCCGGCTCTCCTCTGGAGGGTCTTGCACCTTTCTCACAGGTAATGGGATCAGGGCCATCTCCAAGATGGGTCCCTCTGACAGTGTCCCGTGGGGAAGGAAACCGGACCTGCCCACTACTTCAGGGCCCAGCCAGGTGGCCATTAGCCGCAGCTCTGCGCTGTTGACAGCATTCAACGCTGCAGCCCTTCTTCTGGGCTGCTTCCCCCTCTGCTCCTACCTCTGCCTGGACAAGGCTTCTTCCCTCAGCCTCAGTGCCTGGGAAACGTCTTCCCTCTGTCTTGTAGGTTTTCCCCTCAGGGGGCCTGTACCTTCAACTTTTCTCTAACACAGCACTTCTCCTCCTACTTGTGCCTTGTTGGGCTGGAGCAGGGCGTTCTGAACCAAGCGCCTGGCTGGGCCTTGATTAGCCTCACCTGCTCCTAACTGCCTTCTGTTAACTCCTGTTAGTTTGCTGGGAATGGCGCCCAGAGCATTTTGGGGCTCACATATCTCCGTTTTATGCCTCTTTTACAGCCCCTCTGGTCTTGATGCATCACAGTTAGTATAGTACTGTAACTGTGGCATAAACACTAAATGCTCATGAAAGGTAGAGCTGTATTTAGTTGCTTCTCTAAGAGTCGTCCTTTACAAAATGAGAGGTAGCATACTCCACTGAATAGGATACCAACAGGGAATGGGACAGCCTGTGTCACTGAATGATTTGTATGGAGATGGGCAAATCTCTTAACTTCTCTATGCCTCTATTTCCCCCATTTGAAAATGGACATAATGATATTTATCCTGTTCTCCAAAGAGCTTCGAGGTCCTCTGCTGAAAGCTATTATAAAGTGCAGAGTGTTAATTATTATTATTGCATATGTGCATTACAGATTTCAGTGCTAATGTAAGTCACCTGCGGTACACCCTCTCTCCTCTTTTATCAGTGTTTCAGAAGAGAAAGGTAGAAAAACTGGCACAGTAAACAACAGAAAGAAACAACAATTGCTTATAGTCTGGGTATTAAAATACTGCATAGAGGCTCTGTGCCACATTGGGCCATCTCACAATGTTCCATTCTTGCGGGGCATTGAGCTCCCTCCCGCTCATTGACACCAAAGATGCACCTTGTAGCCTCTGATCTATAAATCCTCCCTTTGATCTAATCACTTTGCCAGAGCAAACCCAATGTTCTACTAAAATGTAATAACTCTATAACCTAAAACTTCAGGAAGCTCATAATAAATGAGCATCCAAGCAACACTGGATATTTTGAAGATGCTATAATACAATTTTAAACAATCTTGATATTTTAAAATATGATAGTGGTATACTACCGCACCTATATTTTCACAGATATATTGCCAAATGGATTGTTCATGTGCTCGCATGACATTTTAAGATCTGTAAAAAGAATGGAGGCATGCCAACCCCTTCACTGATGAAGAAGAATGCCACTTGCAGCACTAAATTTCTAGATGAATATGCTATATAAGCAATGATGAAGATGTAAGGGAGGTTTTGTATTTAATTTTGATTGTTTCATGACAACATGGGAAAACCAGTCATCAACACTAGCTCAAGAAAAATAGAGATCCTTATCCACTGTGCTGGGATCACCAGATGTAGTAAAGGAACTGTATTTTTCTCAGCAAATATTAAACACAGTAAATACACACTCAGTAAAAACAAAATCCTGTATTAGATATTCACCATCACTTTTTGAAGGCCCATTTGTCTAAAATTGCTTTGCCCTAGGTGTTTATACTAGATAGACTTTTCAAGTCAAACTTTTAAACTTTGTGGTTAATGTTTTATTTTCTTAATTACTGCAAAATGGTCTTTTGGAAAGTTGAAAAAAATCAGTAGTTATACAGTTGACTCTCTGATTCATGTGTTTCATTTAACTACTTTTAGTATGTATAAAATAAGGGATACATAGCTGGGGGGAACTACTGGTGACAAATTTTGCATAATATTAATAGTTAATAACACTACAGAGATATTAACAGCATACATTATTGACAGGTCTTGAAAACTTCTCTGGCACCTGCTCACATAAGGACTAAGTCTACTAGACCAGGCAAAATACAGCTATAGTATCTCTTCATGTACAATGCCAAACTTTCATTGCAAGATGATTATGCTAGCAAAATACAATTTTTTTGTCCCAAATCATTACTGGATTCCAAATTAATGCTAGTGCCACCCCACTATTAACTCATTTCTTCCCCCTGCTCACCTTCAATAAATCAATAAAATTTTTTTTCATACCTCTCCTTTCCCCTTCTGAGTTTGCTGAAATCCATCTCTCTATTCCTCATTGGTTCCTTCTTTACACAGGTCCTCTGTTCTCCCAGTTTTAAGGTGTGTCTTTCATTGCAGAGTTAATTTGGGTGATGAGTACTTGGGTTAGCCTATCCCGGCTATAAGCAGCCATGCTGTGCTGTGAAGCCTTACATGTGTGTATCACAAGGATGTCTGGGTCCATATAACATCTTTTTGTGCTGCACTAAACTGAGTGTGTCTATGCGTCTTTCCCAGTGAATTGTGGGAAAACCTGTCTGTCCTTCTGGGCACACAAAGTGGGTGATCTGAGGTGGCATTTGAGGACTATCAGTACTTGAGTATTATTGAAGGTCCTTGCTGAAAAAAGGCTGGGTTACCAGCCCAAACTCTAACCCCACAACACATAAGCTGGGCCAGTTTTCAGGTTAAAATACCACAAAACTTGGATGAGATGATTGTGTGTGCAGATAGGATGGGGTTAAAGGCAACACACAAGTAAAAGCCTAAATTAAGCCTGCAGTGAAGATATACATAGGCCTGGATTAAGCAATGTGAAGCCAATGAGGCAGGTGGGGGGTAGGGACCAAATGGTGCTGCACACCCATTTTGGCCTGGCTGTTCCTCCATCGTGCTGGGAGGGCAGCTTCATCAAACCCAGGTAGCACAGGACTGTGAGGGCATTTGGGACAAGCCACCCTGGCCTGGGATGGGATCAGAGTCTTGACTGGCAGGGAGAGGGGCCATAAACGCCCTATTTGGACGGGGATGAGGGACTATGTGTGAGTTGTTGGTGGGTTAAGAGGTAAGTAGAGAGCATTGGGGAGTCGCAGGAGGAGGACCTGGAGTGAGTGAGGAAAGTTGGAGGGCACTGGGATGAATTGTAGGGGCTGTGGGGGTATGGGGAACTTTGTGAACCATGAGGGTGAGAACTCAGATGATGAAGGCATGGGATGTTTGGTTTGGGACTGAGGGATTGGAGACTGTGGAAGGCAGCATCTATGTAAAGTTGCTGGGATGGGGCTCGACCTGCCAGGATAAGAGGGAGGCTGGTGAAGAGTTGTCAGGATATATGTCGGGTGGGTTGGGCTGTCATCTGCCTTCATGTGAGGTAGACTGTGTATGTGCAGGCACGTTTTGCTGTCTAGTTTGCAGAAGGTGAGGAGGGGCCTATTTTCCATAATGCACAGGTTCCCAAAATTAGGGTGACCATACTTCCCTCTGCTGAATATGGGACACCTGGTAAAATTATTTGCCCGTGCCTGCGATGCACGTACACTGTTGGCCAGAGGCTTTGCAATGGAGGGAGCATGCAGAACTATGCAGGGGATGCACACACTCCTACTGTTCTCTTACCCATAGGCATGACTGACTGACTGACTGACTGACCATTCATGCCTGACTGCATCCCAGAGAGGGGCCCAATGCTGCTGGTATCTGGTGCTGTGTCTTCCTGTCCTCCCTACCAAGTCTGCAGACACTATCTTCCCACACTAAGTGGCCACTGCAGCTCACAGAGCACAGCTAGCACCAGCCAGAGATAGGCCTGTGGGCCCAGCTCTGCTGACTGAGCTGGGATCAGCCCTAGAACTGGAAAGGAGGGCATGTAGTGCATTGCACCTAGGGAAAACACTTCTCAAAGAATTCAAGTAACTCATCCTTCTTTGAATGACTGTCCTTATATTTAGTGCATTTACGGTGATTCACAAGCAGTGTCTCTTTAAAGCAGGTATATTGGTTTCCTATGATACAACAGAATGCAGAATGGCTCTGTCTAGAGAAAGCACCAGAAGGATCTCCAGCAGGAACTCTGCCTCCTGCAGAAGAATGTTCTTGTGAGAACAAGGACAGGGATGGCTAGCACCCTCTGCTTAACATGCAGAAGGTCCTGGGTTCAATTCCCAGGGGGTTGGACTCGATGATCTCATGAGGTCCCTTCCAGCCCTATGATTTGATTTGATGTGTGAAGAGAAGAAACTGGATATCGTGCATTAAGACGACAACTTCTAGAACCCACCTGACCATCGTGATTTCTGTCCAGGGAGAGAGGTAGTGGGAAAGTCAGTCTCCAAAGGGAGGGGAAAACAGTAGGATTGTGCAGATCCAGAAGGTCGCTTGGTGTGTGGCTCTCAAAGGTCCTGTCAAAACATCATTTTCAGTGGTAGGTGGGAAATGAAAAATGGTTGACTTTGAACACCATTTCCATGCATCCTCTGACGTCTGTGTGGTGATTTTTACCATTGCTGCTGAGAAAATGAACATGGTGCTGGTTGCCTGAATTAGGGCTTACTGGGTTTTCTGTTGGGGTATATGTGTATCTATATATATGTATCTGCAGCTGTATAAATACCCCAGCAAGCAAAGTATGGCTTGAAAGACTTTCCACAAGTGAAAGGACTTATCCACCTTTGCACTGAACAGACGGTTACATCTGCAATGGAAATTTCTCCACCACAGTTTGAATCATCTTCGGGATTTCTCAGGAGAGCCACCATAAGCATCTCATTATCACAGCAGCCATGATGGACCTCATCACTGGGTCTGTCATATTTAAGACAGTCTAAAATGCTGATCTCATTATCTGCTTTCCTTTGTCAATCAGAGCCAGGAATTGATCTTTAACATCTTTGTGCAGCTTATTGGCAAAGCTGGTCAACTTATTGTACACCATGAAATCATACTGGGCCATCAGAGGTTGGCAGTGAGACTCAAAACTAAGGGACCTCAAGGAATACCCTTTTCTTTAAAGGAAATCACAACTCTTTGCTTCTTTGTCTGACAGCTGTGATTGGTGGCCATTGACACTACTAAAGAGTTGGGAGGAAGGTAAGAGAATACATTCTGACTCTTTTGCAGGTATGAAATATCTTTTTAGTCTGCTTGGATACCAGTAAGTGTCTGCCAAAGAGCCTGGCAGGGCTGAGGATGTTGTCATCAGTAGGAAGTGCCGTTCTATTTGTACACAGTACTGGGCAACAGAGTGCAGTGTACCAGTGACTATGGGAGGTATTATCTTTGAGAGAATAGTGAAATATTCAGGACCCCCAAAGTTGTGTCTGGGCCCAATCACCTCCAGGAGCCTCTCAGGACACAGTCTGAGGTTGAGCGTCTGTCATAGTTCTTTTCAGACTTTGGAACCCAGATCCAGCTGAGGATTTCTTGGTATCAGAAGAAGTGATGATTACCTGCCTGTACTCATTGATGATACCATTCTAGTTTGACCCTAATTGTAGATGGGGACAAAGAGGGGCACTGTAGAGCTATTGGTATGAACTAGCATCCCTGTGCTGTGTATTGAGGTCCGGAGAGTAGTGACTTGAGTTCTGGGAGCAAGAGAGTCTCAGATATGGGAACTAAGCCGAAGTCAATGGAGATGTCTCTGCAGCTTGGGTTCCTGAAGTAGAAGGCACTGATCCACCAGTACGAACAAAGGTTTTGGTGCTGAAGAAGCAGTCCTAGGACCAGAGAAGCTGTGTCTTTTCCAAAGGAGTTCTAGTCCATTCCTTCCCAGCACCAATAATTTGGGATGAGATGGGGACATCTGCTTCTTTTTAATAGGCTTTTTTAGAGACTGCAAACCTTCCCTTTTTTCCTTGTGGAAGCACATCTTCTTTCCCCATGTGCCCTGGATCCGAACTCCAGACTATCTTGGATGCAGGGTGTTGGGGTTTAGAGGAAGAGAGATCTTAAAGTCACCTGTGACTGAAGAAGCATCATAGAATTTCGAAGGAACCATGAAAGCTCATTGAGTCCAGACCCTTGCACTCATGGCAAGAGGGGACCACATTTATGTTCTTCAGACCAACATATAGGCTCTCCCTGTCCATAGGCTGCTCCTGCTTTTATCTTTTCCTCCATGAGTAACTTTTGAAGCCAAAACATCCTGCACTGTTTAGTTGTGCTCAGGAGTGACCTGCAGGTAGTGCACCTGGATGGGGATATGGGTTTCCCCTGTCGTTACAGACAGGGGTCATGAAAGTCAATGATTAAGAACAGTTTGTGGCATTTTATGAAGCCAAGAATCCTTGGCATTCTCCCTTGCAATGACTGAAAAGCTATGGTGGCTGGGAGAGAGGAAGTGCAGCAACAACTCTGCATCCTGCAGTGGGATTCCAAAAATAGGAAACTGAATCCTCAAGCTATCTTTTGACTAACTATACTATGAAACAAACTAACTATGAGTATTTAAAATCTTGTAAAGCTATTTACAGAGAGATGGTGAAGGGGTCAACCCAAAAATTAAAGTTGTCCAAGAATACAAGCAGTACAAGGAACAAAATGGCAGAAGATGGGCAGCCATCTTTATACTCTTGGTGCAGTGCACAAGGAGAGTGGGGGTGCAAGCCAGAAGCAGCTGACGCTGCTAGCGAAAAATCTCTAGTCCTGTGTTTATACTGGACATATGCAACTTCAAGTGTGCTATGCACAGAGACAATCACTCAAGGAAGAAGCAGGTCTAAAGATCTTCCCCACATCCTTACAAAGAAGTAAATAAATGCTAAGGAAAATTGATTCCAACAATGATCTTAAATTAAGGCACATTGTAGTATGACCAGAAATAATTACGTGCAATCACCATTCAGATACAGCCTTTGTTTATAATTAGTAGAACATAATGACCTCTCCAGCTCATTTAAAGGGCTTTCCATTTATTTTAATGGCAAACAGCAACGTTTGCTTCAGAAAAAAACAAAATGGATCTTTAAGGATGTAAATAAGGAACCTTTTTTGCATTCTGCAGTTATCTTAAATATTGTGATGATTACATTCAAATTCCAGATTTATTAAAAAAAAGAATGCTTCAAAGTACTAGGGTCTTATAGGGGCTTTGAAAACATCCAGCACAATATCATGATGGTAAGTACCATTATCATCATTGTAAACTGAAAGATGCTATCACCAAAGCATCATAATTGCTCATTGGATAATATTCTCATCAGTCAGAAGTCAGACCTGTATGGTTAAACAATGCTGGAATCTTTTTAAATTGTAAAATTAGAGGGCAAAGGACTGGCTTTATTTCTTTAGTAGTGCACCTAGCACAAAGTGGATGCTTCAGAAATAATACTAATGTTAGGTAAAAAAAAAAAAATCTTTGTGAAGAGGCATTGAATTGGAACTACTTCAAATCTTGATTTCACCAACTGCAGTCTGAGATTTCTTGAAGTCAGCATCCCTACAAAGATTTATACCCAATCATAACTAACAGCACAAAAAGCTGAATAGATGGAACTCAAATGCTTTAAAACAATTTCTGATGCAATCAGACCTTTGATGGGCAGTTTTGTCTTTTGCGAATAAAAGAAACAGATATGAAAATGCTTTTTAAAAAACAAACCAAAAGAAAACCAATATGAGGAACCTTTAGACAACTCTCTTGCCCCCATGTGTTTCATCATTACTTTGGTATTTGCCATATAGATAAAAAATAGCTGTTTTCCTAGAACACTTAATTCAATCCTTCCTTGGGGAGAAAGAAATCAGTGGGGGGGGGCATATCAAATGTGCTACTTGTTTCCTTTTAATAGGGAATCAGTTGTTAATTTGATACAGAGATGGAGAATGACCTCACTTGGAATTATTTTCTCTCACTTTTGTTTGTGTGTCACTTATGCTGGCAAACGTGCATTGAGCTCAGGGGCAAGATCAGTCTTTCTGTCAGTTGCTCATATGGATTTGTTTTGTCTTACCTTTAATAATTAGATATCACCCAGGGACGATGATGACCTCATGGTTAAGGTACTTGATTGGGACCCAGAAAATATGAATTAAACTCCTGACTTGCACCACAGTCTTCCTGGGTTACATGGGACAATTCATTTACCTCACTGTGATTCAGTACCAAACTGTGAAATAAGAATAATTCTTCCTCCCTTTCTGTTTTGCCTCTGTAGACTATAAGCTTAGTGGGGCACAGACCATCCCTTACTATATGTATTGACAATGCTTTGTGCTGAGGTCTATTCATTTCTGAGTATACATATGAAAGGGAGTGCAGGTGTACATAATTTTTGGGTGCAATTGGATTAGTAGTATGTATTGTTTGGAAAATGTGGTTTATGTGAAAGCAGACATTGTGCTTGTGGAAAGGTTAGAAAAGTTCATTCCTTATTTTTGCCTATTGTCTGGTATTTTGAGATGCAAAAACTATAATTGAAGAGGACTGTTGTAATTAATTTTTAAATAATGTATTATTGAGAGGCCAGAGTCGAGACTGTGCATTTCAATTTAATTTTCAGCTCTTTGGTGTGTAGAGATCTAAAAATGAGTGCTAAGAAGGGTGTTGGTGTGGCTGAACATGTGATGGCAGCGTGCCCATACCTGGAGATGGGTATTACATGGAGTGCAGCTGTTACTTTCATTTATCATTTCCTTGTTTTCTAGTATATGCTTTATGGCAGGTGTCTCAAACTCAAATCACCACAAGGGCCACATGAGGACTAGTACATTAGCCCAAGGGCTGCACCACGCATGAGGACTAGTACAGTAGCCCAAGGGTCGCACCACTGAAACCTTTTCATACAACGATACTGCAAATACTGATAGCGATAGTGTTGTTGTGGGCCACATGAAATAAATTTAGGGGCTGTAAGTTTGAGACCCCTGCTCTATGGTAAGGAAATACACTTGACCAACCTTAACTCTCAGTTAAGGGTTCTTGTAAGATAACACCTGCATTAAGCAGACCATCCAATTCCTGCATTCCATGGAAAGATTCATATTGACTTCACAACATCTCTGACCTTTCCCTCACATCTATTCCCCCTTCCTTAAAATAAAATAAAATAAAATAAAATAATAGAGGAGACCTGGAGAATAATCACAGTCATATGGGAAGGCCATACTTGGTCCTCCCTCTATACTGCTAAGCTACAATTTCACCTCACGTTGGACCTGATTTTATAGACCACAGAAACCTGTTAGATAACAGAGAACAATTAAAATTAGGCAAAATACAAATATGTAGGCAGAAGTTTTATAAGTCAAACCCCAGATGACTTCTTATTTGCCCCAAATCATTTTCATAATAGCATAATTTAAACTACATGCACAGTGTCTGCTTCAAATTCAGAATTCTAAAAACTCTGCTTACATGTAACTTGAGATCACTTGAATTTCACTTTTGCTTTATAAACCACCACCTTACAAGTCATTTTCCATTGCAGCTTACCTACTATCTTTTCCCATAGATACTCTGGTTTCTTTATGGGTGTTCCATTAGCAGTTGCTAGATTCTAAATCATATATAATGAACCAAGCTTAAGTATGTCTCTTTAATAAGGCTTTATAGTACTTGTGAATTGGATCAGCATGTGGTAGGCCTGTGCACAGTAAAAGCCTTGTCATGGATGACACCTCTCTGTAGGACACTTGCTATTTTCTTTCTGAGTGGCAGAATTAGGGATTCTTCTTACTTTCCTAATGACAGTTATAGTCAAACATACCTTACACTTTACCTCTGAGAATGAAAGACTTTTCTGTGCTAACTGCAGGAGGCTATTCATTGAAGATGCAATCCAGGTAACAACAATACTAGAATGTTCCACCTTTGACTCTTTTTTTTTCTTTCCTATTTTAAGATGAAAGGCTGCAAACCTAAAAAGGAATATTTAATTTGTGGTCAGCAACTGTGAGTAGCAAAAGGTCTAAACATCACCCAAAACTACCCTCAAATTTAAGGGTCGATAACAGAAAATTTGCAGTACCCCATTTACTGTAGATCTTGCTATATATGCCATTGCATCGTGGTGACTGGGTTATCCTACAGCAAAGACAGATGTTGGCGAGAATGTCTGCTGTACTAGAGATTGACCTTGTTGAACTATTCATAATGTCTTTATAAAGCACTTTCTTGTAAGCAGGAAGAGTCTGATGCTAACTTCATAACCAATAAAAGGCATGAAGAAGTTCGATATTTGTCCATGGAAAAAATATTTTACCCATCTAGTAGGGATGAAGGATATTGTAAATTTTGTAGGCTTTAAAAAAAAATTCATTCTAACATTTGACACACACACTTTTTTTTTCTATTTTAGTAAATCGGAAGATGAATCACAGAGTGTTAGAAACCAGGCACAACACAGCATAGCACATAACAAGTCATTTGTTTTATACTGGAAATGTTGGCAAACTTAAGTGCATACATGCTGACTGCTCTGCCTAGTGCTCATTTCAGTTTTTGACTCCCAGGCAATCTCCTTCTACACTGATCAACTGCACTGTGACTACAGAGTTTAATGTGTTCTATTTTGCTTCTTGTAATAAAGATGTACAGCTGACTCAGGACAAATCATTATGGTTAAAATTGTCATTTAAGATACACACCAGGTGACCGATTTGTTAGTGCTTATGCAAATCTAAATTAAAACTGTTTAATTATTAAATGAGGAAAACTTTCAAACCACACTTAGAGTAAAAACAATAAAGCTTTTCTGTATCCCAGACACCATTAATCTCAATCAGTTTCTGTGCCAGGTTTGGTGCCTGAGCATGTAAGGTCCTAAGCAATCGATTTCAATAGGCATTGAGACAGTGCAGCCAGCCCTTGCAGAAGGGACTCCTCACCTCACAGAACCAATGCCCCCTTACTGAAGGCCCTCTACCAAACTGCTGCCCCTACCAACAACTGATTACAGTAAAATGCCATATTTTGAAAGTCCACTTGTGTAATATGGTCATGTCTGAACATCCATGCTAATCAAGAACCTGCAGACATAGTACAATATGCTGTATGGTAACAAATAGGACTGTTCTCGATATTGAAAAGCATCATATTAGCATGTTTCAAATTACATTCTCCTTTAATTCATTCAATGATTCTAACTAGAAATAGCCATTGTATTCTGTGAAAGACTTCTCTTTATGAAAACCAGTTTGGTTAAATGTTTACTGTTTTTTATGAAATCAAATAAGCTATGCGTTGGAATATGCTTTGAGAGCAGTATTTTTCAGTCTTAGGGTTGGGACCGAGTACTGTGTTACAGACTCTCAGGCAGTGGGTCGTGGCACCTCCTGTTACCGCTGCCAAAAGACTGGAATGCACTGCTCAAAGATGCAAGTTTTGGGTCACAGGCATAAAAGATTTTTTCTGACCAGGTCCTCAGGAAAAAAGGTGTGAAAACCACTGTTTTAGAGAACAGTCCTGAAGCCTCTATAATCCAAAGCAAACTAGAGTAAAGACTGCAGGACTGGGCTTATGGATAATTGCTAAACACTGGGCCAAATACTCAGAAGCACCCGGTCAGAGCCCTATAACACAAGGCTCTGTTCTGTTTTATCCTACATAAGCTCCTTTTCTGCCCTCATCACCGTAGTGTCAGAGTACCTTCCAGCAGTTTATTAAGCAACATGACTTATATCTGTCATGCGTTGTTTGCCTTCTCATCCTCATCTTTTTCATTCACTACACAGAATTGTTTGTGCAGCAGCGTTTTGTACTGGTAAGGTTGGTTTTTTAAAAAGAAATCTCCAGACTCCTTTACAGTTATCTTAAAGAAGGCAGGCAAAGGAAGCGTGCCTTGCACTTGGAGCAGAAGATGGTGAGGTCTTAGCTTGTTCCACAGTCTTGAACCAGGTCCTGGGAAACTCCGTATCAGCTGCCTTTAAAGGCACCCTCACTTCCCACCATAACTAATCGCAGCAAGACCCCTCCAAACCTCAAATGCTGAGGCCCTAAATTCATACTCTCAATTTTGAGCACATACACATCAAGTAGCACAGACATTTCAAGGCCTGACAGTTTTTATGAGTTGGGATGTTATTTGTAGAATGGCCTTCAGACAAGTCATCTGCGTCCTCCCAATATTTTTTTCTCAATTCTCTTTCCAAAACTAGGAGCAGCGCTTTCTACCTTTCATCAAAAACCATCCTAAATAAACAGCCATCTGGGCAAGGTTGGCTGACTTCAGGCTTTACTGGGGATTTTAAACATGGGCAAAAATTGAGATTTCCTTTCTTTTGAACATGGAATAGAATAGCTCTAGCCTTCATGCAGGCTGAATACTTCACAAAGAACTCTCCATCTGTGTATACTGCACAGAAGCAGAGGAGTTTCATAGCTGACTGCTGGAAAGCTGCCTCTAAGGACTGATCATGTTGATTGTACATATATTAACACTTTTAACATCCTAAACACTGCTGCCTCTACATTCTTCTATGATGGTGCCATCATACACACACTGCAAATGAGTCAAGGGGCACACCCTGGATTTTCATGAACCCACAGGTCCAAAAGGAAGAACTGCTATTACAAAGCAAAATAACTTGACACAGTAAGCAATTGTGAGCAGATCATAAATGAGTATAACACTTAAGTGACTAACAGGATTTCAGGCATCAGTACTAACTTAAACCATGAACAAGAGCTGTCTAATTAAGAGAGAATTATTAATGCAACAAAAAGTGATCAAACATTAAACATTTTGAGATGTCTGCCCAGATTATCCAGCACTTATTCTGCTTATTAAATGAAATTGAATTGTCAGGTTAGATCACTCCATGTTTCCCCTAATTTCAGCATCCTATTTTAGGTTGGACAGAATGCATTTCTGTGGACTTCAATTACAATTTTTATGATCAAGACAGCAGCAGAGGACCAGCTATGTCTTCGTCTCTTGCCCATCAATGGCAGCTTTGAATCAGTCAGCGAGATTTTTGGGCAACCCAGTTGAAGATTATGATGATACAATTTACATGAAAAGCTGCCTAGGGATGGCCCAAATTCTTTGGGCCATATCTAGCCTAGACTATACACCTGTGCAGGGGTCTAAGGTCCAGTAAGGACCTCTCTACTCTTCCCACCACAGGGTCTCCCTTAGCCTTGAGGCCAGGTACACAGTGAGGAAGGTGCAATGTGCCCACTATTCCCCAGCCCAAGTGGGTGTGAAGTGGGCAACCCCACAACATGCTGAGAGGGTTCTGGAGTGACAGCTGAAACCTGCAAGTTACCACCTCCCTGAAGCCAAAGAGGAACAGGGCAAGTGCAGTTACATGTGGTCCCTTACACAATCTCCTTATGCTTGGCAGGGCTACTGATCAAACAATGTTCCAGGTGTTCAGCTGGTATACACCAATGTAATTCCTTGACAATTTACATCAACTGATCTAGCTCTTTAATTTTTAAATGAATTGTTACCTCTTATGGACACAGTAGATCTGCAGTTCTGGAGACTGAAATACTTAAGAGTCCATTATGGGTAAAGACATCCATGCTAGTCACATAGTCACACTCACTTATGATCACAAAGGACCCTTCTCTTAGGATGAGAGGGGCATTTCACTGTCTGTGGTTGTTTCAGTCTTTGACCCGCCTATTGTGGCTTCTCAGCAAGAGTGCCCACTGTGTCAGGATTTTCATCAAAAGTAATTTAAAAGATGTTAATAAAATTTACCCAAACCAACATTATTTACTAACGTAAGTAATTCCTACTAGACATGTTAGAGCATTAACCTTAACTAGCTAATTAGCTTATGCATTATCTAGGTAATAAATCATATACTATGAATATAATGAATCCTAACAAGTAGGGGAAACATTCAAAAAAAATCTGATCATTTTATATTGCTAATTTCCAGCGCGGCAGTCATGTCAGTCTAGTTCAGCAAAACAAACAAGGAGTCCTGTGGCCCTTAAAGACTAATATTTATTTTATTGTATGAGCTTCTGTGGGAGAAAATCCCACTTTGCCAGATACTTTGAAGATAGTGTCTTCAAAGCATCTGACAAAGTGGGATTTTCTCCCACAAAAGCTCATGCAATAAATCAATTCATTAGTCTTTAATTGCTATAGGACTTGTTTGTTTCTCTTTTTATTGCTTTTACTAATTCTGGCCCAAATCTTTATATAAAAAACCCTGTGCAATAAAATAAATATTATCTTGAGAACATGGATACAAACTGAGGGACAGATCATTCACCCCATCCATGAAAGTCCTCTTTACACCAGACCAGCACCACAAAGGGAGCTTAAAGCTGCAGCAGTGGTATTACATCAGCATGGTGGAAACTTCAGCTGGTGTCTTCTGTTTTTTCACACAGTAGGATGTATTCAGGAGTGGGCTGGGGAAGGATCAGACCAGTGCATTCCATTAAACCTGGCTTATTCAGGGCCATTATCCAACACTGCAAGGGAGCGCAGCCTCGAGGCTCAATTCTATTAGAGCTGACTTTGGATCTTCCATTGCATTTTTAATCCTATGAAGAGACTCATTTGCCTCCTGCACTGGATGTGATGGTTTAGATTTGCAGGACACTGCATTTGATGGCTACTCTACAGGCAAATGAGTCTGTGGAAAAATTGACATCAAACTATCAGCCAGCTTTTAAGTTAGCCTGTTTTTGCACATCCCCTGCAAAAGTGAGCACAGAGCAGTTTTTGCACATTGTGCAGACAAAGTAGCTGGTTTTATTACCCTATTTGCACATGCAAAATGTCTGGTTTTTGAAGGGGCACTCATTTGTCCATGCACATGGCAAGCAGCCAAACAGGCACAGGGGCTGGGGCTGAAAGCCTAACAAAGTTTGGTCAAAATTCTACCCTCAGAGCTGCACTGCCAATATGAAATTAGTATTCTGCTGTTTTTGCATGTCCAGATTTCCCATTAATCTCATCTCAGCAGGAGCTCTGCATAATACAGTGTGGTCAAAGGGAGCGCCAATCATGCGGAGAGAGCAGAATATCAGAGTCTAGCTCTGTCATGCAGAGCAGGAACTTTATGTGTGCTGATTAAGTACAGCAGACAACAGAGTATTTGTTAATTATTGACTTATCCAAAAGGATCCTGTGGCTTGACAGAATCCTTAACACATTGGTTATCTACTCTAGTGCCTCTCATCATGGAACATAGGGTGGCACTGTGCTGCAGTGCAGGCATTTTTGTTTTCTTCTCTCTCTACATGCATACATCCACGTGCAACTCTCACCTCACTTGGCTTGTGCCTCTTGCTGTGTGGGAAAAAGCTCTCATGTTTTCCCTTTTCTATTGTTTAATTAGCCTGCGATTTGGTTACTTGCAATCCCCGTATGTACTGGTATATATGTCTCCAGACCACTTATTTGCAAAAAATAATTAATTGATCCTATTGTTTTTAATCGGGTTGTCAATAATCACTAGTAATGTGTGCATATTAACTCAGAACAAATTAACATGTTATTTTGGTGAATCCCACACAAGGACAGCTCAGGAACGTGGCTGCTGGGCCAGGCCCAGGCATGGGCAAGATGGGCAACCCGCTGGATCATGCCATGCTCAGGGGCACCTCCTGAACAGGGTGGGGGAGTCTCTCCTCCGGCTGCTCTGCTGCTGTCTGCAGCCAACACTACTGCTCCTACTCTTCCCCCTCCCCAGCCTAGCCAAGATGCTCAGAGCAGGATATGAGCCTCCGGCATGCTGTGCAGAGTGCATGGGGGGAACTGATATCAGGTATCGCCATGCTCTTACCAATGTACCCAGTGAAGCATTGGGATTTTGGGAAAGAGATGGGGAGCCTGACTGTGCTGCTGCTTCTGGATAAAGAGTGGCTGCAGCTGTCTGAAAAAGCATTCAGGCTGGTAAACGCTCTGCTTAAAGAGACAGCACACTGATACCTGCTTCCACCAAAACATACGCTCTCTCTCTCACAAACAGACTTCCTTCCCAGCAACTGAACATATTTAAATAAATGTTATTCCAATATTGCTTAACAGTGCAATTAAAATTGCAATTAATTGAAACTATTTCTTTAATCTCATGATTACTCAGTTATTTTTTTAATTGCTTGACAACTGTAGTTTTTAATCATTTAAAAAATCTGCCAGATGGATTTAAAAAAATGCAAATAATGTCTAACACAGTGTTAGAACCTGAAGTGCTACAAAGTGCCTCATCACATTAACTGTTTGCAGTTAAAACTGCAGCTCTGGATAATGTTTTCCAAGACTGTTATCAAGCAAAAGCTTACAGCAAGTTTGAGTTGATACATGAAGAGTAAACCCAATTTATAACACAGGAAAATAAAAGTGTGACACCCCCCCCCCCGTGACTAGAAAACAGTTTTTCATACTTGTAATATGGTATGCAATGACATGAGACTTGGTTATTTAATTTTCTAAAGTTTTACAAGCAACCATAAAAAGCTTACTAAGCTCTTTAGGGTCTGAATGGGGTAAAAAATCATTTCATTGCATTTAATGAAAATCCAGAATGACCCCAATACAAGCATTCAGTCCTGAATAGAGATGTAAAAGTAAAAGCAAAAGCAAAAACATTGAACAGTTAGCACAAACTACTCACTTTCAGATCTGATGGCTATTTCACTAAGCTAAAATTTTCTTGATCTAGGATTAGAAGTGGTGAGGCATTGTCCTATTTTGTCAGCTTCTTTATGATGTCACAGCATCCTACACAGCACACATCTGTGCCCTTATCACCAGACACAAGTGGGCATGAAAATGGGGCAAAGAAAAACAGACAAAACAATTGTTTTAAGTGACCTTTCATTTCACCTTTCTCCATGTATCCAGATTCCTTTTGAAGACATTTGGGGCCCTTTGGTCATTTAAAACTCATATAATACGTGAAATTGGGAACTTTCATATTTATAATTTAATTCTATAATTCAAAATGGGATTTGAAAGCAGTAACTGAAACCACAACTTGTTGTGAAAGGCACTTGAATTCATAGGGAATTTGCAGGAAGAAGAGCCCAAACACACAGGGAGCTTGGTAGGAAATGTTAAGAAATACACATTTCAAATGGTACCAAAAGGTACTTAACTTTTTTCTATTTTCATTTAACCAAAAAATATTTTTCACACATACGTCGCAACTGTCTCAAAAATAATTTTTATCAAATTTTTTCTTAATGAAACATAAAATTAAGGACCCATATTTTAATGACAATAATCAATGCCAAAGGGAACATTAGCCAGCTGTTGCATACTGGGAGGGACTCTGCTTTGGCATTGTGCCACCCAACACATCCAATAGCTTATACACCTATCAAAGTCTTAGAATTCAAAGTAATATATATTTTCCTCCAAAGAATTTGAATCCCAATATATTAAAGAAAAAATATATTAAATTCCCAAGAAAGACTTGACAAATCCACAAAAGCAGACATGAAGGGATCTTCAGAATAGGTACTAACCTACAACTTAATTTACCTAATTCATTCCCAGGTTTTGTAGTTAATTTGAAGGTACGTCTTAACTGAGCTTGATTTTCATCTAAGTCAACAGGTCTGCATAAATGAGAGTAGCAAAATCACACTTTTTCTATAATATATCTTGTATGAGCTGTTTTCTGTTCTCTTTGCAAGGATATCATATTCAGTTCCTGATACAGCAAGGCATAAATGTGTGCCCAGTATTACACCCATGAAAAACACAAGTTCACATTAATGGACCCATTGATTTTGTGTGTGTGAAGATTATGTGACTGAATAAGGGTGTTCAGAACTGGGTACAGTTAATTTTACACAGTTTATTGAGGCTGATATTTTCAGAGGAATTTATAGGAGTTAAAGCCCAATTCCCAATGCCTTTCAAAGCCCCTTTGAAAATCCCTGGCCAGTTAAGTTACAAGACATTCCAATGGAGACAACAGGACTCTGAGCTTAACAGATGAAACAGCAATTGTACTACTGTTAATATCATTGTGACTTTTTTCCTTCCTGTAGTAACCTCCATTGAAAGCAGAGGTAGAAAAGTACAAGTCATTTCTGTTGGGATTTGCACAGCAAAAATAAACACAATGAGCCCTGCTAGCAAATTGCTGACAAAACAACATTTTCTCACGTAACACATGTCAGCATTGATGCTACTCTTTTTAAACAGCATGTACTTTGTAATGTTCCCATATACAGTATGATGGCAAATTTCTAAAAGACTTTTTGAAATATCTGCAAGTATTTTATTTTAGCCGATCATTGCATGGCATAAATACCGTGACATGATATTGCACAAAGAGATGTCTTGTGGTAACAATAAAATAATCACACTGTCATTTTAAAAAAGGGATTTTTAAAATATAAAAAGGCTTTAGCCACATTAACAATTAACTGCAGAGTACTGTTCCTAAGCATGACAAAAGAAAGCTTATGCAATTTTTAAAAACCCATTTTTTCCTGCTGTGTAAATTATAACCATACATATGGATTGAAACTTTTCTCTCCAAAATTTAGGACCCAGGGTGACAAGTTGTATAGGCATGTTTTTGTTAAGCACTATTTAAAATTACTAAAATATGAAAGATTGTGCTGTTGTAATTTATTAATAACCATTACTGAGAATGACAGCTTTATCTTTCAACTCTGCTGTGTTAAACTGTACTGTTAACTGTCATGAGAAACTGACAAAGTTTAGACACAAATGCTTGTTGTTTAGAACCTGAGCCTACAAACCCCTCCACAAATATTTCCATTGCTTTCAACAGATCTCTATGCAAAGCATAACCTCTATTACAAAAGTAGTTTCACCAACTGTTAATGGAATTACTCACCTAACTATGGTGTAAATGAGCAAACCGCTCCTGCCTGCATAACTGTTTTAAGTTACAACTTCTTTGTTACCTGACTTTATTAACTAAATATACACAGATGCTTCCCTTTAAGCTTTCCAATCAAATTAGAGACCCAAACCTAGCAGCTGGGTTTTGACATATATTCTTAGGTACCCAAGAATGCATTTGGGCATGTAAATACAAATTTAAATATGAAAATATATGGTTTTCTGTAAAAGGGATCCAACTAGAGATATTTGGATGCTAAAAATAAGAAGAGTAATAAAATAAAATAAATGGCCTTACCAAGTTACCCTAATCCCTGTTAAGAAAATACATTTCTGGATAACAACTTGGTATATCACATTAGCAAAATGAGATTTAGTACTTTAGGCATTTATTTAGTGCCTTTCATCTAAAGATTTCAATACACAGCACAGTATTACAACTATGTAATTATGAAAACTTCCATAAGAAATTCAACAACAACAACAGACTGGTGTTACAGAAAGATGATAGCCTAAAAACAAAATCTAACCTGGCAGATTATAGGAAAGAGGAGTTGCAATTTCTCTGCCTCAGTAATAAAAGGAAACTGAGGGAGAATAAAGGACTTGGGTCCCTTTATAGACCAATTTACAAACATGTGGCATATGCATAAAAAACCCATGAGAGCTGTTGCTTTCTAAAGGGTTCTGAGCTTTCACAAACATCCCAAATCTGTAGATCTGTGCAGGCAATCTTTGAAGTAGCTTTATTGCTCCTGTTTTATGGAGAAAGAAAACAGAGGCAAAGGGAGATTAAAATGGGTCTAATTTTCAAAACTGCTCGATGCCACATGGCAGGTCATTGGCAGACAGAGGAAAAGAACTGTTCTAACTGCTATGTAACAATGGGACTAACAAAACAATGGAGTTTGGAAACTATTATTTCAGAACAGAATGCAGCTAGTTGTCCTTAACTGTCACACGGTAGTTGAAATAATTTTAAGAAAATATAGAGAGGTTCAAGTTGATGTTCCCTTTCTCAAATAGAACCGTTTGTCTCAAATAAAATAAAATTTTCTCACATAAAAAAATTCTCATTAATTATAATGTTTTCATGAAATTCTTTCTTCCCTAATATTTGTCCCAGGATACCATTTAATTTTATTGGTTTTTGCTCAGAAGATATTTTCAATGGCAAATGTGTTTTCCCAACAGCAACATGGAAGACAAGAAGAGAATATAATTAAAAGATGTTTACTGTTTTGTTTTGTTCTATTATTTATCTAGTTGGCTGTATATTTGACATCCAGCCATTAATTCAGATCTCAGATTTTATAATCAAATAATTTTCATTAGACACAGTGAATGAGAATATTAAAATAAGTAAACCAGATGCCTAGTATACTGTTCTAGAAATTTAGCCCAAAGTACACTTGTGTTAATTTTGTCCATTCAAAAAGTGAAAATAAATCACAGATAGCTGTTTTAAAACAACTGAGTACCACAAACTGGCTGTAAATGTGCCATCTTTTAAAGTACAAAATGTCATTTTTAATTTTCTTGTTTATAACAACATTACCACAGTGTATTTCAAAACAAATATTTAATACAACAAAATATTTAGAAAATTATATACACATTTGTTAAAAAAATCCATAATGTAAACATTAACGTAACATGGGTTACAAATAATACAGTTAATAGATGCTTATCTGAATATGTATATACATAAATGCTACCTTAGAATTAAAATCATCTTGCCTTTTTTCTACAGCTGTACAACAAAAACAAAAAAGAAACACTTTTACCAGCAGATTTAAACCTAGACAAAAGGATATTTTCCTCTATTTTGCTCAATATTTAGGGTAGTGGTTCCTAAACTTTTTGGCTCGAGGGCCACAGATATAATTTTTACGACTCTCAGGAGCCTCCAGTTTCCTCCAGCAGGCAGCCCTTGACTGCAGCCAGATAGAAGGAATTCAGCAAGGAGGCTGCCTGCTCAGTGATCTCCCATCTCTCTGGCTGTAGCAGGAAAACTGCATGTGTCCTCCAGCCCCGTGTGCTCTAGCTCTAGGCAGTGGCTCCCTTTGGCAGCCAGGGGCCAGAAGCTCAATGCTCCCCTTCCTCTGCCTCTAATATGGACCCGGTGCCTATGGACCCATGCAGAATGCTTTATTGCAGTGGTTCCCAACCATTTTCAGGCCGGGGACCCCTTTTTAAACAAAAAAACAACCCACAACTTTGCGGCCCCCCGACTGATTACGTAACCTGGCACTCACAGGCAGATTCTGGCCTGCATCACTCTGGTGGTGCCATTGGGACAGCCGGTGAGCAGTGCTGCTGCCACCATGGCCCACGCTGCTGGGGAGCCGCAGAAGCTATGGTCCCCTGCCCTTGTCCCTCCCAGGGAGCTGCCACGGCATCATCCCCCTGCCAGGATCCAGCTGTGGGCGGGGAGAGGCACACTTGGCAGGGAGCATCAGGGCTGTAGCTGGATTCTGGCCCTGGTAGGGAGAGGTTCTGTGGACCCCCTGCAATATGTCTGTGGACCCCTGGGGGTCCCCGGACCATAGGTTGGGAACCACTGCTTTATTATGTTGCCTGCTACAGCCAGAGGGAAGGAAGCACAGGTTTCCCATTCCCTTGGCTGCAGAAAGAAGCCTGCGCCAGTCTTTTAGCCTTGTGCAACAAACTCTGCCTGTATCCTTAGGCAGTGACTCCTTCCACCAACTGACGGTCCTCGTGGGCCACTTTTTGCCCCTGAAGCAACAGGTTGGGAACCACTGCTTTAGGGCTTCTTAAAGTGCACATCTTCAGAAATATGGTTTCTTTTCAAAAGTTTTTATTTCCTTTCAAATACATAGCATTGAAAGCTATATACTCTTTTAAAATTTCAAATTATTCAATGTACATGTGAAAAAACCAACTACCAGCTTAAATTTCATCAGTGACAAGGGCACTGCTACTGAAATATTGTTAAAAATATTCCCCTTGTGAATGCATTTAAGTGATTCTTTCTGAATTATGACAGTGAATTACTTGTATGTAAATTAATGCCAATACGAACCCACAAAACAAAGCAATTTTTATTGAGAAATCTGTATTGACAGATTTCCAGATGAGATTTCATAAATGATCCAAATCATATGTAATGGGACCATATAATGAAATTTGAGGGGGGAGGAGACAGAACATTTTATAACATTTACTTGGCCTTACCATTGTGCAGTAGGAAAGCAGGACAAAGGGTACAATGCCAATATTTAACCTTTTCTTGAATATGCAATAAAACATAATGCTCATCAATTGATATTTTAAACATTATTTATAATAGCACTAGCTTCATGAATCAGAATGATCTTCTCAGACATTGCACGTTTCTAATGCTATAAACCCATGCATTAAAAACAGCTGAATGGTCAGCAAATTAATATTTCATGTTGTGGTACATGAGATAGGCCAAAAAATAATAGGGAAATGGTAGGGAGACAAGTTATTAGTCTCATGTTCCAATGTGATGGAGCTTGACTGCATTTGCAGGAGTGACTCAGTTAAGCAGAGGCAGGAGAGTGTTGTTCATATTAGTGTCAAGGACTAAATTCCACTCTCATCTGGAGTCTGATAATCTAGTTGCCCTATAAGCCTGGAGCTCCAGTTGGTAGAACAGAACACTGGAGCCAAGTGAACAGTATTGACAACATACCCTATGCTGCCTTTGTGCAATTTGATTTCCTCCCATGTCAGGGGATAGCACCTGATCTGAGAGCAGAATTTTGGCCATGATCTCACCTTCTTCCAAAATAGCTGTTCTATAGGCTTCCCATAGAATTTGGCAAAACAAACAAGCGATCTTGTGGCACTTTTAAAGACTAACAAATTTATTTAATGTGTGAGCTTTCATGGGAGAGATCCCATTTCATCAGATGCTTGAAAATTTGGTAACTCTCAGAACATCAACCCATAGTATTTGGGGTTATAAGATGTGGGACAAAAATGTTTATTTCAGAAACTTTTGAAATACTACCACCACCCACCCACAGTCAGTCAGATCACTCTGGTATTCTGAAGCAACATAAAAAGAGGACTCCCACAGTGCAACCAGAAATGAAATCTTTGATTAGAGTAATCTTGTTGGCTAATATGTACATTAATAAAGGAAACAGAATTTATTTTCCTTTTTTATATGCTCTACTGTCAGGAGAGGATGAAAAACTTTAGTTTTGTGGCCATAGCTTGCAAACAGCTACTTTCATAAGATCTCACCATAGGAATACAATAGATTTTAGGGTTTTCATTTATTTATTTATAGGTACACTTGGCTGACAAATGTTAATTGATCTGGAAACTCTGTCTTCAGGATAATTCACAAAATGGATATGATCCCACTCTCCCACAGAACTGGCAGCCCTATGCATAGTAACTGAAGCTTGGTCTACAATACAATTAGCAGGGGCATCGCTGGCACCTGGCACATGGGGCACGTGCCCCAAGTCCCAGAACCAGTGCCCCAAATGTCTGGGGCGCCCGCTACCTCTCCCGGCCCGGTCCCCAGCTGGGTATCTGGGTCCGGGCTGGCCATGGCAGTGGCTGCATCTCCCAGCCGGGAAGCAAGGTCTAGGCTGGCTGCGGTGGCACCTGCATCTCCCTGGCTGGGCCGCCCCCGGCAGCCACTATCTTGCCCAGCCCCATCCCCAGCCATGAATCTGGGGTGGGCTGGCAGCGGCAGGAGCCCAGGGCCCCCCCTCCGGACTGGAGCGAGGGGGTGGGGCCACACCCAGGGGGACAGAGCCCATCCCCAGGTCCTGGGTCTTCCCCCGGAGCAACAACGCGCCTGACAATTAGCCAGAAAAAAGGTAGGTTACCTAATTATGTCAATATCCATGCTACAGCTTTGCCCCTGCCAATGAAAGTCCCCTACACCACCAACATAGTAACTCCACCTCAGCAACGGGTGGTTTCCCTGCCTGTGCAACCCACTTTGCCCTGTTGGCTCCTAACCTACACAAGAGTCACAATGGGAAAATGAGCCAGAAGAGGAAAGGCAATTTGGATTAACTGTGAAAAGCTTAGACTGGAAGCAATGATCCCCCAAAAGCAACAGAGGAATCTTTCAAATCATGTGTTATAAACCTGGGAATTAGTCAGTTTCCCCAGTATGAAGAGTTTTATTTTCCCTATTGAAGCGGATTGATTCAGTTGCCACCTTTGGGCAGGAGAGATTTATATATCAGTTAGAGTCTGGACTAACCTGAAGAGTTTTGGGTTTTCTGGATTGAAGTCCATTTCTAAAAGTGACAAAACACAGCTCTTCAATCCTGAGGTACTGACAAGAAACTCTGACAGAAAACATCACTAGTTCATGGAGTGCGCATTCCCAGTCCTATTTATTACTAGCTAGCTGTGCTGAGCCAGTCAGACCCATTTATTTGGAATTTCTTACTCACTCACCCCTGATGCAATGAACTTCATTTCAAACTCAGACAATGACCTATAAACTGATATTTCAAATCAAACCAATGCCATATAAAGAAGAAAAAGCAAATTCAGTGATTTGACAGCTAGAAACCAAACATTGATCTACTACACAATAAAACATTAATTTTGTAACAAAATGCACCTTAACATAGGGGTTTTATTTATGAACCAAAGTCAAATTTACTGCCAGTATGCCTTATCTTCAAATATTTACCACATTAATTCCATCACTTCAGTCTAGAACTTGCACTACCTTTGGTAAAATGATACAATTTTTTTACACCTAACCCCTCAACAATATGTTTTTTAAACAAGACTGTCTCAGAAATTATTAATCCTTCTACCAATGTGTGATTTAATAGACATGTCAGGTTATTTTGCTACCGTGTCATTATTTTGCCTCTGATTAATCTTGGTGTTTGGTTTTATTTTAAATGGGAAACTCAATTTGACAGGATTTAAGTCAGGGCATTTCATTTTGTGTTTAGAATCCCAGAATCTCTAAGTAGGTAAGATTCAGTATGCCCATAGTCAATATTTAACTAAATACTGACAGACAATCTCATCTGCAAAAACACTTGGAACTATCCACTGCCTAATTTATGTTTCTTAGGAAGTTTTTTTATTTTGAGTATAGCAGAAAACCAGCATTTAAAAAAAAAAACTTTTTTAAAAATAATTTCTTTTTAGTATGCACAAAAGATTCCAAAATTAAGACTCAAGGAGATTTAAATTGACTATATACAGTACAGGTATTGAATATGAGGTAGCACTAGATTTCTCTATGCTGTCCCAACACTGTGCCACAATCCTACACTTGAAACGGCAGCTGTAGAAAAGACAGGACAATTTGATTACCCTGATTGCTCAGAGCACCACATATGACTGGTATTTAGTGATGTCAGTAACTGAACTGTGTCCACCAACTTATTTTGCATAAGCCACTGACCAACTATATCAAAGTCACAGCTTTTAGGAACTTCCAATCTGGGCGAGGGTTACTAGATACCAAAGCATGGAAAGGAGGACAGGGAAGTATGAAAAGGAGAACATTGGAGGACACATCAAGAAAATGTATTATTAATGTAATATTCTGCTGTTTTTAGGGGGCCCTGGAAAGCTTCCCCCTAAAAATAGTGTATTCCAGCATACTTTAACCCCTGTAAGTAAAAAGCCAGACAAAATCATGTATTTTTAAAATACCTGCCAGATGGAGGACGTGAAGGCAAAAAGGAGAACATTTGCCTGACATCTGGTAACCCTAATCTGGGCTAGATTTATGAAAGCAGTGATTCAAAAATCACAACTGCATGTATTTTAATTAAAGGATTCGTGGAAAAATTGGAAGTATTCCTATACTTAATAGAACCATTGTTATGATTACAGTATTTTATATGAATACATGATATAACATTACTAGGTTTGGTTTACATTAGATGGTCAAGATTTTCAGTGCCAGATTAACCAGACCTGATCATTAGAAGATAGATACTTAGTATTAAGTAAAAATTAAGCCCATTTTGACTCAGTTGTCAGCAAATCTTGACCTGAATCCTTAGATGCTAAATTCTAGTCACCTTACTCTAGTCACTTACTATGTGAGTAGTCTCATGGTACTCATGAGAGTAAAGTGAGCAGGGTCTAGCTCATATTGTATAATCTGTTATTGAATGTTTCTATTGAGATTGCAGGTTTAGCTACCTTGTAACCCCATATACTGTGTTAATTCTGAAGAGGAAATTCTACTGAACTATTCTCTTAAATGTTAAATAAACAACAGATGAGTATTTAAATGGATTAATAACCACAGCACATAACACTAGCCAGGACCAGATTAAGGGGCCCCAAGCTGCCACTTTCGTGGGTCTCCTTTTCCCCCCACTGCAGCAGCCAAACTGAGAGCAGAGTGGCCAAGCCCAGATTGGTTGGTGCTGGAGGGTGCAGTTTAGAGCTGAGGGGGTCCCCTTAACTGGTGCTGCGAGGAGGTTGGGGAGCAGCTCACAGCCCTCTGGGGCTGTGAGGGGACAGGATCCGGGCCCCATAGCCCAGTGGTACTGTGGTGGGGAAGAATGGGGTCTGGGGTCCAGTGGCCTGGTAGTGCTGCAGCAGTGGGACTCAGGACCTAGCCAGTTGCCAGGAGGTCCCTCAGGCCAGGGCCGGAGCACTCCTGCCCCACTCCCAGGCAGACTGGGTAGGCCTATGGTGGCTGGATTTTGCTACGGGAGCCCCTTTAGGCCAGGGCCCAGAGTTGCACCCCTAAAGCCCCCACCTTAATCCAGCCTTGACAGTAGCTCACATCACAAAGTGAATGTTTTCCAGTCTCTAATCTTAATATTGTATGTACATTTTATGTTAAAGTAAGGCTAGAACAACATGCACACTGTAAATGAGGCCAGTATTTTGCATATTTCTTCATACACTAAAAATTAGGCAAAGCAAATTAATCAGAAGAGTGAGAAAGAATTTTAAGAGCCAAATATAGACAGCAAATTCCTTTAAAATAACTCAAAAGGACAGTCTTAAAAATATGGATAGTACACCTCATTTTATGTTCAGCACATGTATGTCTGATAAAGTTGTTTCCTTACCATTTGCATTTTTTCAAAGGAGGAGGGAAAAAACTGTAAATGGTGAGCTATTTTGTGAAGATGAAAACAAATAGATGTGGTAAATAAATCAATGTGGTAAATTCAGTTCTCCACAAAGGAATTAATGTAATGTAGACTTTCAGTTCAATCTATAATCCAACATTAGTAGGCAAAATTTAGCATACGAGTTACAGATTATTCTCCTGTTGATTTGTACAGCCTTTAGTCCTTTTAAAGATATCAATTCTTAGTCTTTCAAAGTGGAACTCACATTTGCTCTACAAATTTTTCAACAAAGAGAAACTTCACAATAAGTTATGCATCTAATTAATTGGTTCAGAGAGGCTCGCTTGCCGTCTGCTCACAAATGTTATTATTTTCTTTTTAAACACCTCATCATACTGGATTCAGACACCACTATTAACTCATTTTCAAATGCAACCAAGATATCTAGCTCTTCTGATAAGCTGCCCTTTGGGATTCATTTGTAAAGGAGATCTCTTATTGAGGGAAGATACTGCAGGAAGATTGTAAATTTTCTTCTTTTGGGCTCTCCCATGTTAATACCTGCTTGTTGCTGTTTGCCCTTTCCCATCACTCAGTAATTTACAGACAGTGTATGTCAATGTTTTGGATTACCAGGTTTGTTATTCACACCCAGGAGGCAGTTCTGCTGTCATTATTCCCTCTGAGCAATCCTTGCTCATGTGAGTAGTCCAATTATAGGGCTACTCATGTATAAGTGGTACAAAGTGGGACAAAAGCATGCAGAATATGAGTCTCAGTTTGTCAGACTTTTAACAATATCTCTACATTCAAATAAGTGCATTAATAACAAGCTTCTGAAAAGAACCTTGCGGTTCTGCAATAATTAATGTGAGATTTTAACATAATAAATTGACAGTGTAATAACACAAATGACCACCCTGCATTTAAACAGAGGGGAGGAGTCATTGTCGGGTTTAGGGAGGGAAAGGGAACATTGCTTTACAAGGGATGGGTGGGAAAGAAAAAGTCAGAAGCTGATGCAAAAGGGGGTCAGCTTGGTGATGCTGATACGTACCCTGGGACCAGAAGGGCAAAAGAGTTGAAAAGATAGAAGCCTGGGCGTGAGAAGCCCTTTTTCCATGAAAAAGGTGTGGCAGCAGCCACCCTCCCTCCCCCTCAGGTTCCAAAATACCAGGTGAGGACCTGCTGTGGGCATCATGCTAGCGACTCCTTTAGAGAGGCTCATAAGGAATTTTTCCCTCCTCATAAAATTGACCTAAGAGTAGTGGGACTTGGTTTTTTTGTCTTCCCTACAGCATATTCAGGGAGGGAGTGTTATAGTGAGGAGGAAAGGGGGTTATAGACTATTATGTTGCAACTCATTGTGCATCTGTGGGATTAGTAAAAACTTAAAATATTGAGATGTTAGTTAAAGGAATGGAATGGGGTTGGGGCCTCCTATGAATGGTACAGCAGGGAGACAACTCCCCTTTCCTATAACCCACGTTAACCCTCATACAGGGGAGGTGGATGGTAAGACCCTAGCAGTGATGGCTGGAGGAAACCCACTGGGTAATTACTGAATGAAAATAGAGTTACCTTCACTTGCACTTTTATCTGCCAGGTAATCCCAGACATCTAATATTAAGTTGTGGTCTGATTAAAACCATATCAACTGTCTCCTGTCCTTTTCTCAGTATAGCCAGACAATATGCCAACCTATGAGAAGCACAGATTAGCCAATTTGTGAGAAGAGACTTGTTCTGGTGCACAAGTAAACAATACATTCTTTAGAAAACATGAATGAATATTAGTTAAGACTCAATAAGGGGGAGGAGGGGTAATGATGGCTAAAGCAGAGCTTATTGCCTATTGCAGTGTAGCTAACAGATGTTGTGAAATGGACTCCAGTTGATCCATTTCAGGATTTTCAGCACTTGTAATAATTGTTTTCCCAGTTTTCTTTAGTTGATCTCACATCATCATTACAAGTCACTTTCCAATGAAAAGGTGGAGGATGACAGGCACTTTCAACTTAGTCAGTTCTTTAGCAACAGCATTTCATGTTTCTTACAAGGTAGTCATAATAATGCATAAACATCCCCTTACTTTAATGCTGAGAGACTGTTTTTGTAACTATATCAGCAACAAATCGATAACATAGTAAAGCCAAATGCTGCAATACTTTATCCTCTAACATGTTAACCTTTTTGTTCCCCTTTCTGCTAAGCTCCTGGAGCTGACTTGTAGAAACAAATTGTTTTGTACGGTTCCTTACCTTGTAGCAAAAACAAATTTCAATAGAAAATTACTAGGATCTTCATTTTGTTAGAATTACTCATCACAAATGAGAGGCTCTGGGAATATCTGACTACAAACATACAAAAATCTATTTTCTCCCTCTGTGCCAGTTTTTCTCCCATCATTTGCACTGTAACATTTTTAAAAGACTCTTGAGTGCATCAGAGTATTTATAATGAAAAAGCAACAGTCATTTCATTTCCAAAAGGCAATGGGTTAGGGAAGTTTTTTAGGTACAACTTTCTGACAGATATTCATTAATGATAATTACGGTTGTATTTAACTGGAACAAAAAATATTCTCCTGACATGCTGCATATTGATCTCAGGAACAGAAATAGATGGTATGAGTGAAAAAACACTACAGCACAAGCATAGTAGTAGAGCAAGCTTAGAAGAAAAGAAAGTGCTTTCCAAACAAAGTAAGTTTATACAATGTGCTGGGTCTGCTGTGAAAAGCCCTCATATTCTCTTGGGGAAATGATTGCTGCTTTCAAAAGTGACCTGTTAAATCAGAATGATGAACCTTAGTATTGAGAGTCTCCTTTCAGCAATTAATTCAATGCAGCTGTATTCTCCAAGGAGGCTTACATAATCAACAGTGTAGGAAAGGTCAGAATCACAAGGCAGTACTTGAAAGTACATGGTGCTAGTGTTCACACTTATACAAAGGGTCAGAGATCTCCACTTTGAGGCTCCAGATTCCGTATCTCCCTTTGATGACTCCGAGATAGCTTTGGAAAGCGAGTAGTCACTCTTGAGCGATTGCTTTTGCTTACTGGTTCTCCAACAGGTTGGATATCACTAGGAAAAAACAAAAACACCAGAACAAATCCATGTTGTGTGTAAAGTCTTCTACAGTTATGCTAAGTGTGGAAAAAGCAGATGTTATGAGAATCTAGCATAAGATTGCAAAGCACAGTCCATATCTTCAATTACAAGGACCTGCATTATTTATACTGCTAACCCAAGTCTGAATTACAAATATGTACATCCAAAAATGAGAACAAGCAGTACTTTATGGAAGATTGTAATTTCTATGATAAAAATAATTCAATGGGGTGAAGTTCAGAGATGGCATTATGAGCATTTTGAAGTGATACATGTGCAGGCAACCAGACAAAAGCTTGGATGCTCTAGTTAACATTATTCTAATTACACATAGGTGCATCCTTATGTGATGAAGCACATTAGAAATGTATTGTTGCTGGGAATTCTTTACTGTATGCTGGCCCACAATAGACTATGATGATCTTACGGGAGTCTTCTGAAAACAACTTACATGAAAAGCAAATATTCTGTGTTCAACAAGCAATAACAGAAAATTCTGCTTATATGTATGTCACTCAGAGGCTATGGACTCCTGAAAGAAACTACAATACAAAGGAGTAATATTGCATTTTTGCCAGACTTTTAAAGAATTCTACAGGGCTTAAAATTATACAGCTTCCTCATGTCTCAATCAACATCACTGATTACCGTTTCAAACAAACCAGCCAAATGACAACAAGGTTAAGCAGCATGCAAAGTCAAAGTTATTTTCACATGTAAAAATCAGCTATTTATACCAATATTCAATCTGAGCTGATGAAGTAAGAGAGTTCTTTTGCAGTCCTTACTATTTTAAGTAAAAGCTGATATATTTTTGAAGAAAATAATGAATTAACTCTATGCAGGGTCTCTCCTCCCTGCAGTATGACATTTACTATTGTGCAGAGAGCCCTGCCTGCATAAGGCTTACCTCCTTTGTAAGAACACTCAGAGAGCTATTGGTAAAAGCACTATACAAGAGGTAGATATTATATGCACACACAGGTTCCATTTAAAGCTGTATTTTAAGGGCTTAAATGAGATGGACCTGGGGTTAAAGTATAATTTGGTGGGCCCCAGAACCCTCCTAACTGAGTGGGCCCCCCTCCTGTGCCCCAGCTCCTGCCCCCCAAATGCCAGTCCCCCACCCCAGCTACTTCCCCCAATATTCACTCCCCTGTCCCCAAAATCCACTGCAGCCCCCAATACCCACCCCCAGCTCAGGCGCCCCAATGCCACCTCCCCCAGCACAAGCCAGGCACCCCAGCACTCACCGGCAGCACTGGGCCAGGAAACTGCGCAGCCTGCAGCTGTGCAGGGGAGCCCGCCCCCTCCCCGGCCTGCTGGAATGCAGGGGAATGCCATTCCAGGGCCTGCTATTTTTAGGGGTGCAGCATTTGGGCCCCTAAAAATAGAAAACGGTGCCAGAATGCTGAGTTCCAGGTCCCATTATTTTTCAATGGTGGCCCGAGAACGCAATGTTCTGGCACCATTTTCTATTTTTAGGGGGCCCAGAATGCTCAGCCCCTAAAAATAGTGGGACCCAGAATGGCGTTCCAGGCTGTTCCAGCCCACTTTAACCACTGGATGGACCTACGTGGGACATAGTCTTGTACAGGTCCTATTCATGGATGCATAATTTACCGTAAGAAAGTATGGTATTTAGTAAGGTAAGTCAATCAACAGTAACCATTAGTTTCAAAAGTCTAATAAATGGTTGCAATACTCCCCAGCATAACAGACTAGTGGCTTCAGAAAATACTTTGCTGAAATCAGCTGCTAAATTGAAAATGTTAGCAGAAAATAAAAATATTTTTGAAATAGCAGCATAAAGTTTCATTGCTGTGCATTTCGATTTTAACTAAGGTTCGCTAAAGTGCCTAATATAGTAATTTTTCCTCTGTGACCAGAAAGCCTGCTAACTGAAAATACATGCATAAAATTTTCATCACTCTCAAAATTTGTTAGCAACACATTTGTTCTTGTGTAATAGCAAGGTTTAGGAATTACGAGTTTATTACTTTACTTACTTATTAATTAAATCAAAACACTAAAATTTACCTGGTTAAATAATCTTACTTAGATTTCCACTCTTAAATTTCCAGGTTTTATGATTTTTCATTTTGTAACACCACAGCCCTGGAGAATCCAAATTAACAAAAGTAATATGCAGTACCCAGATGATCCTACTTTCTGTATCAATTTCAAATGTGCATGCTAATATTGCCTCTATTCTATTTTTATTAGAATTGGTGGTATGGGAGAGAATTTCTTATTGCTTATTATACTATTATTAGCATGTTAATATACCAATTATCAAAGGCAGCAAAGAACACCATCATTAACTCAAATGTGTCTGCCAGCTGTATGATGTCATCTGCATGAACCAAGGAGATTAACTCTAGATCATCCAATGTCACGTCCTCTAATTCCTCTAACATTTTTAATGTTTAAGAACATTAAAATAAAGCAACAATGACTCCATGTCCCTTTGCCTTATACCAAACTGATTTGAACAAGTTGCTTAATTATTTACTGATTGTTACAGCACTGCACAAATGTTTGCACACAGATTTTATAACTGCTCTGTTATCTGAAGCTTCATATGATTTTATAGCTTTTCATGATATTTTCCTCCAAACCAAATCAAATGCCTTTGTGAAGCTGATGAAAGCAGCAAACATCTTTAATTCCCATTCTCACTTTTGTTCCTTCTACTGTCAGAGTATGAGTAACTATTAAGTGCAACTTGGGCCCGGTCTAAAGTTGCACTGTTCTTCACCTACTCATTTTTCTAAAACCGTCCTTAATCAGTCAATAATTACTTCCATTATGATTTTTCTCCGTACTTATTCCTCTGTAATAATTCAGACTGGCAGGCTCTCCTTTGTTCAAGATTGGTCCAACCATTGCCTTAAAGCGGTCATCTGGTGCCTCCTCTCATTACGATATTCTTTTTGTATATTTTTCCTGACGCTTCAGTAGCACTTGTCCCATCAGCTTTTAAGGAGGTCAGGTGTTTGTTTATCCCTGTACCTTTCCAATTTTTTAACTGCTTCACTGATCTATTTCTTCTTCAGATGGTAGTGCAAATATCCATTCTCTTTGCAAGCTGCCGTATTCACCTAGCATATCCAGAACACATGTATCTGGATGAACTCCATTGTTCAGACTTTGTCAAAATGCTCCTTCCATACTTTCAGCACCTCTTTGATATGTATTGCCAGTTCACTGGTAGCCTTTTTTACAACTTGCTTTGTTGGCCTGACTGTATTTCCATACAACTTAATCTTTTTGTATATTGTTTTCATATCTTGTTTTCTGGATGCCTCCTCTTGTTGTTGAGCTTCAACTTCCCAACACCATTGTTTTTCCAATTTTTGTAATTTATTCAGCATTTTGTGTAATACTTCTAGTTCTTCCACCTTCCCAGCAGTCTTGGCCTGTTTACACTTTTACTGTGATATTCTTGTTTTGTTGCTTGTCCAGATTTTCCTTGTTTGCTTATGACTTCCAGTGATTTCCTCCTCTATGTTTTGTATTGTTTCCTTGAATATTTCCCATCCAGTCTGCAGTGAGATTTTATCATCATTGCAGATTCATGTCTTGAAAGGCACTCCAAGCATCACCTTTGTATGCCTTCCTCATAGAGCTAGTCTTTAACTTAACAAGGCAGAATTAAGCTCCAGTTGTGCCCATCTTTTTTCTTGGACTTTAACAATCTTTCCCATTTGTAATCATTGCCTTGCTTAGCCTTTCTGCGGACTGACAGCCAACAGTGACTGTCTATGGTTTTTGTTGGTAACATAGCCAGTCTGGTTCTGATTTGACTATCTGGTCAGTTCTGTGTAGCCTTGCACATGTCTTTGTGCATGACTTTGAAGAAACCAAGTGTCACCAATAATCGAATCATGTATCTCACAACAAGTTAACTTTTTCCCATTATTGTTTGCCATCATGATGCTGCATAGTCTGACATAATTAATTTGTTTAGCATGTCCACTACCAATCTTTGCATTCATATATCTCATTACTAGGACCATATCATGATCAGAAATCTCATCTACAGTACCGTCTAGTTGCTGATAAAATCCATCCTCTTCTGGTACGTAACAGAACAACACAGTTACACACAGTTTACAGTGAACAGTAACAAACAATCTTATGGCAATACCCTTAGATCAGTAATTTTTAAACCACCAGTTGGTACCCAGTATTGGGTCACAAACCTTCAGGCACTGGGTTGCAGTGCCCTCTGCTGCTGCCACCGAAAGACTGGAATGCATTGTTCGACAGGTCACAGACAAATATGATTTTTTTCAAGTGGCTCCCAAGAAAAAGTTTGAAAGCCACTAGCTTAGACATCACTTTCCAGCAGTTCATTGAACTGTTTTCTTGTCCACTGCTATTGCAATCCCTATTTCTAAGTTTTATTTGAATCGCCAGAGTAAAAGAAAGTGTAATTTCGAACTGTCAACTCTCCTGTTTTCAACTAATGTGTCTCTTGTATAGTGATAAAAGGGACTTATAACTTCCTTAACTCCTCTCCTAGGCACTCAGTCTGGCCTGGAGCAAACAGAGCTCTAAGATTCCAACTTATCATATGTGTAATATGGTTAGCTATTTTTTCAAATCCATCAGAATTTCTATTTGTTAGGTCTGATGTGTCTCGGTCAAAATCTGTGTAAATCCATTTGATTTCCTGCATTATTTTTCTAAAAAATGCGTTTTGGATAGAATGACTTTTTAGACCAATCTACCCTATCCAGTTTATGAGAATACTATGGGATAGCTCCTCCTGAAACTGGTATCAGCAATTCCATCCTAGTCTGTTTTTCTTTTGAGGTTTATGAGTTTGGGCCACTAAGATTTGAATCCAAGAGTATTTCTTCCCTGATATAGACTTGCTTGAAGACACTAAGAAAGCTCTGACTTCCCTACTTTGAAACCAAAGTTTTCCTTTTCCTAGGTACTGCTGGGACACAGGATCTTACTCTATTGGTGCCACTCTTCTGGGTTTCCTCAAGACAGGCTACCTGCATCCACTTCTCATAGGATGCTCCTCTATGCCATTGTATCTTAGCACAAGATTTTTTACTCAGACTTGCAGTAAATGCCCAGGATACAAATTGGTTACATGTTGGAAAAGAAACAATTGATAAAAAGTCAAAATGAAGCAGCAGTGACACTGTAGAACAAGTAGCATCTTAGGTGTAGCTTATGTAGGACGCTTGATCCACTGCTGATAGTTCCATCAAGTATGAGTTTAAAAGGAGATGTGCGTTGGCCATCAGGGCCGCACAGAAAGTAACAGAATTATGGACTGATAATTTGATAAACGTTACATTTGTTTATCAACCCTCATACTAATAGTATTATTGTATGGTCTGGAAGCAGCAGCATTAAATGAACAGACATCAGAAGGCTTTTGACTGAGATACATCAGGCCTGACAAACAAATTCTCATGGATTTGAGAAAATAGCTAACCATATTACACATATGATAAGTTGGAATCTTAGAGCTCTGTTTGCTCCAGGCCAGACTGAGTGCCTAGGAGAGGAGTTAAGGAAGTTATAAGTTCCTTTTATCACTATACAAGAGACACATTAGTTGAAAACAGGAGAGTTGACAGTTCGAAATTACACTTTCTTTTACTCTGGCGATTCAAATAAAACTTAGAAATAGGGATTGCAATAGCAGTGGACAAGAAAACAGTTCAATGAACTGCTGGAAAGTGATGTCTAAGCTAGTGGCTTTCAAACTTTTTCTTGGGAGCCACTTGAAAAAAATCATTTATGTCTGTGACCTGTCGAACAATGCATTCCAGTCTTTCGGTGGCAGCAGCAGGTATTAGAGATGAGACTTCTTTGGAAGATGGCAGATGAAAAGAAAAATGATTCTATGCCCTGGTCTACATGTACTATGGTTTTCAGTGGCAGTTGAAGGGAGATATGTAAGTTACTTAAAATAACTTGCATATCTCCCTTCAACTGCCTAATGCCTACTTACCATGATATTTGCATTGTGCTAAGTAGAAGGGACATGCCCTCCCTTAGGCTCAGTGCTACTTCACATGAGGGAGTGGAGTTACTTGATCAATTTCCTGATCAACTGAGCAGGTCTTTAGAGACCCCTCAAACGAATTAGTAAGTTCAAACCAATGGCACCAAATTTGCCACTGCCAGTATAGACCTGCCCAAGGATAAATTAAGAAGCTGGAAGGGAAGTAACATGCGAAATCAGTGTTCAGGATTGTCCCAGATCAAAAAGATTATGATGGCGGTGACACTATAGAAGACAGAATGCCAAAGAAAATAATGTAAACACAATCAAGGTCAGGTTGGCCTACAGGCCAACTACTGGGTTGGTGGGACATTGTATGGAGGGTCATGATACTGGGCTGAACAGAGGAACAAATTGGGAAGAGGAATCAATGTCAGTGCTCCACTCCTCACCATGTCTGGAAAGAGGGTTCAGAATGAATAGACAACTTTACCATTACTTTTTATTTCGATAGTCTTATTAAACTGTGATGGCTTTTTGATCTTATATAATTTATATTATGTAAAAAACAGAACATGGAATGGGAACTTCTGAAGTTTTACAAAATGGAGGTAATAAAAGTAAATATATATGATTTTCGGTATACGTAACAAATTTTGCCTTGACTGGCATTTCTCATAATAAACATATTTACCTTTAATGCTAGGATTCGGTTTGCTAGAACAATGGATGCTAAAGACAGCTGGTAGGATTATGTAGCTAAACAGACAGTTATTGGCTCATTTATACTATGTGTTAAACAGTGCTTTATACAGCTAGTATAACAATGCTTGTTTTACTTGAAGTATCTTTTAATGCACAGGCTCCTCCTGGAAGCATGTGTATGAATTATCAGTGTTAATTCAATGGGAAGCATTTGCACTTGCATTTGACCGAAAGAAGAGAGTCCATCCAAAGAAAAGAGAAAGAATTCAAAGGGTGCAAAATGGACTTTCCTCAAATGAAGAGTTATGGATCAGTAGGACTCCATCTTGACTAACAAGGGTGGACCACTTGGAGTATATCTGATTGGATGGAAAATATTAAAATAGTGTGAATTAAGGATAAAAAGACCTAATTCTGTTCTAATTCCATTGGTGTAAATCCAGAGTAACCCCAGTTACTTAAATGAAGCTACTCCTGATTTACAGGAGTGTGACTGAAAACAGGATCCCAGATCATTTGGTTTTATGATGCATTATTTAACCTATTTTTAACAGCACTATCTAAATTTTGTTTAAATACAGAATTCTGAACTTACCTTAGTTAATTTATTTTTTTTAAAAAAGTAGGTTTTAAAAATACAGTGTTACAATACAGAAATTGGATTTCTACCCCTACAGCACTCTTTTCTATGGAAACGGCCAGCAACAGCTGAAATTCAGTTTCAGCTGCTACTGGCCAGATCTGCTTCCATGGAAACAGATGTCGCATGGGCAAAAATAAGTTAGCAGCTTTCAAGACATATATTTAAAAACAAATCTTCCCCTTATCTTAAGTCCACCCAACTACCATTTCTGCAGAAACTGGATGGAAAAAGGCTGCCAGCATCTGAGAGACGCTTGTCAATTTCAACTGCAGACTGCCTGCTGAGCAAGAAAGCGCTGGCTTGCAAAACACAGCCACAATATTTAGGAACAACTAAATTTTTGAGATGGGATGGGGAGGAGATAAAGTGGTAAGGAGAAGATTATTATTTTCCTGCCTTTTTTCCTTTTGATGAATGCAACACTTCTAATCCTGACAAATAGCCTGGCCACCGACCTGCATAGCTAGAACATTTTCTATTCAACCAGATGCCTTATTAACTAATCAATAGTTGATCATGAAGCCAAATGCCACAGCATAAGACATTCTATTCACATTTCAGTAGTTCTGCCAGCTTCTTTGGTAAATACATATAGAGGCAACAATTTATTGCAGTGTATGCTAGTTCAGATTATTTTTTGCCAACCGCTTTCTGGACACATGTGTGTTCAGTGTTTGAGCCATTCTGCTTTCTAATTTGTTCTTTTCTGTAAGAACAGATTTACCAGCATTTGTATTTAAGTATAAGCCTTTCGGCTAACAGTCTCTGTAGAGTTGCCTATATTAGATTGGTTTATTGGAATATTCAGACTTAGGGGTTTGGGGTTTTTTGTTTGTTTTTTTTGTTTGATCACCTTATAAACATCACAGTCTCCGCAGGGTATATTTTGTAGGCTAACTATTTTGGGAATTATTATACCACCCAGGTGCTAGCCTATTTAGCAGAAGAATGGTCATATGCTACAGTTTCCAATTCTTTTTTACATTCTTCACTTGTTTGAGCTAGACGATGAATGCATCCTACTAGGACAATCAATTCCTCTTCCCCATTAGGTCATTTTTAGCTTATACGCATTCCTGATTACTCTGCCCAGCATTTGTTTTAGAAACCAATTCAATTTAATTGATTTTGTCATGGTGTCAAATTCTGCCTGAGGTGCATCTGTAGAAAACAGCTTAGAATAACTGCTCTTTTTAATGGCCTTCTGGTTCTTTGTTGCTTTCCCAACGAGAGAGGTATCTGTTGGTGGAGTCCTCCTGGCAGCAGGTGAGAGCAGCAGGAAGTGGTGGCTCATCTGTGTAGCATCTGGGACATGAAGAGTTCATCAGGAACAGGAGGATTTCATCAATAGCACGCATGTGGAAACATCCAGGATGGAGGATGCTAGCTGACTGTAGTGACACCAGAGGAGAAAGAACTGACTGCTCTTTGGGGAGATGACTGGTTGTTGGCCACTATGACATAAAACAGCATGCCACCTACACTCGCTCACCCCACCAGTACCCAATCCATTACAGTCAATGACCAATATGCGGTACTGACAACTGGAGGTGAGGAGCAGATGTCAACAGCTGAACAGCAGGAGCCACTGCTCAGAGGCTCACACCTACCACACCCAAAAGGTAGTAGAATTAGGGTTGTAAGGGAATGGAAGCTTCCATCTTCCATTCTGACATGATTTCCTTGGAGGTGTGCTGCTTGCCTGAAGCTTGCAATTGAGACATTATGAAAATGTTGCTCAGGCTTATCCACCTCTCTGATCACTACCCCATGTTGCTCATCCACATAAGACTAATAATATTGCCAAGTACAATGCTGAGCAGATTAAGTCATGACTACAGGGCTTTGCGGATGAAAATGAAGGAGTTTGGTATGAGTTGTGTTCTCATCCATCCATTCCCCCTCATTGAATTTAATGGCACCATCAAGGTCATACACACCCTGAAGTGAAGAAGAATGCATTATGACGCAGTTGGTATTAACAGATGGGCTTCAACTTCCTCAATAAGGAGAGCTGTTCCAGGAAGGAGGACTGCTGGGAAGAAATGTGGTTCACCTGATCAAGAAGGGGAAGAACATCTCTGAGAGCTAACTCGTTAGTCTAGTGAAGATGCCTTTAAATAAGGCTCAGAGCAGACAGGTGACAAAAGTCCACAGGTATACATAAAAAGGTGATCTCAGGGAACTTGATGTTTTGGGGACAGAAAATTACAGTAGGGTCAAAGAAGCAGTAAGAGGGATGTCAGTGGAGGAATTTGCTCAACATTTTAGAGGCCTATACACAAACACGGGGAACTAACATTAATGACTGGAAGTATTACATAAGCTAACATTACTTAATTGGCATCAGAGATTTGATGGGACAAATTTCACAAGTGAAATATTGGTGCAGAGGGGTATGGCTTAATCAGGAAGAACAAGCAAAGAAAAAAGAGAGGATGTGTTGCATTACACATAAAAAATGTATACACTTGTTCTGAGGTCCAGAAGGAGGGGAGAGGCAAACCAGTTGAAAGCTTCTAGGTCACCAGTTTCTCCACCTATTTACCACTATGGGCTGCATATGCAGCTCTTGTGTGTTATGTGAGCTGAATCCACACAAGATGCATATTACCTGTATGGCCCTACAGCTGTCACATGGGCCACAGCAGTGTGCTGTCTGAGCTGCAAGCAGTCCATGGACTGCAGACTGAGAGCCACTGCTCTAGGCCAACGTAAAAGGAGTAAGAAAAAAAAAAAAAAAAAAAAAAAAAGCCATAAGATCATGGTAGAAGGTCTACAATAGACCACCAAATCAGGAAGAGGAGATAGATGAGACATTTCTAGAACAAACAGAATAGTCAAAATACAAGATCTGTTAATAATAGGGAACTGAACTTCCCAGATAGCTATTGCAAAAGTAATATGGCAATATACAACTTCCACCACATTCTTGAAATATATTGGGGACAACTTTTTGTTTCAGAAGGTAGTGGAAGGAATCAGAGAAAAAACATTTTAGACTTAATTCTGATCATTAGGGAGGAACTGGCAGTGAACATGAAGTGGAAAGTACTTTGGGTAAAAACGATCATGAAATGATAAGATTTAAGATCCAAAAGGGCATCTGTATTAGTCTAGTTCAGTAAAGCAAACAAGGTGTCCTGTGGCACTTAAATACTAACAAATATATTTATTGCACAAGCTTTCATGGGAGAACATCTCACTTTGTGAGACACTTTGAAGATAGGGGAACTTACAGAATGGGAGGAAATAAATGCAGGGATGTGTAAGTCATGGCAACAGGTCATACTGTAACAGCAAATCAAAACAGTTGTTAACATTCAAACCCTGAGGAACAGCATACAGAGGGAGATGAGGTCAAATCATCTGTTGTAACGTGAAAAAAATCCATTCCATTTTTCTCTCATTACACTAGGCCAGTGGTTTCCAACCTGTGGTCCGGGGACCTCCAGGCGTCCATGGACATGTTGCAGGGAGTCCACGGAGGCTCTCCCTACTAGGGCCAGAATCCAGCTACAGCCCTGATGCTCCCCACCAGGGCTACCTTTCCAATCCTGTGGTCGGATCCTGGCAGGGGGATAGGGTTGTGGCTGCTCCCTGGCACGGGCACGGGCACGGGCAGGGGCCATAGTTGCTGCAGCTTGGCTCTCCAGCAGTGCGGGCCATGGTGATGGCAGCACTGCTCAGTGGCACCACCAGAGTGACGTGGGCCAGAGTCTGCCCATGTGGGCCAGATTCCATAATCAGCCAGGAGGACTGCAAACATTTTTTTTGTTAAAAAGGGGTCCCCAGGCTGAAAAAGGAACGGGAACCACTGCACTAGGCGATTTGACCTTATCTCCCTCCGCATGCTGCTCCCAGTGTTTAAATCAAATCAAATCAAATCATAGGGCTGGAAGGGACCTCATCAAATCATCAAGTCCAACCCCCTGGGAATTGAACCCAGGACCTTCTGCCTGTTAAGCAGAGGTGTTAGCCACTGAGCCACCCTGCTGGTGGTCATCTTTACAACTGTTTTGATTTGCAGTTACAGTGGGACCTGTTCCCATGACTTTCAAGTCCCTGCATTTATTTCCTCCCATTCCATAAGTTCCCCCACCTCCAAAGCATCTGATGAAGTGGGATTTTCTCTATGAAAGCTCATGCAATAAATACATGTTAGTCTTTAAGTGTCACAGGACGCCTTTTTTGATAGATTTAATTATTCTAAAGAAAGAAAGGAGTGAGAGCAGCAGACTAAGGGTATATCTACAATGACGGCTGCAATTTCACCGCCATCAATTTGCCCATCTGGGATCAGTTTGAGGCAAGTATGAACTTGTTGTGCTACTTCCAGCAGTTGGCGCTGGAAGTCTTGGGGGTTGGGGGAGAGGGGGGGTAGGGAAAGGCCGACCGCAAGGGACTTGTGGTCAGGTTTCCTTAATGTGTAGCGGCGGCTTTAAACTTTGTGGTTAGTTACACAAGGAATTTTGTATTCCTTGCATAACCGGCAGTTGACTGCTGCCGAATTTGCCCTAAGTATAGACTAGGACCAGGGCTCAGATGATGAACTTAAAAAAAGTGAACAGTCTTTAACAACTCAGAGAACTGGTTGCTAAGGCTCCTTAGAACAAAAATCTGACAATCTAAGAGATAAAGAAGTTCAGAAGAGCTTGCAGTTTCTTAAAGCAAAAATATTAAAGGCACAAGTGCAAACTATTCTGATGTGAAGGAAATGAAGAAAGAGTAATAAGAGGCCAATATGGCTCCCTCAAAAACTCTTTAATGACCTGAAAATCAAAAAGGAATCTACAAAGTAAAAACATGGGCATATTGCTAAGGAAGAATACAGAAGAAAAGCACAGCCATGCAGGTGTAACATGAGAAAGACAAAACAACAAATTGAGGTATGTCTAGCAAGGGGCATAACAGACAAGAAAGAACAAGAGAAAGACAAAAGTGAAGTGTAGGCCCTCTACTTAGTGGGGGAGGAGAGCTGATAACTGACAGCATCAAGAAAGCTGAAGTGCTTTGGTTCTCACTAATAAGGTTAATAATAAACAGATACTCAATGCAATAAATATTATCAACAGGTAAGAAATAAAGCCAAAATAGGGAAAGAAGAGGTTGAAGACTATTTAGATAAATTAGATGTATTAAAGTCAACAGGGTCTGATAAAATTGACCCTAGAGTGCTTAAAGAATTAGCTGAAGCAATCTTAGAATTGTTAATAATTATCCTGGAGGACTCCAGGATGACAGGTGAGGGCTCAAAGACTGTGTCTGCATTGGCAAATTAGTCTGGACTAGGGAAGCTTAGTCCAGACAAATTTAGCCCTTGGCCACACTAAGCTTTGCCTAGTTCAAAGTAAGAAATTTCTTAGTTCAAACTAGACAAAGCTTAATCTCAACTAATTAGTACCAAGCATACTTCAGATTTCTGCACTTAGTTCAAACTAAGCATGGGCAAGACCCAAACAAAGGCTTAGCTCAAACTTAAAATGTTTGAATTAAGCCATTAGTTTAAACTAATCACACATTCTAGTTCAAACTAAAATGCATGGTTAGTTCGAACTAAAAAGTCCGGGGTTAGTTCAAACTAGCCCAAGGTAAGTTCATACTAACCTCAGACTTCTTCGGCTAATGTAGACATGGCCAAACCTACCTATATTCAAAAAGAGGAACCAAGAGAAACCAGTGGGCTTGACTTATACATCAGTCAAGCTCACTTTCATACCAGAAAAGTTACTTGGATGAATTTGCAAACAATCATTTTTGAAGCATCTAGAGGATAACAGGGTTAAAAGAAATAGCCAGCATTGATATGTTAAGAACAAATCATGCCAGATCAATCTAATTGCTTTCTTTGTCAGGGTTACTGACTGGAAGGGTGGCGGGAAGCAGGAGACAAGTTATATCTTGGTTTCTGTAAGTCTTTTGACACAGTCTCATATGACATTCTCATAAACAAACAAAGGACATTTGGTTTGGATGTAATTTCTATAAGGTTGAAAGTTTCTACTAGTTGAAAGACTAGATAGAGTAGTTACCAATGCTTCCTATTCAGACTGTGGGGTAGGGGTGGGGGGCATCTCTAATGGTATTCCAACACGAGTCAGTTCTGTTTCTGATACTTTACAATATTTTCATTAATAACTTGGATAATGTAGAAGAGAATATACTTATATAATAAGCAGCTGACACAAATATGGGGGTGGGCTTTCAAGCATGTTGAGGAGAGTATGAGAATTCAAAAGAATTTAGGCAAATTGAAGAATGGATCTGAAATCAACAGGATGAAATTCAATAAAGTGCAAAGTACTATATTTAGGAAGGAAAAATCAAATGCACAAGTACAAAACAGGGAATACCTAGCTAGGCAGCAGTACTGTAAAAAAGGATCTGTGTTATAATGGTAACAAATTCAGTATAACTCAATGTGATGCAGTTGCAAAAAAGACAGCTTATATTCTGTGGTGCATTAAAAGGAATGTCCAGTGTAAGACAAAGGAGGTAATTGTCCTATTTCATATTGGTGAGACCTTTGTAAATTAAGGGCTGTTATAAAGAGGACTGTGATCAATTCCTGTCCATACCACCTGAAAGTAGGACAAGAAGTAATGGGCTATGTGCGTAGCAAGGGAGATTTAGGTCAGAGATGAGGAAAAACACAACTATAGAGGCAGTTAAATTCTGGGTAGTAGGCTTCTGAAGGAAGTTGCAGAATCCCCATCACCAGAGGTTTTTCAGAGAAGAGTGGATAAACACTTGTCAAGGATGCTGTTGATTTACTTGGTCCCACCCACACAGGGGGCTGGAATTTACTGATCCCTCAAGGTCCCTTCCAGCCCTACATTTCTGTGATTCTATGTTGGTGCTTGTGCATCCAACTGTAAACTCTCATGTGTCAGTTTGTTTGGTACATAGGAGTGTTTGAATTGCATCATTCTGCTGACTGATGGTGAATGTGTGTTCAGAGACTGTTTATACAATAATGATATTTAGGGTTTGGTTTTAAAACAGTGTTTGATGTATACCTGGATTTATTTAATATTTTTGCTATTGTTATAATTATCTTTCTAGTACAGTGGAAAAAATCATTGCATACACAATTAGGATATATTATGATATATTGAAAATATTGGGTAATTAAAAACAGAGATGAGTTTTATGCATCAGAATTCATAATCCATCTTGCATTAAAAATGAGAGGAGTACTGTTCATTTGTTTGACAAGCAGCAATTTCAAATCAATGATACAACAGTGGATTACAGTGACTAGCCAGCAACCTCCTCCTTCATATTATCAAGTCATTTACATTCAAAGAATGACAGATTGAACGTAGACAGCCTTAATTACCAAATTAACTTTTAAACAGCTTATAATCAATATGTTTGGCATTAGAAGTAACAACAGACAGAATAGGATGAAATAGTAAGAAATTAAGCATGTAAACTATTTACAGAAAGACTGTTCTCAGACACTACTGTATATGCAACTAATAGAAGACAATCTTATCACAATAAAAGTTGCAAGCCACAAAACTCAAAATTTGTACACAAGCAAGCAAATAAGCAGAAGCCACACCATTCCTTCAGACAACATAGGTGAGAAATGGAAACATTAGTAATCTCCTCTTATTACCACAATATCTGCTTCTGTCATACTATATCAAGAATTTTTGCAAAATTAAAAGTCTCCTACTGCTGAATTACCTCCTGTGCTACCATGATTCTTTAAGTTTGTTAGAGAACATAGTTGGAGCCCTACGCAGATACAAAACTTGTGCCTGCATCCTATCTGTGATCCACAAAAATGATCTATGGTTATAAAGCAGCTATCTGTAGATTTGCCAGGCTTTAAATATAAAATTTGGATCTGCATCTATATGCAATCTGCAAAAAATGGTTTGCAGATATCTGTAGATATAAAGCGGGTATCTGAAGATTTGCAAGGCTCTAGATACAGGATTTCTCACTAACTTACAGGAAAACATCACCAACTGATTAGACTACTGTCAAATCTTTTAACCTTATTACTGCTTTAGATCGCCATGTCTTGGGAGAGCCCACCTTGTTCCCTCCAAACCCAACTGCTCATGGATTCTCTTCATCCCCAGAGCTGTGGGGTTGTAAGACGTGTAGGTGCGGACGGAGGGCTGTGTTTCTTGACTGGGAAATTCCTCTTCTTCATGCTCCTTGTGATCCCCTGCTCCAAACCCAGCTCTTTGGATTTGGAACAATAAGACAATCCATCCTTCAGCAATGGGACTCACATTTTTTCCTATCTTTGTTCAAGTGATAAGCTTATAAGATGCTATGCTCTGAGTTTTGCAAATAAACTGCTTACAAAATAATTTAAAAAACACATTGTGGCATAAAGGTTAAAGGAGATTATTTCTAATAAAGAAATTGTTTTTATTACCACCTTAAGAGTGAATGGCATGATAAAAAGTTGTGATTAAAAAAAAATTGTTTTGATCATCCAACAAGTCCTTCATTTTTAATTAGTCCATCAAATAAAGATGTTTCAGGAGCTCTTCTGAAAGTAGCCTCATAATTTGTCTTAGAAGGTAACAGGAATGATATTAACATATGCAACAGTGTAGAACAGAATTAAAGAAACCCTTTATTAGAGAAAGATCAGGATTTTCATGGGTGTTCAGCTAACAATAGTAAATATGAGAAGAGAAAAAAAATTAATAAATGGGAAATCCACTTCTAAAATGTAGTTCTGCAAGTCTATAACTCTCTTCTGGTAGATATGTCAAATATACTAAAGAAATGAATAACCAATTTAACACAAAAAGTTCTTCCTATTACATTTCATTACTGAGGACAACATGCCTGATATGGTGAATATCAAGAGGACCTCTACCCTATAAACCTTTCAAGGATAGAAAAGGCCTCAGCTTGGATAACTTTTTATGGGCATTTTGGATATTTTTAAAGACACTAGTTTTCATTTTTTCCTATGAGTGTCTCATTAAAATAGTAAGATCTTTCTGAAGGGAATTTAATTGTTAATGGTTTACAGATTGTTGTAATAAGCCATAAATTTAGTGTTTCTATTCAGTTCATGATTTTTGTGTCTAGCAAAGTAGTTTTTAAGACAAATAGTTCTTGAGACACATGATTCCCCCATCTTCAAAGCATCTGATGAAGTGGGATGTTCTCCCATGAAAGCTCATGCAAAAAAATTAATTTGTTAGTCTTTAAGTGCCACAGAACTCCGTTTGCTTGTTTTACTGAACTAATCTAATGCGGCTACTTTTTTGGATCATAGATCCCAGAGTCATCACTTGCCACTAGGACTTGTCCACGGACATCCATGCTGTCCATCCATGCTCTAATCAACTGACCAAATGACTTCTTATAAAACTATTTATTTGTTTTAACAGTTTACAAAAAGGTTTATTGGCAGTATTTAACAGAGAAGATAACTTTTCAGTGCCTTATTTTTTGTCAATTCATGATTTTATTATATTTTCTTAAATATGGTAGACACAAGTTTTGTTTTCAAATAAGATATTTAGATTGTCTTTCAATAATTCTTCTCAACCAAATACATCATGCAGCAAGAGTCAATCTTTAATAATTTTGTCATTTATAATCACAAAATCACAAAATAAAAATGACCACACTACAATGTGCAGGTAATGATTTATAATTGTTTCATCGCTATTTGATGGCATTGTGTTGTTTCAAGAAATTATCAAGCTAATGCCATATCAAGTGTTACATCTTGTTATTCAATGAAAAGAATGTGGTTAAAATATAGTGCTCGATCATAGAATCATAGAAACTGGAAAAGACCATGAGAGGTCATTTGAGTCCAGTCCCCTGCACTCATGGCAGGACCAAGTACCCTCTTAAACCATCCCTGACAGGTGTTTGTCTAACCTGCTCTTAAAAACTTCTAGTTACAGAGATTCCACAACCTGCCTAGGTAACTTATTCCACTGGTTAATCACACTGACAGTTAGGAATTTTTCACTAATGTCCAACCTAAACCTCCTTTGCTGTAATTCAAACCCACTGATTCTTGTCCTATCATTGGTGGTTAAAGAGAATAATTTTTCTCCCCCCTCCTTGTAAAAACGTTTTAAGTACTTGAAATCATGTCTCTCTCTCTCTGTCTTCTCTTTTCCAGAATAAACAAACCCAGCTCTTTCAATCTTCCTTCAAAAGTCAACTGCTCCAGATCTTTAATCATTCTTGTTACTCTTCTCTGAGCTATCTCCATTCTGACCACATCTTTTCTGAAATGAGGCACCCAGAACTGGACACAATACTCCAGTTGAGGCCTAATCAGCATGGAGTAAAGCAGAAAAATTACTTTTCAAGTCTTATTCACAATACTCATATTAATACATCCCAGAACAGTGTGTGCTTGCCTCTCTCTCACTTTTTTTTTTTTTTGCACAACAATGTTGCACTGCTGACTCATATTTAGCTTGTGGTCCACTATGACACCCAGATCCTTTTCTGCAGTACTCTTTGCTAGGCAGTCATTCCCCATTTTCTATGTGTGCAATGGATGGTTCTTTCCTAAGTGGAGTACTTTGCATTTGTCTTTACTGAATTTCATTCTGTCTACCTCAGACCATTTCATCTGTTTGTCCAAATCATTTTGAATTGTGATCCTATCCTCCAAAGCACTTGCAACCTCTCCCAGCTTGGTACTATCCGCAAACTTTTTAAGTGTACTCTCTATGCTATCATCTAAATCATTATGCAAATATTGGACAGACCTGAACCCACAACAATTCCTGTGATACCCCCCTTGCTATGGCCTTTCAACGTTACTGTGAACTGTTCATAACTACTCTCCAGGGGCGGTTATCCAAACAATTTTGCACCCATCTTATAGCAGCTCCTTCTAGATTGCACTTTTGTAACCTGTTAATGAGAAGGTGATGAGAGACCGGATCAAACGCCTTACCAAAGTCTAGATATACCACATCTACTGCTTCCCCTCTATCCACAAGGCTTGTCACCCTGTCATAGAAAGCTATCAGATTTGACAAATCCATGCTGACTATCACTTCATACCTTATTCTCTTTTAGATGTTTGCTAGTTAACCAACATTTACCACTCTTCATATTTTTCAAATTTATTATTCAGCACCATTTCTGTACATTATTTTTGAAGTATGCTTAGCTCTCAATTTTTTGACATTTTTCTTAAGTACTTATTTCTAAGGACATTCTGACTCACGTTTTAAAAGTAAAAATAGGGTCCTTATTGGTTGAGTATTAAAAACTTCTCCCTGCTTCATTATGTAAATTGTCCATATTCCAAATTCCTATGCAGTGGCTGTCTTACCAACTTTCAGAGGAAGTGCAGGACTGTTTGGAAAGCTAGTAAAATATATCCACAGTTGCACACACATCAAATACAGAAAAAACTGAAAAGGAAAAATACTTTTACATAGGAATGTCTTAGAAAACCTTTCTTTCCTGTAGTTAACCTAACCAGTTCTTATCAATTTGCCCATCAAGCTTTATATATAAAGTAAAAATATGGGACTGCCTAGTGACACAAACATGGCAAATTTTATCCACAGGATGCTCAGTGATTCAAAACTTTTTAATTTTTCTAGTAATCCACCTGAAAGTGTGACAGACGTGAGATCCTAGAACCATGGAAACTTCAAAGGATGTGCCTGATACTATGGGCACAGGGATTAATGACAAGCTTTTATCTATATATCTTATAGGCATCTTTATGAAGTAGGAATTTTTTTTCTGGGCTCCATCAGGAACTACAACTGTAGGGGTAATTACTCCAAATCTTAGGACAGGAAAACACTTCAGGAAAGTATCACTCTCTGGGGCGGAATTGCTTTTGCATATACAAATTTAGATAAGCTTCATGAAGCACAGCAGACAAAGAACAGGCTTTTGTTAAAAAGGAAGAGGCTGTATTGAGTCAGAGACCTTCATTTTGATCCTTGAATTGACATAACATTGTAAACAAGGCAGCAAACCTACCAGAGTCTCCTTGTAGAAGCTGGATGATACCTGTAGCCCAATGATATTCAGACTGAGGCTTGTGAGCCACATGTGGCTCTTTAATCTGTCCCCTGTGGTTCTTCACAGCACATGATATTAAAACACTGTGATTTAACTATTAACCATAAGCAAGCAGGATGCTTTTACTATGTTTTTAACCAATTGTAGCTGATAAAATAATAAAAGTTGGTCAACCAAATTCAGTATTTCCCCATCATACTATTTAAGTACAAATATATAGTAATATAACAAATGAGACAAGGAATTCAAACTACTGTGGTAGTTTGGGTAGTGCTGATTGCTCATTTGGCTCCTGAACCACTGAGGTCTGAGTACCACTGTTTACTGTTTTAGGCTATGTCTTCTCTGTAATGCTTTTCGGTGGCAGATTAGGAGCCTTGGGCCCTTCACACTGATGGGCCCCACTTGGGGCCGCAGCCCCCCTCCAGACTATGGCCTTGCCCTCTGTGGGAGGGCCAGCAGTTGGGGGCTGAGGCTAGGCCAGCTGATCGGCCCCCAGAACGGCCCACGCATGGGGTGGCACCAGACGCTGTGCTGTACTGCATAGCACAACAGTTGGCCCTGCCCCCAGGGATGGACCAAGCTGGCCCCAGGGTGGGGCAGGAGAGCAGAGCCCAGACTTTGGGCCAGCCTACCCTGTCTCCGGAGGCAGACAGGAGAGAATGCGGAGCCCAGCCTCTGGCACAGGATGGATCCATTCTTGCCCAGCGCTGCATGATGGAGGGCCCCCCCTCATTGTGTGGGCCACTGGGCACAGGTCCCATAGGTCCATGTGTTAATCTGCCCATGATGCTTTTGTTCTAAACAAATATATTTGTGCTCCGTGAAAGCTGGCTGCTCACAGATAAACACTGTCATTGTCTCTTGACAGAGAGCTAAGTGCAAGTGCTAGTTTGAGGTCAGACCTCCTGGGATAAACTCAAGAGATTTGCAGGGAGACGACAAGTTTAAATTCCTGATCTTGAAGAAGAAGGGCATAAGTCTTCATGCAGGAGAGGTGATAGCAAATGGTCGGAGACCTAATGGGTGCCCTTGAGAGGAGAAGTGGCACTTAACCTGTACCAGGCTAAAATCAAACTAACTAGTTTTTGGCTCTTTCTGGTGAAACAGCAAGGCAAGGAGTGGCTTCATTTCTCAACTGACAATCAAAATCCATTTCAAGAAAACAGATACTTAGACTTTCTTCTTTCATGCCTTCACTTTTAGTTCCAGCTCCCCATTTCCTTCTCATTCAGTCTCACATGCTCTCTCCTCATTCATCTCTTTGTCTCTCTTTCCCTTTTACAACTTTATCTTCTAAACATTCACGGACCTAGGATATGTCTACTCTGTGGAGCCTATACTGATATAGCTGAAGGGCCACAGCAATGCTCATGTAACCCCATGTACACACAGCCTACACTAACAAAAGAGATTTTTCAATCAGTGTGGGAACATGCTTCTCAAGCAATGGTATTTATACTGACAGAGGCATTCGTCCACCAATGTAACTGTCTCTAAACTGAGAGTTAGGTCAGCATAGCTATGTCAGTCAGGGGTACAGTTTTTTCATACCCCTGACTGACTAAATAAATTATGTCAAACTAAATTTTAAGTGCAGACCAGGCCTCAGACTCTCTGTTCTCACTCAACTTATTCACCATTTCTCTCCTCTCTCACAAGTCCTGCTGTCTTTCTCTCTCCGTGACACACACCGGCCTTTGCCTCAACCACTGCTCAGTCTACTTCTACTAAACTTTTCAATCACTCTGGTCTTTCCCTACATTCTCATTCTCCTTTTTCTCTTTCCCCACAACTCTTCTTTACCCAAGATTAAACTTTTACCCTCTCCCCCAATAAAAGCTCTCTTAGTCAAATCAATCCTCCCCATCAGAGCCAATTCCTCCTATAACTCCGTACCTAAGACATAGTCTACGCTTGCCACTCTTTGCGGCAGTAGTTGACGGGAGATACACCAGATATTTATCTCCCAACAATTTACTAATCCCTCGCTAAATACTAGGCTAAGCCAATGAGAAATGCCTTCTTGTCAGCTCACAGCGCAACTACAGTTGTAGGCATGGAGTTGCTATGGCGATTTCCAGAACAATTGAGTGGTTTCTCCACAGATCACTCAATCACACCCAGAAGATCATGCTGATGGCAGCGATTTTGCTGCTGTCAGTATAGACTAAGCCTAATTCAATTCATTGCTACTTATTCATCAGCTTATCCTTCAAGTAAATCAATTCACACGTACTGAATTAGTTCATGTATCCATTTACACTCAGCTCTCATTTAGCAGGTGCTCTTCAAAGCCATATGGACTAAAATCTTGTTCTAAATTAAAGCTAAGGTTCTGCACTCTGAAGGCCCTCATCTTTTGCTAGAAAGCCCAGGACACCACATGCTGTGCAGATATTAGACCAGATAGGTCTAGCGATAAAGCTCTCACTGAGACTAACAGAAATTTTTGATTTTTTCCCCACACCTCCAAAAATCTATTGGTACCACAAATGATCTCTTTTTGGTACATAATTTAATCTAGGTCAGGGGCGGCCAAATTTAAGGAACTCAAGAGCCACACAAGTTGATTATTAATCCTTCAAGAGCTGCACTGAGGCATATAGCCATATACTTTTACATACTAAATTGAGTTGCTGACGTTCGTCCGTGATCCACACTTTTTCATTCAAGAGCCACGTGTGGCTCCCAAGCCACAGTTTGGCCACACCTGATCTAGGGTATGGATTCACACTCACTGGAGAGGAGTTATTTTAATAATCCCTTTGCAGCCAGTGGAATTACTCACATGAATAAATGCACACTAAAGTCAGGGACTCACAACTTCCCTCTTTTCCAGCACTTGCTCTTTTACTTTGTGCTCTATGTTTTTCTCAGTTTAAATGTAAATCCAAAAATGCTTAAGTATACTTTCTGATGCACCTCAAACTCCATATAGTAAGGATGTCTTCTTGGACATAAATAGAAATAATCCTAATTTTTTTGTATTGCTGTTGTTTCCGTTGTGATGTTCAAAAGGGCTACCAGAAAGTAAAGAGTAAAAAAAAGGGCATTGCATTGTTTCAAAATCACAATACTTTTCAGAAACAAAATTTAACTTTGTGCTTTTATGGGCAGGATAACCACTCCAATAGCTAGGCCTGTAAAATCTCTAGGGCTTATTTCCATTTTGGAAATTATGCCACTTTTACAGAGAAAATGGGTCCAACTTGCAAAAGGGGTGCCAATGTTTTTGAAAAGCAAACAATGTTTAAACAGGATTATTTGATACCCCTTTCCAAAATTCAATCCTTTCATGTAATCAAGAATAGGGAAGGGTGCTTTGAAGTGTTGCATAGAGATTTGTATTAGCATTTCCAGTGTTTCATAACTAGGATGTGAAAATCTGCTCCAGATTCAAATTAGGTATAAATGGCCTTAAGGAATATTGGTTTTGTTATAAATTATGTATGTGCAACAACAGAATAAATGTAGAATAAGCTTTTGTATTTACACTCAGAAGTAGCTGTAAATTTAACAGCACTTAACCCACATTGTACAATCATTTTTAGTATTTTGAAAAACAAATAAAAACATATATACCCTTGTGAAAAGCACAGTCTGCAGGCACATAGTAAGTATATCACACAAGGCATACTATACATACATTACATATATATGTTTATGAGTGTATACATCACACATACATCCAACTGCAGAAATTCTTTGAGTTTTGGTAAACATACATAAGAAAAAGATGAGAAAAACCTTTTATCCAGTTTAGGATATACAGTTCTCTGGCTTAGATCATTTATATGAAAAGCTCTGCTTTTTATCTGAATTTCTATTATAAAAGTAAACTCATGTCCCCATTTTCAAATGTAAAGTGTTTAAGATTTTAAAAAAGCTGACACAGACATTCACCGTTAAAACACAAATGTAGTACCCCACCCACCATGGAAACATCAGCAGCATGGAACTGAGAGAAATTCAGATCCAAAATATTTTAGTTCTGTCCAAAATTTCCTCTCAGTCTATGGTTAAAAAAATAGTCATTATTATTATTTAGGATGTTGAGTCACAATGTAACCGGCAAACAAGCAACAGTTGCTCAGAATCTCCAAATCAGATGAGGCATGCCCAGTGCAAGTCTCTGGGGGTAATGATAAAGGTACATTTAAATTACTTTTGAAATCTCTCCGCATGGGGCTCACAAATGTTTTCCAGGGCATAAATATAAACATCCATCTTATGCTTACCACTCAAGACCCATAGGATCATTTTGACTGCAGAGGAATGCCAGAATATAGAGATACCATGGCTATGCTTCTATACTCAACATGCCAAGAGATCGGTGGTACAGAAGCTGATACACCACCCCTACATCACCGGAGGATTCTCATGATGCAGAGGGAATGCTTATGGAGCTAATTAGGATAGGATTACAGCTTCTTCAAGAATGGGTGAGTCAGGTCCCTTTAGGTCTTTAATCTATGGTCTTAATTTACCATTGCATTTTTGATTCTTTAACAGATTAGTCAGCATTTACTTTACTTGTTTTAGGAAAATATGTATTTTTGGTGTTACTGTTTATAATCTACAACTGCAGAAAAGCATACTTGCTTTTTTAAATTTTTACAGATGAAAATATATAGATATTGATTCCGATTCACACTGGTTTTATACTGGCATTAAAGTCAATAGAGTTACTCCCAATGTACACCAATGCGACTTAGATTAGAACCAAGCATTATATTAAAATATGTTCTATATTAAAATAGATATATTTTAAAATATATATCTATTAAAATATGTTCTAGTTTGAGTTTTATAGGCTAAAAGATATGTTAAAGATTTTAATCCCAAATTGATTCAAGGTTATTCTCTATGGATTTCCTTCTGTTTTTGGTGGAGGTGCAGTGGAGTGGGAAGGAGTGTAAACTTGTTATTTACTGTGTGGTGCATACTTTGAGGAGAAGCAAGGAAAAATCCCAGCTGTATTACTAATGACTTCAAGATAACAAAAATATGTACACTACCTTCACAAGAACCATTAACTGATATTTGCTATCTTGCAGGAAAAATGCTACCACTTCTTTGGAAGCATAAATCACCAGGGTTTGTTTGTTTATTTATTTAGGACCCAACACACTTTCAGCCAAATGCTATTGCAGCTTATGCTGAATGATTAAATTGGTCCATGGGGAGTTATTCATGACTACATGAGTCAGCCTCATAAATATTACGGGAGCCTAAAGTAGGTCCTGTTAACACTTCATTACAGAGTTTTTAGTGATATTACTGTGGAAATTCATTTAAAAGTTGTAAGCTTTCCTGCTATGACACCATTTTCTATGTAGCACATAACTAATTCTTTTTAAAAGGTACAAAATCAAACAGGATTACATTTATTTGGCCTGATTATGATTCGACTCCAACAGCAGAAGTCCAGAGAAGCTCCATGGAGATCAGGATCTAACTCATTTAATTCTGAGGGTGAAAAGAGCCCTTACATTATCTTTTTTCTTTCCTGTCCACAAGCAGCCCAGAACAGGGGAACATACCACAGTTCTTCAAACAACACTTATGATTCCTCTGTCTGTTGGCTGAACTGCTACACACTAATTCCAAAAAATCAGTCAGAAGAATCCTTTATTTATTTATTTAAAACAGCACTGGGAAATTTGAGACAAGAGAAGGAATTCCAACTATAGTACTGAAAGAATACCAAAAGCCCTTTGTACAAGATAGGTTTCACTGATAAGGATCAGCCCATATTCCCTCCATCCCATAGGTATCGACATACATGACAACCACCACTTATCAGATCATTTAAGTCACACATTGCCTGATAGTTACTGTTTTAAGTCACAGAAATTATAGCTGAAAACCAAAGAGAGAACATAAATCAATGAGGAACTACACCTACAGTTGTGAATAAAAATTTTTGCAGTATTTCTAGATGCTGCTTTTTGCATGCAGAAACATGAATGATTGTAGCATCAAGAACTCCTGCCATCATAAAAATTACACCATCGCAGAGCTGCCAGTTCCTCATTATCATGGTTCTGCCTAAGATGGCATCCAATACTAGGGGCTTTCCTCAAGAAAAGGTTTACAACTGAAAAAATCAAACAGCTCAGAACAGATCAAAACTGGTTTGAAATGGAGCAGTTTCATTAATGTCAATGCAACCAGTCTGATTTACACCTGCTGAGGATCTGGTCCAGTGGGTATTATATTCATATAGTTCACATCCTATCTCAGGCAGCTTGTTGCTTAGATGTTCGTCCAATACCGTAAAATCAGCACCTGAACTAATGATGAACCACTGTGGATAGAATGGAACATCCCGTCCCTGTTTGTCAACATTTATTAAGTAGCTGACTAGGAGGAAAATAAATGCAGGGAACTGTGAATCATGGGATCACATCAGACTGAAAGCAAATCAAAGGGTTTTAACTGATTGTCATATTCGGGGTAGGGAAGGAATTTTCCCCAAAGACAGATTGGCTAAGGCTTGTGGGGGAGGGTGTTCACCTTTCTCTCTATCACGGGGCACAACTCGGTTGCTGGTGGATTCTCTGTATTTTAAAGCCTTTAAACCATGACTTGAGGACTTGAGTTTATTCCTGGAATGGGTGGGTGAGATTTTTGTGGCCTGCATTGTGCAGGAGGTCAAGACTAGATGATCATATTGGTCCTTTCTGACCTTTAAGTCTGAGTCTATAAAATTGAATACTCAGATAGAAAGTATCCTCTGGATCAGCAATTCTCAACCACTGTGTCATGACGCAAAAGTGTGTCATGGCACAGTGGCTGAGTGTTGTGTGAAATCAGCCTGCTTCTGACAGCTTGACAAGAGCTGCAGCAACAGGCTTATTTTATGCTGCTGGCCCTTCAAGAGCTGAAGCTGCAGCAGCTCTCTGCAAGAGCTACTGCAGAATCAGCTATTTCATGAACTCAGGGGCTGCCAGTCAATCCTCCAGCTGCCAAAAATTCCTTTTATACAGAGATTTCTTTGGTGGTGGTGGGGAAACAGTGGCACATGTGTCACGCACATCTCTGACCTCTCCCAGCTGTGTCGCACAGTGAATGGGGCTGAGAACCCCTGCTCTGGATACTGTTGCCGTTCTCTTGCCCCCACCACCCTTCATGTGTGGGTTGGTTGGTTTCTTTCTTTTTGAGATGGGGAAAGGTTTGACTGGCATTTTCTAAGATTTTCTGAATATAGTTGCTAAAGGTGTTAGGGTCCCTCCAGACGTATTTTAGTCTTTCTTGCTTTCCAAACTAAATTGGCTTTTTGCTTTCCAAACAAAAATAAACAGTTTCAAAAGCCAGAATACCATTTTTCTACAAGGAAGTTCCGTAAAATTCACTTGCCTGTTCACTCATACCGGTAATTATTTTCCCCATAAGCCAAAAAAAAAAAAAATCTTTAATTTATTCCATCATCATCACCCTGGAAAGGTGACAAGGATATTTTATGTCAGGGCTAGTAATATTGATTGTTTTGGAAGCCTGCTGTAATGAAAAATAATGTTATGCCATGTTACAGCAGGAATTCAAAATAGCAGTTCCTTTCCTTTTTAGCTAATGATGCTTTAATTCAGTGTTTTTCAAACACAGGGTTGGGAGCCATAATGCCCACTGCTGCCACTGCCAAAAGACTGGAATGCACCGCTGAAAGTCATAATTGTTCAGTTGTGGGCATAAATTACTTTTTTCAACTGGGACCCGAGGAAAAAAGTTTGAAAATCACTACTATACTTGAGATTAGATGGCCTGAACCAAATCCCAACTGAGCTTCCAATTGATTTTAATGGACTTTGGATCAGTACCTTAGTCATTTGTACTTGTTCTGATAGGAGCAAGTTTATCTTATAATTTTTGCTTTAAAGAATGCATCACTTGCAATTTAGAAGACTTATTTGATGTATAATTCATGAATGTGCAAAAATGATGGCCTTTTTGGCTTGAACTGAATGAATGCTGTAGACTTGATATACATTTTTCAAGTTTATATGTGCTAAAAAGTCTACATACTTTAATGAGACAACAATAAGAAGAGAATCAGAACAATTTGATCCAGTAACAAAGCTAGAATTAACGCAGCATTCAAGTGGGTCTTGTTTACTGCTTACTACTTTTTCTAAAATAAACAAACATGACTTTCCAGTGAAGCCCCTTGTCGTCTGGCAAAACTATGCATCTCCTTTCCCTTTCTTATCCTGTTTATAAAACAATTAGAGATTTCATAACAGTCACAGGCTTCGAGGGCAAAAGAGAATATTAGATCATCTAGTCTGAACTCCTGTATATCTCAAGATCTTACATCTTACCCAGTTACCCCTGTATGGAGTCCAATGACTTGTGTTTGCCTAAACTGAGGCTGTCTACACTAGCACTTTTGTCAGTTGGAGCTGTGAAAAAACATAGCATTGACTGACGTAAGTTTCGCCAACAAAAGTGCTAGGGTGGGTTGGGGTGAGGGGGAGGCAAAGCGCTATGTCAGTGAGAGAGCATCTTTTGCCGACATGGCTACCACCGCTCTTTGGGGTGGCTACATGAGAGATCTTACAGTGTCTCTACTGTAGACAAATCCTAAGCATAGCTTCCAGAAAGACCTCCAGTTTTGATCCTAAGGTATCATGAAGTAAGAATCCACCACATTCCTTAGTGGTTTCTTCCACTGGTTCATCACACTCACTGTTGAAAATTTGAGCCCTATTTCCAGTTTGAATTTGTCTTACTTCAGCTTCTAGTTATTGGTTCCTGTTTCATCTTTCTCTGCTGGATTGAAAAAGCCCTATAGTAGCCAGGATTTTCTCTCTAGAAAAGTACTTCTACTCTGTAATCACGTGATCTCTCAATATTCTTTTTGATAAACTAAACAGATTGTTCTTTTAGATAAATTATACTAAACTTTGCACTGTAAGGTGTTTTCTCTAGTCTTTGAATCATTTGTGTAGCATTTTTTTTTCAGAGTCTCCAAATTCTCAACATTCTTTTAAAATGTGAACATCAGAACTGTATGTATTATTCGAATATCAGTCTAATCAATGCCATATACAGAGAAAAAATCATCTACCTACTCCTACTCATTTGCTAATATAGCCAATGAATGCATTATCCCTTTTTGCCATAGCTTCACTCTGGAGGATCATGTGGGGCCATACTCTCAGCTGAAGTAAAAAGTCATAGCTTCATTAACTTCAAAGGCATTATGACAATTTTCACAAATTAAGGACATGACCCATGTGATGTAATTTTTAAACAAAAATTTAACTCCATCCACAGACTTAGTAGCTTTAAAAGCTACAATTTGTCAATGTTTTAATTTAAGATGCTAGGAACACATGGCTCGTTGGGGAGGAACTATCTTTCTGTTCTATTCAGTCACCACTGTGGAAAACAATGTTCTTTAGAAGTCTGCCACAGGCTCCACTCACCAATGAATTGCCTCCTCTTGGTTGTTCTGGGGATTAGCTGGTTTCAGATCTGATGCCCCCACCTATCAGTTCCTTGCCCTGTGGTCTCTTTCTCTCCGACTTAGGGTGTTTGTTCTTCATGATTCAGCCCTCTGGCCAGCCGACTGTAGTTCTCCCCTTCCAGGGTAACAAAATCTCTCTGGACAACCATCCTATGTAGTCTGCATTCCACTGCCTGGGCAAAACCACTTTGTCAGTGGCTGGCAGGGGAACCTAGCCTGCCAGCTACTCGAGGTTCCAGCCTAGTGACCCTACAATGTGGGGGCTATTCAGTCCCCAACCTTGCTTCTCACTCATTGGGCTGTTTCCTGTTTCCCTTCCACAGGCCTTCTCCAGCCTTTTCTCATCAGGCTACAACATTCCCCCAGACCCAGGCTTCCAGGGTCCTCCTCTTTCCTGGTTTCCCTCCTTTCCTCTCTAATGCACACAAGAGGGCTGCAGGCTTCTTGCTGCAGTCGCTTCCGTTGCCAGTTTATCCTAGCTCAGCTCTTATCTGTTCAGTTGAGCTTCATTCACCAATTAGAGGCTGCTTCTTCAGCCTAATCTCTTAATGTGGGGCATATCACACTAACTGGCCCTTTCTGAACACCCTTAACTCTTTCAAGATTGGTGTGAGCTGACCACTTGGTCACAGAGCCATGAAGACTTCTTAATGTGTTGGTCTGTTCTTGGAAACAGAAGTTGTTTAAGAACAGACCAACAAATTTAGGACACTGGGGCTTTGTGATGGAATACATGAACTCAGGACAGAAGAGGTAAATGATGGAGATAAAAAAGACGAAGGCCAAGTAGGGGCAGTGAGTGTTTAGAGGACAGACAACAAAGACATTTGGAAAAGGAGAGGGTAAATAAAAGGATGGAGTAAGAAAGCAATTGGAAAGTCTTTATGTAAAAAGAAATCAAAAAGAGGTCTGAAAAGAAAGAAAATGTGTGAGGACAGATGATGAAGTGTTCAGTCCTGTCCACGTTTTTCTTGGATAAGATGTTAATAATTTAGGTTCTCAGAAGTGCAGAGGTGCAAACAAACATGAGTTGATAAAGATATGAACGGTGCTCTAGAAGAAGAGGTCTTCCTGAGTTCCACTGGCACTATGCTGCCATTAGCAGTGAGGGAAAAGACAGCCCCACAAAAGACTGTCAAGAGAGGTGATCCTTACAACCAAGAGACTCTTTTAGAAGAAGGGATAAGTATGTTTCCTGGACAGCCTTTCAAATATGATGTGGGAGATGACGGATCTTACAAAAATTAGTTACTATACTCTGTGTCCAATGCTTTTGGTGTGGCATCTGAAATCAGGCAGACAATGGACATATGTAATATTAATCTGCAGCAGTGAGGAATCAAATGCCAAACACCTCCTCACACAGGACTATTCCTGTTCATTATTCTAATGGATGTCAGAAAGCAGTGCACAGATACATCACTACTCTCAGTGATTCAGATGTGTTTATAAAGAACATTTTATACTTCAGCTATTTTTATTTAGTTTTAAAATCTATCTGAAGGATTTTAATTTGCTAGCATTTCTATGTTAAATCAACTGGGGAAGCAGTTGCCAATCATTTCATTGGTGAGCCCTGGCTCTCAGCATTATAGTTAATATTTTTAAATTTTATTAAAACTAATGTTAAAAGGACAGAATACGGAGTTTAAAGAAAGAATTTCTATACATCTGGGTATAATGTATGGATCATCCAAAAGTACAACGTTTTCTTTAAAAGTCATAGAATACAAAGAGTACATAATATCTACATAACAGACATGCCAACTCTCACAACTTTGGAGTAAAATTAAGTCTTACTCAGAAGGTCTTGCAATAGCACTCAAATGTCAGGATGTTTTCTTTACCCACAGCACGAATGTGTTTCCAGTCAAAGAAGAAATCTGAATTTACTCACCTGACATGCAACAGCTTCCATTTCATGCACCTGGCAAAGTGGGATTACACCCATGAAAGTTGATGAAATAAATAAATATTAGTCTTTAAAAAGTGCCACAGGACTCCTCATTTGTTTTTCTTAACTAAACTAACCCGGCTACTCCTCTGGAACTGGTCAAAGAGGAGTTACCCCATCCTAAACAAAGGAATATGGTTTCTCCACCAGGTAGGTAATTCCAAAGTTCTTTAAATACTAAGAGAATTCATTTAACATAAGAGATAAAGAAAGCTACAGTGAGACCAGGTGGATACACCCCAGCAGGGCAGATAAACTTAATGAGATAGAAAGAGAGCTGGGCCAACTCTCAACACTTCTACACTAGGCAGTTGATGCCAAAGTTTTTTAAAAGGCTTAAGAGAATTCATTTAACATAACAGATAAACAAAGCTAACAAGAGACAGTGTGGATACACGTCAACAGAGCAGATAAACTTAAACTGAGATAGAAAGAGGGCAGGGCCAAGCCTCAAATAAGATTTGAAAAAAGTGAGTTTAATTTTACATAGAAATCCTGTCAGCCACCTCAGGTACAGCCAGGGTTCTAGCAGTCAGCCCTAGGCAGCTGCTCCCCTGCCAGACAGGGAAGTGGGTGAGTGTACCCCACTACAGCCCCTCCAAACCCAAAGAGGCTGAAGACTGCTAAGGAGCAAAGGTGAGGATTCGGTTGGGGCGGGGGGAGGGGGGGGAGAGGACTGAAATGTGGAGTGTGAAGGTTGATGGGGAACTACATTGATGGATTCTGAGCAGGTGGGTGAGCACTGGGAATATGAATTGAGAGCAGCGGGACTTGATGAGGTAGGACAGAAGTGACATGGTGGTGATGGGAACTGATACGAGTGGGGGGCTGAATTAAGAGGGGATGAATGGGGAAGAAAGCTGATGGGGGAGCATAAGACAGGATTAATTCCTGGGAAGAAGATGGTGAGAGGTGGGTATGAGAGTGCCTGCAGCAGGAGCCAAAAATCGCCTGGTCCAGCACATGTGGGGCAGTAGGCAACACTAACTGTCACATCCTTACACCCTGGAGATGGCCTGGGGAAGTTCAAAAATCAAGACACCAGTCTAAAAAACACAGCATAATCTTTTTTTTTTTTTTTTATGTTATGATTTTGGGGCCAATCCCATAATGTTTGGGAGTTTGACTCATGATCTGATCTCTTGAAGTTAGCGATATGGACATATCACATGACACGCAAAAGACAACAAAGATTCTAGAACAGAATCTAAGAATGGGAAAAGTGACAACAGTGCCCCAATTGTGGAAAGGAACTGAAAACCATATAGTGGATAAATATAATAATATGTAAACAGAAATGCTTTTATTCTAGTTTATTCTTGAATTGCTTGCAAACCAAAGAAGAGCTCATGATTATATTTTTCCCATTAAACCCACTCTCAAGAATGAATCTTTCTTTATTGGCTATGGAGCCCTTTCTTTGTTAATAGAATTTAAGGGACACCTGCTGCAACACAGGAATGACTAAATGTCTAAAATGTTCTGTTTTAAACAGAAGAATGCATGCCAATTGGCTGTTACCAAGGAAACAGGATCACTGCTGTAATGACCCAAAATTTTAACTGGTTGCATGTTCTATTTTTGGGAAAAAATTTAACCTGTTCCTAGACTGCTAGAAGTTAAGCCTGTTACAGAGATAATCTGCAAGGGTTAGAAAACACCCCAGAGGCAGAGAGACTGCTATGTTCATTTTCTGGAAATAAGGGAACAGGATAAAGAGAGAGAGACAAATTTTGCCAGGAAAGACAACCATTCATTTCTGCTGAATGATCTGTCTTTCATCACTAATCCCCTTTATTACTGGAAGGGGAAACTAGAAGAAGCCCATGTTATAAAAGCCTGGGGTCACAACCAACACATACATACACAAAAAGCAATTAATCATGGTATTTAAATAAACATGACGACTTATCACAACACAGCATAGGCCTGATTTTTCTTAAGTAGGAGTAAAAATGTGTCACGTGGCAGGATAACTACATTGTACAAACTGATGGGTAGGCTTTCCTAATCAGCAACCTACCCAAAGTGTCATTAAAGCAGTTCTGCACATCCCAAATTAAAGGGGAGAAGAGAGGAAACAGGCTGAGGTGCATTGATTGTTGCTTATTTTCATGACAGGCAAACTGGCAGTCTCAGTTTCACAAATTCCATGATTTGAAAAAGAGAAAGAGGAATAAAATTGAAAAGACGCACTGGAGGCTAAAATGGTACACTTAATACAAAGCTTTAAGCTGGTGCCTGAGAAGTCCTATAGGAAGCTTGCTGTAGTATTGAATATCATTTCTTGTTTTCACTGTATTTCCAATTAATCTGGGGGTTTCAGAGGTACATATGTTTATAGTGAAAAAAGAGCTACATATTGAGTGTATTTTGTATGCTCGACTTAAAACCTTATTTGCTTGTATATTTGTAAATACAAGTACCATACACTTTCCTTGCTGTGTGTCAATAAATGTATATACATAATGTCAGCACTGCCTGATTTTATTTTCTTCCTAGTATAGCACCCAGCAACCATTTCCACTTTACTCAAAAGGCAACTATAAAAGCTGATAAACTCTCAAGTGTTCCCAACTCGGGCTGGATAATATTTGAGTACTGTACACTATATTATTTCCTTCATAGGTCCAGTAAAGGTAGCTTTGCATACAGAATAGCTTGATGAATCTACTTGATGGGAATATATTCATAAATACCATGATTTATCTATTTGTAAGGATTGTTGAACAACTCATAGCAATTAACTCTGCAAAGGTAAATCTTATTGTACTTATTTAGATGCTTATCTAGTTTTAAGAGTCATATTTCTTGGAACTGCAACAGATTTTTTGCACTATAGACAGATTTAATATAAAATGTGAGGTTTTATAATACAAAGAAAACCTTCAATATTACACATTTGCTTTATGACATGCCAGTTTCACAGAATACCATTAACAATGAGCAAAATTCACACAGGTGTGTTCTTTGAGGTATCTCGGACCTGAAACTGTGACAAAGTTTGGTATTTGATAAAAGCTGGATCAGAAGGATACATTTCGATTATGGGGGGGAAATCAAAAGCATTACACAGGGGAAAAATGGTTTGGATTACATTTATCCTGGATAATAAAATACTTCAGCAAGAAACAGCCTTAAACTATTGCATACATTTAAAAGGGAAGTATAGATTAGCTTTAAGGTGTTACATTACAGTGCAATATAGAGAAGGAAACAAGGACAGGTAATGAGACCCCCTGAAATTGAAATTCCTTGTATGAACAGGACAGAACTTGTTTTGTATGATTACTGCACATGATTCAAGCACTCTATTCAGTATACTGTTTTAATAAGACAATTTTGGAAGCTTCTGAAAACAGACAAACGTAAAAGCTTAGAGGATTCTTTTAGGAAAGTGTGAATAAGAAACTGGGATTTCCTGTGATGTCTTAAAAAGAAATTGCTGCCGGAAGAGGAGCTGCCTACTTATTTGCCAGAATCCACGTGCATCTGTGTTTAAATACAGAGAAGTCTTCTCTAAAGCACTGCAAATGTCTAAGAATCTGCCTATTGCCTGGCACGACCAGAAAAAAAGAACTGGTTTGGACAAAAAAAGTTTAAAAAGCACAGTCAAAGATAGGGGCTTGCTCTGCTGTAAGATGCTGAGAACTCTCATGACAGAGCTGACAAAGTGGGGAACAATCTGCAGTACTACTGACAGCAATCAAGGAATTCAAAATAACATTATAAATTAAGGCCCTGATTCAGCACTGAGGACGGGCACAAGGGCTGCCTGTGAACTTCTCAGTGCAGGATTTGGGACTTTATTATTCCGACAGGGTGACAAAACACTGGTATTTTCTCTTGGATTCTAAATGAAAAATGAAATCTAAAAAAATTTTTGATTATCTTACAGATACAACCCATCAACACCAAATCTGCTTTTGTACCAATGTCCTCAAAACAGGAAAGACACTACTAGCAAAATACATTTCAAAATTCCCATGGAAGAAACAAAGAATAAAAACATATACTGTATTACAGCTCTTGAAAAAATAGATACAGTATTGTTAAATTCACGGTTATGTCCCCATGCAACCCAGTTAAATTTTATGATGTACTGGAGCAAAGAAAGATCAAATGCCAGTAAGAACTGTGATTTTTTTTTTTTTTGGTCAAGTAAATCAAAGAAAGTTCATGAGAAATATTCAGTGGATTTCTAAACAGTTGAAAATATGGGAACATATGGAGAAAGGGATATTTCAAATCATCAGTTGCAAAATCCCAGAATGTTATACCTAACTTCTAAAACAATATAAGAAAATATGGATATTAACATGATTAAGGGTATGAAATTTATTTGACAATGTTGAGCTAACGTACTTCCCACAACTGCAAGAACAATACAGTTATGACAGGGGTTTTGTATCTTTCTACAGTTAAGCTATTATTTTTAAAAACATAGGAATTGGAGATAATTTAAACTAGATTTATGCCCAGTAGAGGACCATATAAAAGAGAGAACCAGATATTTGTGAAAATATATTTTTTTAAATCAGTATATTATATGCACTATTTCTACCTACAGAACTACAGGGTGATATTGAAAGCATGTGGCTGTGTTAACAAGCAATTCTCTCCAAAGAACTGAAAGGACTATAAGTGACACAGGCTCCCCGCTTCATGAAAAGAATATAAACGGAAATTTTTTATTAGATACAGCCACATGCCAGTCTTACCAAATGACAAAGACACAGTTTTCAGCAAAACGCTGTTCTGAATGTCACGGTGTAGGGGAATGATGCCTAATCGAACTGCTTAAAAATGAAAAGACTTAAGAATTATTTCAGAGATATACCATACAAATTCCTCTTATTATAGTCTAAGGTGGGAAGTACTCTGATTTGCTGAAACTAAATAAATAGCCCTTTAGAACTCCTGTTATAATAAGTGTATATCATTGTTATAGTACCAATCCTGGGAAGCAAACCTAATGTCTGGGGGAGTCCTCTGAACCTGCCTAGGAATTGTTTAACTTCAGTGGAATTCTATACAAGCACATGGGACCACGCACATAGTTTTCTTTATAGGACAAGTGCCCATGGTTGCAGAACCAAACATCGACTACAGAAATAAGGCTGAAATGAATGAAAAAAATTACAGAAATGGAAAAACTCACTGTCCCCCCAGCTTTTTTAAATATGAACTGTATTATTTGAGGAAAGACAGAAGACCAAGTGGGATGAACTGATGAAAAAAGAATATCATTGGCATAACTGTAAATAACAATTCACATACTAATTATAACTTGCAGTTTATCCTATTCAAATTCTGCGTAATCTTTTCTTACTTCTTACCCTCTCAACATATCTACCAAGGCCTGTCAATAACTTCATTAATCTTTAATAAATTAATAACAACTATGGGTATTATCTTTTCCTGATTAAAAAAGGCCAATATGATTGCCATTATAAACACCAGTTAGTTATACTTTGATCCAGCAACTGCTGCAACACAGCATCTTTAGCACTGTATTGAAACCCAGTACACAACTCCAGAATAATAGCTCTTCAGAAGATATCTTCATCTATTGTATAAAGATTATGAATCCTTCTGATGATATTAAGATGACTATACTGAGCTGACAAGTCCTAAGATGTCAACTTACAGACAAGAAATCTCTATAGCTGCAATGTGCTTTTAGACACCCTCAATGATTACTGAAGGAATAAGAAATTGTTCAAACTCATCCTGTAACATAAAGAAAAATAATACCAACACAGAAGACAATACTTAACCTTCCAGTTCCCTGAAATACTTATGGCATGCAGTAATATCGTAAAAAGATTTTGAATGCAGGACACCACTGAGCTACTGATGGTTCTGATTCTACGGCAGATTCAGTTACTGATTGCTCTGGGTTGAAAAAGGATTTTCAGTATCTTTCTACAGGGTGTTGCATGTATTGGGAATTTTAAAAAGTTTGTAACCTGTCATAATTGTTGATCTTCAAGATGTGTTGCTTATGTCCATTCCAAGTAGGAATACATACACTACATGAGCTGTCACCTAAATATTTTTCCTATAGTGGTATTTGTGAAGTTGGCCTTGGTCCTCCCTTGGAGTCATGCCTTCATGGTGCCTCATACAGAATCCTGCTAACTCTCCCCACCTCTTCAGTTCTGTCTTGCCAGCTAATGATCACAGGGGGCAGATAGGTGGGCCTTAAAATGGACATAAGCAACACCTCTCAAAGAATAACAGTTACAAGGTTAGTAACTCCTCTTTCTTGAAGTGCCTGTCCATGTCAATTCCAAATAAGTGACTCTCAATCAATTACCAAGAGAAGTGACCGCACTTGGATCGTGGCACCACTCTGCCAAAGGCAGCGGCATCTCTGGTTTGCTGTGTCTAGTGCATGGCAAAGCAAAGGCGTCGATGGACTACCACACTGCAGTTCTACAGATGTCCTGGATTGGGACCCACACCAGGAATTCTACCAATAATGCCTGTGCACTTGTAGAATGTTTTGTCAGCATCATAGCATGCGTGAATACAGGCCATGATCCATGATGAGATTCTTTGGGACAACAATGGAAGGTAATCCTCTCTGCTATTGCTACAAAAAGCTGAGTCACCCCTCATCATCCCCCATGTCACCCTACATAAGGTTTTCCCTTATGTAGCCTCCCACAACCCCCTAAGGGCACCCTAAGTAAGTCCCTTATGCAGTTCTTACAATATTATCTCTCACTGTCAACCCCACACCCAGTGTCACTCCAGGTCCTTACACTGCATAGCCTTTAAGACACTGCTCTTCAGCCCCCTCAATGACCTTTAGATGACTCCACATTGTATATCTTATCACCCCATACATTGTTACAGTGTATAAACAGTCCACAGCTGGCAGGTTGAGTCAGTTCTGACTGGCAGAGTGAATGTTTGCTGACTGGAAGGAAGCACTGAGTGGAAGCTGAAGAAGAAGATGATCAGAAGAGAAAGTAAGAAGGAAGAAGCAAGAATGCAAAGAATGGAACAGGCAAGCTGAAGATAAGCAAGCTTAAGGTAGCTTGGTTCTGGATAACCCAGCTGAGTCCTGGCTTTGTGCCCAAACCTGGCTTTAGACAGCCAAGTTAACTGAGTCCTGGCTCTGTGTCTAAGCCAGAGGTAATCCTTGCGTTAACAGTGGCAGAGCAGAGGGACCCGTACAGACAAACAAAAGGATAGCAGGAAAGCTTTGTAAGTTCTAACTCTATGTTTAAAGATATGCCTGTCAATAAAGCTGAATGCTTGTGGAAAGAGCAAAACCCGCCTCCCACTCATTCAGCAACTCCCTTGCAACTGCTTGATGTATGTTATAGATTGTTAAGGATTTTTACAGTGTGTTAAGATATGTTAATTTCAAAAGGGATAGCCATGTTAGTCTTGTCCAGTAAAAAAATCCAAAAAAAAAACCAAAAAAAAAAACCCAAGGAGTTGTGTGGCACTTTAAGACTAACAGATTTATTTTTTGCATGAGCTTTCGTGGGAGAAGATCCCACTTCCTCAGATGCTTCGAAAATGGGTGAACTTACAGAAAGGAATGAAACTAAAATGAAACTAAAAAAGATATGCTATAGATTAAGGTTATAGTAGTGTAAAGGATAATAAAGTGGTAAATAGTTTTATTCTTTAATTGTTTAAACTATGTACCTCGGATTGAGAGTGCTGCTCTGTGTGTGTGTGTGCATGCGCGCACGTATAACAGAGCTGTCAGTCTATGCCATATATACTGTAATAGCCACACCAATAAAGGTGATTTGTGAAGTAAATGATTTTCGGTTCTTAAATCTCATTGTATTAATATTTTATTTAAATAACTAATTGATTTATTTTCCAAGAATTTTCTGGTCTGAGTGTCAATTTTTCATAAGATGACTGTATCCAAATTTCTTTAGGTCAGTAGACCATTAGGGAAGTGAACCACATTGATTCTACCTCAGCAATTTATGGAACAGTAGCATTAATAAAATGAGTGTTTTGAGTTTTGAGTAACACTATGATTAACTCAGTTTTGGGCTGCTGTTAAAATATGCTTCATGACAGAGATCGAAGTTTTAATCACTCGATGAAATGTGTGTCAAGTCTTAGGGAAAAGAGAAAAACTCATTAGTCTGAGCCCAACACTTTACTTCAGTGCTTTCTGAGGCATACATAAATGCAGAGCTTCCTAATTTTGCTACTTGACAAAAACTGAGCTTGCTGCTCAACAGGTTAGCTTGTTATCAGCAAAGTCAAAAACTATGACCTTATGCAGACTCTTCATTTTTAATAGATAAAGGCTTACTGCAAGGTTAGAGAAACTTTCAGTTTTAGGAAAACTGAATAAAAAACAACATTGCTAGCCAGGACTCAAAATTCCAATCTTAAGAAGTCTTACTTGTTGCTTTCCTCAAGATATATGCTTCTTCTTCTTGATATCAAGTGTTTTCTGCCTCTTCTCCTGCTTAATCTATGGCCCATTATGTCCTCTTCTGTTCCACCTCTCACGTTTTCTTTCCTCTACACTCATTCATCTGTGTAATCTTCCCCTCACATTCATCAGTGTTTTCATCTACTTATAATAGAGGCAAATGACTTCAATATATGCCATTGCCTCTGTCCCAAGGATTTAAGTTCTTTCGTAATATTAAATAAAGACTGCATACCTCTTATCCTTCTCCCCACAATGGTTAAAAAGTTTGCTCAGGCAGACAGACTGTCCATCAAGAACATCCTCATTGTTCTGGTCTGTAAGCAGAGTTGTATTTTGTTATGCAGCTTAATGCCAAATCACATAATAAAACAAACACAGAGACCTGTGGCACTTAAAGACTATAAATTTATTTATTTCATGACCTTTCATGGGAAAAAAATCCCACTTCATCAGACACTTTGAAGATGGGGGAATCTTACAGAATTTTCCTCCTCCGTTCTGCAAGTCTCCCCATCTTCAAGGCATCTGACGAAGTGGGTTTGTCTCTCATGAAAGCTCATACAAAAAATAAATTTGTTAGTCTTTAAAAGTGCCACAGGACTCCGTGTGTGTTTTGCTGAACTAGACTAACACGGCTCCCCTTTGAAAATCACACAGAGTTTCAAGAATTAAATATATGTTCTATTTCAGACTAAAGTTTAGGGGTTACCAATGCATTACAGAAAACATTGGTGAAGTGTGTTCATGTCAACACACTTCATTAAGTACAGTAATATGGGGCAAATAAATTTTACACTGGTGAAAACAACAAAGCAGTGTGAGAACTGCTGACCTAGTACTGTATTAACCTAGTCCCCCAGAAGCCAGTTCATCTAATGTCACAGTGAAATAGCACATGCTGGGGCACCACTTCTATTAGTCCTACCTTCACAATTGACTATGCATATACCTGTGCATTAGGCTGCCCATGCCAAATATTTGTCATCAGTAAATCATTGAAAAGTTCACAATAATATTCTTTTAAAATACAAGATCACTGGCCAAAGTGGAGTCCTTTATTTGTACATGGTTTTCTTCATTGCCTTATTTTATTCACCAAATTCTATTATCTAATTTATTTTCTGTTTCAGTTATCAGAAAAACTATAGCAACTCAGTACTACTGCAAGTTAATCTATATTTTTGTACAATATTACAACCAGATCATTTAGTTAACATGACAATAAGTTAGCTTCATTAGCATAATCAAGAGTTAGAAAGTGGCTTTGCCAGTTTTAAGTCTTTAATTATACTACTTTTTTAAAAAGCCTCATATTAAAGCAAATAGCATTCCCAGTTTGTTGTTTAAAATTATGTTCCTCTTTATTAAATGCAACTGCTTGATACTGTTTCAGACTGCTACATAGCAAGCTAGATCTTTCTTGATGCAATAGGCAACTTGACAACATGAGCTGCCACTAAGAAGGATGCATTTGGGTACAAATCTAACCACTGACCACTTTGTTTGAGGATGTGTTAGATAAATATTGTCACTCCTGCATTAAGAATCATGCATAATTTTTAAAAATAATTCTTGATGGTAAATGTCATAGCTGTACAGATATAGCACTTTCAGAAATTAATCTATTTGACAGTGTAACTTAACAACAATATTTCTCATCTCATGCTGTTTTGCAGCATTCGGGTTTTTTAATTTGACTGCTAATCTGACATGGCCCCAGAAGAGAATTATTGGCAGCATATAGCCTGCAAAATATAAACATGAACAATGATGCTATCTTATTATCTACTGCCTCAGGAACTTCTGGCTGCAACTGCAGATCCAACAAGTACAGTGAAAGGAAGAAAAAAAATTATAATCACGCTGCTCATTATGTGACAGGTGATACTACCAGGAACTTCACTGGTATTAAGAAAACACAAGTTAATCATGAAATATTGTCAGATGAAACATGTTCAGTTGCATCTGATCCAGCAGAACTTTAAACATCCATGACTCCGGTGGAAGCATGTATGCAGCATGCTCAGATAAGTTCTGCCCCCTTGTATTTCAGTATTTTCTGAAAAACACATGATATAAGAGATCTAATAGTTCTCTCTCTCTGTAAGCCATGGATTCTAACAAGGGGATGCCAAAGATACAATCCCATTGACTAATAAATGTACACTTATTGGAATAAACAAACACAAGATAATACTATCTACCTATGTAATACATGCTACACATTTACTGTTTCCTACAGAGTAAGAATTACTTCTTAAAAATTAAACCTCTACGGCTGTACACACAATATGTAAATGAATATAGTATAGACTAGAGAGAAGGGCATTCCACTCACTCAAGGCAAGGCCTCTGTTAATCCTCACTTTTTGCTAGTTTATTACCCAGACTTTACAGGACAAGCATGTTACAATTTTATTTTTTTTTTTAACTTGAATGGAACTAATTTTTTGGTATTTTTCATGTCTATAAAGACATCTTTAGTAAACAGTCAAAATGCTGCTTTAGTATCATAAAGTTAGTATAAGGATGCTTTAGTACCTTTATCCAATCAAACAGGCCATGGGGGAAGAGAATAAGTCTAATATTTTAGAAACCTAAACATCTCAAACTAGTTTTCTGTAAATTATTTTATATTCTAATGTCCTGCCTCCCAGGGCTAGAAACCAGTACTGCAACCCATGAGGGATTCACAGCTCTTCAGTGGGATGAACCTTCAATACCTGAGCCCTGATGATTTATGAAATACTGGGCTTCAAACCTACCTCTAGTCTATGAATGAATACTGTTCTTCCAAATCAAACTAGAACCTATGATTTATAGGGATGCTTTAAAAAACATTTTGTGGCTGAGAGTCACATTGTGCTCATGCCATGGATAGACTGAGAAGTTAAGGTTAACAGGTTAAATTTCACAGTCCCGTTTCTTTTCTTCCAATTTCGGCTGTCAGTAACCATTCAGATTCAAAGCCAAGACCAACAATTCACAAAATGTAGCAAAATAAATGACTGAGTGCCTCTGTATTTCATTAAAACTAGCAGAATGAGAACTTGACAATGGCATACATTAGACCTCTCTCTGTAGGGCCGGCAATCACAAGCCCTCCATGGGCAGAATTTCCATTGAACAGGGAGTCATCTGTGCCAAAGGACAGCAGCATTTTGTCTTATTGAATCTCTTCATTCTCAATACATATATTTACATTAATGTAAATGTCCCTACAAATCTTATTTAAAACTATTTCATGAAGGCTTCAGTGAAAAACTGTTTCTTTGGTTCTCCATATCTGCTGCATATTAAATTATCTTGAAAGTTGGATCTACTGACAAACACAGGAGACAGAATCAGGCTTTTTAACTAACTTCAATCTCTTTATCGCTTTATTTTAAAATGTTATGAAAGTAACCTTGAAAATTTGTTCAAAATGTATTTAATGAATGTAGTTGCATACACAGTACATTCAGCTCTGCACTGTAATTTTCTCATCATATTTGGTTAGTTTATCAGTCAAAACAACACTAACAGCACTACCGGTATAAAAAGAAAAAGTCTTTTTATCAGCTTCACGTATAATTTTATAACATTAATAATCAGTCTCAGGTTTTAAATATTTCTGGTGACCATGCTAGTGCTGCCCAGAAGTTTGGTTGTTGGATCTGCAAAACTTATGAAAGAAAAAATTTAGTCAGGAACTGAGTTAATAGGTCAAATAGTAGATGAACAATCTGCAACAACCACTTTTTTCTTGTACTGAGTGGATGGCAATGCCTTGGAGATGAAATTCATCTGTCAACCAAGGCCAGAGTATAGATCCCATGGATTCTCCACTACCTACCCCCCCCCCCCCGGGTGACTTCCTCCATGGAGCACTTTGAGTAGAAGTATATTGTTTAAGCGATAAGATAAATCAGGAAGACAACAGTGAATTCCTCTACAATTACAATTTGATTTGGAAAACAGGAGACTGAAACATGAATGACATTAATCACCCCAGAAATGCAACTACTGGCCTGAAATATAATGCCATGATTGTCATTTTATGAAATAAAAATTATGTGGAAAAATAAGTTATAACCATGAATTTATTCAGCATTACTGTCCAACTATTTCATAATTATACAGAAAATATCTTTTAAAATCACTTTTAAACATATGAGTTATTAATCCCTTAAAGAAAAGTACTTCCTTGGAATTGACCCCAGTCTATTTTAGCAGAAGAAAATTCCTACAAAAATTATGGAGGATTCTATCTTCTGCCTATTTTCAGACATTTTGTGAATGAGCTGTAGCTCCAAGAAAACCTAACATATTATTTAAAACTGGTAAAAAGTAGAAGTTTGCTTTTCATACTTTAAAAGCCGTCTATATCACTGATTTTCGTTAAACTTTCATCAAGGTTCTCCTAAGTATGTGCTTTGCACTGTACCTAGAAATTGCTATAAAGTGTAGCTATGGATCTGTAAAAGTGAATAAGTAAAAACAGATACTCAACAAAACAGCTCTTTGCATGTATTGGCTAACATCTGCTTACTTTGCTGATGAATAAGTTTTGCTACATTTTAATTCCGTTACCAATGTAAAGTCAATACAATGGTGGAGGATGGAACTATATTCCATTCTTGTTTGTGCATCAGGGGCGTCGCTGCCCGGGGAGGGATCTGGAGCACGGCCCCAGGCCCCGCCCCGGCCCGCAGGCCATGCCCCCTGGCCAGGGACAGGGCCGGAAGCCGCCATATGTGGCTGGGCCTGCATCCCCAGCCAGGGACAGGGCTGGAAGCAGTCATGGGCGGCTGGGCCCCGGATCCCCAGCTGAGGATGGGGCCAGGAGCGGCCTCCGCGGTCCAGCCCCGGATCTCCAGTTAGGGATGGGGCTGCAGCGGCTGCGGGCAGCTGGGCCCTGGATCTCTGGCCACCAGACCCGGGGCACGGGCACTGGGATTCTGGGCAAATGCCCCGGGTGCCCAGCGCCAGCAACGCCCCTGTTGTGCATCAAGAGAATAGTTTAAAATTTAAATTATAACTGGCAGCAGGGGAATTGGGTGGCATCATTAAGTAGTCAAGGGTAGAATGTGTGTCTTGGTGATTAAATGCAGGTGAAAAAAAACCCTGTGTATGTATGACATTTGGGTAAGCAGTTGCTGGCTCAGCTAACAACCAGCTAGAGTAGAGTTTTTGTTCATCGTAGAAGAAGTTATGATGTTTAAACATGAATGCACAATATAGCTGGACTTTCAGATCCTAGGTTAAGACTTCAGGGCTGCTAGCAAGAAAAAAGACTTTTAACTTGTATACTAAGTATGTCTGACACAAAAATCACAGAGGGTACATCTATGCTGCAAAAAAAATCACAAACAAAATCCCAAGACAATGAGCCTCAAAACCCTATAATTGGTACTGTGAGGTTCCATGGTTCATCTCAGGCTACATCTATACTGTGAAAAACAAGACAAGACAAAATAAAACAAAAGGCTATAGCAGCAAGTCTTAGGACCCAGATCAAGTGAAGACCAGTGCAGATGCTCCTGTTCCCAGAGGAGACCACTCTGAGACCCACACCCCAGACTTAGTGGGAATGCACACAGCAGGAGCATGGCAAGTCCAAGTCACTTGATCTGTGCTTTCAGACTTGGTGCTACAGGTTAGTGTTTGGGGTTTTTTGGGGGCACTATAGACAAGCCTTCAGACAAGTCATAAAACCTCCCAACACCACTTCCACTTTTTCAGAGTAGAGCAATTCTTAAAATAAATAGTTTATTAAAATTAGATATGATTTTTATGATGTAGTATTACATAACTGAAACAGGGAATAATATAGCTGTTGAAAAAGTTGCCTGTAATTCTGATATATGTATTTAGCAAGAGTTAACATGTGGCATTCTTTGCACAGATTGATGTTTTATTTAAAAGTATAATTGTATATGCTATAACAAGGGGTACTGGTATGATATGCAAATTACTAGTACAATTCTTCATTTAAAAAGAAAGAAAAGGTGTGTTTAAAGAGAGTGGAGCCCTCAGGAGTTCGGTTACAGCAACCAGATTCATTGTTCCCCCGTCCCAGTAAAAATTAGATCTGGAAGAGGACTGAACTTACTAAACTGGAGAATCCAGCCCAGTGTCCAGTTCCAAACAAAACACTGAGCTGGCTGTTTAATCTATAAATAGGCAAATTTCAAGTGCAAAGAAAGCGTCATCTGTATACTATGGGATGAATGTTATCGACGAAGAAAGCTGATAGCTCAAGTCTGTATTTGATCTAATGCAACATCAAAATGAAGCAGCCATGAACCAGGATTAAAAATATCTTGTAAAAAGAGATTTGAATCAAAAAGAGAAGATGAACATATTAAAATGAGAGCTCATAGCATCAGGAATCACAGGCCAACTGAATTTCCATATGAAACCCCTCCCCCTCATATTTGGTATATCAGTGAAAAGGAAATGGTAGCAAACTGGTTCAAATGGCTGCATTATAGACTGCTAAGACTACCTTGACCTCAGAACAAAGATTGTTTTCACTTTGTAACAATGACACACAGTTAATTTCTTTATAAATCACTTGGACAATGAGGCCATTGCTTAAATTATTGTATAAAATCACTGTGCTGAAAAAGAGAATATACAGAGATTGAAGTCCTAGTCCTAGGTAGAAGTACTGTAAATTTCCTTCAGATCTTTAATGTTCAATGTGTATATGTTTAAAGAGATTATTTTTAAAATTTTCACTCAACATTTTCACATTTTAGGACCCCAAGTGAATTAATATTTATAGTCCTAAAATTATATAGACATAGGATGCCCCATGAGGCAGAACAAACTGCTCTTGCATGATTTCTTTTTATACTGTTTGGAGTGTCCATTTTAATTTTTCAGTGAGAAGAAAACACTTAGCCCATGTAATTATTTTTGATTAATTATTTTTTGTTTTTTATATTTCAGTGCTTTCTAATACATAGATTTAGTGCCTGAGAGATTTTTATTTGTATGAGAGAATTTTATTTTCTGCTCTCCTGAGAGAGTACTAGTTTTTGCTTCACAGTCCAAAAGTTCAAATGACAATTGTTTGTCATCTGCAAGCAAACCCTTTTCGAAAGAGTGGTAAACTCTTTCAGAAAACAAACATTTTTATGCAACTTAAATGGAAATACTGTACATATTACCTCTGCTTTATTTGTACATTATTTTAAAATATTTTACAATAAGTGTGCTTTACTAAAAAGCAGACACCTACAGACTGAAAAAAATATTGTTAAGTTCCATAGTTCCAGTTCTTGAATTGTGGCTCATGACCCTCAAATAGGGTCACACCATCAGCAGGTGGGGTCACAGCAATCCCTAGTATCTGGAGCAAAATGGTGTCCTCCATGCTGTCTGGGGTCCTGACAGGAAATACTTCATTAGAATGGCACCATGATGACAAACAGTTTGGGAACCCCTGCTCCATAGTGTAGTCATAGTCTAAAGATGTTCTGAACTTGAACAATACCCAATTTTTGTTTGCATCTAGGTAAATTCAGACCATACCAATTCAGTTAATCTGTAATCTTAGTTATATCAAGATATTTTACTGCTTATCATACAGTCAGATGTTCATATGCTTTTTGTTGCTTTTGTTTATTTACCTGATAAACTATGAATTTACAACCGAAAAAGCTTTGGGACAAATTCACCTTTGCCATAAGTTGATGCAATTACATTTAAGTCAGTGAAATGCACCAGCTTGTACCAGAGGCAAACATGGCCCTTTGCATCCATTCATTCTGATCCTTTCTTTTGGAAATTCAGAGTAACACTAATAAAGTTCTTGACAGGCAACATATGTTATGTCTTTACAGCAAAAGGGAACATGATTCTGGTAAGCAAAATAGGGTGAGAAACACAGCAACCTCAAAATTATGAGAGGATAAGGAACTTGGAGGACTCGAGCAGACAAACAGAAAGAAAGCAAGTGCTAGATAACTGTGCCATATGTTCTTTGCCAGCTGTTATTCTAGCTCTTGTTTCAGGTTAGTACTGAATCAACCTCATCCATGCAAGGCCAGTGATTATCAACCAAATCATCCAGCTCTAAATTTAAGTTGCAACTTGCATGTTACTGATAATACTGGTAAGCCATCAGCAATTCACATTTCACAAATATATGTTTAACAACCTTAAAAGTAAACACTACAGAAGCAAGGGGAAATAATAATGATTTCATATGAAAATCTACTACACTAATTTGCTATGTGCATGTGTCATGTTAAATGTAATGTGTGCATGTGCGGGGCAGGTTCCCTTCCAGTCCCCTGGTAGTGCTGCCTGCCCTGAGCATGCATATATTACCAGCTCTTGCTGTGCTGTGAGGGTGGCATAGAGGTTCGAGGGTTTGGGGAGCAGCCTCGAGGGAGCAGGGACTGAGCCCAGTGGTTGCCATGCTCTGGATGCAGCATGAGCTACACGGGTCCCATAGCAGGGGCATCCTGTTTGCTCCCCTTCACTGCCCTGCGCCCTGGCTGCACGTGGCTGTCGGAGCCCGAAGGCCCAGTCCAGCCACTGGGCATGCAGTGGCTCCATCCCCGCCTGGCAGAGGGGAGGAGAAGTGCTTTTTCCCCATCATTTTTGATGGGTTACAGCTAGTTCAATTCTAAATTCAATCTGTATTATTTCCATCATTTGTTTAAGAAAGAAAAGCGAAACAGAGCATTTCCTAAGAGTTAATTTCTTTTAAAAAAAATGAAAATAAAAGGAAATGCTCTAATGATCTTTTACGTGACAAAATGTAAAACTATTTAAATCGTCAGACCCTGTAGTCAAGTTACAGAAACTGAGCTCCTTAGAGCAGAAGTCTTTATGCCTCTACAAACAACATCCTACCATTTATGCAGAAGCCTCAATATGTCATGTCAAATTCACTTTTACTGTGACAAAATGCAGAAACAACTGAAACCACAAGAATGTTTGACATATACTTTGGCATTCTTCACATTTATCTATCTGTCTTCTGTAAGGAACAGGCTACTGGAAAAGGACAGATGAAGTTACAGAGAAATCAGAAGCCATCATTATATACAGACACAGAGAAATTAAAAGGTGAAATGACTGCTTCAATTCTTATTTTCAAGATGAAGTTGCTTCTGGCTTTAAAATGAAATGAAATATCACTGAAATTTCTAAGAGTCAGCAAATTTTGTTTTCACACAATCATTATGTCAGATGCGGTTTTAAGTGCAAGACAGGGAATGCTAGCTCATTAAAACTTGAAGGTATGCATACAGTTTTACTGTATAACAAAAAGAACCTGCTGGTATCTTGGACAAACATACTGAAATTATGGAAATTACCCTGTCAGAGAATGAAAAACAGAATTAGACTATAGAAGCAAGTTTTCTAATAAATGTGGGTTCTTCCCAGTCAAGTTTCTATCTCTGCCCTGGCAAATATTACATTTCAATTTGAAAAACTCAAATGCAGCACAATATAGTGCAATTAGGTCAAGTGACAGGATGTTTGCGTCTTCTGGAATATACATTTAATTGGGCCCTGACTTTGTAAAACTAATCCACACGACTGGTTCCCACTGGAGCCTAGGAATGGAGTCTTATGAATGAATATACAGATTATAAATGTTTAGTAAATATAAGATTAGAATAATAACTAAACCAGATTCAAAGGGTAGTGTGCTCCAAAGGAGGGAAACGAGATTAGGGGACAAAAGATTTGGGTTCTTCCAGATTCTGCCACTGACCTGCCACGTTTTAAGACCTTTGAGAACTATTGATATAAAGAATTCTAATACTCTCACTTATGTCTTATAAAGCCCAGAATCTTACCTTAGCTACTTCATGTTGCACCTGAATTAACAGCACAGTTTCTTTATAATATTGCAGTCATATCTGGACCCCATTCATGCTGCTATTGTGATCAGTGACAGAACTTCCAATGACCTCAGTGAAAGCAGGGTTGGGGCATTCAAGATTTTGAGCACCTCCTGGCTCCAGTCCTACAAGATGCTGAGTTCCTTCTGAAAAATGCTGTTTGCTCTTATCTTCCACCACTCAGCATCTTACTGTATATGCCCCTGTTACATATCCAGGCCAAAAGAAGTAGATCATGCATAACATAATGAGCTACAAGGCCAATACTAGAGAGAAGGACAGACCCCACATTCCAAAAAAAACCCAAATTTTAATTATCATTAATATTTTTAAAATCACACATATTTTAAGGGACTGTGCATACACCAAAATGGAAAGGTAAAAGAAAACAATGCTATTCTTATATAGTGTTATACTAATGTTAAAATACTCTTAACATATCACAAAGTTATAAAGAAGTATGCCTCACTATTTTCTCCTACCTTTACATTTACACAATTATATTATCATACCTGGAATAGTAATATTATTTCATTCCTGTAATAAGCAAAACATACAGATTGCAAAAAGTTCTGTCTTTCTTCTTTAATCAGACTCCTCCAATATTTTCACCAATACACAAAAAAAGTTAGGGGGGGGGGGGAGGAATTGAGCACCAAAATCAAAAAGGAAGCAAACAAACCCTGAAACCCAGAAAGTACAATTTTCAATAGTACCCCAATTTTTAAAGGGACTTTTGCTCCTAAATCATTTAGATGCTTTTAAAAGATTTATCCATAGTGGCCTTTATTCAAAGAAAAAATTTAAATGCTGAAAAAAATATAGTAGATGTATAGTTTCTTTAAATGTATCAAAAGCGTTTATAGTTTTAGTGAGCTTCTTTCTATAATAAAATGCTGCTTTGGAGATCTCACTGGTTCTGGCATTATAAATTAAACCGCAAAGAAAAAGAATTAACATTTTTTTGCATACTGCACATCCATTTGACACATACTTACACAAAAAAGGGCATCAGTTGAATAAGAGTCTCTTTTTTGGGGCTAACAGTGAATTCTGGCACAGTTTGAATAATTTTGTTCATAACATTCCTTAAGTAATTTTGTAGCTGTTTGCGTCGTTCCTCTACAAACTTTGCATCCTGCAAAAGGAAAGAAATTGAATTGTAAAAGACCATTCTAAAATGCCAGACAGCAATGGCATGAATTCTGATAGATGACTTGTGCTTATCTCAGCCACCTGAAGCAACATATTATCTATCACATTTGCAGTAAATGTAGACAGAAAACTCATGTTCAACCCAGTATATTTTATAACCAGATAACTGATAAAACTCTGTCCATGACTAGCTGACATGATGCTGAACATAACCTGCCCCGTCTATACGGAAAGTACTTTTCTCAGACAGCAAGTCCACTTTTATGGACTAAATGCTTCCTTTTACAGCACTGTTATTGAAGCCTAGACGTCAGCCCCTTTCAGGACTAGCAATTTTCACAATCCTTTAGGGAAATGGAAGTACTCTTCCGAGAAGCTTATTAATTCCTCCTCCCCCTGACAGCCCACCATGAACTTTTTAGTCTGGATACGTACATCCCATGATGAAGCCATATTTAAATATAAGAGCAGAGATTTAGTAACACATTTTGTTAAGAAAATTTTACAGTACAGTATAACTATATTTTAGACAGTACAGAATGCATCACTGGTTTGATGCTTTGGAAAAGAGTTTTTATTTAAATGTTAATGTTTTACATCTCTGGCATTAATGAATGGAGATAACTGTACCATTCCTCATTCCACTGTGAGACTTACAGACTGAAAGCTTAACAATAGTACATCTACTTGGATTCTATAACTTCTCAACATGCGTATTTTTTTCAGTGGGGAACACAATTACAGTAGGCTATAATATAATCTGTCAGCAAGCATAATACACTAGAGTGAGAATGTAATAAATTCACTGAGAAATCAGACACTGTTTTGTATTAGAGCCAATAAGCTATATCTCAGAAATTCAGGCATTCTGCTCACCTGGCTTAAATGTCAGGATACACACCTCAGGCATGAAGCCTAAAACCATTAAAAGACACTTATAGCTCTCAAAAGAAGAGCAGAATTCTTATTTTATGTAAAATGTGTCTAATCAACCCTTGTTATTAATCTATTCAAGAAAAGTTCTTAAAAATGTACAAGGTCCTGTTTCTTGTTAGAAAAGTGCATTTAAAATACTACCAAATCATTCCATTTTAAGTTAACAAATTCATAGGCTGGGTTGTCACATACTGGATTTGATTTGAAGGATAGCTCTTCTCACTAGCAGAGTTGACTGCTCCCAGCATTAGGTTTAATTGGCCATTTGCCTGTCCTTTGAAGTAGCACTGTAAAGTTCTTAGAACTTTTGCCATCTTTGCCTTTAGGAAAAGTTGGGAGAAGGGGTATAGAGAAAAGAAAGAGGAGTGATCCCAGATTGAAACTCACACCAACTTCAACAGTTCTCACATTCTAGCCACATCATTGTTTAAGTAACACAATGTTAAAAGCACCAGAAACTACCACAGTATGATTCTAATTGGTAACATGGGTGGGACTTTTTCTTTTTTTTTTGTAAAATTCTCTGCTAAGGGCAGGTTGACAGAAAACACTACGTTCCTTTCTCTCCTACCTTAGAACACCTTCTTTCCCTATGAATAATGTTTAAAACTAACAGAAATACCATATTTGTTTTATTCATACGTTATAATACATGCCAAGTAACATATTTAAAGCAACTGTGTAGGAGACTCCTATGTTAAAAAATAGCCTTAAAGATATTATTACAAATCTTTTCTCCTACTGTTTATAAGGAATCTGGATACATTCATCTGATAATAAATATAATCTAACAGCATCTATACTCAAAGACTTCCGAAGGTTACACTAAGTCTATTTTGTCCCCCTTCCAAAAATTTTGAACACAAGCCAAATCAAAGAAATATGGGCATTAAAGTAGGTGACCTACACCTAAAAGACCTCAAGAGAAACTTAAAAGGTACAAATTATAACTGTAAAATATGGTAACACTAGTGATAAAGTGTTTCTCATTCTCTGTTGAATTCCTTTCAATCGCAGCTTTTACAATACTGAGAGCCTGAAAACACATTTCAAGGGTAATCATTGAACTAGAATAGATTATCCATGAATAGCAGGCATCTGAATTCCAACTCACAGTATCAACTGCTTCGATGTAGATACTATTATGAAATGGAATGGGAATTTTTTGACAGAATCAGAAAGTTTATAGTTGAGCTGTGCAAAAATGTATTAAACTTTTATTAAAATTATTCTCACATCTATAAATTTCTAGGTACAGAGGGATGAGCTACCAATCCTATTTTCCTTTTACTACACTAACATCATTTTTTCTAAAATACTAAAATATGCACAAGCCTGACATTTAAAAAATGGCCTCCAAATCTGAACATGCAAAGATGTCCAAGTACACTGGTTTCATGTTTGGTTTCAAATGCTGAATACAGTACATAAGTAATCAAGCCTAGTTTATAGAAGAAAGTATTGTAGAGTGCATGCTTTAAATGCTAACAATTTTCCTTCAAATGTATCATTTACCATTAAAGACTGATAGTACTGAATGAACCAGAACACAGCAGTTTGAGAAGGAACTTTTTTTTTTAAACTCATTACTGAAAAACTAAATTTTCAAAAACTTCTTAAAGAATAACCCTGTGCTGCTTTCATCTGGTACAATCAACTCTATAAGATCTTTCTCAGCACATCATGGTGAGAGCACAGTGGCTGCTCTTACCAAACAAAGCAACAGCTTGCTACATGCTCTACTACATCACAGAAGGTTTGACAAATGTTCTACTGAACAGCACTCTACACAAGCTGCTAGAAGATTCCAAATGCACATAGATATGTAATATTTAAAATGAAAGCGGATATTAATACTGCAGGAAATTATTTGTATATTGCAATGTAACTGCATTTAATGTTTTTGTCTATTTAAATTTTACTTCACCAAAGTACATTTTATATTGATACATTTTCTATACAACCCTTATTCAGTGTAGTTTAAATCTAGAGACTTAGCCCTATTCTACACTAGCTGCACTTCTCGGCAGCAGTCGACGGTAGATGCACAAGGTACGTGAAACACCTTCTGTATCTCTCATTGCCTTACTAACTCTCACGGAATTCCCCGTTCACGCTGCACTAAGTCAACTGGAAATGCCAACTGGTAGACTTAGCACTACTCCAGGTACAGGGCTGAAGTTACAGCGTCAAGCTGGAGATTGACTGAGTGTGTCTAGACAGACCGCTCAATCAAACCTGGAAGACCGCAATGTCAGCAGTGAATTTGCTATTGTCAGTATAGAGACATCCTTAGAAGAGTACCTACTAAGCTGATAATCTGTATGTCCCAATTTCACCTGCATGTTGAATTTTAACACTAACATACGATATTAAAGAACATTTTTAATTAGAATGAATTTTGCACCCCAGGACCACCAGCTTTTACTATATGTGCTACAGACCAAGCATTCACAATTTTTTCAGAGCACAAAATATGCTAACAGAGAGATAAGACAGAGATTGTAACCTGGAGTGCTTCCTCTTCCATTCAAAATTGTGAGGGAAAACTACTTCTCTCATTCTTAATTGTAAAATATCACTGAGACAGCTACAGAAATTACTTATGTGACAAAGTGATAGTAGCAACATATTTTAGCTAAGTTTCATGTGATAATTGCTCTATCCTTTTTGGAAAAAAGGTTAATTGCATGGCCTCTATGTTGTCCTTCATTTCATTTCCACTTCCATCTGTTTTATTGCTTTTTCCCTGCTGCTCCCCAGCACTTTCTTCTCTGCTGCTTGATTCTGTTCTCTGCAAGTTGTTCTTTGTTAGTTGTTCCATTACTCGGGGACATGCTACCTTGTTACTTGGCCCTTCTACTCTATTCTACTGAATATGCAGTGCAGTCACCTGGTGCTCTATTTCCTCTGCATCCTGGATACACTGCCTGTACCATTCTTTGGCTTAGCCATTCTTCTCTCCCTTGGAGATTCCTTTTCTGTAGATGGCTGACAATTCTAGCCCCACTTGCTCCATTTCCTTGAAGGATCCCTTCTTTCTCTATTACTATGTACCAGTGGTTTTTATATGTGTGGCTAGGCCACCACCTCTTTATTTCCCACTTCTTTCACTGATCTACAGTATCTTTCTTATCAACAAGAGTCTGCATATGTATCTGTGAGACAGCCAAAACCAAGGAGAATCTGAATCATGTAAGAACCCAAGCTAGCTCACTGTGACATGCAAATAATGTTTCCCAGATCATCCAAGGTCCAGAGATAATAGCATGGGAGCCACTTCTTTAAGAAAAATAAATAGCTCTTCTAACTCTGAAGCCAGATATTTGGTGCTATTAACAGCTTTTATTTCTGCATAGAGTTCTTTTGGTTATACAACTAAAGATGTTTTTGCTTTTTAATCCTTTGGTAACAGAACTCATGACTCTCCAGTGCAGCCAGAGTTAAACAAGTCTCCGAAAGCATCATATTAAGACAAATATTAAAATTTCCTATCCCACCAAGTGAAAAAAGCACAAAGTATAAGCAGTGTTTCCAATAGTTACATGCAAGTAAGTGGCAGATATTTCTTTTATTAAAATTAATAAATATATGGGGCAAATCACTGCATGTATCTTTCCCTTCCATACTATAAGTTTTCTGTTTTCTAGCATCTGACAGTGTGGGATTTCACCCATGAAAGCTCATGTGAAAAATAAAATTGTTAGTCTTTAAAAATGCCATAGGATTCCCTGCCTATTTTGCTGAGCTAGACTAACATGACTTCCCCTTTGGAACTAAATGTACAGTTTCTTAAATGAAGAATTTCTTGTTTAAATACTTCAGTTTTCATCAATTGCTACTAGATAGGTTTTAAATCTTCATGCACTTTAAACAAATTTGTCTCAAACTTTTATATGTTTTTTTCAAATCAAAGTTAAGTGTAAAACAAACAAACAAACCACAGACCCTAAACCTCCATAAATCTGAATGTATTTACGCGTGTCCCAGACTTATTCCAAATCAACAAAATTTCACATCACGTCTATAAAGTTAAGAAACATTGCCCTTCACGGATCACGTTTCTCTTGCACTCTCTTTGTATTTCTTCATATGAAAAGCAGCTACTTGGCTAAGGACACCACTTAACTGTCCACATACCACTATTCTAAATAGGTGGAAGATATCCGAAAATGTTCTGTTTAGCTTCTAGGATCTCCAGTCAAAAAATGAATTAGAAATAACAAATCTGCATGAAAGCCCAGCTTGTAGAAACTGCCTATCAGGTAGGGGAGTCACTTAATGAGGTCTAACAACTTCTGGTTTCACAGTTTTTCTGCTACTGCCTTGCTACTATAACACAATTATATATTTAAAAAGTTAGTAGACAATATTGAGAGTTAGGTCTTGCTTAAAAATGAAAAAGTCAAGCTTATTTATTAAGATTTCTTTTAGAAATTCTAATTTTGCTGACAGTTTTATATTAAGAAAAGATGTTTCAAAACCACTGAATATTCTGAGGAAGAACTATTCTATAATATTCACAAACACAGTAAAAGATTAATAAGAAAATGAAATGCAATGGGGCATGCATTTCTTATAGTTAATTGAAATAAGAAAATTGTAACATGAATAATTGAAAACACTACCCAAACAAGCAAATACTGAATATATAATGCAGATAATGACACCAAACACTGATTTCCACTGAATGTTCATATGAAATTTCTAAACAATGACCTTGCCCAACTGTAATATCTACTGAACATGTTTTACTTCCTGCAGTATGTTTCAGGTTTGTATGTGGTTAGTCACTTTCACTTAGCCATAGCTGAAAACTATAGACAAGCAATTCTACCTTGCTTTTAGCTAATTATTATACCTTTAATAATGCTAGGTGAGAAATTTACACCTCTCTGCACAGCGCCAACAGAAAACACACAAACCACTTAATCCTCCTTTGATTAATTAAGTGTGAACTAAGTGATGTATAAGCCTTGTGTTACCTATATACACAGGATGAATTTTATCCTAAAAACTAGACATAGCATACACTTGGGAATGTAGTTATTTCTCTAGTACAATTTGCTTTGTGATTATGAAGTGCATATGGGTCACAAAATAGTGTAAAATTTGTCTTTGTATTTATTTTTAATACAAGCTTTATCTCCAGAGTTTGACATAGCGATAATTTAGGATTTATTTTGAGAGAGACAGACATATAATTGCTACTTGGTTGCAACAACTTCCTTTTATTATCAATTTAAAAAAATCTCAGAGGACACCAAGGTCAGTCATTATGGATCTATTAATGGTCTTGCAAACTTTACCAAATAATGTTTTTTTAAAAAATAAGCATCTGTTAATAGGTTAACAGGAAAACTGGACAAAGCCTCTCCACCCAAGAGATTACCTTAAGAAAGTGACAAAATTATATGCATGAAAATCTTTTATTGTTAGTCTTTTTTCAAGAAAGGAAATTTAGATAATTATATAGCATTCCTCAAAAAAACAAAATCTTTGTTAACCTGCAGTTAAGGTTGTAAATATACCACCAGAACTTAAGGGGGTGGAGAAAGGGGAAATGTATTTATTTTTAAATCAATGTGAAGCCAGGAAAGTATGAACTTACTTGCACAAGTAGTCCTATTATAATTGGTGAGTAGTTACGCAGTGATACGAGTACAGTGCTCAAAATTTGGCTCTAACTAAACTACAAAAGCATACAGGGTTTTAGGATATCCCATGACTTGTGTGCTTCTGGCCTAACTGCCAAATTGTTTAGGGTTTAACTTGCCAACCAGATGAGATACCTGTCATAGACACACATTTTACATATATGATGGGTACGCAGATGGAATATAGAAAAGTTAAGATTAGAAGTATGACCTTAACTTTGCATTTCCAACTTTTTCTTATTTTACCTGAGGTTATAATGGTCTAGCATCCCAGTGATTAAAAATACGTACTGTATATCATCGTGCATAAGCCGAGATTTTTGTGCCTGAAAATTGGCTTCAAAACAGGCACTTGGCTTATACATGGGAGAATATGGTAAACCGCCCCAGCCCAGCACTTTCTCTTGACCAGCTGCAGGCTGAAGCCCCAAGAATGGCCAGAGCTGCCACCTTGGGCAATTTGCCTGGGCTGGGGCTGGAGTATGGAAGGGACCCTGGCGTCTGGAGCAGCCAGGTAAGGGGGCCGGGGGGGGGGGGGGGTCGGCCTGGGCCTGGGGGGGGAGTGTTCTGGGAGGCCAGGGAAGTGGGGGCAGGGCCCGGGAAGTCCGGGGAAAGCAGCCGCAGCATGCAGGAGCTAGGGAGGGAGTCGGGGAGTCTAGGGAAAGCGGCAGGAGGGCCCAGGAGTTTCGGAGAGCCCAGGGAAGTGGCAACAGGAACTGGGGATTTGAGGGGGAGGGTCCTGGGAGATAAGGAAAAGAGGCAGCAGGGGTTCAGGGGTGAGGGGTGGAAAGGGTTTTAGGGAACAGGGGGACAACAGCAGGGAACTGAGAAGGCAGCAACAAGCAGAGGGGCAACAGGAGGAGCACAGAGAGCAAGGGGGCAGCAGGAGGAGCATGGGGGCAGGAGTGAGGAATGGAGAGAGCAAGGGGGCAGGGGAAAAGCTGCAGCAGCAGTAGGGATTTGGGGGTTAGGGATGCTGTCGGGAACTCCAGAGGAAGCTAGCAGCACCGGGGGGGGTGTCTTGGCTTATACATGGGTCACCCATTTTTCTGCCCCTTTTTGTGCTCAGAATTGGGGAGTCAGTTTATGCACAGATCGGATTATACCTGAATATATGCACTAAATAAAGGATTTGTTTACAGTTTTATTTCCATTAAATAGTGAATATGTGTAAAATTAGTGAAAGACTGGTTAAGGACAGATGTATAAATTTTCATTTGGAATGTTTTTGTTTATTTTGCTTTACAGACGAAAAAGAGGATGCGGACTTCTTTAAATACATCCACTGTCTTTTATATGCAAAAAGTGACTAGCCACACCAGGGAACCAAGTCACTGAGCATAGCAAAGGGATATAATTTGTTTACTGCTTGGCATAAGGACAGCATTTTGGGAAATAAGGGCTAGAGTTTGAAGTGAAACGGAGGTTACTCACCACATGCAGTAGCCGTGCTTCTTCGAGATGCGTGTCTCCGCACTGCTCCACTTTAGGTGTGTAGCCGCGCCTGCACCTCGCACCGGAGAAGTTAATAGCAGAATCCGGGGGGGGGGGTGCTGTTCCAATGATGTCACTGCTGTCCTCCCGCCGTTTGGAATGCGCGCTCCACCCTCCTACCTGTCAGTTCCTTCTCTACCGCAGAGTACCCCTTGAATGATACTCCGAAGCAGAGGGGAGGCGGGTGGGTAGTGGAGCACTGCGGGGACACGCATCTCGAAGAAGCACGGCTACTGCACGTGGTAAGTAACCTCCGTTTCTTCTTTGAGCAGCGTCCCCACTGCTCCACTTTAGGTGATTGCTTAGCAGTGTCATTCGCTGGAGGCGGGACCTTCGGAGTTGTCCCTTCTTACAGTGTTAAGTACTGCGAGACCCACGGCAGTGTCTATAGAGGTGTGGCTATCCATGGCGTAATGCTTTACGAAAGTGTCCGCCGACGCCCAAGTGGTGGCCTTGTATATGTCCAATATGGGAACGTTGCGGAGGAATGCCGTCATGCTGGAAACCGCTCTGCTCGAGTGGGTCCTAATAATACATGGAGGTTCGTGTCCATGTTTCTGATAGGTGAGATGGATACAGCTAGAAATCCATTTGGACAATCTTTGATTAGAGATGGGATTGCCCTTAGATCTTTCTGTTATTGAGATGAACAGCCTAGGCGTTTTGCGGAAGGATTTAGTCCTGTCGATCTAAAATGAAACCGCCCGCTTCACATCCAAAGTATGCAACACTGCTTCCTCTGGGCTGGCATGAGGTCCCGGGCAAAAAACTGGGAGATGAATCGTCTGGTTAATGTGAAAAGCAGAAGAAACCTTCGGCATGAACTTCGGATGGGGTCTGAAATAAACCTTATCTTTCATAAGGACCGTAAATGGAGGGCAAGCCATTAGGGCCGCCAGTTCACTTACTCCCTGGCTGATGTCACCACCACCAGGAAAGCCACCTTCATTGATAGGTGTAAGAGGGAGCACGTAGCCATGGGCTCGAATGGTGGCTTGGTATGCGCCCTTAAGACCAAAGATAGATTCCATGGATGAACGGGAGGCTTGACATCCGGGTGAGTATTCTGCACTCCTACAAGAAAACGCTTAACAACAGAATGTGAAAAAAGGGAACAGTTATCCACTGCCTCATGAAATGTGGATATTGCCGCTAGATGGACCCTCAGAGTGGCCATCGCCAACTCTTCCTCTTTCAGGTCGAGAAGGTACTCCAGAACAGTTGGAATGGAGGCCGACTGCGGAAGGACTGATCTCCCTTGGCACCAGGTAAGAAATCTTTTCCATTTTTGCAGGTAAGTAACCCTCGTCGTCGGTTTCCGACTATTTATTAATACATGTTTCACTCTATCAGAACACTGTCCGTCCGTGTCATTGAGCCATCGAGGAACCATGCTGTAAGGTGCATCCTGCTTAGTTGAGTATGTTGTGTCTTGCCTTTGTTCTGAGAAAGTAAGTTGGGAATTTGCGGCAGGGGAATGGGTGAGTCCTTGGACATGCGTATGACTAGAGAGTACCAGGTCTGTCTTGGCAAAGCTGGGGTGACCAATATGAGTTCCGTTCTGTCCTGTTTCACCTTTTGAATTGTTCTGGGAATCAAAGGAATCGGGGGAAAAGCGCAGGGGAGACCATTGTCCCATTTGGTTAGGAATGCATCCCCCAGTGAGTCGTGTCCGCGACCCGCCCTTGAACAAAACAGTGGACATTTCTTGTTGACCTGGGTCGCGAACAAGTCTACCCTTGGATATCCCCATCGTTGGAATATACTCGTGAGAACTGTGTCGTTCAGTTCCCATTCATGAGGATCCAGAAAGTTTCTGCTTAGATCGTCTGCGATCGTGTTTAGTATGCCCGGTAGGTACACAACAGAAATCTGAATATCGTGTTTCAGGCACCACTGCCATAGCTTCAATGCCTCCAGGCACAGGGCCCGTGAGCGAGCACCCCCCTGGCGATTGATGTAATACATAGTTGCCACATCGTCTGTCTGAATTTTGACGCTCTCGCCTTTTATAATAGTTAGGAAATGTTGACAGGCATTCCGCACTGCCCATAGCTCGAGTATATTGATATGCAGGGTGGTCTCTTGATGGGCCCACCTTCCTTGCACTGTCAGGTCTCTGAGTGGGTGCCCCATCCCGCGAGAGAGGCGTTGGTGAAGATGAGGAGCTGCTTCTTGAGTGAACGACACGCCCTGAAGCAAGTTTCTCGGCGAGGTCCACAAGGTAAGGGTGTCTTTTATTGGCTGCGGGACTGATAGATTCTGATATTTTGCGTGTCTGTGCGGCTTGAATTCCTTAAGGAACCACAACTGCATGTGCCTCATGTGCAGTCTGGAATTGGGGACCAGGTAAGTTGCCGCTGCCATATGGCCGAGAAGTTGCATGCACGTGAGAGCCGAAACCGACAGGAAAGATCGAATCTGGTGTAGGATATCGGATATAGCTGCGATCCGGTCTGATGTGAGGAATGCTCTGCAAGAGGGAGTACATATTCGAGCTCCTAAAAAACTGAATCTGTTGTGCTGGAATCATGAGGGATTTGTTGTAATTGATGGTCAGACCCAATGAGAGGAACAGAGATTCTGTCATGTTCACTGCCTCCTGAGCTGCGGAGAAGGAGCATGCCCTCAATAAGAATTCGTCCAGATAGGGAAAGATAGATATTCCCCTTCTTCTCAGATATGCTATTGGTGCTGCCATAATCTTTGAAAACACTCTTGGCGCTGTACATAGGCCGAAAGGGAGCACATTGAACTGATAATGATGTTACAGGAATGTGAACTGCAGGAATTTCCCGTGAGCTGGATGTACTGTGACATGGAAATATGCGTCCTTGAGGTCGAGGGATGCCAGCCAATCATCCGTCTCTAGGGATGGAGGAATATTAGACAACGTTACAATTTTAAATTTGTGCACCCGTATGAAGTTGTTAAGGGCTCTAAGGTCCAAGACAGGTCTCCAGCCCCCTGTCTTTTTCCGTGTTAAGAAATATCTGGAGTAGAATCCCTTTCCCCTATATTGTACAGGGACCTTCTGTATCGCTCCGATGGTCAGGAGGGTGTTCACTTCCTCCCTCAAAAGTTGTACATGAGAGGGGTCCCTGAAGAGGGATGGGGAAGGGAGTTTGGGGATAGGTGTGGCTGTGAATGGAATTAAGTAGCCAGACTCAACAATCTCTAACACCCATTTGTCCAATGTAATGGACACCCATCTGTGGATGTATGGTGCTAGTTTGTCAGTGAACCATGCGGGTGCTTCGGTTCCATCAATGCAAGGTGTTCTACGTTGGCTAGGCGAACCCTCAACCTGATTCTCAAAAGTTCTGTTTGGTCGATTGGGGTTGCAAATTAGGCGCTGCTTGGGTGCCTTGCCTGCATCTATAATTTTGCTGCTTCAACCTCGGGCGCGAGGAGTCAAACCATCTGTGCTGTTGCTGATAGGAGAATCTGTTACTCCTATTATATTGGTACCTGTTGTTCCGAGGTCTATACATAGGCAGTTGAATTCCTAGCATTCAGAGAGCAGCCCTCCAGTCTTTCAGCGAATGCATTATCTCATTTGTCTTTTCTCTGAACAGTTTATGTCTATCGAATGGGAGATCTTCGATGAGGGCCTGGAACTGTCTCGGAAGAGCCACTGCATGGAGCCATGAGGACCTACGCAGCACTACTGTGGAGCCAATGGTACGGGCCGCTGTGTCTGCCGCATCCAATGCTGCCTGGAGGGCTACCCTTGATATCAGTAACCCCTCCCAAAGAACCGCATTAAATAACTCTTTTTTCTCATCAGGAAATGAAGGGGAGGGCTCTGCCAGCTTGGAATAGTTATCGTGATTATAGTCCACTAAGAGAGCAGCATAATTTGCTATCCTCAGTTGGAGTGTCGCAGACGTATACATCTTCCTGCCCATTATATCCATCTTCCTATCCTCCTTATCCGGTGCTGATGCTTTAGTATGACTCTACTTCAGACGCTGGTTTGCCACATCTATGACCAGTGAATTAGTCTGCGGGTGGGAGAATAGGAATTCATTATCGATGGGCATAATAAAGTATCTCATCAATTTTCGTGTTCGTGGGCGGTATGGAGGCTGGGGTCTCCCATATGGCAGTGGCCGGCTCCGTAATCCCGTCATCCATGGGCATCGATACCTTGGATGAGGTATTGGCCTGAAGGATTCTATACAGTCTGTGTTTAGAGGCTGTACCATCCTGTTCTGGCAAGTCTAAAGACTTCGCAATCCTCTTGAAGAGGTCCTGAAATTGTCTGGTGTCGTCCCCCTTCGATTGTGGTTCATCCATATTGGCAACCCCAGATGATGTTGTTTGGGTCACTAGATCATCTGGCAATCCACTAATGGGAATGCGGTAGCCTGCATCTGATGCGGCTTCTGAGTCTGAGCGGGTGCCATAGGCATTTGCATTGGTGCATAACCTGACCAGTTAAGCCAAGGTGCCCACGGTATACCATACGGTGGATACTGGTACCAGGGATTGCTCTGCCACGGGCATGGCTGAAACTGTAGATTATTGGGTCCCGTTTGTTGCGAAGGGACCCTGGTGTTTCTGTCGTCTAGCGCTGACCCAAAGCTTAATAGGGAGCAGGCATCAGAGGGTGACTGAGACCGATCATCCTCTTCGGAGGATTCCATGCCATGCAACGGGGACAAGTGTGAAGAGGAATCTGAAGAAAAATCTTGTCTGAGACAGTGCTTCATCTTCCTAGACTTCTTCCTCGGTGGAGACGAAGACCTGCCGGTGCGTTTTAGACGTGGCTCGGCCCCCTGTGTCGGATCCTGACAGGTAATAGGGTGGGGGGGCATAGCCTGCAGTGCCGGGGGCTGGTAGAACGGTGCCGGCATCTGAGTGCACGCTGGAGGAGGGAGGGGCGGCCCCTGCATGGAGCTGTTCGGTGCCAGCAATGTGGGCGCCGACAGCATTACTGCCGACCTTGGTACCGCGGCCGCTGGCGGGATTGGGGCTGCTCTGGGCATGACTGTGGTGCCGGTGACAGGCTGCGGAGGCGGAGCCGCAGGCACCGTGATTGGTGCTGGGGTGCCCTTGGTTAGCCCTGGCGCCAGGGAAGATTGATTTGCAGGTAGCGCGCTTATGGGCGGCTTTAGCACCCACTCTGCTGCGGGGCTCTCTGGCAGCTGCTTCTTGCTGCGCCCTGAACTTTTGGGGGGAGCCAAGGTCTCTTTAGAGTGAGACTGGCTATGCCCCTGCTTGCTCCTGGCCAGTGAGGCTGGGGATGAGGGCTGAGAGCCGGCTTCCGCCACGGATGTCCTGTGGGGCGAGCCGCTCGGCTCTGAGGCTGGGTGGAACGCTCCCTCCGTTAGCATGAGCTTCAGCTTCATGCTCCTGTCCCCTCCTTGCCCTTGATTTCAGGGAGGCACAGTGAGGGCAGGATTTTGCCAGGTGTGCCTCTCCCAGGCACTTTATACACTGGTCATGACCATCTGAAGTTGGCACAAGGTAACAACATTTTACACAGCGTTTAAACCCTGAGGCGTTAGGCATCTTGAGTAAGCTGTGTTTTTTTTTTTTTCTTTTTTTACAGGTAAGTGTGGAAGTATCAAAGTATCTAAGTAAGTAACTAACTATCTAACTATAAAGAACTACTAACTAACTACAGTGGCTGAGGTAAAGAGCTCTTCTCAGATGGTGCTAAGTGCTGAGGCGGTGGAGAACGAACTGATGGGTGGGAGGGGGGAGTGCGCATTCCAAACGGCGGGAAGACAGCAGTGAGGTCATCAGAGCAGCGCCGCCCCCCCCAGGATTCTGCTATTAACATCTCCGGTGCAAGGTGCGGGCGCGGCCACACACCTAAAGTGGAGCAGTGGGGACACTGCTCGAAGAAGAACATTAAGTGCAGGAAACACAATGCTGGCACTGCTGTCCTGTCATTGGAGTGTGATAATCTATTGTGGCCACATAGATGATATAACTGTGTGTGTAACTGTGCATGTGTGTTTGGTCAGTTGGAGGCATATGTATTAGTATTGTTGAGTGGAGATATGTTTACTTATTTTAATAATTTGAACAGGAGTTTTCAAGCTCTGGCATGTTGCAAAACAGCTGGGCCCTACCAAACTATGTGTGGCACATAATGTCCCTCTGCTGACAAAAAAAAAAAAAAAAAAAAGCCACAGAGCCAAGTCTCCAACCACCTCTGAAAATCCCAGCAACTGAGACATTCTGTTGTGGCAGGGGAATTCGCTGGCACTAAGCCTACTTCTGCCTAACCTTTCCATGGTGGCACGGGAATTCAGCAACATTAAGCCTCCTTCCACAGACACTCCCCAGCACCACAGGGAAAATTTGGTGGCATTAAATCCCCCCTCTTCCTCTTGCTGTCACTGCCAGAAGGCTCCCACAGCATTTCCTGGTGCTGCCTTTCCTCCAGGTCTTGATTTGGGGAAGTGAGGAGAGAAACCCCTCTTTTGCAAAGTATGTTTTACTAGTTTCATAAACTGCTATATCCAGATCAGTTTCTTGTATCTTATCCATGAGTGATACCATGAATCACTATTTGCAGATACATCTTTGATATAAACCAGGAATGATTCATGGTTTCACTTCACACATTGCAGGTATAGAACAATAAAACTTGGAAGCTGAAGTCTAGTTAAATTAACATACGAAGATGTGAGCTGAATATCAGGCTTCTGTTTCTCTAAGTATATGCAAGGTTAAATATACAACGCAATCCAGCATGGACCATATTAAAAAAATTCGCTCTATAGCATTTAACATGCATAGTTACCTCACAGACTAATGTTTAAATATTAGTAATTTTAACAGTTACCCCATTAAATTATTGCTAGGAATTATAAAATGCTGGCACTTTATTATTATACTAGAAGTCCATTCTCTGCACTTGAGAAAGTGCCCTTCCAAATCCGAGTAACCCATTTGATGGGTAAATTCCTGATCCCAGTTAACTCAACTAGGAATTCTGTCATTGACTCTGAGGAGGATTTCATTCCATGTATTTTTGTCCCATTATGTCAATCAATTAAGTTTTCAAACATTCGTATACAACTAACCATTCATGTTGTCTGAGTCTAATGCTTTTATCCTTTGGTTTTCTTCAGCAATAATATTTTCAATTAAGTCATTACAATTCCATTAACATTTGTTTTTCATGTAAAAATGAAGTTAATTTTTCCTAGTTTCATTTATACTCCTAGTATAGTTATTTAAACAGCTCATTTTCTTTCACAGCCAGAAACACTTAACTAGGTATGTAATTATAACCACAGAAACAGAATGCTGAACATAAGTACTGTCTATTCCTTATATCAGTGGAATTGCTGGCGCCAGGCACCAGAGGCGGGGCGGGGGGGCACATGCCCCGAGTCTCTGCACCAGTACCCTGAGTGCCCTGCAGTGGTGGCAGCCTGATCTGGCCCCGTCCCTGGGCAGGAATCCAAGGCTGGGCTGCCCACTGTGATGGCTGCCTTACCCAGCCCCCTACCTGGGCAGCGATCTGGGGCCAGGACTGGATCTGGCCTGGGTGCTGAATTGGGTCCCGTGTCTTTTTCCGGGGCAGCGTCATTCCCGCCTTATGTCAAAACAAGGGAACTCACTTACTGAAGATAATTACTTTATATTGGAATTACTTTATATTGGAATTCTCAAGTAAACACTGCTCACTGACAGAATATGTTTTGGGAAGGAGTGAGGGACTGTCTCCCAAAATAATATACATTTTACCTTATTTTTATTTTATACATGCAGTGATATATATTTTATCTCCCATACAAATAGTGAATGATCTATTATATGAATTCTGCCATAGTTCATAGTACTTTTTATTATTATTATTTCTATTACATTAACACCTAGGTACTCCAGTCATGGACAAATTTCTCATTATGCTAAGTGCTATGCAAAGACACAACAAAAAGAAGGTCCCCAAACCAAAGCATTAAAATGATAACTATGCCTCTTTGTCATATTTGTTGACTTTTCCAAGGTTTTTGACACAGTGGAGTGTGAAACCTTAAAGAAGCTGCTTAAACTATATAGCTGTCCAGAACGATTTGTTCAAATAATATAAGAATTTCATGATGAATTACTGGTAGAGTTTCTGTGGCAGAAAATGTTTCTGACTCATTTAATATATGCCACGGTATGAGACAAGGCTGTGTCATTGCTCCCACACTTTTCACAAAGGCCTTGGCTGGTGTCCTCACGATGCTGAAAGAAAATTTCAGTTTAGGAGTCTATATTCACACTGAAACCAATGGGGAGATATTTAACCTGCCTAGATTACGTCAACTCCAAGATGTATGAAGAATGCATTACCATCTTTCTCAACCACTGTTCTGTGGAAGACTGGTGCTCCTCATCCTACAGGTGTTCTTTGACCCACCCTGACCCCTGCAGGAGGAGGAAGGAGGAGCAAATTAATGCTCCAGCTCCAGCAAAGCTGTCAGGTACATGGCAGCAGATGTTGATGCACACCTGGAAGCTTTGCTGGGGCTGGGGCATTTATCTCCTGCCACTATTATCAGCTTTCATGAGAATGTTTTCATCAGGTGTTCCGCATAAAGTAATTAATACCTATAAGCATTCCTCAGTCCACTAAAGGTTGAGAAACACTGCTTTAGAGAATTTTTCTTTGCAGATGATTCACCACTAGTTGATCATTTCCCAACAAATAACCATTCATTTTGTGTCAACAGAAAGAACAATTTGGATTAAAGCTAAATACCAGTAAAACTAAACTTCTTTACTAACCATCCAATAGACAAAATGTAAGCCATGATACCATACCTGAAGTTTTTGTCAACTGGAAAACTTTTAAATGTGTAAATTCCTTTAAATCTAGATAGCACAGCTGCAGGTAATAACACATCTTATGCAAACAAAGAAGGAGTCCTGTGGCACTTAAAGCCTAACAAATATATTTATTGCAATAAATATATTTGTTAGGCTTTAAGTGCCACAGGACTCCTTGTTCATTTGTTTTACTGAACTAGACTAACATTGCCCCTTTGGATCCCAGCAACATCTTATGCAGAAGCTGTGTGTCATAAGCAGTCAGCCTACAAAGTGTTTGGAAAACGACTGAAATATCTCTGGTACCTGCACAGCATCACTGCAATAACTAATGTGATCTGGCATGCTGTAGTGCTGGCCAGGGCTGGCCCAAGGTCTTTTGGCACTCTTGGCACCTGTGACTTTGCCTCCCACCCCCACAGTGGTGGCCTGGGCCAGATGGTGGGCCCTCCCTCCCACTCCTCCTAGCTCCCCGAAAAAACTAGCTGAGGGGCGTGGCGTGCATGGCGGGCCAAGCACAGGTCTATGGTGGCCATAGCTAAGCAGTGCTGTGTGGCAAGCCAGATGGTAAGTCTGGCCATGCGGAGGGCTGGGCCAGCCCTGACTGAGTGGTGGTTCCAGCTGGTGGACCTGCCTGGCCAAGGGGCAGAGGCAGAGCAGTGGTTTGTGGGCCAGACAAGGGCGGCCGCTAGGTGGGCAGCAGGCCACATGGGCCAGGCCCAGCGGTACAATGCTGTCCAGCAAAAGGGCACAGGCTGAGCAGCAGACCACTCAGGATGAGCCGTGTACTTGCCAAGGGACCCCAGCTCTCTCCTCCTCCCAAGCCTCCTCTCCCACTTACCTTTTCTGGGGATGGCTCTTGGTGCCCCTTACTGTTTGGTGGTAGGACCAGCTCTGGTGCTGGCTGCCCTTCCATACTCTATAGCAGGTGTGGCCAAACTGCGGCTTGGGAGCGAAAAATTGTGGCTCCCGGAAGACCATCAGCAACTCAATTTAGGAAAGCAGCCCCAGCCTAGGTGTTTGGGGGGGGGGGTCAGGACAGTGGGGAGAAGTGTGGCATGGTTGGGGATGGCGGGGAGAAGTGTGACATTGTCAGGATTTTAAAAAACTTGCCACTAGCCTGCAGTCTTCTACATCAAGCACCAGCTAAGTTTTTACTCTATAGGCCTAATTTTCATGGTAACCTCAAGTACTTATTAGAATCTGACATTAGTAGGATCAATATTTGTCCTCTTTTTGATGACAAAATTGAAGTGTGCAATAAATTTTAAACTTAGTAATTTTGGTGTAGGTAAAAGTATATGGCTATATGCCTCAGTGTGGCTCCCAAAGGTTTAATAATCAACTTCTGTGGCTCAAGTTCCTTACGTTTGGCCACCCCTGCTCTATAGTAATAATAATTCTATATAGGCAACCTTACAAGCCTGCAACTGAGACATTTGCGGCAGATTTTAGGATTAAATGGCACGATCAAGTTCCAAATACTGACGCATTGACAAGAACGGGTATGCCCAGTGTTGAGCCGCACAGCTGAGATGGACAAGTCATGTTGTCCATAGGCCAGGTCACTGGCTTCCAAACATTCTCCTCTATGCTGAACACTAGGAAAGGGAAAATGAGATAAAGGAGGTCAATAGCTGCACTGTAAGGACTTTTGAAAAGGAATTTGAAGACGACAAATATTAACACAGAAAGTAGGAAGAAGTTGCCAGAGATAGGTGTAAATGGAGATCTATAACACATGATTCTATCCAGGCAGTTGACACACATAGAGAAGCAGCATATCAACAGCATCATCTTCAAGAGCATAATATCAAACAGTTTTCCAGCTTTTTCTGCCCAAACTATCACAGGGACTTTCTTCCTAATGCTGGATTCGTTCCTCATCACTGAGCTAACAAGTACTAAATTTCCCTCCTCCACAGTCATCGTAAAGTACGAGGAACAATCAAAGAGACCCAAGACTCAAGTATAAGGAAAAAGACAGCAGATAGACAGACAGATGGTGGAGTGCAAGGAATCTGTGAGACAATATTGGCCAGCATGATAGGCAGTTGTCTCAGCACACATCGTTAATTTTTTTTGTGAGCATTATGGAAAAGGAGAGATTTCAGGAGGCTCTGAGAAAGATAATGAATCAGTTTTGCAGATGGTCTGTTGTCCTCACCAGAAATACTGAAAATCAAAATCAAAACAATTCCACTGCATTTTTTTTTTTTAAACTTTGTGACAACAGGCCTAATACTCAAACATACCCTGTCTGGAATGGCTCCTCATGGTGATCGCCTATCTAATTCAGCCTGCCAAAAACAGGACAGACAGCCCAAACCAGTGGTATGTTCTATAATTATACTTCACCAATCTAGTAACTTATAAGAACTCCTGGATCTCTGTATTAGTCTTACCATAGAGTCTCAGACAATCCCATTGGGCTCTCTCCAGTCTATCCTGCTACCCAGGTAAGCTGGACTTAGTCATAAATGGTCAGTCTCTCTCTCTCTCTCTCTCCAGGTTACTCTCTGTCTCAAGAGACCAGTGCCTTACCCTGGATCAATTAGTACCCTAAACCTGACTCCAAACACAACACCTGGCAATAACCTATCTAAAGATTTATTAACTAGATATAAGAAATGAGAGTTATCTATAGGTTAAAGCAGGCAAACACATATACACAGATGTGTTGCCATCTATGATTCCAGATGATAGATGTAGTAACCTGTCTTTCAGGGTGGACCCAGATTGATCCTGGGACTTCCACTTCAGTTTAGTGTCTCTGGTCCTGTAAGAGTTCTAATAGCAAAGTGATAACCATTTCTTCTTGTAAGCATCTTTTTAGAACTTTCTCCCTGGATTTAAACCAGCAGGATAAGGGCAGCAGCATTAAATGTTTCATGTGTGGATGGGGCAATCAACAAAGCTTTTTGCCTTTGCTGGCCCATTACACCTTGATAATCCTCTAGCTGGTTGGAGGAGACCACTTTTCTGTGCGAGTTCACAAGTTCGGAGCACACATTTTTATAATTATACAAGAAACATATATTTTCCCTTGTAGCATAGAGTACAGACATTAGAAGTTTGATTAGTGCATGAAGCAATTCACAAGCATTTTGCAGAATCTAAACACATTTTCAGAAGACTAATACCTCTTTTGAATAAAACTATCATACAGATGAGAGAATTTGGTTTCCAGCTATAAATCTGTCATTCTCAACCAACATCTATTGCCTTGGCCAGAGCTGACACTCAATGTACCAGTGTTAGACTCAATATCAGATTTACTATCAGGAATTATTCTGCCACACAGTAGATGCTGCCAGACAGCAGTGAAATAAGAGTAAAATCAAACTTCTCACATATAAAATATAATACAGAAGAAAATCAAGACAGTAACGGTCCCGGAGCCCAGTCAGTTGTTTCAAAGACTAAGATCGTAAACAGGTGACTGCCCAGGTGAATATAATATTCTTTTCAGTGGACCTAATTATCTGCAACAGAAAAATTTCCTTATAATTATGATTGCTAAATGATATTTTTCTTCTTTGAATGTTAAAGGTCATGGGCAAGAGTCTGCTTTTAGTTATGCTGGTTAGCAGAGTACTTTTATACACTTGTGTTGAGTTATTCTGGATTTACAGCAGTGTTACAGAGGGTGTAATTTGTCCTGATGTGTACCTAGAAGTTTCTTTTCAGAGACAGTCAGATTAGACTTGAAATCCTTTGCCTCAATCCCAGCACTTGAGGCACTCAAAGCTGTGTCAAAGAACTGAGTTTAAGAATGTATCTCCCCTCCCCTACCTGCCAACCTGAAACCTCAAACTCCCTATTTGAGTGAATCAGGCAAGTGTTACCCTGAATGGTGGACAGCCCAGATGATCATCAAAAGAAGAGAACTTGCAGGACAAAAGAGTCAGGCGCCATAGTCAGCATGAGTGCAGGATTTATAGATCTTTAGCATCCACAATTTTGGAAGTGTCTAGTTAGGTTTTCTATAAACAACATCTGTTACTCCTTGGTTGCCTACTATCTTTTGTGCTCAGGGAAAGACTGTGGAGGATGGCGCTCCACAATCAAAAAGATAAGTAGACTATACTGTGTATTTTCTGGTCTGTTCTTATTTCTCAATGCTCTCTTGAGGCTTGGCTGAGAATCTGCAACTGTCAGAATGTAATTAACCTGTTTTCTATCAATCCCTATAATAAATACTTTCAGGGCTTAAAATAATATTCCAAGTATTTTATGTGTGCATGTGTGTGAATGAGAGTGAGAAACACAGAGAAGAAACTCTTTTTGCACTTTCTTCATACCAGCTGAGGTCTACATAAAGAACGTGTTTTTTTCATTCCACTTTGAGGCACAAGATGAATTATTTTCTCTATACCAGTTCCAGAACACCCCCACCCCCCAAAGCCTTCTATCACATTCATGTATGCAATATTATTCTAAGAGACTGCGTGTTTTAAGGACAGATGAGGGCCCCCATATTTTTTCCTAAACACTATTATAACTGTTTTTATTCAGGATAGACATCTTTACCTATACAACATTCTTTTTTAAAGAAAAGCTTCAAGAAATCTGACACTACAATAGAAATGTTACAAAGACAACATGTAAAATACCATGAATATCAACAGAATGTTCTGCATTCTTTTTACTACTCCATGAAAACACACAGTATTGTGGCTATACATGGGACCAAATTCATTGCTACAGTAACTCTAGTAATTATAACAGTCTTTGGTCCATTGTGCCAATGCACAGAAAGAAAGCTACTAAAAAAGCAATCTTAACTTTGATAGCTATGAGATACACTGATTGACTTACTCTCTTCTAAATATAATATCTCAGTGTTCTGTATAAAGGTAAATGATAGCTAGGGAGAGAAGAATTTATAACTTTATGAAGGCAAACTCATATCATCCAAATTCAGCATTACTGCAACACTTTTCAACATATCCTAATTTTCTTCACTTATTCATATTCAATCTCTCTAACTCTGTAGTAAAATACTATATGTAGTCAAGGTCTAAGAAGTTTTCTTTGTCCATTATTAGATTTTTTTTAAAGGATTTAAAATTTATCATAGCACTGAAAGCTTTAACCTATGACTTTGGTTAACATAAAAATTCACTTACAGAGGAACTACAAAAATAGTATACTATATGTGTGTATATGCATGAATCCATATAAATGAATACACATACGGATATACATATACATATATGCACACAAATAAATCAGTGAAGTTACCCTAGCACAGTTACCCTGGCACAAGATAGAGTGTGCAGACTTGAATAGCTATATACACACAGTGGGAACAGCATATCTTTGTAGGTGCAATTTAGACATTAGGATTTGAAAACACTGGGATCTTAGCAACATTTAAGAGTTGACTATAAATAGTTTGGAGCAAGGAAAATCACTGTAGATGTGGACAACTGTGATGGTGCTGAATTCAAAAAATGCACATTGTGCTCACTCAACAATGACCTTTCCAAATAATTAAGAGGGGACATTAATTGACTTCAGCAGAAGTCTAGAACAGAAGAAGACAAAGGATGGTGTTGAGTCAATTTTTGAGCATATTTAAAGAATTCAAGTGCAGTGGAAGTAAGGGAATAGCGAATATCTTAGCTAATACTGCTTTTTCATCCGCAAAGGAAAGAGGACCTACAGAAGCGTTTGCTCAAACTATAGCCATGGCTCACCAGAGCACTAAAGTACATGCTTATTTTTAAGCATATACTTAAAGTGCTTTGTTGAACCACACTCCAAATAGGCTCTAGGCTCTTACTTATCTCAACAAAATAAAGGTTTTCTTTTTTTCATTAAAGACATTTTGAGAATTTTATATTCCATTGTCACATACATCACTTTTTAAAATATGCTTTGGGTTACTTTGTTTTAGACAGTAACCAGCAGAGTCTGTGTATTTTTGTATAGACTGTTTTGAAAAGCTGATGCACTGCTATATTTTGTTTTCAAGTCATATCCAAAAAGGATATTGAAAAAACTGGCATGCAAATGTTATCTATTAGTATTACTTAAAAAAATTGCCACTATCTACTGCTTGCTAACTATTGCATTTGATTTGACACTTATTAAAATAAAATAGAAAAACTTTAAATACATTGACATTATAGAACACACTGGCTCATTTCTTTCCCCAAGCTCCAAAAGGGCTGCTGTGTTAGTCTAGTTCAGTAAAATAAACAAGGAGTCCTGTGGCAATCAAAAACTAACAATTTTTTTTATTACATGAGCTTTTGTGGGAGAAAATCCCACTTCGTCACAAAGTGGGATTTTCTTCCATGAAAGATCATGCAATAAATAAATTTGTTAAGTCCTTAAGTCCCACCAGACTCCTTGTTTGTTTTCCCTCCCCAGTTCAGGAAAGCATGTGCTTAAATATTCCCTGAATCAGGAACACAGGAAGAGCCACTTGTACAGTTCCACGTTTAGAATCTTTATAAAACCATCTCAGGATGACATTCAGGAGAATGATGACTAACATGTGAATGCATTCAAAGCAGCTGGTCACAACATTTTTAACCTTCATGTTAAAGGGCCCACTCCCTCTTTAACTACCAGGATATTAATCTGGGTCCAATGAAGGGTTGACTTCCAGACCATACAAGCCAAAATGGCTGGCTTCTAAATCCCTGCTACTTAATTCATGATTTAGCCCACTGCTGCATCCCATCACTCTCCAACTGAAAATGGGAGCTCAGTCTGAAAAGACTTAAGATCAACTTTCAATCCATAGCTAAAAGGGCCCACTAGTCAACCTTGCGTCCTGTCCTTATTTTTACCCCAAGAGTTGACTAATTGGAGCCTCTCATCCACACTGGACACTGGCTGTAAGTTGTGACATTATTTATGGGCATAACTATCCCTTCCTCATTTAAAAAAAATAAACAGTAACTACACACAACGACCCCCAACTTCATTATTCCCATATGTTAGCCCTCCAGGGTACTATAGGAAAGTGAAAAAATGCAACATCAGTCTTGCCTGGCAGAAAAAGTCCTTTTTGGCACCAAAGGCTGAGTAAAATGGACACACAGCCAGCCTGGAAATCCAGCTCTGACCTATGAGACAGTCTGCTGTTAGTCCAGTCTCACCTATGAGACATCTCTGTGCAGCAAGAATAGTTGCTGTATGTCCAGGAGTACTTAAACAAATGAAAATTGGTTCAAACAACCCTCTGTTCCTCCCCTTATCCCTGGTCAATCTGCTCTGCTCATTCCTCACTTCTGAATTAACTGACCACTAGGTGACTAGGGCGGATGGAGTTACACTCTCTTCTCCCCAGTACCATCGGACACACAATCTCCACAGGTATTCTGGGCAAGGGCTGAGGAAAGGGAAAGAGATTAGAGGGAACAACCAACTGCTAACTAGAATGCTGACAGTGGCCATTCCCTGCCTGTCTGATCAAAACTCTCTCTCTCCCCACTAAGAAAAGAAGGGATAGCAGATGGAATCACTGGATTCAACTGAATAACAGGAATCCAACAAGCACATAGATTGTTATCATAACTGTGGTACATATCTGGCACTAATTTACTCTAATTAATAATGCTATACCTAGATGCTTACCGTAAACCTTAAAGAGCTTTGGTTTTGCCTTGAAATAAATTTACTCCTTTGCTGTATTAACCACTTAACAAAAAAAATAATTTTCTATCCACTGGTAAAGAATTTACATTCGTGATTAACTGTCTGCAAAATCTGAGTTTAACAAGCAAAACTGCTTTTGATTGTACAAGCATCCAAATGCCTGTGGGGAAAATATTTCACTCCTATTGCTTGAAAATGAAGTTAATGTCACTGAAAAGATTTTATGAAGCATTCTCATTGGCTGAAATCATGTGCCAAGTTTCTGCCCATGGTAAAGTATTAGTAACAAGTTACAACCCAGTAAAAACAAGGATGTATAACCAAAATCTTGACAGGCTATCAACTATACTGGCATTAGAACATAATCTTACCCTATAAAACTGAAAGGCAGAGTCTGACATACTATAATATTTTATGTTAGTCTATTTTGCAATTTTCATTACAAGAACAGTAGTTTCAACTTTGAATTGTTTCAGATCAAAGTTGGCTCTTATTATACATTGTTATTGTCTAACAGAAAGTTAACACTGGTATTCAGTAATTATTAATGAGACAGCTCACTTAAAATATTCCAAATAGTCTTCGCAGACTATCTGAAGCAGTACAATTGTGATCATTATCAGGCATGATTTATGGATAGTTAAAATATTTTTATATTGAGGATGTGCCAATGCTGTAATCAACTCAAAATGTACCATTTTTATGCCTTAGACAATTGTTTAGCTTTGAACCTCTTTTACTGTAAATACTGATAGGACAACCCACTAGGCCAGTAGTTCTCAAAACTTTTTTCTTGGGTCCCAGTTGAAAAAACATCATTTATGCCCACAACCCAACAATTACATCTTGGAGCAATGCATTTTAGCCTTTCAGGGGTAGCAGCAGGGGGCACTGTGACCCAGTACCTGAGGGTCTGCAACCCAATACTGGGTCTCAACTCTTAAGTTTGAAAACCACTACACTAGGGGTCCAATCTGACTCCAGTTAAAGTCAATAGAATACTGCTAGTGACTTTATAGGAGATGGATCCGGCTCTAGAATACTAGGAAATGCATATTCTCACACATATAGATCATAGTGCCCTTACACAAAGAATAATCTGTCAATTCAATAAGAAAACAAAATCAGAGATTTACTCTAGCCCTAAAGTTTTGTAAAGAGTCAACTTCTTAGTCAGTCAGTCTTAATTAAAAATGCCTATTATATTTATTTTCATAGCACTGAAGTGGTAGCCTAACAGCAGTGGTGGCAGTTAGAGATCCTTGTCGCAATTCATTAATCCGTAGATTGCAGAGCCAGTTTTAAACTGCTTTGCACTGAAAGATTAATTAGAAAAGAAGTGTCTGTTTCTACAGAAATAACAAGGACGGTGGTTGAGTACACACACACACACACACACACAATCATGGACATTATTTAGACTCAAAATGCCCACCTACCAATTCTCATATATCTGGACAAAACCTACTCATAATGAAAAAATAAATTTATATAAAGCCTGTGTCCACATACATTATTTCTCTCACATGAAGAATGAACATGCAAATAGTATTCCAACACACCACAGTCACTTCAACTTAATGAGACTTTAAACAAGCAAATAAAATATGCAAGTGGTCTGCTGGCTTGGTAAAATTTTTAACAACTTAATAGCAGAACAGTGGTCTCCAACCTATCGCCAGCAAATGGCACACCAGTCATAGGTTTCGGTGGCAAAGAGTCCATCCCGATCAACCAGCTGGGGACCACTGCAGTAGAGTTTAGGCAACACAATGAACAGTCTTATGGAATGCATGATCTGATTCATAGTTTTCATTAGGACTAAATCTGGCCATTCATAGAAGCATCTGCTGCAGCTAAGAGAAACAGGTTATTGGCAGTTACTTTAGAGGGATAAAGACCAGAGAGAGGGAGGAATCAGATACGTTCAGAGTGTTCTTTCTTGAGTGTTTGCCTGGTGAGTCTTGCCCACATACTGAGGGTTTAGCTGGTCTTAATACTTGGGGTTTGGAAAGAATTTTCCCTTAGGGAAGATTGGCAGAAGCCTCCCCCCCCCCATCTCTTTCCTCTTTAGCACAGGCTGCTGGCTGGTGGATTCTCTGTACTTTAAAGTCTTTTACCCATGATTTGAGGACTTCAGTTACAGTCATAGATTAGGAGTTTATTACAGGGATGGATGGGTAAGGTTCTGTGGAGTGCCTTGAGCAGGAATTTAGACTAGAAGATCAGACTGGTCCTTTTTTACCTTAAAGTCTATGAACAATCTTTCCCGCATACTGTTTCGTCACTGTAGGCTTTTCATACTTTGTTGATCCTATAAGCAAGTATGCCCATGATCAGTTGCCAGGTATTATTTGTTGCTAACAGCAATATATATTATAGACAGATGCAAACAGTTGGATATCCCACTCTTCTAGAAGGTCACAATGACCTGGATGCCCTTGTGTGCTGGCTGTCAGAATGGGAAGGAGAAAGGAGGCACAGAAAATCTCTATACTAATGGGGTAGCAGTACAGAAAAAATGATCACTTGAAATTTCTATTTATTTTTACTAGTGTATTTTTGCTGCCTCAGTCTTTCCCATGAACCTAATGAGTAAGCTAGATAAAACAAAGTGACTTCTGCAACTGAGGACGGGATATAGTTTTCCATGGACAGAGATATATTCACTTGCCAAGACAAGGAAGAGTTCAATGAACTGGAGTTTGCTATTATGTAAGAATTGCATCATGCGTTTTCCTACATATAGTCATGAACTATGAGTGAACAAGTGACAAACTGATAAAAGGGCACTATTATCTAGACTTCACAAATAATGGCATTAGTACACATACTGAAAATTTTAAGTATTATGTGAATATAATAGTTCACGAAATATTTGTAGACATTACCTAAGAAAGTGTCCTACTTACAAGGTACTAAGTGCTCTCAATTCCCATGACCAGTTGCCAGCACACTCAAGTCAGAGCAATTCCAGTTTAATCAATGACTTCATTTGAGAATACTGAGGTGGACAATACTGTTATTCCTTCTTCCACAGTCACTGGCGTCTCATTCCTGACAACAGCTCAGACCTATGCTAACTGGTAGCACAGATTATAGGCTTGTTATGTTATTCCTAGCCAAGTAAAAATCAGTGACATAATGTATGTATATATTCTCAAAGTAATTTCCTTGATTTGCATTATACACAAGTACTGTAATAAGACTGTCAAGTAGCACAAAGAACAATCCCTTTTTTTCAGGAATCTCAGTCCAACATCAATGTGTGATTCCTAGAGAGTAACTCTGCTTTAAGAGCTAGATCTAATCAGAGACTAAAGGCTTGCATAGACTGACGGCAGGAAATTCGTCACTTCCCAGTTCGATTGAGCAGGCCTGTGAAGGCAGGGCATTTCCCCTTGACCCAGTGCAGTGGACCCGCTGGATGTTAGGAAGTTGAATGAAGATATGCAAGTTATTTTAAGTAACTTGTGTTTCTCCCCTCAGCTGCTGCCAAAAAATGATGAGCAATGCAGACCAAAATTAAGGCAGGGAGCAAATTCTCCTGATTCTCATACAGCTTCTTCTCCAGAACCCCATATGACTGCAAACCACCAGAAATACAGCATGCCTTCCCAAGAATCTAAATTTGATTGCATGATAAGAAAAATAATTTGGAAGACTATGTGTAACAGCACTGCCTGATGACAGCTCCCAGAACATGATAATGCTAAAATTTTAGGTAACACAAACTCATAGCTTGTTTAAGAAATGATGAATAAATTTATGAATAAATCATTTTGATGGCTGCCCACCAGCCTGGTGGAGTTATTTTAATTGAAAGAATGAAATACAGCTACATAATAACCCCTACAGAAAGAAAGTAGAAACATCAATTCTCTTTTATTTAATGTAGTTACATATAAACTTCTCCTTCTTTAGAGATTTCCTGTTTCTAAGAACTCCTTTTCTTTCTCCCACTGCCCTTTTTGTGTTTTTGTTCTCCTGTTGTGATGACTTCAGAGATTTGTCCAGTGCTCTGTTTTTCAACCCAGTATAATTAAATCTCTGAAATCTTATAAATAAAACAAATGATTAAAGTACAACAGCAGTTAAACAAGTCTGAAAAAACCACACAGTTTTATTCTGTAGTCTAAGTTACACCAATCACCATCATCTGCAATAGTTGTAATCTGTCTCAATGCCCACAAATGCTACAGTTTTCTGTTTTCCTTTTTGTCTTTCTCAGCAAGTCTGAAAACCTCCTAAGGAACAATAAAAGGAAAAAAGGCAGGGGGCGGGGGGAAGAAACTGTACAAAAGCACCACATACAATTTTGAAAGATACCTCCAATGCAACATCCCCTTAAAAATATGCAGTTCACTACAAACTACGGTTTTGCATCCACACAATCAGCAAGATACAAAAATCATTCTCAGAAGTCTACATGAAGCTATAGTACTGTCCTCAGTCAGAATTCAATAAATTGATTCCTGTATCCACTGACAGCAACCTCAAATAGAACTCCTCTGTTGATAATGTGCCTCATATTTCTCACTTGGGTTATTTTAGTAATCCATGACGAAGATGCCAGTTGAAGTTTAGCCACAGATACTCATGGAGTGAGCGTGGTTTGCTACACTGAGTCAGACAATAATGTGTATGCCCTTCTTTAGGCTAACTTCTCCTTTGACATGTTCCAACCAAGTCTCTGGGGAATTCTCTTTTTCAAAGTAAAAATGAGATGACAGACAATCTTCTGTTGTGCATATTAGTGATATTGAGCATACTTCCAGATATGTAAATAGATTTGACATATGATCCATTGATCATTAAGTTCCCAGGTGGAGCCCAGCAGAATTCCGGGCATCCGCTTCAGATCTGTGGCTAACCGCAACCATGGGTACGGCTGTGGATATCCACAGCCCCATTGTTGCAGACTGTCCACAGGTGCAGGTCCTATTTTCAGAACTGTGGAGCAGCATTGCAGACAATAACTTGTAGGGCGGAAAAAGCCCTAACCTGACATCTGAAGGGTGGTTTACAATGCCTACCCTCCCTTGATATAGAGATGATCCTTTGCTTAAGGGACATAGAAATCAAGCTGTGATGTCTGCATAGAAGAGATGAACAGTTTTACCATAGCTCTCTTTTCTGATTTTTTTTTTTAAAGCCACATAAGCTGTCAATATGCTCTTTAGTAATTAAAGGAAACCACCTCAACATCCTCCTGTGGTAGATTTACTTTATAGCAACATGACGTCTAGCAAGCAAGTGGCTATATAAAGTAATGTCATACTGGTGTGGCTGTAAAAAGGATACTACAGTTATATTCTTTGACTTCGTATATTGCCTTGACGGGGCAGCTGTGTGCAAAGTGATGAAGGCTACTAGCTTAATCAGAATGTCACAGTAAAATGCACAGTTCTGTCTAATATGCCCCTGTTCACTTCTGCTTTGTACAATATTTTGAATGGTAGAGCATGGCATGCACTCAGAGGTCTAGAAGCAAAATTTGTTAAGGTTTTTCTAAAATTCTAAGAGAAAACAAAATGAAAAACTGATAAACATGGATTAAACAAACATCTCATGGAACATACAAAAATTTGCAAACATATCAGGAAACAACAGCCTTCTAATTAAGCCGAGGGATAGACAGGAAGAATGAACATTTTAAGTAAAAAGAAACCACACGAAATTACAAATTATAAAAGTCAGGGTTTACCTTTATAGAACAAAGCAAAAGCCAAACTGCCCTAATTAGAATGACCTTCATGAATGTTTCTTGTAAAGTGTAACAAAATAATAATATAGTAATGTGTTCCATCACATTAAAAAACCCTACAGCACTAAGAAGGAGCTTTGTTGTTTTTAATTTCACTAAATCTTTGATATACATATCTGAAAATGGAGACCAGAACAAAACAGGAAAAAAGCACAATATCTGATTTTAGCTCTGCAAGTATGTTTGTTACACATAGATGCTCAGATCAATACTCAAACGTGGAATTTGTTTCTCCTAATATGGTAACCTTCATTTGAATAATACATTTAGATATTCGCAAATTCTGTATTAAGTCATGCAACTGGCCTTGTGGCAAACTGCCAGCTCTCCTGCAATGGGTCTTGTGCTTATCTTATGGGTACTGAGTCCCAGCAACTCCAGTTACCCCAACCCCACTACACAGGATGCTTACTTTGGAGTGGTCCTGCAGGGGGAGTAGGACTGGGACCGGGACCCAGGCCTGCCCTCTACTCTGGGTTCCAGTCCAGGGACCCTGTGTGGTGCTCCTTTGCTCCTCTACCCCGTGGCAAACCTCCTTTGCTCCTCTACTCTGCATGGCACTGCACTCCTGCTCCTCCTCTAGCTTGTGCCCTGTTTGTCTGGAGCAGGTTTTTTTTTTTTTTTTTTTAATCAGGCACCTGGCTGGGCCTTGATTGGCCTCAGCTGCACCTAATTACCATCTACTAATTCCAGCTAGTCAATAGTGAACAAAGCCCTCAGCATTCTAGGATTTAGGTACCTCCCTTCTCTGACTCTCAGATTGCCCACTATCCTTGATATCTTACAGTCTACATGGTAAAAATAACAGATTCCAACAAAAACAGAATATATTAAATACATGTTGTGACACTGCATGTGGTACATTTAGGGGGAGCATGTGGGATGCAGAGAGAGAGATTGTAAAGAACACAAGTGCCCCACCCAGCACCCAAGTTTTAAAATATGATCCAAACTGCATTTTTAACTTTCCAAATGCATTTTTGCATGTAAACTAGACAATCGTGTAAATATATAAAATATCAAATTGCTTTATAAAGGTAGGTGATGAGCAAAAATCAGTGCCCAGGGAACTTGGGCTTCTATCCATAATTCTTCTCCTTATATTTCACTCTCCTATTTTAATTTTGGTGCCACACAATACTAATAAGATATAAATACGGCTTATTAGACAATCCAAGCCCATCTGCCTGTTACCTACAGCATATATTCTAGCACTTTGTCCAATCTATTTTATGAATATTGCAAAGCCTTCCTAACAAACCAGTTTGATCCTAGGTGCATCTTATTACATTGCTGAAGAAAAATAAACAAACAAAAAGTATTTTCCTCTTAATCAATGCAGCGATAATAAAACTATGGGAGATTGTGCTGGATTTTATAAGAGGTCATAAATGATCAACGGAAATAACTAAATTTCTAATTGAAGAGTATTTATTACTGATCAGATAGAGATGAGACAAAACACACACTCACAGACTAACAGATCCCATGTAAAATAGATAAACTGGCAATGAGAAGAAAATATTTACAGACAAATTTATACTATCTGTCACAGACACAAAAAACAATACAATTCTGTAAATGCAAAAGAATTTCTTGATCAGAACAACCAGGTAAATGAATCAAAGAAATAGAGGATGATATGAAACATTAGGGTGTAACTGCATAAGCTTTTAGAAAAACCAATGGGATAGCTGCCCAGCAAAACAACAGGCAATTTCTGAGTCTAGAAAAGTAAAAACCTGGCTTTCAGTCAGACCAGGAGAATTGGTGGAAAGCAACTCTTAACCTAATCCTTCATTGCCTCCACCAACAAATTCAGCATACAACTGACATCCCAGTCACCTTCCCCTCTTCAATGGGGGGAGGAATACCATAAAATTTAAGATCTCCCCAGAAATCAGCAGAGTCAATATCCTGAACCTCCTGTGCTCTGGTTTACCTTAGGAGCTACCTTCCAATCATTTAGTTTACACACACTGGTCAACAAATGGGACAGTACTTTCATTATTACAGCTGACACATAATGACAGAGCTGTAGGTGATCTGAGATAAACATCCATTATTAAGGCTGCCAAAATTTCCTATTATAAGACCCTATTTTACTTGCTCTAATTTTGACAAGCTACTAGAGCTAAAATTTTCTCTATGTCTGCCTCAGATTTTTATTTTTTTATTTCATATACAATCTGAAATCTGTCACCTTCTCAATTTTGAGTGCTAGACTTTCCAATCCTAAAAGTGTTCTTATAACACAGGGATGTGTATGTGATACTTAAGACAGTTTGTTTCTGGTTTTTACCAATTCTGCCTAAAAAAATTTCCTCTGTTTTGACAAAAGGCTTTATTTAGGCTTTTTCAGACACCTGCACTCCCACCCCCTCCAAGAAAGCAGACAGTGTTGTGCTGAAGGAATGGCCAGGAAGCACTGCATCCCTTCAGTCCTGGTTTCTCTGCCAGAAAGGGACTGCTGCTGAGTCCCCCCATTCAGCCCAGCCTGTGTGCATTCTGACACCCCTATGAAGGGATGAGGTTAGAAGGTGGACTTCATGTGGCAGAGGAAGTGATGTGGCTTAGTGCAGGTAGTCCGAGCCGCCAGGATCAAGTTCCCCATCAGTCTCACCCCTCACTGCTCAGCAGAGGCAGCCACCAACTGGCAGTTCCTCTCCTCCATGTAGGCGTGCTGAGGAGGCTTGTGGGAACTCTATGAGTGGTGTGCCAAAGGCTGCACCCTGCAAGTACTGGCTTGCCTTCTAGACAGAGTCATGCCCTGACACCACCTTTTAGTGCAATCTTGTCTACTTCCCCTTCAGGAAAAACCATTAATCTTAACTCTGGTGTGCACAGCCAAGGAAGAGGAATGGAGCCAAGATAGCATCCTCAAGGTAAATACAAAGCCAGTGTTCTGTCAGAAAAATCTGAAGCTCTGATGCTCTAGGATCATGTTTAAAACTTTCTGTCCTTCTATCAAAACATCATTATTCAGTCGTCTTTTATTATGTGGCAAAACTGGGACAAAGAAAGCCTCCCCAAAGCTGGAATTGGTAATGGGCCATCACTGCCTAGTAATTAGACATTCTAATTCCCAGAGTATGAGAAAATTTTTCCCCCAGGTGTTTCAGTTTTCCTCTCCTCTCTATCAGCAAGACTAGAGTAAGCATGATTAGACTTAAACCTGTTACTGGCAGCTGCCACTATCGGAGAATTTGGTACAAGATGCGTATGAAAGCAAGAGAACCCTTCATGTGGAATCTAGTGTGCTTTCTTGGAAAGAGTCTGACAAGAAGCAGGAGTCAACCAAACAGTCTAAGCAGGACGCAGAAGGCTACTTATGATAGGGAGTGACATCCTATTAATGATGATAGCCCCCAAGAATGTCAAATACTGCATGACAGATTTCCTCCACAACTAAAAAGTTAAGTTTAATGTGGCTACCATGTGATCAACCAAGTCATGGAACTGTAAAACACCTCTGGAAGGGCAAGTGGCAGAAATTGCCTCCATATGCTCCTTCGGTAACAAATCAGGATCCATGTAAGTGTCCATTTGTCCCTGCTCAAAAAGGAATAAATCCCTCTCCTCCCCCACTTCTTCAGAAAATATATCAAGTACTACCATTAGACCTACTGACAGGCCCAGAGGAACAGGATCCAAGGACTCTTGAGCCCCTGGATCCTTACTAGATTTAAATTTTCCCTCTCTATCTATTAGGAGGTTGATCTGAAAATTGTTGTGACAAAACTCGAAGTGCCAAGAAGACCAGAGCTGACAGTTCTCCAGTAGCTGAGGTCTAGAAACATACCTATAAGAGGATAAGCAAAAGGATGAGGAGGCATAACTTAGGATGAATACAGTTTTCTGGATCTTATCCTACCTCCTCTAAAGAAAGATACCACCTTGGATCAGTATGAGATCACACTAGAGACAATAACATAACTGCAGGATGAACAGAAATGAAAGGATGAGAAAGATCTGTCTGGCGAACCTGCAGGAGCATTATGAGGAAGAAGTATCATAGAAGGATCCAGAGAAAGACTAACAATTTCCTCTGTTTGTCTCCTCTTTTCAGGGAATGACAAAGCAGCTCAATAAAAAAAACCAGGAAGATTGTTTCTTGGATCCAACAAGCATAAACTTGGCAACGGTGAAAAGACACTCAGCCACAGAAAGATGGACATCAGTCACCACTGTTCATATCCTCTTTGGATCCCAGAATGATACCAGAACAGGTGCAGAGGAAGAACTGGCACCACACTGTCCTGGAATGACAAATCCAGAGAAATGATGAGTGCAGCATCTTTAGACTGCACAGCAGAACCCCGAACCAACTTGGGTTTTGAAGGCAGAATTGTAGAGGTGATATTAAAATTGCTGGGGTTTTTGTAAGTACTGGTTTCTGAACCTCAATTTTCAGATTCGATGAGTCTTTGTAATCAGATAGCTTCGTAAAAAGAACTTGATTAAGTAGAAGCACTTGAAATCTGTTCTGCCTGTCCTTGCTTACACCATCACATAGAAAACCGAGAAGGAAAGTGTCCTTTTTTTAGGCACTTTAGGCTCCATATATGCTCCTCTGACACTAGAAGGACAGCTGGGCACAACACACAACTTTGGAAGCCTGGCTTCTTTATCACACTGAGTTCACGAAATTATATTATGATACCTACACAATATTACACAGACTATGCATTATCTACTCCTTGACAGGTATGTGTCCAGCATGCTCTTAAAAATCTCCAGTGATGGAGATTCTACAAACACCCTAGGTAATCTGATCTAGTACATAAGTAATCTTATAGTTAGGAAGTTTTTCCTAATGTTTAACCTAAATCTCCCTTGCTGCAGTTGAAGTCCTTCTTGTGTTGCCCTTAACAATCAGCTAAAGCAAGTATAAGAATAATTCATAACAGTAAAAAAATAACCATTCTGGATCAAGACCAGTAGTCCATCTAGTCCCGTATCTCATCTTCTGACAGTGGCCAAAGCAAGGTGGGAATGAACAGAACAGGTAATCATCAAGTAATCCATCCTGTTGGCCATTCCCAGCTTCTGGTAAACAGCCATCTGTTGGCTAATAGCCACTGATGGACCTATCCTCCATGATTTTCTCTAGTTCTCTTTATAATCCCTTTATACGGTTTCACAATATCCTCTGGGCAAGGAGTTCCACAAGTTGACTGAGCACTGTGTAGTGAAATCCTTCCTTCTGTTTTAAACCTGCTGTTTTTTAATTTCATTTGGTGTCCCCTAGTTTTATGAGAAAGACTAAACAACTCTTCCTTACTTACTTTGTCCACACCAGTTATAATTTTATAAGCATCTTTCATATTTCCCTTTAGTCATCTCTTTCCAAGATGATAAGTCCCAGTTTTATTAACCTCTCCTTATATGTAAGCTTTTGCATATCCTTAATCATTTTAGTTGTACTTTTCTAATTTCAATATACCTTTTTCGAGGTGACCAAATCTGCATGTGGTATTAAATATGTGGGTGTACCATGGATATGTAAAGAGGAAATACAACATTTTGTGTCTTTATTATCTATTCCTTTCCTAATAATTCCCAACATTATCATTTTTTTTTTAACTTCTGTTAAACACCGAGTGGGTGTTTTCAGAGAACTAATCATTATGACTCCAAGATCAGTTTCTTTAGCTAATTTAGATGCCATCAATTCACATTATGTCACTGCATCCAGGAGCATTTTATGTTCAAGGGACCAGTCAAATCAGTGGGTTTTCCAAATCAGACAACTCCAGACCAAAGAGGACTGGAGATTCTGTGAAGATCTGAGCAATCTCTCCTCCCCTTATTGATACTGGAGGGATGTATGTGGGGGTAATTTTCAGAGCATAACTGCTTTAAATGGCCACATCATCATCATCACCACATTTTACTCTTGAGAAAAAGCAATTGATAACATTCAACTGAATATAGCTGGGTGGAATATATTCTTGGCAATCAATAATATGCATATACTATAGTACACTGCATTTATCAAATTTACTGCCTTACTGCTAAACTAATGAATTAAGTCCATCTTTAAGTGTTGTTTCTTGGCTTGCTCTGAGCCATAGCACGGTCTCAAAGACAGAGAGAGTGAGTGGCTGTTTTGGAGCTAACAGGTAATGAGAGGAACTGAGTGGTACACTCTGCCCTTATATGTCCTTGACATGGAGCACAAGTGCACATGCAAACTGTATGAATGCTGCTGGCAAAAAGACTCAAAACTTGAGTGCATGAAGGCACATACTCACCACCAGTCATGGACTGTGGAAAGTACTCAAAGGAAAACTAACATTTCATTATAAAAACTACAACAGAACTTGAACAGTGAAATTAAGCAGTATTGTACATGGAAGATAAAAACATTTAACATCCATTGTGCTTCATAAATTTACTATCAAAAATAAAAATGTTGATGAAAATACTATTAAAATGCACTAGGCTTGAAGAAAAGTGGCTTTTCTCAAATGACAAGAATAGCACACAGTTTAGAAAATAAACCCTTAAGCAACATTCATCCTGACCAAAGACGACAAGATTTAGATAGCAAATCTCACTGACTACTGGGCAAACAGGATAATTTTATGGGCAGGAAATACCTCAAGGGCTTCATTTGAATTAGCACTTAACTACCACTCTTTCTTTCTACAAACACTAATCTAACTTCTTTTAAAACCATCTTTATTTTATATTTCTTGTCTCTGGTAGGCAGCTCCAAATGGTCACTTAATGTGTGCCAACACCGCAATTATTGAACAGCTGATCATTATTTATCAATCCACTTAATTACAAATGTTTGATGTCAAATACATTTGTAGATTTATTAAACTACTGTCACAGAATTTAATCTCAAGTCACCCATCATTTTGGTTGCTAAAAGCTTTCTCTGTACTCGAATGTTTTTAAACCTCCAAGCATGTAGTCGTAATCTTTCTTTTTCACAAAGAGCACAGATCTACTGAAGTTTCCGTACCTTTCAAACACCCAAGATCTTTAATTCTTTGTACCTTCCAGGTTGCCCTGTGCCATATCTTCTCAGTTTCCTTGTTGATATGCGTTAACAAGAAAAGTGCACGCTACCCCAAATGCGATCTCAGTAAGTTTTTTAAGGAATGATGAAATTATTTAATATAATCTACATTTGTTTGCTATCTTTATTATGCATTGTGTTGTAGGACTTATAAATTTTATGTATATGACTTCTAGATTTTCTCCATCCTTGTTTTATAGAAGAGGATTCAGTAAACACCCAGACAGTTCAGTCCAATTTCCTTTATCTGAAGAAAATCATCATCATACCTACTTCGGAAAACACTCAGTGCTTACCGTTATCTAAGTATACTTTCCTCAGGACAATGTGATCTGCAGTGCAGTATACTGCTGTATATAGACTTTGAAATATTTGTTTTGTATCAGCAATATGTGATCTGCTAAAAATAAATGGTAAAACTTCAACACTTTAATGCAATATACACTATAGCTGCATTTTATAATAATTGAATCAACAGAAAGTTATGGTAGACCAGTAAAATGTACTACAGGCAATTTTTTTTCAACTCTGTACAAGTACTGTGTTTACTATCATTTGCCATGATTGTGTTATCTCTAAGGACAAAATTTTGTCCTCTGACATACATTCAAGTGAATGAGTGTCACTCTCACAGACTTGTATGGCATCTTCCTGAGACCAAGACGAGGCAATTTTTCTTAAATTGGTCATTCCTTCTCTGAAAAGTCTTCACCAGTTAGCCTTATCTCAGGCTACAGTTTCTCTGTGTGTGATAACAATGCCATATCTCTAGATGTTGTCTTTCAAATGTTTCTTTTGGCCTCCCTATTTCCTTTCTCCTTTGATGAGTTATGTGAACAGCAATTGTTTTGGTAGGCATGCATCAAACATGCTCACATAGTGCTCACTCTATATCAAGTGCTGTTGGATAATTAAGACCTCAACACTGAAGCTGTTGGCCTCCATAAGGATGCTGACATGATCCAGGGAACTAGTAGTATAGCACTTCAGGACTTAGCTGCCTGCCAGTGAACCCTTTATCAGAACCTAACAGAGAGAGCAGACCCACGTGCCACTATCAAACCATGGGTGATGCAGAAGACAAAAAGCCTATCCTCTGATAGTGGAGGATAAGTGCAAGAAATGGCTCTTAAGCCAGAAGGACCAAGGCCCTGAGCCTCAGATAAGTGGAGACCGAGAGCCTTTTAGCTGACCAAGAGGGCACTGTTTCCTGGACTCTTTATATACACCCAAAAGGGTGGGGGTGGGGGGGCATGGACATAAATGTATGACCTGGCCAGAGGGCCAACTAGAAAAGGGGGCAGATCATTGCAGGCACCAACAATTGTTTGCAAGGAGCACCATGATAGAATGAGATAGTCTGCTATGCCTACACTTGGCCACACAGGGGTGCCTGCAGGGAGTGAACTCTTTCATACACTTTCATACTCTTTCATACAATTTCAAAATATTTTCTTTGAAAACAGCTTACAAGAAGACAATTATGCTTCCAGATCTCTTGCCTGTGCAATTAGCAGTAATGATCAGTAAGTTAAGTAACTATTACTGATTTATTATCCTTAATTTGCTTATACATTTTCTGACTCAACATTATACTGGATAAACAAAATTGATACAATTCTGAATGGGTGACAGTGGTGCAAGGTAGTATACAGTACAGTGAGTGGCATACCTTGTAATCCCAGTAATTCTGAAAGTAATAAGGGATAAAAACAAAATAAAAACAAAACATGAACATTCCCCTCCTTTCATCACAGGGACTACTGGTGTTATTTAGTGCAGAAAGCTCATACATTGAACCAAAATGTTACACTTCATAGAAAGTGATTGGGACAATCAATCAAAAGACCTTTACTGTCTTGAAAACTTGATCACCCCAGTCCATAGTATGAAAACTTCAAAGACTCTCAAACCTTTAGAACAAATTGCAACAAAACTTGGCAAATGCTTGAAAGAGCTGCCCCTCTGTTCACAGACATAAACGTCAGACAGAATCTCTGTATAGCTCAGTTCTGAAACAAACGAGAGGCCAGAGAGAGTGTTACTTCTAATGAGCAATCTTCTGAACTTTAATATTCCAGCTTCTAATAATAAACTCTTGTCCAGAAAAACGAGTTAAATCCTTATTCTCTGAAAGGCCCTTTTGTAATACAAATTAGACAGCCAACTCCAAATTACTTGCACATTGAGGGCTTCACCTTGTCACCTATCTCTTCACACCTGATGTGTCTGGAATATAAAGACGCTTCAGGTTAATCAATTTAAGAATACTCAATCAGAAATGTTTCAAAGCAGAGAGACTCCTGAAATCAAATTTTCATTCTAAAGGCTTTTGATTCTCCTCTCGTTGCCCAGAATTCTGAAATTATATGAATCACAAGATTGCAAAGACATAAAATCATCTAAAGTACTTAGCAGTTGTAAGTGGGCCTTCAATTTAGCTAAATATTAAGGGCTTCCCTCCCACCCTTTTTAATTTTTCCCCTGGCATATACCATTATAAAATTTACATTTGTCTTTATGTTTTTTCTTTCTGAAAGAAAACGAACTAGCACAACCAATTTACCCTCATATACAGTATAACTGTCCCCAAAGATAAACATTTCTGCCAAATGAACAAAGGAAACAGCTTTGTTTGTAAAAGAATTTTTATGCACCACCACAGCTATTCTCTTCACAGTGTATGTATATGGCTCCTATAATGTTCACACAAGACATTTGATTATTTCATCCTCTTGTTTGGAATTACCTCTAATTGACTGATACTGAAGAGTACCAACTACCATCATTTATCATAGTCCACAAATTAGCTCACTCCACACAGATTTCTGGTCTAAATGCCACTAAGCACAACTTTTAAAAATTACTTTTGAAGCAAACTATAATATTCAGTACCACAAGTGCCACACAGTTTTCTCTGAAAATGATACAAGCCCCAGTTTTCCCTGTTGTGTATGTATATCACAATCTGCCATTGACACAGAGCCCTTGGCATATGTGGTGCTTTCTGTGTTGAGCGAATCAGAATTAATGGGCTCTGCCTTAAATTTGTGTCTTATTTAAACTTGTTTATATGAGGAAACACCATTGTCTTTCCAGAGAATTCAGCCAGCCACATTTTATGCTGGTAAGTATTGACAATCTGGGTTTGACTGAAGCACCAGGCCTTGGCTGAGAAGTAATGTCCAGCAGATTTGCAAAAGGAAAGGGTACACTGTTTGATAGATATCTGAGGTTTGACTACAAGAACTGGTCTTCCCATGCAGGGGCTATAATTATCAGCTGACTGTTTGGGCATCTCATCCATAGGCAACAAGAAGGAACTGAAAGGCAGTTGAGGTCTTTTATCCCTTGATGGAGGGAGTGTAGAGGAGTACAGGGCACATGCTTAGTCTCAATGGACATGGTTAACTAAAAGATCACATGGACAAATGCCTAACAAATGAAAAATTAGTTTTGAAATGAGATTGCCAATTTTTTTCAAAACAAAATTCTCAGAATGATGTTTCAAGGAGCACAGTACACACTAATCGCAGCTGCTGGTGAAACCTAAAACCATCATTCAGCTGTTATATTGAGCACACCAAATTACATGCCCATGCTCCCTGAACAGGCAGAAAACAACACCACCACAAACTGCAGAAATGCCACTGTTTTCTGAATAGGTGTTGTATCTCACTCTAAGGTATGGCTAATAGGATAACAGTAACACAAGTTATAGGAAGTGCTGTACTGATTGGATCCTGTAATGCTAAAATTTTCTACTTCAGAGGTAGAAATAGAAAGGCAGACGTCTGAGAATAGTGAACAAATTATTTTTTTAGACCACTCATTATATCACTTCTGCCCAAAATTAAATTGCATAACATTATCAAAGTCAAAATGAGCTCCATAATTTTACTTGTCTCAAACCTGTCTCAAAATACCCATTTCACTGTCATGTGGACACCAGCTGAAACCTTCTCTTTTGTATTTCTAATAAAAATAAATTCAATAAACAAAATCAAATATACCAGCAATTACAGCAAGCTGGAAAAATGCAATTGAATAAATACTTCTAAATTCTGATCAAGGATGCTTTGCTTTTATTTCTGTAACTCCCATTCTTAAATCTTCCAACCTATATCTATGAATCAAAGGTATCCTGAAAATCTTCAACTTCACTAGCACCATAAGTACTACATTTAATTAAGATTTAACATTTTAGCTTTATGACATGAAGCCTTTTTTTAATAAGGCACATGGGACATTAAATGTTACAAGCTTTCAGAGTACTTTCCTCTCGTTTCGCAGTGGATAGTCAAACATATAAATTATATTCAATACTGGCTGTATTTTTTTTTCCTTGCTATCATAAGGTAACACCATCTAAACATTTTCTCCAGGCAAGAGATACAGAGGTGTAAGAGGGATGGATGGAACTGCCTAACATGTTAGCCATTTTTTAAATGATGTAAAACAAAGATGATAGATACAAGCACATACCACGATAGCTTTAACTATGCTGTGAAGTTTGGACAGACTTGTGTGTTTCACACCATACAACCATAAAGATGTAAACATTTAGTGTGAAGTACTATAGTATGGAAATAAACTATTTTACATTATTTAATTCCTTTACTCTTTTATGAGGTAGTGAAATTTTCACATTACAATATTGTCTTCATTTTAAACACACACAAAAAAAAATAAAACAAAGGAAGTAAAACAATGTGAGAACTTTCTTTTCAACACTGTGTACTTGTGGCATCCAGTCACTGGAAACAGCTTTTCTGCTTCATTCAAACATTTGCTTTATCTCTGTCAAAAGCAATACCTTTGAGATTCAGTTTTTCATATATTGATATAATCTCTGCACTTATATTATTCTACAGTTTCAAACTGAACTGATAGCTTTGATACGGAGGCCCACTCACTGGCAGTTAACTACTATGTCAGCAACTCTTATCAGGACTGACATACTCACTACACTTAATACATTGCTATCAATCTGTTTCCAAAAGGTGTCATGTAATATATTATTTGAACACTAATGACATTCTGGTGATGAACAGCATTGTGAAACGTGTATCAACATTACATGAGGAATTATGGATGCTCGCTGATATTACAGCTTAAAGTCTATGACCAAAAAAATTGAGGAAAAGGTTTTCTTCCAGACAGGATGGATGTTATCTATTTACCTGATTCCAATGTAAATATTAACCAGCGTAGAATCAAAACAAAAGAAGTCCAAATTACATACAAATCAGGAATGGGACACACAAGGAAACAACAGCAGAAAATATTCCTGGCTCTTAAAAGAGCAACCATGAATTTTGGGGAGAAATAAGGAGGAGAAAAATACATTTGAGTGATCCATCACTTGAGGGACCAAAGAGGCCAAAATTTCTTTGGTTCAAAGCTGTGAAAGCTACAGAATGTTGGATCCTTAAGCCATGGGGGTTGAAGTCTCTGGCAACTGTGTATAGGCGAGAAACCTGCCTAGGCAAAGATAGTAATTGGCTGAACAGAAGTTTTACTTTTCAGCAGCAGCGAAGCTCTCACTTATTGCAACAGAGAGAGGGAACTCAGTAGCTCACAGTTCTGGGAATCCCAGCAAATTATTTAAATGTGAAAATGATAATGCTACTTTGATAATATTGCCATTGCATTGTGACTTGCTGCCATTTTTAACATATATACTCTGTCATTTCCAATGGAAAACAATGCTTGAATTTTTCAGTATTATTTTATGGATACAACTGATTGTTGTACAAAACAGGTAGACATATAATCTGTGCAGTGGCAACATCAAAATACCTAGGGGTGGGGTCAGAATTCGCCTCTTCATTCGCAAACCCTAAATATTCTATTAAGGCAGCTATGTGAAACATCTTTACAAGTGCTGGGAGGTCTGTATGTAAAAATACAAAGCTCTTTGTTCACATTGGCATATTATTGAGTTTGTACATATGTAATGTATTCTGCTGGTACCTATTTTCGAAAGGTAATGTCTCACCAAGCACATGTTGCTCTAAGGCTCCACACTCTGTGAAGGGTGCTATTCATTTCAAGATGCTGACACTGACCTACAAACTACTTGGTGCCTGACTTCCTGGAAACTACTTCTCGTCCCAAAGGATGGTGTTGCGGCTCCAATCAGCAGACATGCTTGAGCTAACACTGCCTTAGCTTCAGAGGTAGGGGGTTAGGGGCAGGGAGATTTCAGTGAAGAGTTTTTAACTCTACAATTTACTCTGCATTAGGCTCCTGATTAAAATACACATATATAAATTTGATACCATTACCTTGGGCTTGAACAGAGATTGGAACTGGCTTTCTCATTACAATAAGTGACTTTCTCCTATCTCTACCTCCCCACCATCAAATACGTTGTTCCACATAGTTTGAATTTAAACAATTACTTTGATTTGCTGAAATAGTTTAACCTGATCCTATGCCTTACACTTCCCCTTCATTTATTTTTCTCCCATTCTGAAAGTTCTTCATCTTCAAACATCTGATGAAGCAGGATCTTTTCCCATGAAAGCTCATGCAACAAATAAATTTGTTAGTCTTTAAATGTGCCACAGGACTCCTTGTTTGTTTTGCTGAACGAGATTAACATGGCACTTCTCTGGAACTGATCTAAAATAGTGCGCATTTGCTGACCACAAACCCCACACACAGCACAAGCCCCATCTACCTGGGAGAAAACCAAGATGTGATATGATTAGAAATTCTAGCAAGAAAATTTTCTCTACTTTGTAGATCACCTGTTTGGCTCATTTTCTACTTAGGCTGGTGCTATTCTAGGCTGAATTAGCTGTTTAAATTCTCATACTTTTTATGGATTTAATATTCTAGTTATGTGCAAACACTAAGAAATAAAAGGACAGGGCTTATAATATTGTAAAAAGACAAGAACATGGAATGAAAATGTATAATTAATATATTACAAGATTAATCTGACTAGTTTTCTAGTTTTTTACCGTTAGAGAAATTGACCCCATTAAAATTCTTAAGAAATCATATACAACTTTTTTGAATATACACTACATATAGTATACTATCTTTGAAACCTATGATCTAACTACTATATAAAAATATTATATAAATTCCCATTAATACAGTATCTGATCCAGTAGTAGCTTTAAATGCTAGAATCTTTTAGATCTGAAATCTAAGAAAAATCTAGAATTTAAGTTTATACTTCACAAACAAAATCAAACCAAGTAAGCATTAATGAGTGAAAACTCAAGTGAAAAGATTATTTAATATTTAACTTAAAGAAGGGAATTATCTACCTAAATCTTATTCATTTAGTAAATCATAGACTCATAGGGTTGGAAGGGACCTCATAGTTCATCTAGTCCAACCCCCTGCCAGAGGCAGGACCACTCCCACTAAACCATCCCAGTCATGGTTTTGTCCAGCCGGGCCTTAAACACCTCCAAAGATGGAGATTTCACCACCTCCCTCGGCAGCTCATTCCAAGGCTTCACCACTCGCCTAAGTAAAAAAGTTTTTTCTAATATACGGCCTCAACCTCCCTAACCGCAACTTGAGACCATCGGTCCTCGTTCTGTCCTCTGTTATTACCAAGAGCAGTCGAGCTCCATCTTCCTTAGAGCATCCCTTCAGGTAGTTGAAGGTTGCTATCAAATCCCCCCTCAATCTTCTCTTTTGCAGACTAAATAAGCCTAATGCTTTCAGTCTTTCCTCATAGGGCTTGTGCTCCAGCCCTTTAATCATTTTGGTTGCCCTCCGCTGGACTCTCTCTAGCATGTCCCTGTCATTTTTGTAGTGGGGAGCCCAAAACTGAGCACAGTATTCTAGATGTGGCCTCACCAGTGCAGAATAGAGGGGAATGATCACATCCCTTGATCTGCTGGTAATACTTCTTTTGATGCAGCCCAGTGAATGTATACTAATTTTGTATATAATAATGTATAAATGTATACTAATTTTTAAAAGACATTAGACAAATGTAGAGATATTTTAATAGCCTCCTGTGAAGAAGCAAGGTATCAAAACCTGCTTCTGAGAAATGTTATCTACTCCTATTGCCCAAGTGATACAGGAAAGTCAGAGATATTTAGTAAGAGAGAGGTCTGCTCTTTCTCTCTGACATTACAGCTCACTTCTGCATTAGACAACATTAAAGTACTAACAGGATGGAGAGCAGTTGCTATGAGCAACACAAGATCTGATTCAGCAAAGCATTTAAGCACATATTTAAGACTTTGGACTTCAATGGGATTTAAGCCCATACTTCAAGTTAAGGCTGTATTTAAGTGCTTTGCTGCACCAGGACCCCAAGAGCTTCTACTTCCTGCCCTAAGCTTTTACAGTGTAATGTTCTTTTTATAAAATAGTTGTACTCTTTTTAGTTGTTTAAAGCAATGAGTAAGCATCATCTTTAAAGAATGCTCTTCCAACATTTACTTTCTTATACATTTACCAGTTAGAGAATTGGTGTGATTCGTTTTTTGTAATAGAATTTCATACAAACATTGTAGGTGTATTTACTATTAAACAAAACTAGGCTTGCTATCAGTGCAGTAAAATCATCAAAGTAGAAATCATGCATCTGTAATTCATGAACATATATATGACAGTGTATACAACGTCAAACTAACTGTTGTCTAAACTACATTCATGATTTTTCATGTCAGTCTAGTGTTACACAAGAAATATCAATCAATATGGAAATACACTTTATATATATTATATATATAGTTTACACATTCTTTTGCACCATAATATGCACCATGAAACAAACTAAAAACATAGGGCATATAAAAATATGTATTGAATTTTCAACATTTAATACAGTATATACATATTAGCAAATTTGATTGATAGATGACATAAGTACAAGGATTTCCTCAGAAGGAAAAGATCTATGTTAAATCAAACTTGGGACTACTAAAAATGCACAATTGCGCAATATCCTGCCCTTTGGGATGTTGCTTCTTAAAATACATCCGCCACCAGTGGTTGGTTTCAAGCCCTGATGCATATTCCTTCTAATTTTTCCCTTGTAAGATAATCCTAGATATTCTAATTATCTTGTAAGTATCAAATCTTTATACAGATTCTTGGTCTCAATATATATCTGCAATGAGTTCAACAGGTTATGTAGACTTTGAATACAAAATTATTTAATTTTATCTAAGGCTGTCTGTAACAGTGCAGAATTAGTGAAACTCCTCACCTGCCCCTGCTACTCTGGGCCTGGGAGGCTAAGGCTGAGCAGACAGCAGTTGAGAACTAATTAGGCAAAAGCAAAACCCTGGCTTAATCACAGACACAAGGAACAGCTGAGGACCTGGCCCAGAGACAGGCGTTGCTGCCGCTGGGCCAGCAGGGCTGCAACCCAGCCCATCTCCGGCCCTGCCTCAGTAGAGGCACAGGCCGGATCTGGGCTGGGGTCAACTGCTGTTGGCCGGCAGTGGCAGCAACAGGGGCTGGATGCAGGTCAAGGCCACCTGCTGCTGGCCAGCAGTGGCAAGGGCTGGATCCAGGCCAGGCTTCTGGTGGAAGAAGCCCAATCTAGTTCCCAGCTCGAGCCTGCTAGTGAATCGGGTCCAAAGGCAGGGCCAGGCAACAGGGCCCAGGCCAACCCAACCCTTTTCTCAGGCTAACAACTGTCCTGCCCAGGGATATAAGCTGGGCCAGCAGAGGAAACAGGAAGGCATAGCCAGCAGGGCAAAACAGGATCTCTGGCAGCAGGCCAGAGGGAGCAGAACCCTAAGTCCCCAAGCCTTGGGAGCATTTGGGGCACAACTGGGAGTAAGACTATCACCTTTGTAAATATATGAGCACATGGTTTGCACAAGAAGCAGTCTGTTGTGAGTCCTACTGGGGAATGGAGCTGGCTGAGAAACGGGGCAGAAGAGGCCTGCCCCATGACACTGTCAACTAGAGTTAATTCATGTGAGTAATGCAAAACAAATTAACTACCTTTTAAAAAGCCTTTGCAAGATTTTAAAAACTGTGCAATGTAAAAGAAAAGTTACTTATCCTTAAGTGACCTTCCTTCCTTTTCTTTCTACTCCTTTCTTTATACTAATTTGCAACAGATGGGTGAGAATGTCAGGTAGAAAGAGAACAAATACATATCCATCATAACTGTCCATACAATAGACTTATGTTTCCCCCATTTAAAAGTGTTAAGACTAAATTGTAGATACGTAATTCTGAAGAGACCATGAACGCAGAACACAATTTATCCTAGTGAAATGGAAGGAATTAGCACACAGCAAACGTAATAATCATACCAAGTAATACGCAGTATTCAAAATCTTACTGTTCTTCACTCGCTAAGTATTTGCACTTTTCACAGCTACTTGCTATTACACACAATTGCAGCAGTATCAAAATTAGACATCAGATTTCCTGGAATTCTTCTCTATTTTCAGTCAGTTGCAACATTATTTGCTATCCCCATTTTCTCTCTGACAAAGCTTCAGGTCTCTCTGAACTTGTACCTGAGCACTCTCAGGTCTCTGTTACAGTAGGTAGGAGAGTTAATAGCACTCCATATACTGTCCCCTGGGATTTCTTCTTGCCGGTTCACCCTTCAGTGCTCCAGTTTTCTCCACAGAAACATGCCAGATGGCATTTTGTCTTTCTGAACTAGTAGACTTGGGCCACTGCGAAGAACATTTAGTATCATCCTCTTTGCAGAGAAAAGACAGTAAGTGTCCCTGGAATGTCATTAAATTTGGTAAGTGTGACTTCCTACAGGACACAGAAAAGGCCCAGGAGCTCCAGGATGAACAAGGAGAAAAATACTGCTGAAAAGTGATTGCCAAGTGGCTTGGGAGGAAACATTCTGAATGTGTTTCTCAGGACATACTATAAAATATCTGAAGGATTTTTGCTGATTCTTATCATCTGACAAGTTTTCAAGGAACTAAATAACCTGTTTAATTGTTCACGTGAATTCACATCTCATCTTTGGAAACTGGAAGAAGGAAATCCCCAGAGTTTATACTGTATACAGCTGATAATAAGAGCTTTTCAGAAGACAAACAGGAAATGGAGAGCTATTTGTAATTTTAATTATGCAAGGACTCCCCTCTCCCCCGACATAATTCTGAGCAAAGACCAACAACTTTCACTGAAGTAATTCTAGAAGCAAGGACTCCTGTGGCACTTAAAGACTAACACATTTATTTATTAGTCTTTAAGTGCCACAGGTCTCCCTGCTTCTTTTGCTGATCCAGACTAACACGGCTGCCCCTTTGGAACTATGAAGTAATTCTGTACCTCAGAAAGGCAACACGTTCTAGTAACAGCGACCACGAGCATTTCCCTCTTGCAATATTCATTACTGAACAGCTAACTACATAACGCTTAGGGGCCTATCTAACCCAAGGCTCAGATGGACCTGCGTAATTCCCAGGAACAGACATAATTCCATGGAAATTACCATACCAGGAAATCCAACTCCTTCTGGCACAGGAAGGTAGCTCAGTGGCCTCTCCCCCTCTTTCAATAATCCACTGAATGTAATGCTTCCCCTCGGGTTACTTATACTGTTGCTTCAAGGACAAGCTGATAAAATCTGTGATTCAGTTAAATGAAAATAAAACTGAACATGTGCTTATGATTGTAGAATTATTATCTATACAGTACAACACAGTCTACTGCACAGAAAGTTTCAGCCCACACAAAAAATGTGCAATAACCTGAAAATCAATCCAGACTGCACAAGTGCAGAGACAACTGAATGTAAAGAGCAAGAATATACTACTATGCACTTTTCAGTGGAAATAAACAAATGAGCGATGGTGGGTAGGAGTAATACAGAATGTAGCAGGAGGTAAGGTGGGCAAGACGATGTAATATAGATGTCATAGAGCCAGAGGTACCACAACTGACCAATAACATCAAACCCAACACTGGCTGGTAGGAAACAATTATCACCTCAGCAGCAGAACCTGTTCTTATGTCAGATCCAGTCTCCCAATGCACTGAATCAACGTATCATTAAGGCAGAACTCCAACATCAGCAAAAAGGGGTGAATGAAATGGAATTCTACCTTCTTTGTATAAAAATTATCAGTGAGCGTGTGGCTCACATGCTAATTTTTGAAAGCTACTGTTCCATGAGCTGAAACTGTAACTCATAAATAATAATTTATGTAAGGTAACTGATGATGTAGGATTCAAAAAGCTCACAAGAAGCTTTCCATAATTTAATGAAAACCAGGATGATATTCCACCACACAACTCATTTTTTTTAAATAAGAGGATTAAAATGTATTATTTCAACTACAAACTAACCATTAACACAGATACATCTACCTTCTAATTCATGGAAAAGAGGAAATGCTGCCAGATGGACTTTTAGTCAAGTAGTCTGTAACCTGATAAGTAGACTCATTAACTCTCATCTTTATCTGAGCCAAGTATAATGGAACCACTTGTTATACTGTTAAAAAAAATACTGTATAAATCTTAAAGGTACTGTGCCATGTGCCACATCTAAGAACCTGGGAAACAACTTAGTATTCCTATAACTCAGGACTTATCAAGGTGGTATAAAATGCCCAGCTGTGCCCCTTCAAATCCCTGCTGGCACCAGGAAAGCTTATGCTATTAACTCAGTACATTACTGATTAATTTTATTTGGAGGTAAACATCATTCAGAGTAAAAATTTATTAAGTGGCCACTGGCCAAGTGCATTCATAATTACTCTCAGTCTCCTACATGTAATACTTGAATGTGTATTTGGATCCTAGAAAATAAACAAGCCAGCTAGCTGTAAAACCCTCTATGTGTCCCCTCTTTGTTAATCTGAATTTACCCTCTGTGAAGACAAAGAAGTCTTTAAATCTGTACTACTGTATTTCTCATGTATGATTTCCATTGGACCCTCACCCAAAAGCTAATTCTGATTACTCCCCCATGGCTATGGTGAATCCCAGGCACAGTGGAAACAGTGTATTATCACTGCAGGATCTGGGAAGCCAGGACATGGATATGCAGGATGAAATCAGAAGCCATTGTGCACAGGGAGGAAAGGGTGACCTCAAAAGGTAGGGCTTGGCTGGAGCAAGCCAGGGCCACTGAATCCAATGCTAACACTTTGAAGCACGGACACGGAACCAGTGGCAGCCTATTGTAATCTCTAGGCTGCATAATCAGCTACGGAGAGACATCATTGCTACACTGCCTCCCATGATATTTGCATGACTGCTCATCCTGTGTCCCCTAGCAAGCCCAGCTACTTAGCCTTGAGCAAGATGATGGGAGTTTATTGAGACCCAAGTCAGAGTCACCATTTTTTAAGTTTCAGGATCCACATTCACTGAGATCTTAGTTCCTTCTAGAGATTTTGGTAGAATATAAACCATCTTCTCATATTTAGATTCTTGGCAGTTTTAAATTACTTCATAAAATGAATGCACAACAAGTGTGTTTATATTTCAAGGGTAGCTAACAGTTACAACAGATTATATTACTGACATATATATATTATTATAGTAAGACAGGAGGACAGATAACCATAGGTAAATATTTTGCTCAATATTTCAGCTTTCTTTTTTCATTATTACATCTGTAGCTAGGACAGATTTATCATTTCCTTTCATTTAACTAATGAAAGCTAATGGTATAATATGTGCGAGAATGCAAAAAAGAGAAAATCCTGGATAAGATGAAACAAATCTTGATACTAAAATTGATGATGGCAATGCTAAATGGTGTACTAGAGGAGATACATCAAAAACTGATGTAAAACACAAATATGTTACTGGATTAAGTCAATGTGACTTCTGTCTTTTGACTATAGAAAAATAATTCTCAACAAATCTGTTGCTAAAAAGTACACATATTTGCAATTATAGGAAATTTATTTAATTGTTCTTTTGTATTCTTACTGAACTAGCATGGTGCACTGTAGATTTTAGGCAAAAATATTTAATGAGCCTGAGATTCATCAAAATATTTTGGTAATTGCTTAATCTACATTAGACAAATAACTGCATTCCATTCCCTCTAGCTCTATGTTCAGCTGCAGCTTCAATAGAGACAATAAAGACAACGAGAGCCCTGTGGCACCTTCCAGACAAACACATTTCTTCAGCCTTAAGCTTCTGTGGGCTTCAACCCACTTTGTCAGATGCAAGCGGGTTGGAGCCCATGAAAGCTTATGCCTGAAGAAATTTCGTAGTCTTTAGGTGCCACAAGACTCTTGTTGTTTTTGCTGTATACAGCATAACACAGCTACCCCTCTTGAAATAGAGACAATATTTGAGGTGAATGGCCCAACCCATTAGGCAGCATTTCTTAAACCTATACAAGAAAAAGATACATGTTCTCATTCCCATCAATCTTTAATTGATCAATTATTTCCCTTCAATTTTACACAGTAAAACATTAACAAATTGGCATCAAAAGAGATGATCATGCACCAGTACAGAGGCTATTAAAATCATTTTGTATCTGTTAAGCTATAGAATCATTAAAATATACCCATTAGACTCCTGCACTTACTGAATATATAACCTCTAACACACAATCTGTCTGTGATGATAATGTAAGCTTTAAGAATTCTCCAAATCTGCTCTGTGCAACAATCGAAGTGTGCTTGAGGAAAGCAATGATATCTTACTCTGCCCCCAAAAAAGAAAAGAAATCAAAGAACAATTACCACTAGACAGGAAAATTAGAAGTTTAGAGTAAGTAGTAGTAACACTCTTCTACTATCATTCTTAAAAATCTAATAATTGTTGGAAATGTATCTTAGCTTACACTGTATATTGGACTGATTACATAAAGGAGAAACTACAACTTGCTATTTAGTACCCAGACTGCCATCCAGTACAATATAGGCCAAACTAGATTATCTATTTCAGTGGTCACTTCTGGCCCTAAATCTGTGAATTATTAATGTACAAAGCTGCAAATACACAGTAGCTACAGATAAACATGATGATGAAACCAGAGCAAATAGACTCTAATGAATTTATGGACATTACATTAAATGTACTTAAATAGGCCACAATGCATATGAAATTGTACTTCTGATCTGAAGGGTATTTAATTTTTTTTTAAAAGCAACTTGCTACAGAACACACAATGGTGGTGAAGAGAATAATGGCTTCCAAAAGAAATAGTTCCTTAAAAGAGACAGAATGAAAAGCTAGACTTACTCAGACCACAACTGAGAGAAGGGTTTTAAAATGTACAAGGGGTGGGGGGAGGATACTTATCTGAATATATCTATCAATCCTATAGATATGAACCCCATTGCGGCAGTATCTGAAGGACTTACAATCATCAATGAATTTATCTTCGCAAAATCTCTGCAAGGTAGGGAAGTACCATAATTACCATTTTACTGTTGAGAAACTGGGGCATAAAGACTAAATGACTTCTTGAAAATCACCACTGACTTAGATCATTAGGTCAGGTTCTCTCATCTGCCACCCCTGACAACAGTCTAGCTCCATCCTCTGTGGTATTCCCCATCAGGTAGTTGAAGGCTGCTCCGCTCATTCTTCTCTTCTGCAGACTAAATCCACCCAGTTAGCCTCAGTCTCCCCTCAAAAGTCATCAGCTCTGCCCCCCTAATCATTTTTGTTGCCCTCTGCTGGAGTCTCTCCAATTTGTGTGGATCCCTTCTGTAGCAGAGGGCCCAAAACTGGACACAGTACTCCAGACAGGACCTTACCAGCGCCAAATAGGGGGAAATAATCACTTCCCTCGATCTGCTAGCGACACTCCTACTTATGCAGCCCAATATGCCATTAGCCTTCTTAGCAACAAGGGAACACTGACTGTTGACTCGTATCCAGCTTCTTGCCCTCTGTAATTGAGAGGTCCCTTTCTGTAGAGCTGCTGCTTCATCTGTCAGTCCCCAGACTGCAACAATGCATAGGATTCTTCCTTCTTCCAGGACTCTGCACATGCCCTCGTTAAACCTCATCAGATTTATTCTGGTTCAATCCTCCAGTTTTCAAGGTTACTCTTTATCTATCCCTACCTTCCACTGTATCTCCTGCTCCCTCCCAGTTTAGTGTCACCTGCAAACTTGCTGAGGGTGCAAATCCACCCATTCATCCAAATTATTAATGAATATATTGAACAAAACTGACCAGAGGAACAACCACTGGAGCACTCACTTGATACTGGATGTCAGTTAGATACAGATCCACTGATCACTACCCACTGAGCCCGTGATTTAGGCAATTTAAATCTACCTTATAGTCCTTTCATCCAACCCATATCTCTTTAGTTTGCCGGCAAGAATACTGTGGGAGACTATCAAAAGCTTTGCTAAAGTCAAGGTACACCATGCCCATCAGTTTCCCCACGTCCACATAACTAGTCATCTCATTATAGAAAGGAATCACTTTGGTGAGGCATGTCTTGCCTTCTGTGAATCCATGCTGACCGTTCCTGATCACCACCTTCTCTGAAGCACTTCGAAATGAATCCCTTGAGGACCTGCTCCATGATTCTTCTGGGGAGGAGGGTGGGACTGAAGGGAGGCTAACTTGTCTGTAGTTCCCCACATTCTCTTTTTGGCCTTTTTTTTTTTTTTTTTTTTTTTTAAAGATTGGCACAATGTTTGCCCTTTTCCTATCGTCTAGGACCTCTTCCAATTGTTATGAGTTTTCAAAAACAATGGTCAATGGTTCTGCAATCACATCAGCCTTCAAATGCAAACTCCCTCAGCACCCTTAGATGCACTTCATCTGGCCCCATGAACTTGTGCATGTCCAACTTTTCTCAGTAGTCCTGAACCTCTTCTTTCAGCATAAAGAGCTGCTCACTTTTTTCCCATACTGTGCTGCCCAGTGCAGTAGTCTGCAAGCTGACCTTTGCAGAGAAGAGAGGCAAAAAAGTATCAAGTACTTCAGATCTTCCCACATCATCTGTCACAAAGTTGTCTTTCTGTTTCAGTAAGGGGCCCACACTCTCTCTAATCAAGTTATTTCTCACATACCAGGAGAAACCCTTTTGTTATCCTCATGTCCCTTGTTAGCTGCAACTCCAATTGTGCTTCGGCCTTCCTGATTTCACCTCTACCTAATTAAGCAACATGTTTATACTCCTCCCTAGTCATCTGTCCAAGCTTTCACTTCTTGTGAACTTTCTTTTTGTTTTTAAACTCACCAAAGATTTCTCTGTTAAGCCAGGCTGGTCAGCTGGCATAGTTGCTATTCCTTCTGCATTTCAGGGCGGTTTGTATCTGTGTTCTTGATGATGTTTCCTTAAAACACAGCCAGCTCTCTCTCCTCTAATATTAGCTAGCCAGGGGATCCTGCTTATCATTTCCCTGAAGGAATCAAAGGCTGCTTTTTTGAAGTCCAAGGGGCATACTCTTCCTTGAACTCAGTCATGTCATGATCACTGTTGCTCAGGCTGTTATCCACCTCTACTTCCTCTATCAATTCTTCCCTGTTTGTGAGGAGCAGGTCAAGCGAACATGGCCCTTGGTTGGTTCCTCCAGCACTTGCACCCAGGAAGTTGTCCATGACCCCCTCCAAAAACTGCCTTGATTCGCTGCGCACTGCTGTATTGCTCTCCCAGCAGATTTCAGAGTGATTGAAAGTCCACCATGAGAACCAGAGCCTATAATCTAGAAACTTCCATTAGTTGTCTGAAAAAAGCCTTGTCTACCTTCTGCCATGACATCTCATGCTGGAGCTCTGAGCAATCATACTTCTCTTGTGCATAATGATCAATTCTCCCATCTTTTCTCCCCTACCTGTCCTTCCTGAACAGTTTATATACATCCATGACATTGCGCTAGTCATGGAAGTTACCCCCATCAAATCTCTGTTATATCAATCATATCATAGTTCATTCACTGTGTCAGGAATTCCAATTCTTTTGCTATTTCCCAGCTCCTTCTTTTCATGTGCAAGCACCTAAGATAATTAGGCAATCGCCCTACTTTCTCTCAATATGTATCGGGAGGCCACCCTTGCTGCACCTTCCTCCATGTATCTCATTTCCCCACTAACAGCTGGGTTTAGGTCTCCACTTCTTGGTGAACCAAGTTTAAAGCCCTCCTCACAAGGATAGCAAGGCTGTCTGCAAAGATGTTCTGCCGTATCTTTATTAGGTGATTCCCATCTCATCCTAGAAAAACTTTTTGGAATATTCCAGGGTCAGAGAATCCTAAACCCTCTCTTAATGCTACCCTATTTGGGCCTTTTCCTTCCAAGGAGGGCATGATGAGTCTCGGCAGACTCTCCATTACATCCTGAATTCTACCTCCAGGCAAGTAGCACACTTCTAGATTTTTCTCACCCTGATAGTGGATGGAGGACTCTATACCCCTTAAGAAGGAGTCCCCAACCACCACTACCCAACTCCTCCTCTTGCGAGTGGTTGTCATGGAACTCCTGTCCTGACAACAATGCATCCCATGCTTTCCCATCAGTCTTGTTCTTATCCCTTACCTCATATGACACTTCCAAATCATTCTCTTCAGTAGTACCTGTTCAGAGAATCTGAAAACAGTTGCTTATCTTTGTCTATATTGGAGATATATAGGTTTTCCTCCTTCTTCTGGAGGTTATATGCCATCATTTTTCCCTATTCTTCAGTGTCTGTCCCCCCACCCTCCTTTCTGATTCTTCACTGTCTGCTGTATGCCTTCATATGCCAAATCCTATCTATCTAGAAAGTCTTCATTTTCTCTCATGCAACATAGAGTTGATACTTTGGTCTCTAGTCCTTCAAAAAAAGCAAAAAAACCTTACAAACAGGTCTCATGTATAGAGGATCCCTTCAGAAAAATTTATCTTCCACTTAACACATGCATGGTTTGGGAGTTGCATCCTGGGTGCTCCATTTTGCCATTGCTGAATCCATCAAATAGGTATCCTTGTGACTTACAATTATTAGAACTATATAGATTATTGGCTGTTTGGCATGGATGAATCTTGAGACATTTCAACAAAATTCCAACCTTGATCTTTAATCCAATTAACCACCCTTGTGTTTTATTTCTGCCTCTGTCCAAATGGCATCAGCAAACACTTAATATTTAAAAACAAAATAACCAAGGACCGCATAGAACACGAATTTTCTATCTGTAAATAATTTACTGAGTATGACTTCTGAGATTATTGAGAAATTGATTAATCAAAGTACTGTTACAGGTGAATGAAATTAATAGGAACTCTTAACTGGAAAGTAACTAGTATTTGATTTAGTTCAGATCTTCTGCAGTTTTGTACATTAAACCTTGGTCAAAATACAGATTACAGACCCACTATCATTTCATTTGCATATTGAAATATTTAATTATACATAACTAAAAACCATACTACACATACTTTTAACTTTAAGGTATACGTCACTGAAAACCTACCCTATCATCTGCATTGGTCTGTAAGCAATAGAAATCCCTGCATCCCCCCCCCCCCCATTCTCCAGTTGTCTTAAATCAGGAATTAGTTTACTGCATTAAAAGGTTAATTATAAAGCATTGTTCACATTAAATAACTAAAGGCAATGTAAAAAAATCAAACGTTCACTATGCCCTACAATTTTTTCCTTGCTTCTCAATTAGGAAAATTATGAATTGTATTGTGCATTTCATGAGATATGTCATTGTTACATCAAATAAAACTGATATACTCACCAGCATTCATGTTCTATTTTGTTAGGATTAAGTCTCTGATTATACCTTTCGCTTTAATGCATTCAATATTTAATTCCACAATATTAAACAGATGTTAAAATTACACTATCATTTTCAAGTACCTTGTTTCCAATGGCTTTTTTTGGTGGGAAGGTAAAGGTCCTTACTTGGTGGTATTTATTCTGTAATTTGTGATGCAAGTTTCTGAATTCTGCATATCTTCGATAAACATTCCATTCATCATCTTTTATTCTGATATATACCTGCAAATGTAGACAAGAAAAGGTTAATTTTAAAGGCAATCATTACATTCATTTCTGTCTCTCTTAGTTAAAAGAACTATATGTCAACAACCTTCAACTTTATGATAATAAAGTTTTATAACTATTTATCCACTAATACATTTGAGTGCATACAGTCATGAGGTGTACCTACAACTATTCAGCATGTCATTAATTTAACTCCCTTTTATGGCCTTCAGTGATGAAATATATTAACTTGCTCATTATCACAAAACACGACAACAACTGTGTGGTAAAATGGATGTTAATACTTCCTGTTGCCATGGTTTCCAGAACGTTCTACTGGCCGGTACACAAAGGAAAAAAATAAGTTGATGTAACTTTAAAACCGATATCTGTGCATTTAATATTTTTCCAACTTTACACATGAATGTCTAGTCATAATTCTTATGTCGTAAACTTTATTTATTCATCAAATTATGCTGAGGCAAGTCACATCTAAACGAAGTTTAGTCAGAGTATTATAAAATACTGGAGTGCAAACTACTGAAATTTTATTGTTTGGAAAACAGAAGCTGTTTTATTTCTTTTTCACCACAGGATGTGTATTTTAATTTAACATACTGGATGTTTTTACCACATTACAATTACCTGCATGAGAGTATTACTAATAATGTGCTAATGTTCTCCATCCTGACAAAATGTATAAAAGAAAATATCCTCCTACGACTCTGGGAATAAATTTTATGGTTCTGGAACTATGCTCCCTACTGGGAAAAAGGGTTTTACCCTTCTAGAGGGTGCAGGAAAGGCAGGGCTCTAAAACCCAAAAACTCATCAATGAACTCAGGGCCCAATACTATCATTGAGAGCATTTACGAAGACAACCAGTGTCGTCCTCCTTGTGCAACTTCTTGCTCTCCTGCCCCAAGCAATCTAACTTCCTTAGGGTCTATTCACTCATTGGTTCTCTCTGCAGCATCTGTGCCCTATTTTTCCCCACACCAAATTTTCTAATATTAAAATCTTCCACAGTTTACATAATGTGCTGGAGAAAATTAGAACTGCCATATTTCTATAAAAATACACCATCTTTTAAAAATGTTTCCAGATTATGGAAATGATATTCATGTGAAAAAAGCAGTGTTAATAGTCATAGAAGACAGAATGAACAAAAAAACAGAGGAAACAGGACTCAGGAAGAAAAAGGCCAAAGAAAAAATATTCAAACTCAGGTATCTAAAATTGAATATCTAAAGCCATATTCAGATCCCTATATAATATGCCTGATTTTCAGCAGTGCTGAAGACCTAATCATCTAATTTAGATGCCTAACTTTAGATCCAAAGTTTTAATGTATCAGACCAAATTGTTCAAATGTTACAGAAGACAATCACTTTTACAATAACGGTGAAAAAATCAAGAGATGAGTGTAGACTTTGTGAAACCATTTAGCATAGTACGTCATATGTGGCACCTTGGACTTCTAAAGCAAACAGGTTTCCTACCCAAGATATTCAAATAATACAATGATCACCATTAAAATGCAACATTTACTAACAGCTACCACACAAATGCTATTTGAGGTTCTAGAGTATTTCCCTGTACACAGTACAGATAGTAATCACAGAAATATGTGATAACTTGTTAAATGCTAAATCACAATGGTTACCATTGTACATAACTTCACTTGCTCCTCATGATAATGATGGCAGATTCTACTGGAAAAACAAATGTAATAACCTCATATTTGATGTAATAATGTATGCAATGTAATAACCTCATATTTGAGAATTCCAGATCTCTTGAGTCTGCTCTACCTGCAAAACACAAAACTATACACAGTTGATTTTTATAGTATGAACTCATGTTCTACAGTGATGGAGTTCTAAAAATAGGTAGCCCACATAGGAAAGTATTTAAAAAGTAATACACATTTTAAAATAATAGCTAATGAAAGAGCTTTGCAAACTAGATTTAATACTGAATTAAGACAACGTGACTTTTTATTATTTTAAAAAACAAATCAGTGGAAAGCACGCCAATGAATGAAGAGAAATTGGAAGAAAATAGTATAAGTGATCACAGACAGCCATGTTAGGTATGATGCTAGTGGCTGACAATAACCCATGAGTAATAGATTTCTTATTAAGTGATAGAAAATCAAGAAATTTGGGCCCTAGTTCAACAAGATATTTAAGCATGTACTTAAGTATATGAGTAGTTCCACTGAAGACAATGTCTAGAGCCCTGCAGATCAGTAGGTATACACATCTGCGGATGCGGGTGTAGATAACCGCAGACCCATTGCTGACGATTGACCTGAGGATGCAGATTCTAATTTTATCTGCCCAGGGTGCAATCCATCACTGTACACAGTACACAGGAACACTGAACTGTTCCAGCCAACCCTAGCTCAGCTCTGATTGTGGTCTGTCAGCCAATCAGAGTCTCAGTCACCACAAGCTGGGCTTGGAGAATTATTGCTCAGTCAGCCAGCAAGCTGGCCTTTGATTGGCTCATTCCCCATGACTTCTCTGCCCACTTCTTCCTTTTCTTGTTTGCAGTTTGCATGTCATGCTGTCAATCACAGATTTTATTGGTGGCCAAGGAAATCTGATGACAGCATAGAGTGCAAACTGCAAACAAGAAAAGGAAAGAGTGGGTGGGACCCACAGGGGAATGAGGCAATCAAAGGCTAAAATGCTGACTGTGAGTCCAAGCTCAGTTGCGGATGTGGTTATGGATATAGATAAAATATGGCACATGGATTGTGGACCAGATAGATAACTGTCATGGAGCGCATACAGACCCACATTTTTTGTATCCATGTAGCAGTGGCTACAGTATAATTTGATGGGCCCCAGAACCCTCCTAAATCTCTCGGCTCTCTTCATGCATGTGTGGGCCCCAGCCCAGGTAGGCATTTACAACCACTTCTCAGTAACATATGCATCAGTTATCACTCCATAAAAATATGTTTATTGCTCCATAAAAACATTGGCCCTAATCTTGGACTCACATGCTCCCCCCTCCACACCTCTCTGTGTTGAAGGGCGCATAATGGCTACTGTGTTTTCTTACAGTCACCCTCGTGCTAAGATTTAATTAATTATGCTGCAAAGTACTTTAATGTAACTTGAGTATGAAAGACCATTCTGTAAAACCAAATTCTGTCTGTTGAATCCAGATTATGAGATTTTTGTTTTTCTCCTTTCTCTTCAGAAGACGTGAATAACTAGAGAATAGCATAATAAAACACCTCTTCCCCCAGGTTGTAAAACTAGGGCACATCAAGTTGGCAAGCTATTTTATCTGAGAAAATAACTTAAAAGAAGAAAAAAAGGAGATCTACTCTCCTACTCCAGAAGTATCTCATATTCATGGGTTTACAGCATCTGGAAAACAACAATCCACTGTTACAGTGTCAGTCACCATGGGGTAGTAATTAGGAACGAAGTTCTGTTAAAAAAATTAGAAGTTTTAGGAGGAGTGGCAGATTTTGTAACCTCCTGCATGACACATTTCACCACCAGTGTTATTCCCCCTTGACAGTTGCTATTGCATGTGATAAGTGATCTAATACTAGTTCCCCGCTGGCCAGAAGAAAAAAAAATAGAGAATTAAAGAAAATACTTCATTGATTAGTTGGTGGCTCAGCACAATGGATACCTGCTACCATATACAAATGGTGAAATAAATGCTAGTATGAAGCAGGAAGATTTTAATTGGAAAAAAACAGATGCTGATCCTTTTGTGATTACATAAATCAATTATTTTATTCTATTTAAATCAAATTAAGACTGATGTAGCTTTTAATTGTTAACCAATGGATTTAGGTGCAGTGAATTGACAGTTGCTTCAAATACCATTACTGATTTTGTATGTTTTCAGTAGTTTAAAGAAAAAACTAATAATGTGGATATTAGTCCAGAAACCAGCTTACTCATAAAAGTAGTTTTAAAAAATGTATCCCATGTTTTTAAGACTAAGCGGCAAGTTAGCTGACAGATTTATTTTTAACTTTTTATGCTGAATACATATTTTGACTGTTACTCAGTGTATCATTTGTCTGAGTTGGGCTGTAAACTCTTTAGGGAAGGAACCTTGTTCCAGATGTTAAAACACTGCATATACTTACTGTGCTGTATAAATCACATTGACAATAGTGAGTCTATCCAACACTGTACTTGGCAGTTTCTATTTGGTATATTTTAATGTAAGTATTGTTTCTCCTTCGATATTGATACTTTCTGAAAGTACTGAAAATTACTATCCAAATACTGTTAAATGGTGGGTTACTCACCAGTAACCGTCCCTCTTTGAGATGGGCGAGAGAGGGGAAGTCTGACTCGGGGACTCTATACTTGAGGCTCACTGTGTCTGACACTGGGGCGATAAAGCTTGGGTTCTGCCATCGAGAGGTATGTCAGGTCCCATACACTTGAGTGGAGGGAGACCGTAAGCAGCTCTGCCGAGAAGACCGGCCCGAACAGGGTGTCCAAGGGCGGGTCAGAGGGCTGGACCTCCATCCCTAGGTGGGCTGTGGCGCAGCGCAACAGACTGAAGTGCACCAATAGGTTGCCCATGTATGAGCACGGTGGCCGGGACAGAGTGGTACCAGGTGGCCGCTGCGGAGGAGAAGGGGTTCCGCGGGGGGACCATTCTTGAGGGTGGAAGTGGAAGGGTGATGGTGCTGAGGTGCGGTACAGGAGCCACTTAGAGCCCTTCAATGGACCTTCCTCCGGGCTTGGGGCGGGGGAAGTACCTCTCGACTCTAAGGGCGGTACTGGTGATGGCAAAGTGATATGTTGCCATGGGGATGGCCCTACGGTACTGGGACCTAATAGAGTGGAAGATGGAGGGCTTGCAGGAGAGGGAGAGCAGCAATGTCCATGATGTACCCAGGCCTTGGATGTAAAGGCTGGCCTACCCCTTCTAACCAGTGCTGAGGAAGGTGGTGTGCGCAGTAGGAGGAGTGCCCAAGCGGCCTCCACTGCCTCTGGGGTTGTTGGTATCAGGAGTGACCCCGAACAAGCCCGAGGTAAATCCTTAACCAGGGAGAGAGGGCTGCCTGGTTGAGACAGGCCCTGCACTGTCGGTACCAGGCTATGATGAGCCTGCGGTGCCAGAGAAGACTGTGACTGGTGCTGGAGCGAGCCCTGCACCGGCCGTACCGGGTTGTGCTAGGACTGCAGCACCGGGGGCGACCTCGAGCGGTGCAAAGGTCCTGGGGTCAGCACCAAGGTCGTTCTTCGAAGGCCACCGACAGTACGGTGCCATGCCGGCTCCGGTGCCGAGTGGGAACCCAAAGCCTAGGGTGGAGAGTGCTGAGCCTGTTCAGAGGCTAGGGCATGGCACCTTTGTTCCCTCTCCTTGATTGTCTGAGGTTTAAAGGACATACATAGGGAGCAGGCTGAGACCAGGTGGTCTTCGCCTAGGCACCGGAGGCACTTCCTGTGGGGATCGTCCCAGGGGAAGGCCTTGCCGCACTCGGAGTGGGATTTAAACCCTGGCATGATGGACAATCTACGATGTTCCGGCCCGAAAGGGGAGGATTCCAGTGGTGGAACTACATTCACTAAAAGGTGCTCCCAGTTGGACGAAAAGCTCATAGAAGACAGACAGGCTGCTTGCATTCACAAGGAGCGGACATTCCAGATCCAACACGCAAGATGGAAGAAATGAAACTGGGGAGGGGTCAGGAGGCAGCCGTATATTTAGCCACTGGGTGGCGTGAGCGGCAGTGGCCGCCTACCTTCTCCTGACAGGCTAGGACAAAAGTTTTCCGACCAATCCGGCAGGGAGACACCTATTACTGAATACATCTGAGCAGAGCTTGAAGAACCACCACTTTTACGCTTTAAAATCAGCAAAAGTCTAGAACTGCTGAACAAATAACTAGCTTTTTAAAAAACACAGAGGCCCCAGCAGGGCAATTATCTGTGCTTTCTTCATGGGGACATTTTAACATATTCACTGTAATGGTTCCTCTATCTGCCCTTCTCATCTTCCTTCCCATCCAAAGCTGTGTGTTACAATTGCCAAACACATGCCGGGAGCCACTTACTTTCTCCTTTTAACTACCCTATCTTTGCACTTAAAACAGTCTTTCACTAGCTTGTAACCTCTTCGTTTCCCTTCAGCAGTCAGACAGTGTGAAAATGCCAGTCCGCACTCCTCTCCCCGCACCAAGGGAGAGCCCCTCCAACTCGCAACTGTACCTTGGAAAGCTACTTTGCCTCTGGCTGATTTTTTTTACTTTTTTTAAACTATGAGTGAACAGGTTTGAACTTTCGTCCTTCCTTTTCCCAGCAGGGACATTGCTCACCCAGGGCAGGAACTGCTGGGACTGCTGGTGCAAAGGGCAGCAATGGAGAGCGAGGGCTCAACCACGGTTGGGTCTTTTCTTCCTCCTCAGCCCACTCCGATGCAGCAAGTCATTTCTGGGGCTCTGCCAATATGATGGAGCTGGCAAGAGAGCTGGGCCAAGTGGGGACCAGGGAAGGAGGAGAAAGTGTTTTTTTTAAAGGAGTTAGCTTGGCAGGAAGTGGGGATGGCTCCGTCAGTTGCAGGTTCGGCTCGCCTCAAGCAGGAGAGGCAACACAGCCTGCCCACTAACTCCCCAACCCCCTTCCCTGACCCACCAATCAGGGCCCCACAATCCTGGCCCCTCAAATTTGTGGGCGCCACAATGGCGTTCCAGTGTGTGACCCTTTACTTTAACCCCTGCCACATAGGGGTCTAAACAGTGGGACTAAGTATGTGCTTAAGGTACCTTGCTGAATGAGTGACCACTAGAAGAATCTGAGATAAAATACTATAATTAAAGCACACTATATTAGAAATGTTAATGTAAAAGAAATCAGATTGAAAAGAAGGATATCAATGCCCATGGCAAGAAAAATTTCCATATATGCAAATAGCTGTGAGCGGATACATTTGATGCACTATAGTAATTGCATTTTAAAATACTTTTAATCCCCTGAGCTGTATCTCCACCTGTCTTAATTACTGTGTTTAAAGTACATCACTTTGGCACATATAACTATTATTCAGAATTTTTCAGGCTCCCTATAAAACAAAATATACCAGAATTATTGTAATGTAATTATTTAATATGGAAGTCCTATTTTTATTCCTGAAGTAGAGAGAAAATTTTAATTCATGAATCATGCAATTATATGTTACCTAGTAAGCTGTAACCTGTAGTTAAGTCATTAAGGAGCCTAATACACTGTAACTGAAGATTTTAAAGACTGAAAAAACATATATTCATTTTTTGTACAAACTGTTAAAGGTTTTACATGCGGTTCTTTGAAGAACATTGGTCTTTGAGAGTGTAAGGTATGAAGAACTGACACTAAGAGCCCAATATCATATTTAATTTATTGACAATCATAGAATAAGTTTGAAAGGCATATTAAAGTTCCTGTTTTAGTGCAAGCATTTAAAGCTATTATCATCTCAGCAGGGAATATTATTCACAAGTCAAGATATTTCAATATGGCTAATCCCAACTCACTTGGAAAATCCAACAAAATAAACTCTAAATGTTAAAAAGGTTGGTTAAGCTTGCTTTAATTTAGTGCCCATAAGGCATGCAGATGCCTTATGTTAGGCAAATGAATGACCATGCTCAAATACAGAAAAGTAGAGAACAAAATGCTCCTGTAATTGAAGTGTTGCTATACATCATTAAATCAAGCAGCCTTGTACACCTGAGGTAAAATCCAGACCTTGATGAAGTCAATAGGATTTTTGCTATTATAGTGTGTGGGGGCAGAATTTCATCCATGGTCTTAATTATGAATTCATTCTAATTGCTGGTTACTAAATAAACAACCCTAAAACAGATGCTACGGTAACATCGACAGTCTCCTTCAGGAACTGGGGACTTCCAATTACATCCAGGAAGTAGGAAGGGCCTTCAATATCTTGAAATAATTTATCAAAAATCAATACTCTATATAACAATCTACAAATTTGGATAAATTTAAAAAGAACAACAAATGATCAATTCTCAATAACCTTTAGAGAGCAGAACAAAAAATACTAATGTCATTATCTTGCTAAGAATCCTGTTCCTTTTCTAGTGTCTACTCATGCCTCTCCTAACCCTCTCCCTGATTTTCTTTTTTTTTGTTTGTTTTTTGTTTTTTAGTATTATTATGCTTTTCATTGGTGTGGCACCTAAATATTAAACAAACAGCTCTGTGAAGTAGAATTTTACCTACATTTAAAAAATGGGAAAACAGACAAAATGCAAGAGTAAATGACTGACCCAGGAAGCTCATAATAAATTAGAAACCAGATCTTCTACTTCCCAGTCCAATGGCCCTTCCTATTTTAAGGTATGGCTACACTAGAGTCTTAGGTTGACTTAACCTTCCTTAATTCAACCTGAGGAAAGCTCCATCCACATTAGGAATTTATTAAATTGACTTAAGTGCTTCCTTAAGTTGACTGAATAACACCACCTCTTAAGGTCAACTTAAGGCTTAAGTCAACCTTATTAAGTCAATTTAAAAATCTATTCCAAGACCCCCTATATCACAACTCACACTTGTTTTCTCTCAAAAGTTACTTTGCACAGTTTCCTCAACTAACACCATTAAGCAATTGTAAATTAAAGATCCCCTTACTCATTAAACTGTCCCGGAATGGTTATTTGATTGGAATGCAAGGATTTTGCTTGAACCTTCTATCATCTATCAAAGAAAAGGTTAGCACTTTAATAGTATAAAAAGTATCTACCATCAACATTACCTCATGCAAAGACTGATTGGTAGCCTCCCTTCATGGCTATGAGTCACCACACTTGAAAGACAGGTTGCAATTAATGCACAATAAGAATTCATCTACATTCTAATCTCAAAGAGCACTGAAGCCATAAAGATTTGAAGAGAAGTGACCAACATGACAATGGTGATGACCCTGTTTTGCAGATAGCCAACTGCTTATGAATTTGCAGTGTTTGTAAAAGCCATACTGTGATAACACTCCCATAATAAAGTGAACAGTTCATGGACCTTAATTCTACTTCTTGGAGCAGAATGATTCTGTCCTCAGAAATCTCTAGACAAACGGCACATGATTTAAAGCACTGCTAAGTTCCAGAAGATTCTATGACCAAATTCTAACATAATGCATGGATTTATACTGAAACTTTGTTCCTGTGTCCTTTCTTTTCATCTATAAGCTTGTTACTTTGACCTTGATATTGCAAATCTTTGTGTCTCTCTCCCAGCAGGGAGTACAAAGCTGATGTGCTACAGATTTCCTGGTTTGTTTGGGTGGTTACTAGATTTGTGAAGGTAAATGTTGCATATGTCATCATCTGTGGATTTCTTGCATGGTTGTCTGTAGGGTTTTACCATTGCAGCTGATAGCGGTGTCCAGGAAGGAAGTTGATGGCTTTCCAATAAACCACAAAGAGGATGAACAAACAAATTATCAACATGAAAGAATCATAGTGGTAATTCTATTGTTTTCCAGAGATTAGATGGCAATAATTTCTCTTGAGAGCAACTAAACTTTTCTTAACCCAGTGTGGAAGAATTTTGTAGCTGAGGCCTGACAGTGTTAAGACACAGATGGCTCAGTAGACCTGAGGAGGAAAATTGTAAAAGAATGCACTCAACATGCCATTAGAGATATGTGAAAAAACCGCTGGCCTTCAGGACTTTAGCTAGTGTCTCTCTGTGCCTGCCTGCTCCAGACATTGTTATTCTTCAACAGTTTCACTGACATCCTTGACTCATACTAAACATTCTCTTATCAAACCTGCTTAGATGGCATTAACTCTGACCCTGTTAAGTTGTTATGTGAGATTCTTTTCCCTTTGACCTTGGTTCCTTTTAAGGAAATAATATTAGTTTGCACCAATTAGAGAATGTTAGATTTTATTACTGTTGCCTATGTCTATGCATGTATGTTAATGTTGCTGTTAAGCTATAAAAGTTTCTGTAATGCATCTCAGGGGCTGAGACCAGCATCGTATCTGCTCTCGCCACTGCAGTATGTCAATAAACAATTAGCTGTTTGGTTTTTGCACCCAAGTTGGGTTCAGCTGTTTTTCTTTGACACCAGCATACCGGAAACATAGCATTGATAATAAGGAATTGAATAGTTAGTATCAACACCACTGCATGGATAAGGATATTCCATGTCCTAGAGTAATTGGTAGAGCCAAAGAATAAATCTTCCCACCAATGTGAGAAAGCCAACTCCTTCTGTATTCTATTTAAAATTCTTTCTGTTTTCTGGGATGACTAATGAACTGTTACCATGACCTCTTTATCTTGCCTTTATGATTTAAATGGGTTCTGAGGTAGGATGCCTAATTAACTGTTTCAATGCTTAAATATTTACTTCCAGCTAAACAGGTTCAACATGATGGTACAATGATTGTATAATGAATGTGAACAGTGCACTGGGCCATTCACATGATGAAATCAATATCACATCCCAGTATACAATACACTGAACAGAAGTATAAATTGATGTTTGGATTAGGAGATATCTCATAAAAGTGGTTTACTACAATTTTTTTACTTCACATTCTCAAACAGATACAATTAGAGTTTTATTAAGACAATAACTGAATGATTACTGTCATAGGGGTGAAGCCAATAATGACATTTACAGCTTATAGGATTTAAACATATATGAGACTCCTTTATTACTCCTAATCCACAAGAATAGCCTATTTTTTCTTAACATACATGAATTATAGTTGATACTATTATACTCATTATTATTTCTTTTATGAATCCATTTAGGCAATTCCAGAACTGCACAGTTTAAACTGCATGGTTTCAACACAGAACTGCCTGGTTTAAACCAAGAGGGATCAGTGGGTAGATCCATTCCTCTTCAGTATCAATGAGGGTAAGTATATGGGCAATGGTGGTCTGATTTTCATGGTTATAGGGAAAGCTAACAAGTTCCTACCATGCCTAGTGCCATTGTTCAAATTCAGTGGTAGTGTTTTCCACAGCTCCACAAGAATGATTCAATTAAGACTACCATGAATAATTCCTTTTGCATTGTTCAAGAGCCAACTTTCACCCTTGGTGCAAGTAACAGCCACAGATATGTTTGCCTGTAAGGAAACTTTAGTACCAACTATTTTTAATGATCTTGCTCTTGCAAATCGTGCTAGCCTGGCTCTATTCTGGCAATGTCATACTCCATGCTACTTAACTGATTGAGGGATGTTACTAGTAGATGGAACAGTGATGCCACATCCTGTCCTAAGGTAATACCTATTCATCAGTGGTGTTCAGTACTCCTAGGACAATTTCTGTGCCTCCTAATACAGTGACCAAGACATCCCATTTATGAACCTTTGTCTCTTTGGGTGTCATACTATGAATCCAAACATTTCACCCCATCGATGAGGGGGCAGTAAATGGTAAACAGATAGTTTGTTCAATTGCCTTAGCTGCAGTGTCATTATAACCTCCTTTAGTGAACAGGGTGAGTTTAACAGCAACAACCTTTAAATATCCCGTTTTAGCACCAGGAGCACAATAGACCTGAGCTATGGCTTGCGTACAACATTAACTTTAGTAACATCCCAAACCCCATATAAGTTTGTCATTCTCCATGTATCTGTATCATTCAGCTTAACATTTATATTTACTTTACCATAAGAACTTACGTTAAAAGTTACACTTTACTTTTCACAACTTATTCACATTGTAAGGGGTTTCATAACCATTTTTAGTGTCACTAACTTTTTTAATCAGCATTGTTGTATCCAGAGGGAATATACAAATTTATCCTTATAATATTTACTGTACATTGCAATCCCATACTGACTTTTACAATGTGAATTCCCAACTGTAAACAATACAGGAGATTGGAACATAAAATGCACACTTTGAATGGATGTTATGCCATTATTTCAGATGAACAGTCTTCCAAGGATTCATCACTGAATTCTCATTTACATACTTTAGGAAATTTGTGTTACAATAAATTGTTTCTCTTTTTAATCAATTACTGCTTTCAGAGAGCTGCTACTTAGCATAAAAGCCACTACAGAGTTACCACCTGCCTCCTCTTTCCAGACTAGGTAAACAACATTTTTTTCATATGCATATACTGCAATTGTTCCTTTCGCTACAGTGTTAGGCAATACAAAATATAAACCCAATACACTCTTTTTTCTATTGACTACTTTGACCCTCGTTCACCTTACAATACTAATGTTCATTATTTTTGATAAGTAGTAAACAAGACATGTTCAGGAATATACAAAAAGGAAATCTTAGGTAGATGGGGTGGACTAATGGAATGCCTGAGGGATAAGAAAAACAAATCTGTCCCTTTCTTTTGTTTATTTTCTAAACTAAAAATCCTTTTCAATCCTTTTGAGGAATGTAACTACTTAAGGCTTCTCTTTTTCTATTCAATTCTATCGAATAGACTGCAGGATTTGCCTTATTCATGATAACTATCAGATCTGCCTATTTGGGACCTAAAAGCCTGTTTTTTGCCTATATGAAAACAATACATAACCTTTTCACAGACTTTCTATTTTTCAGATTTTAACGTCAACTAACCTTTTGTCCATATAATCTAGCATTATTCTAACTGTATACAGTAGCTACCTGATTCTGGATTGTACTGATGATATTTAAGAATTTATTCATCAATTGGTCCATTAAAACTCTTGATTGATAATTGTCCCATGGAACTCCACTCAACTATTATTGTTCAGGTATTTTCATGGTTCTACCCATTGTTATATCCTGGTGGGTATAACGGTGTGCCACAGCAGTTGATGTTATAGACATCAGACTCAAATCTTTTCCTGAACGGTGACAATTTATATCATGAGTCAGAATGCAGTGGGGTGGAGAAATGGATATTTGACAAATCTAACCCAGTGAACCACTGTGCTCTGGCAGATATTGCAGCCATAATGTTCTGAAATTTCATGACCACAGATGTCTGAAATGCAGTGATGCCATGACTTTCTTAATCATCAAAAGATAACCTCCATGGGTTTTTGTGCCTTTCGAATGGGCCAAATAGGAGAACTGCATACTTTTTAAGATTTCCATGAGTATTCCTTAATTCACCAGAGCAATGATGGTTTCCTTAATTCCTTCTCAGCAGCCTGGGCATACCTATACTGCCACTGAGGCTTTGGATCCAGACTAACAACAACTACCCTCCATAGTTATCTTACCATACTTCAATTCTTCCTGCTTATTACTGTTAACCTCATCTTCCCAACTGGACATTTTCTCTTCCTCTAGTGCCTTCACTGCTGCAGGTCTAGGGGAAGCTAGAATACTGAATCCTCCTCTTCCACTGGTATCTTGAACTAAAATTTTATTTAGCAGATCCACTGTGAGGTTATGGTGTGTGAAGACATCAATACTGAAAAAAAAACAAGGAGTCGTGTGGCATTTTAAGACTAACAGATTTATTTTTTGCATGAGCTTTTGTGGGAGAAAATCCCACTTCGTCAGATGCTTCGAAGATGGGTGAACTTAAGCACCTGACGAAGTGGGATTTTCTCTCACAAAAGCTCATGTGAAAAATAAATCTGTTAGTCTTAAAGTGCCACACGACTTTTTTTTTTTTTATTTTTTGCTGGACTAGACTAACATGGCTAGCCCTTTGGAAATCAACACTGAATATGTCATGCCATCTATTTGTTAGATTCCAAAGAGTCTGTTATTAATCTTCCAATACAACATATGATTGGTTTTAGGAAAGGCTCTGCATTTTCCTTGCTATTAAATCCTTCCAAAATCTTTACATCTTGCACTGGGGGTTGTTTTGCTATTGGTGTTACTCTGGTACATATTGTATGAGACATAATGTGGAACCTGTGTCTACAAAAATCTTTGGCTTGGATTCTCCAAACTCTCTCTTCAGCTTGGCTTCCACCAGAGATCACTAGTAAAAGGTGCCATATGTGGGGGAAGAGGGAGAGCTTGGTCCCGTCACGGCAGGTTTTCCCTTTCCTTGTGTCTCTGGCTATCTGACTGCATCAGTATATGAATTACTGTTTCCTTCATATTTTGCCTATCTCCTAAAAAGTTCCTATTGGCAGCTTGTCAATCTGGTCTTTCCACTCATAAATCAATAAGGATTTTCATAAGACTTCTCTGAAGCTCTTCACTTCAACTGACTTTAGGTTGTAACTTGCAGAATTGATATAGCTGGAAGACACTGTTCCCCCTGGCTTCTGAGTATGGTTGCAGCCACTAAAGCGTCTTAGTTTTTGTCTATTAGGCTGCCTATTAGCTTCCTTAACAGCAACTATTCTTTTCTTTTGCCACTGGGTGGCAAATGCCTCTCTCTGGAAATCTTCTTTTAATTTACCCTTCAGTTCTCTCATAGTTACTGAGCTTGGGATTGATAGCTTTAAAGACCCTTAAGGCAATCAGCCCCTGGACAAATGCCTCTCTGAATTCTGTTGTATCGCATGGTGGGCTATACCATTCACAATGGGAAACATCCCTGCTAAATAAACCACCTCTCCAAGCTTAAATACTTCTCAGGCCTTTCATTCAGTTTCTGTTTTTCAAACATAATTTTCCTATGATGCTCTCCATCAGGTAACAGAATTTAAAAACCACTTCCTAGATCTCAGCTCTCTCTCCAACACTTGCCAGCTAGATTTCCCCAGGCAATGCATGATACTCCTCTACACTCATGCATTCCCATAGCAATGTAGTGTCTTTTCTCTACTTATGGAGGGCATGCTCCTAACTTCTGCTGGCCAATCTAACACAGTCTCTATTCAGCAGACCTAGTGCTTTGCCCATAGCTCTTGCCTGGTTGGGCCCAGAAGGTTTTGTTTTGTATCCGTGCCAGAGGAAGGCATTCTTTCTCCTTGATAACTTCAGAAGCTTCTGAGCTGAGGGAAGCAGAAGGCTGAACCTCTGTTGCTTTTGTCTCCCCAAACTCTATCACCCATAATCTCTTCCTCCCCTGAATCTGAACCACTGGACTCACCTCCATTTAAGGGATCTAGATGTACAGCAACTATGACTCACTAAGGTCTCTTTAATTTTTCTCTTAACCTGCTGATTTTACAATTGCAGGAAGAGTGATTTATGCTGCTCTCTTGTGTACTCCTGAGTTCATGCTCAGCAAGCAGCCCGTGGCTCTTCAACCTTTTTAGTTAACACAACTTTTTTCTTCTTCTTTTAGTAAGGAGCAAACTCAATTCCTGCACTTGCAGCTCAAGCTTATTGATTTCCGTATTTTGATTCAAGATCTGAGCTAACAACAGTTGATAATATTTTGGACATTTAACTTTTCATTATGTTTCCTTCTGTGTCACATGTTCTTCAGCTTGAAAGATCTTTCCCTTTAAAACGCATGTTCAACTCCCTTGACACCATAACTAATTCTCACCTTTTTGCTTGTGTTGGCTTAGACATTAAATATTTTCTTGTTCTCCACGTAATATTTCATAGGCATCTGTCCCCACAAACAAATCCTCACCCCATGGGGTCTTGCATTTAGTGAACAAGTTAACACTGCACACCAACTAATTTTTATTTATTGGTGGACTTCATATTGTTGCACCATATGTTTGGTTACTTGTCTTGGCAAGGATGCCTGACCCACCTCAAACAAACACAGCCCATGTGGTAATCAACTGCTCTGGCTACCGGACTCACAAAGCTGAGGCCAAGCAGTGCTCAGCAGTATCTGCTGATGCCAACCCTTAGAGCCTACAGCTTATGCAAACTAATAAGTTGGAGCCTGCTTCCCTGGCAGCCCTCAGCAATTGTGCTAGTCTGCAGCTCAAATGATCCAAATAATGCTCAGCAGACTTATTTGAAGGCTGGAGCTAGGCAATATTCAGCACTCAGTAATCATCTGCTACACAACTCAGCAGTGTCTAGCACTCTGTGCTGGCCTCTTACACAGGGCTGGTCAAACTTAAGCAGCTTTCTAGGCTTTTCTTGGTGGACTCTCTCTCCGGTTACTTGTGGCAGCAGAGCTTACCAGACACCCCACCCAGCAAAAGAATCAAAGCTCTTGCTCACCACTGCAACACTAACAAATCAGAATACACCTTCGGCTGGACCCTCTCTCCAGCCAGTGTACAAGTCTGGGTCTCACAAGAAAAGCCACTGACTCACTGTCAATTCTCTCTCCCACACACTCTATGGACTGCTGTCAACCTTTAAAAAAACAAGAAGTCGTGTGGCACTTTAAGACTAACAGATTTATTTTTCACATGAGCTTTTGTGGGAGAAAATCCCACGTCGTCAGATGCTTCGAAGATGGGTGAACTGGGATTTTCTCCCAAGAAAGCTCATGCGAAAAATAAATCTGTTAGTCTAAAAGTGCCACACAACTCCTTGTTTTTTTGCTGAAGTAGACTAACACAGCTATCCCTTTGGAAATTGTCAACCTTTAATCAAGTAAATTACAAATGAACACAAAACTGGTAAGAGTCATATGGGACCACCCTCAAGGGTCCTGCTGTTGCCAAAATATTGTAGTAAAGAGGGGAAGCAATCTTTGTAAAGAATGACGTCCTCCCCAAGTTCTAAAAAAGGTACCTTTGGGTAATCACTTAATTAGTTGCATAAGAGAGATAATATATAAATAAAAAAGGGTTTATTTATCAGAACTATTTGGTAATTAACCCCAAACTGGACCCCAAACCTAGAAGCCTAGACTCCTAAACTAACAACACATGGGTTGCAAAGGTAAGAAATAAATAGTCTGCTTCACCACTCTTCCACAGAAACCATAAGGAGCCAAAACCAAAGCCAGAGACCAAACAGCGACCACAAGGCCAGCAGGATAGAAGCCACTGGGAAATCAATAACAGGAACCACAGTGAGGAAAATAATGAGGTTGAGAAGAAGAAGAAAAGGAACAAGGTGTCAGGAACAAGAACTATCCACTTTTCGTCTTCTTCCAACATCTGCTAGAACTGATCACAAACATGGGTCACCATTAGGGCAGACAGCAACCTGTGTATTGTGTAGAGACCTTAAATAACTCTTCTGTCACTAAGCAGATTTCCCCTGAGGTCATGTGACCCTTCCACTGTCCCTAAGTTTTCCATTATTCTTGTTCATTTGTTCAGATCTTTTCTAAGCTTGCTCAGTCAGAGAAAGGGGGTAGCAAGACAGCACCAACTGGCCAACAAGGAGAACCAATATGAAAAAGAAATGGTGAAATAAGCCTAACAGTGGCTGCCCCACAGACTGAATGAAGTGTTTATTGTTGAATATAAAGCTGTTTGGGGTGACGATGAAATGGATAAGTCTCGCAAAATTGGGGGGGGGGGATCTGAGCATTGTCTATCATCTGGTATATATCTGAGGTGGGCAGGATATTATTGCAGCAACAGTGCAGAGGTTGTGAATGCAGCAGTGTGGTAAGTCAAACATAGACTCTATGATTTTTCATGTTCTTTTAAAAATAAGACTTTTGGCATTACAGAGATGTGATGGTAAAAATCTTAACCAATTTTACTAAGAACTTTAACTGCCACAAGTTTTCCTTTCATCCACAGCTAGGCTAAGAAACAGCAGAAGCTGCAATACAAAAACAATACTCCAAGGGCAAGAAAATAACCAGTGAACTCTCTATTATTTTACATCCTCAAAAGAAGAGGGGGTTCTCTTACCCCCAATGTTTTTTGTTTGTTTGTTTCAACTGGTAAATTGAGTTCATATATAACTCACTTACCTCAACACAAACACCATTCTTAGTTATATGCAGTGAACTGGGAAATACAGGTTACAAAGAGTAAAAATTTTGAGTTATAAAACTGTGGCTGAGAAACAGACATTTTTATTATACTTTCAAGACTTTTGTGCTTTTCATAATGATCACCCTGCAATATGACATAACAAATGCTCTAACAACACTATTCTGTTTGAAGTGATACACACATTGCATAAAAATTGAACAAATCTTAAAAGTTACAATCTGCTCAGGGCAATTCTCCAAATTACAAATTATTATTTTAATCCAATATTTTTCAATAATTAGAACAAGACCATACATGTAATCATGCTGTTTGTACAGGACAGATACCAGAATGTTTTGTGGCCTTCTCAGGAGGAAGTGAGCATAGACTAGCTAACACAATAATCAAAGAGGAATGATGATAAACTTCAACTCATTTAGAAAAAGGTAAAAGCAAGCATTGGTTCGTTTCAATAAGATGCATGGATATGTATCTGAGAACAGGATTTGGCCCTAATTATTGCTCCTGCTTTTGTCCCTCCACCTTGGTAAGTGACCAAAAAAATTCCATTAGTAATACAATTTGATTCCAAGACATTATTTTCTTTTCTAATTCCGATTTATTGAATGATATTGTCCATCAACATATTTAATACCTAATGCTGCTAATTTAGAGTCCAGTTATTGAGCTCCAGGAAGTTGGTTTGTGCTAAGAAAGCATCTGAGTGCACCAGCTGCAACTGGCAAAGCTAAAGCAAGCAATTCTCATTAGCCTGGGGAGAACTGCACTAAAGAAAGACTCAGGCTAGCAAAGTAATGCTGAAATTAATCCTTGCTAATCTATTTTGCAAAAGATGAACACCATCCGCACTTAGAATATTAAGTACTGAAAACCTGGTTGCAAGAAGGCACTTCTTCATGGTTTATTTTAAACATTACCACAACTAAAATGGCTCAAGAATATTACTCTGATGCCAGCCTTGACAACAGCACAGATTTCCATTTTTCCTCACATTGGTATTCTGCAGTTTCAACTCACTCTTTGACAGAACAGCAACTCCAGCCAACTCCTGATGAGTTAGTAGGAGACCAAATCTGTCTTAGAAGTCTAAACACACAGAGAGAAAAATAAACAAAACATAAAATCAATATCAACCGTTTGAACGTTATGGGTTGCATAGCAATTTGTATGGAAAACATAAGGTTGGCTGAGCAACACAAAAGGGCAATGTAAAATAGAGCCTATTTTCAAATAATAAAAGCACATTAATATGAAAGTGAAAAAATGAGTTTATCTGCAAACCTGGCATATCATGCAGCAAGGTGAATTAACCGTCATTAAGATCTCCCATGTCATCAAATACCATTACTTCCTCAAATACAAAGAGCGAGTATCAGCTTTATGGACTCAAAAATGAAGATTTTCTTTCATCCTCTGCTACTCTGCCTCTAAGACTCCAGTGAAAAAACAACAAGGAGTTGTGTGGCACTTGAAGACTAACAGATTTATTTTTTGCATAAGCATTCGTAGGAGAAGATCCCACTTCCTCAGATGCTTCGAAGATGGGTGAACTTACAGAAAGGAATGAAACTAAATGCAAGGGGGTGTAAAACATAGGATCAGGTCATAAAGTAACAGCAAATCCGAGCAGTTTACAGGCTCAAACCATGGGAAGCCTGAAGTCAAATTACCCTTTGTAATGGGAAAAAGGAATGCTTTGAGGAGCAGTAATTCAGTAACAAAAAGACATCAGGACTTCATTTTCATGTAATAAAGATGTATATAATGTTGATAAAGCCACTACTATGGTTTCTGCTATATCTCTCAGACATTTAATCTAACAAGGAAACTGCAGCCAAACTGTTTAAGGACATGAAAACTTTCTTTGCTTTAATTTTTATTCCTGAATGCTCACTGAACAGCATGTTTTCTTTCACTCAATGTTTATACTAGTTTTGTAAAATTAAAAATATTGGATTTTTCTAATACAGGCAATGTAGGTTCAATGGCAGCCAATAAGCCCTTTCTTATATCAGAAGGCAATGTAGGTTTAATGGCTATGTCTACATTATGGGCTTAAATCGATTTAAGGAGATTTAAGTTGACTTAAGCAAAGCCCTGTCCACATTTGGACTTGATTAAGTCGACTTACGGGCTTGCTTAAGTCAACTTAATAACTCCTGCCCTCAAAGTCGACTTTAGGGGTTAAGTCAACTTTATTAAATCAACTTAACATAATGTGGACATCAAAGCTGACTTAGTGCAGTGTGGCCATGTAAGTCAACTTTATAAAGTCGACTTCAGCCAGCGGACGCATTTAAAGTCAACTTTATTAAGTCAACTTCACATGGGTCCCTTGGCTTAAGTCGACTTTACTAAGTTGACTTAATAAAGTCTACTTAGCTTTTATGGTGTAAACATAGCCAATATTAGAGATTTGTACATGACACCACAATAAAATCTTGTTATAAAAATAATAGTTGTAGATGTTATTGTAGAGAAAATTATTCTGTTTCTCAGGTTATTTGGCACTGATGAATTTTCAGACCTTATAAAAGGTCTGAAAATAAAAAGCAACTGACTAGTGCTATGGTATACTTACGGGGTACTTTAATTTACAAGATTTTGGATAGAAGCTGCAAAACCAGATTATCTTCCTTAAACTGGAATGTACCACTCTGTTCTCCTTCCTTTACAGCATCCCTTTCAGAAGATGAACTATAGATTTCAAAATCTATTTGGGAAGCTTTTATTTAAATGATTTGAACACTGAGAATAAACACTCCTACTACCCTGCTCCTCCCCCTGAAATGGTGTATACCCAGAACAGACGTACATAAGAAAGCAGATGCATTTCCAGACTTGCCTTGAGGACAATGGGATTCTACAGAAGTATGAATCTAAGGTGAATTCTCTAAAGTTCTCCCCAAATAAACACAAATGAAAATTATATTTTGACACAGCTGCAAGGCTGCATTTATGGTTGTTAAGTTCCCTCTTTGAAAATCATGCACTTTAAGAATTTCTGCAGTAATCATTTCAGAGTAATGAAAAACAAACAGAACACTGGAAATTTTCAGCTGGGATATGAGCAGTTTTGTGGCACTCTTTCTAATGTACATTTAGCAGAAACATTAGTAATTACAAGGAATAAACGTTTATCTCAATGACACTATTTTTACTTGCATAGACACCACAAACATAATGCATTTTAACATACATACATTCTAAACTGTATATTTTAATTTGTAATCAACTTTTTAATCAATAATAAAAATGATAAAAACAGGCAGCATGTAGCATCAAATACAGCCAAGGAGCGTATACATGGGCATAAGTCATTAGAAGACCCTCATTCCACCACTTATAGGTGAATTGGTGATGGCAAAGCTAAATTTTTCATGTGGATTGTCCAAAGTAACTGTGCATGGATACTTTGAGGCCACATGGCCCAATAACGCAGTAATTCAAGCCAAATTTCCACTGAAATCAGACTTCGTAAAGACTGAATAAATAGGCCTAAAACCTGCTATGCTATGATTACAAGAAAAGCAGAGCATCTACATATCTCCCAGAAAAGTCCTTTCTCCCTTGGATGGATGCACTTGAACAGTGGTTTTCAAACTATGGGTTGGGACCCAGTTCTGGGTTGCAGACCCTCAGGCACTGGGTGGTGGTGCTCCCTGCTGCTGCTGCCGAAAGACTGTAATACATTGCTGAAAGATGTAATATTTGGGTCATAAGTATAAATGACTTTTCCCAAGGAAAAAAGTTTGAAAACCACTGCACGAGAAAGCAAGCAAGCTGGCATTCTTTCAGCCATCTCAATATTTTTTTATTCAAACTAGAAGACTCATTGCAGCTCTGCATGCAAAATACAGAATTTTGTAAAGTGCTACAGTTTGGGACATTTTTAATATGAAAAGCATGGTTTTATTTTCTCATTTTAGAATGTATGTATTACAAAACCTCTGGGTACACAACATTTCTGGTCTTATGGACCAAATGAGGCAGCAACATAAGGCAAATACTATCTAGATTTCCAGCTCCAGAGGCTGGCACATGTAACTGACTATGGGAGAGCACTTCATCTTCTAAGAAAACACCAACTCTGTGCAGTGTTTATTCCTGTGTCTTGTTGATGGTCACTGCAAAAAACAGTTGCATGGGGAATTGGCACGTTTCCCATTTGAAGGGGAAAATATGATCTGTAGGCTGAAATGCTGAGCATGCAATGAGCACCATATGATTTGTTCCTGTCACAGTTGCTACCAGGAGTATACCATTAACAACACAGCTTACCAGCAGGCATGTGTCATTACAAAGACCATCCCATGGCACCTAATTGCGCAGTAATGTAATCAGCATGCCAAGTTTTCACTGAACATTATCGATGCAATCATGTGGAATTTGGTAACATTCCACAAGTCTCTACTTACATCTGAAATGTTCCATACATTTCTTCAACTTTCAATTTCTTTCTAGAAGGTTGTAGAACATTTGGGGGAGGGGGGGACAGGAACATTCTGGCCTCTGCCCCAAATTTCTCAAAGTGTTCCAGGGTTTTCTAGAACTTTCCACAGCCTCTCACACAGCAAAAATAATAATTATAACTAACTATATTATTATTATTATTATTATTATTATTATATCTAGATTAGATTTAGATCTAGATACATAAAATGGGGTCTAAATCTCTCTCTACAATGATAAAGAGCATTGCTCTGGCTACTAAGTGAGACAGGCTCAGATACCACAGCCCTACTTTGCGCATAAGCCTATTCTTCCATTTTTATAAAATCATGCACTCAACTCATGCCTACAGTTGCGTGATTGTTGGACATTCTCACAGCATATGTAAAAAGTTCCTTTTTCTCAGTTATAACAAGAACATACATCATAAAATAAGGTCTTTATACTGTGCAACTCAATACATTATGAGTAAAATCTTTTATTGTGTTAAGCATAGCCTGAGTTCCACAGAACTACTTTTAATATTGCCTAATATGTTCTGGGCTTGGGAATTTTTTAAGGGCCATTTTAAATCCCCTTAATACTTTCACAAATAACTCCATTCGGTGGAGTTCCTCTTCATTAACAAAGTATACACAGTGAACAGAAGCTTGGGGAGTTCATGAAGAATTTCTAAAATTCGGGGGCCTCTGGCATTCACACCAAATTGATGTTTTAACCGTAAAACTTTTTTTTCTAAAAACTCTGCTGGGGGTAGCTGGTCATAACATGCTTTAGTGTGAGATAAGGATAAAGCCCTCACCAGCTGAAAACCCATACAGTGCCTCTACACAGCCTGCTCTTTCAAATTATAGATTTGTTTCCAATTTGCAAGTGTGGGCTGTCCCAAATAGGTATTTTTTGAATAACACTGAAGTTGAAATTTGTACCTTGTTGCTAGAATAGCCAGGGGCTTTCACAAACCTACCACTCTAGGCACCTTAAGTTTTCTTCATTGGATCAAATGAAGATGAGAGGAACTGGGGAAATCAGCTGTATAAAATATACATTCCATTTTCACCCACATAGGAATAAGGATAATAGTATGCTGAAACCAGTTTGTCATCTGTAATATGATAAAAGCAAATCAGGGATTTTGAAAATCAGGGAGCCCAATTCCTACCACCCCTTTCCTGTACGGAACTGAAGTTTTTTAAATGATAGTCGTGGGTATTGTCCAGAACCCCACATATATGCTCTAATAATGTTATAATTTTCTTATACGATACACACAATAAGAGACTACTCAGAATATAAAAGAGCCTAGCAGAACATTCATTTTTTATTGTTTTAACCTTTTTTAACAGTCTCAGGAAAAGCAGATGCCACCTGTTTGAGTTACTAACTGCTTGAGAGAGAACAGCATCAAAATTTATCTTCACATATTTGTTATGTGTATACAAAATGATTATGAAGATATGCACTCTTACCTCCTGTTTCTGACAGTAACCCTTAGTGACAATTTTTTTGCTGTTTATTTCATTTTGCAGATGTGCACCTATTTCTATGAATAAACTAACTGATTATTTTTAGAAAAGCAAGCCAAAATTGCAAGGGAAGAATGCTTTGCAAGACAGAAATAATCAAAACAGTACTAGAGATGAATATTTCAGGTGCTCAAAACATTAAGGTATCCTACCTACCAGCTGCAAAAGGGACATTTGTTACCCTATTTTCCCCTTCTGTCCGTACAAAACCTCTTCCATAATGACATTATTTAAAGTACAATAAATAAATAGAATTTTCCAATACTACATGCAATAAAGAGTAAACAAATGAACATTCTTTTTAGCTTATCATCATTATCATCTATTTTCATTTGTTCTTTAAAAATTCAGTTTTGATTTTCTAAGCATTTATGACATCTGGATCAATATCCCTCTATTCAAGCCTACATATTAAGTTTAAATTATTGTGCTGATTTGCTTTTTAAAAATTTATAAAATAATTGAACACACATAGGTGAACACCAGCTATGTAAAGTAACTTGCATATCTCCCTTCAACTTCCTAAAGCCTACTCACTGAGGTGTGCTCAGTGCACTCAGCCAATGGGATCCACCCTTTCCTCAACTCAGTGCTTCTCTTCTTGAGGGATTGGCCTTAAGACATCAACTTCTCAGTCAATTGAGTGGGTCATTGGTGACCGCTAAACAGATCCAGAAAGATTAAAACATGTAAACCTGCCCATATGCAGTCCTTAAAATTATAGACAGTTGCGGAGAAGATAAACTAATTCTTTGCCATCATCTTCACCGCAGAGGATATGGAAGCTATATGCCAGTAATTCTTCCTAGGAGGCAAAACTGAGGAACTGTCCGTAACCTATTGCTTAAATCAGCCTCTATAACACATCACTGGAGAGTAGCTATGTAAGGCCTATCTTTTAAAAGGGTTTCAGAAGTGACCCTGGCAATTACAGGCTGGTAAGCCTAACCTCAGTGCCAGGCAAATTGGTTGAAACTATAGTAAAGCACGAAATTATCGGGCACATAGATATACACAATGTATTTGGGAACAATCAAAATGACTTTTGTGAAGGGAAATCACGTCTCATCAATCTATTAGAATTCTCATAGGAAGTCTACAAATATGTGAACATGAATGATCAGTTTGATGTAGTGTACTTGGACTTTCAGAAAGACTCTGACAACGTCACTCGCCAAAGGCTCTCATGCAAACTAATAGTAATGAGATAAGAAGGAAGGTGCCCTCATTGATCAGTAACACATTAAAAGATAGGCATCAAACAGTAGGAATTAAGGGTCAGTTTTCACAATAGAGACGGTTAAATAGCAGTGATCTGTTCTGGGATTCATACAGTTCAACAAATTTATAAAATGGTCTGGGAAAACAGATGAATAATGAGGTGACAAAATTTGCAGACAAAGCTTATTGCTAAAAGTTACAAAGCAATCTCCCTAAACCGGGCGAATAGGCAACAAATGGTAAATGAATTCAATATTGTTAACTACAAAGAAATACACAATGAAAACAATCCCAATTATACATACAAAATGATGGTGTTTATATTAATTATCATCACTTAAGGAAAATCTTGGAATTTTCATGGAAAATTCTCTGAAAACATCTAATCTCCACTCAATGTGCATCAGCAGACAAAAAACTAAGGGTACAGTTACACTGGACCTCTGCAATGATCAATGCAGATCAATGCCAGATGGCCTTTCTCGTTGCTGGCGGTAATCCCCCTCCCCAAATGGAGTAAAGCTGAGTCAGTTGGACTGCATCTCCCATCAACAAAGTACCATGAAGATGATGCAATACATAAACAGAAGTATGTTAATGGGAGATACGGAAAGATACGTGTTCGTGCCTGATGTACTAATAGGGGGCCGCATGCCCGGGCACCCCATTTGCCACCAAGTGCACACTAAAAAACCCCTTATGGACAGCGTAAGAGGCTCTGGCCTGGAATCTGGGAGGCTACAGACTAGCATAACTCAAAGGTAGTAACTTCGTGGGAACCGAAACCCACCTAGGAATTTATGACCACCTGGAACATTAGGTCCCACCTAGGCATTTATGACCCTCCTAGGAATTTGGGCCCACCTGAGAATTTATGACCCACCTGGAAATTTGGGTCCCACCTAGGAATTTATGATCCGCCTAGGAATCTAGTACCACCTGGGAATTTTAAACTTAATTAGAAAATTACTATCTCAATCGTGGGAACACAAACCCCCCCAGCGTGGGAACCAGAAAAAACACTGAGCTAAAAATCCTATAAAAAAGGGGATACCAGCTGGCAAAAGTTATGGAGGTTCAAGTGTTACCTGCCAGATCTGATCACCCTGACAGCTGGATCTCCCGAGGAAAGCTAGCTCGTGTCGTGTTCCTTACCATGCCTCTTGTGTTCATGCTGCTGGTCAGTGGAGCCTGGGTTGTGGTACGTATATAGGAATCCCCTACAAGTACATTGCAGTTTGTTTTACCTTGCCATTTTGTCTTGTTGGGAATACCTAGCCGTTTTACTTTGTTGCAAATACCTTACAGTTTTATCTTGTAGTTTTTGCCTTACTGTTTCATTGTGTTACTTATATAGATTTGCAGTTTTTGCTTTACAGTCTTGCTGTATCACTTATATAGATTTACAGTTTTTGCTTTACTGTTTTACTGTGTTGCTTATATAGATTTGCCACCTTAGTTGGTCTTGTAAGGTTGCTGTTTTAGTTGTTTATTGCTACCTCAAGTGTCACTGTGATTGCCCATTGAAAAATTTTCCCCGTTGTTGCTCTAAATAAACAAACCCATTTCTCAGTTCAAACTACTGAGTCCGGTGTCTCCTTCTCCCATCGCGGTTGGGAACCAACAATACGTAAGCTACATTATGTTGCGTATCTCACTCCCATCAACCACCAGTGGTAGTGTAGGCCCGAAGTCTAACAATGTTACAAAACCACCAGGAAAGGAATAAATAATAAAAACAGAAAATATCTTAATGTATTATATTAATACATGGTAGTCTCACAATTTGAATACTATGTGCAATTCTGGTTGACCTGTCTCAAAAAAAGATCTATTAAAATTGGAAAAGATTCAGAGAAAGGCAACAAAAATGATCAGGAGTATGAAACAGTTTCCATATGACAAGAGATTAAAAAGGCTAAGACTGTTTATTAGGAAAGAAATGACTAAGGGAGACCTATAAAATCAATAATGATATGTAGAAACTGAACAGGAAGTTTTATTTATCTTTTCATGTAAGACAAGAATTTGCAGTCACCCAATGAAATTAATAGGCAGCAGTTTAAAAGAAACAAAAAAGTATACAGTCAAATTGGAGAATTCATTGTCATGTGAAGCTGTGACGGCCTAAAGGATAACTGGGTTAAAAAAATTAGGTAAGTTCATAGTGCATAGGTCCATCAGCCAAGGTCTATTAGCCAAGAGGATCATGGATGCACACTATGCCCCAAGTGTCTGAAAAGCTCCAACTGCCAGGAGTTGGGACTGGATGACAGGGGGTTATTTGAAACTGTTTGATTCTGTTCAATCCCTCCTTAGCATCTGGCACAGGTCGCTGTCAGATGACAGGACCCTGGGCTAGATGGACCACTGCTGACCTAGTATAACCATTCTTGTGTTTATCTGACAATCATCCTCCACTCCCTCAGCGTAAGCAACAGAAGCGCTGATTTGAGTGGTGGAAGGCTGCAGGCCCTCTTCTTACCACATCATTCTGCTTTAAAAGCACTTTGAATCTGAATTCATAGAAAAATACTCCTTTAGAGGATAGAAATAAAAGAAGAAGAAGAATGGGGAGTGTTTCACACCAACATTGGAATAAAAAATCTTGTGAGAATGAAAACTAATCCATCTTAACCAGCAAGGCTGTTGAGAGGCACAGGGGTGAGATCACAAGAATCTTTCTGGATGATCATCTTAAGAGGAGTTCCTATTTACAAGGTAATAACGGAATCCCGGACTGTTAAACACATTGGCCTTCAACCTTATTTTACATAACTCAGGAATGGATTTAACTTTGTTTCTTAGGAAAAAAGAAAAAACCCTCACTCTCCACGTAATGAGATAAATATTGATACCTTTAAAAGTGTGATTTATGGAATACTGGTTCCATTACCTTAAGTGGCGGTTGTTGATAATTACAGCAATGAAAAGCATGAAAATATTAAATTTGGTCTAGAATTTGTAGTGAAGTGAAATCTGAATTCAAAATGTAGGTCTACAACAATTAATGAGATCCTCTGAGAAGTATGACAGGGAAAACAATTTTACTGCAATCATCTTGTTGTTACATTACTATGAAAAGAGGCTGTATGTAACATTCTAAATGTATAATGTGAATGCAATAAAACTTTTTAAAAAAAATATATTTACATAGCTTTTTACATTTGTGTGCGCCATGCATACATTAAGCAAAAAATGGCTTTGTAGCAGCAAAAAGTCAGAGAGTTCTGGATATGGAACTTAAACACCATCATTTTGCAGTGAACTATGATTAGCAACGAAAAGATACCCATGGAGTTGTGTCAGATCAGCGTTACCTAAACCAAAGCCCTAACATGAAGACAAAGACCTAGATGCAAAGGCCGTCTAGGTTTAAAATATGAGGCTCCCTGGTCTCCCTAAACTCCTAGAAATAGCATGAGCTTCTCCAAATGCGGGTAGTACTTTTAACGATGACCAGTCCAACTGGTGACTCCAGAACCTTCTGCTAACTAATATCCTGTATTTCTACACTGTTGTTTTATGCCCATTCCTAACAAAGTCTGTTGAAAAATATTAAAAACCTTGTAAGTAAATTCAAGTTCTTACATTCCTGACCCCGTCCCCACCTCACCAAAACAGGGAAATTACAGATCCATAGATTTTACACCCAGAAGAGACAATTATGGGTAACCTAAGATAACTTCCTGTATAGCGGAAGCCAAAAGATACCACCCACTTATTCTGGCAACAAGCCTGCAATTTTTTGGTTGAATTAGAACATATTTTTAAGAAAAATCAACCAACTGCTTTTAAATCTCAAAAATAAAAGTGACTCAATATCTGCCGTACTATCTGGTAAACTGTTCCAGTGATTAATTAACCTTATTGTTAAAAATATGCACCTTATCTATATTTGTCTACCTTCAGGTTCCAACCACTGGATCTCGTTAAGCCTCTGCCTGCCAGATTAAAGAGCACTCTAGTATCAGAAATCTTCTGACAGGAATTTATAACAAATGATTAAGTCACTTCTACCTTCTCTCTGATAAGGTCAGTAGACTAAAATTTCTTGAGAGTCTAACTGCAGATCTGGTTCTTCCAGATTAAGAATAATTTTTGCAGCTCTTTTTTAAATGGTTCAACATCCTTTTTGACATGCAGACACCAAAATCAATTGGATACAGAATTCCTATAATGGTCTCATCAATGCTGTATATAGAAATATTATTTCTATTTCTTGTTCTGATTTATACGTCCAAGAAGCACATTAACCTTTTTAAACCACAGCATTGAACTGGTAGCTCATGTTCAGTTGGTTATCCATCATCACTCCTATGTATATAATTGGGTCAAGAACAGATCCCAAAAGTACTCACCAAATATATCCATTGGATGACAAAGACTCCCTATTACAATTAATTAAGATACATCTTTTAGCCAGTTTTTAATCCATTTAACATTTGCTGCATTAATTCTGTATAGTACATTTTTCAAAAATTATATTCTTATGCTAAACTAAATGAACTATCTTGTAGACACTGGATATATTAGGTCAATCCAACTTTTATTAACCAAAATTGTAATATAAAAAAATTGTTTGACAGCAACCCATTTTTCAATTATCTCCAAAGTGTTTCACAGGACAGCAGAAGAGAAATCCGGCTGTTTTGACCTTACGATAAAAATTTTAGAGAATAGTGGAAAGGCTCGAAAATGGGAGGAAAGCAGTATTTCTAGCAGGTTAGTACAGCAGGGGTAAATCTACAGTTACAGAGAATTAGAAGCTTGAAGAAAAATGTAAATATTTTGCTATGTTGATGGACCTTCCAGATGTCAGAACAATCTTGGAATTATGTAACAGTTTTGTTATTTCCCAACATAACATCAAATCTGCATGACCAAGGAAAGTTTTATTTTTTGTTATGAACATCATTTCTGTAAAATGTTCACTCAGAAAACACCAGTAAAACACCAATAAATAAAGTAGCCAAGAAAATAATCTTGAAATTGTCACTTTATGTTTTTCCAAATTTTAAGTCTTAAAACCATAAAATCAAGGCTGAAACAAACAAGAGGATGCTGACAAAAATCCAGACTGAAACCTCCAGTGAGAAAATTAAAAATGTCCCTTCTTCCAGTTTTCAGTGAAGAACTCAAGAGGGAGTTGAGAACAACAATTAGCATGAACATCTTATTAAGGTGTCATTTGTGGACCAGGCATGGGACAGATGCGGATAATTTATTAATAAGCATGAATATGCTATTGAGAAGAAATATCACTCAACCTCTGACCTAGCGCTTGCTTACTAGGAAGCTGTTGAGCATTTTGCAAAATGCATGCTGTCCATGAATAGCCAACATGATTGTTGTACCCCTGCAGTTTATGTTTGTTTTTTTTTATATATATATATTCTTCAACTGTGCCTATTTATACTTACGAATAAAAATGTCAGATTTTTGCCAAAACAATCTCTAACTGCAGGAATTTTTATGAATTTTATAGCACCACAGTGATTAGCAAAGAGGCAGGTCAGATTTTTAATCTTAATTGCTATCAGTTACAGTGTTTTTCTCCAACAATTCCTGATTACACAAACTCCCAACAAGTCAAACAAATTTAAAGTCACCTGTGCTGTTTGGAAAGTCAGGATGCTACTTATTCTTCCACTATTTTTGTTCTCAGTTCACAGACATTGCTGTTTCTGTTTAGCAGAAAGCAGAAATTTATCATCTGGCAGGTATAAGCATTCCCATGATTTTCCCTTTTTTCTTTATGCCCTTTATTCTTTCTGCTGCTCAACTTGATAATTACTTGAAAGACTTTTGTATTCTTTATTCTTATTGGAGTTCCTCAGTTTAAACCAGTTAATGAATTCTTACAAATGCACTTATTTTTGTCCATGCAGGCTCACTCTTATGGTAACATCCTTCAGTTGCTCTCCTCATTTGTCTTCTGACTTTGAACTCTCCATAATAACATAACACATAGGGGATCGCTTTCAAAAATGCTTAATACCTGCTCCTCTTACTTACTTTAAGGGGAATGATGACTTGTTTGCATCTCTGAAAATTAACTTCCCCCAAGAACCGTAGTTTTAAATGTCTGTGCCTTTCTATCATAATCTTTACACACATCTATATCATCTAGAATTCACTGAACATTTTTCTTCCTCAAAATTCAACAACACAGCCAATTTTCCTTTTGTACCTCTCTGCCATTATCCAAATTACCTGAGGTGAAGTTTCCACTCTGTTTGAAGTAGCTGATAATCTGATTAATATTAACAAATGGTTTTGCATTTGAAAATCATCATTCTTCCATCTTCTCAGCGCAATAATGTGCATTGATTTCCCATGTCACCAACATCAAGAGATACAAATGCATCTCCATGTTCTTTGATGGGATAAAACAATGCATTTTTTTATAGTCAAGATGATTCTCAGAATTGAACTCATTCATTTATCCTTAATTGTTTACTGCCAATCCATGTCAATTCATTACAATCTGGTAGAATCTGGTAAACACTCTCTCCCACAACTATAGCAGTGAATCCATTCCTTTAATCAGCAGCACATATTTTGGCAGAGAATTAAAACAACAAATGTAGAACTCTTCAGTGTTGTCGCACTAGGTTATTGTAGAAGATACACAATCTTGAACTAAAGATTTACAACATAACGCCTCTGAAAGAGTTTTAAGATCAGCCTGATGTGGACTGGATTATATCCAACAGAGGTATAAATATATCTTCTTTCAAAGTATCTTTTTTCTCAGTTTTCCTTCTGTATCTGCTATACACCAAATATCCTTCAATATGGAATAATTTTAAAAACATCTAATGGAATTATTGTGGCTGCTATCATCATATTGCTTGTCACCTGTGCAACTCCCGTCATAAAAATCAACTTTCACCTCTCAAGCATTCTTGGTGTCAACTTTGTAATTTTCTAGAGCCAAGACAGTCTTCCTAGGTGGTTTGCTGTGTTTTCTTGTAAAGCATGGTGACCAATACAAGGAGATCATTTTGGTCTCTTTTTAAATCTTGACATACACTTCTTGCTGATTTTTGGTACCTCTGTTGAGCCTGAGAAGCACAATTTCACTATGCCAGCAATCTGAAGCACAATATATGAAACATAAATAAGCATCACTTAGCTCCAAAGTGCTTCATGGGACAGTAGAACAGCAAACAGAAGAAAAGTTAAGGAGACAGGCATTAGCTAGCCTGTGACTAAATAAAATTTAATATTTTCAGTTGCTGACCTTCTTCACCCATTCTTGAAAACTGTTTTCTGGCACTGCAATATCAGTGAAGCTCTCTTGAAGACAGATTATTAAAAAAAAAGCTGATTACTTCATTAGCAGATGGTCAGAAGAAAGTTAAAAGTCGATTTTCCACACACAATTCTGATGAGTTAAAAACTGATTAATTTACATTACTACCACAGTGAGTACAATTTATCAATCTATTTCACTTGTACAGATTATTCTTTATGTAAGACGGTTCATCATCAAAATATGCAATAAATTTCATACAATACATGCATAATACAGGTGAGTATGCAGAGTAACAGGAACACTAGTCACTTAAAAAAACCTGATGTATTTTGCTCATCGAGCAATTTATATAAGTGCAGCAAGTTAAAACAACTTCATTGGAAAACCACCGTTGCAATACAAAATGCGTACGGGAGTTTGAAGAGGTACATGATTTTCAAGAGAGGCAGACTACCCAGTTTGGGAAAAGAAGTGGACACAATGAAATACTGCAAAATGGATTATCCTTAGAACACCACACAGATCAGACTCCAACTCAGTACCTTTAAAGGAACATTTAACTGCTACTGCAGAAGCCAAGAAATCAGCGACTCATGGACATTTGAAGGAATTGGGGGGGGGGGGGAGAGACAGTCACTGGAATAGCCTAAAACAGAATGAATTATTTTCTTCTGCCATGTCCTATGAATAAATATTCTGTAAATGCAATAAAGAATTAAAGAGAACTTTCCATGGTAAAAAGAAATTTGTTATATAATACAATGTGCTACTGTATATATTTCATAATCTGAACCTTAACCAAATGCCAAATAAAAGTTTGAAAAGAACCAGAAATCAACTTGGCCGCTTTTAACAGAAGCAGTTAAAAGCAATATTAAATGAAAAGGTCTGACTTCAACATGTGTTAAATCAAATGCAACAGAAATGTAGCACTGATATGAACCCATAATTAAAATAACATGTTTTGTTTTTTAATTCATAATTGGTGCTTGTGTTTGTATTTCTATAATTATCAAATGCTGATGCATAAATACAATGCTGTGCACCAACCCCCCGAATTTGCTTGCTGGACACCAACAGGGTACCCCTCTTAAGGTATATTGAGTGGGAATGAAGAATAAGTAACTTGTGGGTTTTGGCCAGATTCTGATCTCAGTTACACCATTGTTACCAAAATCAGAATCTGGCCCTTAGGACTGCCATTACTTATCCCTCCAAATGAAAAAATATCACTGGATAATGAGATCAAAGAGAAACAAAATTCTGAGTGAAATGTCAATGTCATTTTATTATAACAAAGCAATAGGTGATTTATAATTTATTTATTACACAATTTATCACATAATTTATTATGTAATTGTCATTTTTTACATGCTATCACCACTCAACTATAACCACCTCCTGATGCTGCCATACCACATTCTAAACATCTTGGGAGGGTAGGTGATTTAAACGTTCCTCAGTTCCCCCACCAACCACTGTAAAAGGAAAGTATGTATAAAGATCTCCAAAATATCCATTTTGCAGGGCAAATGAGCCCACGGAGTTTAACTGGCTTGAAATATCATTAACTGCACAAAATCCTAAAGTGTACAGTACTATGAAATCGATCTAATGAAATATCTAAGGAAAACTTGTGAGGAGAAAACATTTAAGAGGAGTGTAAGAAACTCATTTATATTTGATCACATTTTAAAAACTGGAGATTGAAAAAGCACAATGGAAGTATTCAGTCCAATCTTCTTAACAATGTAGGGCTGTACAAAAAGCAACTGCACACTTTGGGCTATTCTAATTGTCCCCAACTAATCAGGCTCCCACTGCTTCACTGGGTGCACTGTTCCTCAGTCTGTCTTATCTATCTATCGAGAGAATTCTTTCTGCTAACGTTTAGCCTGACTTTCCCTAGTTTTATCCCATTACTCCATTTAACCCATTATGTCACCTAGCTATATACGTTACTGTACTAGTTTGAACTTCTCTGAAACATCGACTATTTTGGTTACAAAATAAATCTCTTTTAAAACATGAAAAAGGAATTGTGTTGTCTTCCATTTTGTTTTGAGTATGATCTTGTTTTATACTCAATTTATAGTTGCTCCTTGTGAGAGCTACACAATTACACATATAGTAAAAACAATGAGAGTCCTGTGGTACACTAAAAGACTAATAGATTTCTTCAGGCATATGGTGTCATTTGCAGGCTTAGGTGTGCAACTTTATCTCCGGCAGAGAGAAGGCAATGTAATGAATCATGGTAACACATATACAGTCACCACAGTAGTCAGCAACAATTAAACCTCAGACTATTAGCATAAAAATCCATTATTTGACCCAAAGGGCCATCAATCCCTAGCTGTAAGATGGTTATAGTCTGTGCAATTATTAGGACCAGCCACTAGAGGGAGATATGGTTGCATACTTACAGTAGGTGAGCGTGTTACATACCACCAAAGAAAGGAGTCACAAAACGTGGGAATTAAATTAACACTTGCTGGATGAGTAATGTATTTTTCCTGGGCTGTGTCCTTGTAGAACCTGGGGGTTTTCCCTCCTCCCACCACATGGCAGTGTCTGAGCATATGAGAAGCAACATTCTTCCTTGTACACTAAACGTTCCCATGTCTCTTTCACATCTCTGTGGCCCCTTTGAAACACTTTGGGGCCAGTTTGTAACAAAGCAGGTGCACCTAGTTCCCACACAGCCCTTGCTGTGAAAGTTGGGTGTTTGAATACTAACTCAGTGGAGACTCTAAATGGAGTTATGGCACAAGCTCATACTGACTCATAAAATCAAGTCCCAAGCTGAGAGCTATAAATCTTTGCTCATAACTTGGGCTAGGTACGTTTTTCAGTTTCTTTAACAAATTCACAAAATCAGAACAGAACTCTGTTTGGTTAGAACCCAAAATTTTGGATGTTTCAGCAAATTGAAAAATGAAGCAATCACCTGTCTAGCTCTCTTTATGAACAATCACATCTTCTTCCTCCTATAGCTCTGTCAAATTTACCAGCAAAGCTTTTTTCACTAAAACTATTTGGCAAATACTGTAAACTCAACCCTAAACTGCATTTTTTTCAGCAAATAAGCTATTTACCTGAAAAATTTTGCCTAGTTCATTTCATAACAAAATAGCATCACTCAAGATAAATTATAGCAAATGAATGACTGACAAGAAACTTTCAGTCCATAAGGTACTTATTTTTATTTGCTGAACCTGAAAAGCCTGTAAGAGATACCAGAAAGAAAACGCAAGAAAGACTCTTTATCAAAGGAAGGTAGGGAGGGAGAGAGGGCCTGTGTCCTTTAAAACAGGGAAACATACAAGAGAAGATAAAGACCAAATGAGGCTGCAGAATTAAGTGTTATTTTACAATAGGCAACTGCTAAGAATACTGGTCTGTGATCTAATCCTGGTGAGCCACAACCCCAAGAAGAACTATGAATCTGTGATTTTGACTTTATACTCACAATTGGATCAACACCCTACCCCATTTCCTCGAAAACAGAAAAACAATTTTTCAGGTTCAGGAAATACATCTTTATTGCCTGTAATGTTTCTAAAGCAATATATTCCCTATTAAGCTTTTCCTCCTCTTGATACTGTTAATATGTTATCAACACCCACAGATCAATAAAAATGCCTAACAATACTGTGTAATATTATCTTCAAAATAAAGCATTGAGGATACAGACTCAGAAAAAATAGCTCCCAAATGGTGAGTCAAAGAACTATGTGCAAAGCTAAAAATAATAGTCCTTTTAACGAGCTTTAAAATAACAATACAGTTCCGCTTATACTCTCACTAGTAGAGGGCACTAAATGCCATTGGAATATTACAGGCTACATACAAAAGAATCAAGGACTAGATAGATTAACACAGCTGCCCCTTTGGAACTTGGCAGGTTTCATACTATAGCGCAAAGTGACTTCCTAGTGTGGACTCCAGATATGTCCTGGAGGCATCTTACTAGGACAAAAATAGCTAGAATGCCTCAGAGACACTGGAGAAACTCACTCAGATGCCTCAACTATTATACCCTCTAAAAAGGTGCATTGTACACTCTTCCAGGACCAACCTCTGGTTGTTGGAGGATGCATGTAGGGAAGGAGCTATGTCCACAACTCTTGCATTCCCACAAACACTCACCCTGAGTGGAACACCACCTCTCTTGTGCTATTCCATCCCTCCTTACAGGCACTCATAAAACATCTGCTCTGTGATACTAATTCCTTCCTTGGTGGGTACACAAGGCAGAAACAAAGGACTCACTATCCTCCTCACTCCTTTAGATTTACAGAGCAAGAATTCAGGGAATTCTGTCCAAATTTTCACTGAAATTACTTTCCAACAAAGCCAGAATTTAGCCCTGTATTTTCAGCTGTTCATTTCAGTCCCCACTGCAAATGTCACCACACCACAGCATTGCTGCTAAAAGGAGCATCAACAAACTTTGCACAGAAGTTGCACATCTGATCTGCTTGGACCCAGCCATTCCAATTAATATTGCGCCAAAGCAGATGCCAATTTTTTTTGATAACATCTAAACTGTTAATGACAAGATCTGTGTCTCATTATACTGTAAACACAATGCCATTTATCTCTGTTAAATCTCTGTGATTCATTTTAATCATCTGTAAAACTGCTAACATACTTCATCATATCATGAATGTTATTTATATTTGAAATGTGCTTTGTACCACACATGCAAAGTTCATTCAGAATTATTCAAAACCATAAAAAAGAATAAAAGGCTTGGTAACAATTGTAAATTTCTTACTTAATGCTGCAAAGATGCAGACATTCAGGGCAAAGGTACTGATGCTGTTAATGACACTTTTTCCCTGTGCCTGTTGTTTTCTGCAGTTTATCAGCAATATTTTCCTGGAAAATCTAATTCTCAGATGTCATGAGAGCCTGTTAATTCTCTTCACTCCCTGAACAAGATAACCAATCATTTATAAGAGAAAGGCATACTATGAATAATAGTAATATCCCTCTGTCATTAAATATGTACATTTTATACCAACTTTTGCAGGATTTTTGTTTCACTATTAATAAAAGGTAACTGAGTCACTGTATGCTTTAGTTTTCTACAGTACATTACTGTTGTGGCTGCATATATTCCTTTGGAGCTAACACAGGGCAATTTTGATCTAATTTGAGTTTATGGTGGAATTCTGAACCAGGTACATTTTTTTTTAACTGACTGACAATATGCAAAAGTGAGCCCATTTGAGTAAGCGGGGATGGAAAGGTAACTTTAAAGTCCTTTTTGAAGAGGATTTTGAGAGACTAAGCATTGGATAAAAGTAACATTTTGTTCTGACAAGAACAGGCCTCTATCTTTGAAAAAATATTACTTGGGAAAGTTCCAAGTATTGCAGACAGGCATGTCTGATGAGGGATGAAGTTTTAACTGTTCATATGTTTGGCACTGAGATATATTTTTATACACACACTGTTTAAAAACCTGCATTTCTAGTATGTGCTGTATTTATTTCCTCTTACTCAAAAGCAAAGAACACAGTTGCGATCAGTAGACACTGTCAGGCTGGAGCCATTGTGATGCCGTTGACACAGCACAGCCAGTCAGAATCCATTGGCTCTAGAACTTGTCCCTTTGTTCAGAAAATCTGTGTGTTATGCAATGAAGATCTTTCATATGGTAGTGCTCTGGGTAAAGACTGTGTGTGAGATAAATTCTTTGGGTTTGGCAAAATACCAATGTATTTTGAACTACCAGCTTGTTAATTTTGTTGTATGAGGGTTTTGTTCCATTGCCAGGGAGTTATTTCTTATATGCACTGCCGTACTAACTAATTCTTAGGGCATCAAAGATAATCAAAGGACAAATTAAAAAAAAATTTAATTTAACGGTGCAATCTCAGAGATTTAACAAGAATATTTATGCTTCAGCCAATCCTATAGTCATCTAACTCAGAACTGAACTTCTGAAAAACAAATGCATACTTCTGAATGGAAACTTAAAAACAGCCACCTGTTGGATTGAAGTGCTGCACTCTTTCTCTTCCAGAGCATTTCACTGTTAGTTTAGCTGCATTTGGTCTGCAGCAGAAAAATTACTTAAAATAATGGATGGCATCAGCAGTAAAACAACAACAAAACTTCAAATTTTTTTAAGTGTTACAACAGGGACTTATTTTTAGTTCTTAATGCTTTTGTAAAACAAAGAAGGTGAAAGTAGTCCTGGAATTTCACACATATATTATACTGGTTCATCTTCAGAATGCTTTCTACATTTCATAAGACGTGGCCAGCTCTCCTGGGAAAGAAAAAAATATTTTTCCCCATAGGAGTGCTATGAATTGTACAGATGGATTTATAAAAACAAAAATAACCACATCACTCTTCTTATGAAATCTTCACTGCTTACCTTGGCTAACTCTGTTTAATATATACTACATATACGGTGCCAAATCATTGTTAAACTGATTTACCTGCTGAAGATTGAGCTCACAGTACATGGGAATGATAGAAGTAGTAGAAAAATGAGACAAAGCTAAATAAAGTGCATCAAATTTAGAACATCCTGATTTACACAGGACTGACGCAACTGGATGCTGAAGGAGAGGTTACAATGTATTCTGTTTGCAATCCCAGACTATTTTAAACATGTTGAAAATACAAAATAAGCATAAGACAGGGTTACACAGCTTAAAACATCCTTGAAAATGCAATCTGGCAGAATGGCAAAGGGTGTCAGCCACTTGGCTGGTATGTATGAGGCCCACTTTACATAAAACAAGATGACTTTATTCCAAGTCCTTTAACTCTTGGCTAAAGAACCAAAGTATTATGTTTATGTATTTTTCTCCTAGCTGTAGCCATAGGAAATGTCTAGCATCTTTATTGCTCATCTTTCTCTCAGTGCCCTGAGCTTTTCTTTATACACTTTTATTCTTCCTTAAATGATCCTAGGGCTCACTAAAATGCAATCTCAATAAAGGAAAGGAATTATTGTTTAAAAATAACAATCAATATTTTCTGCTGGAACTGTGCATGTTATATTTAATTCAGAATAGTAATAATACAGAATACCCCCCCCCCAGGAACTGTCTGACTATGAACTCCCTGGAGCCACATTTAAATTTAAATTCTTATGTAGCAGATACCTAGAGAAGGAAATCACATCTGTGCTTCCAAAAATTTTTTTTTTAAACTGGATAATTATTCACTCCAGGCAGCCATCATTATTTGGAGGCAAGCCCTTTCAGAAGGCTTAAAATCAAGATAACGCAAAACCACACATTTTGCAAGCCTCACTCATTTTACTGTCCAAAAATCTTTGGTACGATCAGCTTTAACATCCACTGCAGTTGCCAAACTCCTTCTGAAACCAAATGTAAAAGAACCTCATGCAGCACAGATTCATTTCTGTTAATTTCCAAAGGGATAGCCGTGTTAGTCTAGTCCAGTGAAAAAACAACAAGGAGTTGTGTGGCACTTTAAGACTAACAGATTTATTTTTTGCATGAGCTT
>ML682016.1:12661684-12891366 GCA_007922195.1 Podocnemis expansa | reverse complement strand
TTTTACACCCCCTTGCATTTAGTTTCATTCCTTTCTGTAAGTTCACCCATCTTTGAAGCATCTGAGGAAGTGGGATCTTCTCCCACGAAAGCTCATGCAAAAAATAAAACTGTTAGTCTTAAAGTGCCACACAACTCCTTGTTGTTTTTTTCATTTCTGTTGCCTCTTTCATTGATGGAAAAATATACACAATCATATTCAGTGGCCACCTATTCAAAGTACTGTAAACATTAAGAATTTGAATAACTCTAAATTAAGACACAATTAAATCTTGTATTCTCCAGGTTATCATAAAGAAAAAACAAATTTAATGTAAATGTTATATTCAGTTGCAAATCAACATACTCTAATAGCTACCAACCAATGAGAATCACACTTTCTTTAGGAAAAAGTACAGAGGCAAAACAAGATTAAAATTTATTATTTAAATCAAGGTTTCTTGCTTGCATATTTAACTCATGATTTTAATCAATCCACTCTAAATGTGGAAAATTGCCTACTAACAAATAAAATCAGATTAAACACACTTTCACTTTTAACTGAGACAGAATATGATCTTTTAAGAAAGTTACTTAGAGGGAAAGAGGGTCAGGGCACAGGGGAAAAAGATGTTATATTCTGCTGTCAAGGTTTTCAGAAACAGAACACATTCAAAAGATTTCAAAGAGTAAAAAGAAACAAAGTAATTGCCATACACATTAAATGAAACAAAGTTAGTTGACAGGACATCCAGTGACTAACTATAATGAGACCTCTGCTCTTCGGTAAGCGAAGTCAAACAGCTCTGGTTAGTGGCATACTGCTGCTCAGCCCACTCACTTGTCACTGAACACTTGTAACAATGATTTTGGCAGCATAGATTTTACTGTTTTGGAAACTTCTAAGGGGCCTATGACTATTGTGAATGTGCAATGAATGGCACTCACTACAAAAAACAAATCTCAAAGGTAATCATCTTTTTTTGGTAAGAGCTACTTCCTGCAAAAATTGGAGATTTGGGTGATTTAAAGTGATTTTTCCATAAATACCCCAAGGTATTTATGGAAAAAATTCAAAATCCAATTATTTGGATTTTTGGATATATTTGGAAACAAATTTAATTCACAAAGAATGTGAAAATGCAGAGGAAAATTAAAAATCCAGACTAAACTGTAGTATATTCTGATGTTCAGACATTCCTATTACTCCTCATTTATAGAGCTCTGTGCAGATAAAAACATGTGGATCCATATCCAATCTGCATCCGCAAGAAATGGTCCGCAGATATCCATGTTGTATCCACGGATGCGGATATAAGGCGGATATCAGGCGGATATCCACGGATTTGCAGGCCTCTATTCATTTACAGCAAAGAAAATAAACAAACACGCCCACAAGAGGAGAGACCAAATAAACAATTCGCAGATTTTCAAAAACATAATCTTTCCTTTTAAAGATAATCTTGCATGCTAAAGATCTTCTAGGCAGTTTAAATGTACACAGGCAACATACACTGACCATTTTAACAATTAAGTCTTTACAACATTCATTTTCTCAAGTTTATAGACAAAACCCTTTTGGTTTCACTGCTTTCCCTTTGTGAATAGATTTAATGTGCTCAAAGCAAGGGATACTTCAGTCTGGAATCAGAAGTCCTTTATGTCCTTTTTAAAGTATTTCTAAATATTACACAGCACAGCACAATGCAGGAATTTGCTCCAGGTCTAGATAGGTTTACTTTGAAAATGCCACCACACTGATGAACTGGCATGAGGAAGCCTGCATAGCACCTGCAATGACTAAGTTTGTCTCACTGAACTTAATGAGACTCCTTCTGTTGCTTTCAACAGACGTTAGGTATGTGATAGGCGCTCCACACTTTCTGAAAACCAAAACCCTAAGACATCTCTAGTTGGGCATTCAAAAATTGAGGCAACCTAAATTGCTAGTCACTTTTTCAAGCCTTGGCCAAGATTCTTCAATTTCTGCTGATTTGCCTAGTGAATGGAGCTCAGCACTCATGTGGAAGAGAAGTGGCTCATTCACTGGCCTGCTGGGTAACCTTCAGTAAGTCACTTAACCCTTCTGTGCTTCTGTTTCCCCATCTGTAAAACGGAGCTGATGATACTTACATCCATTGTAAAGCACCTTAAGATCTACTAATGAAAAGCATTATAATAGAATATAGTATTATCATCATACAACCTTTTAAATGACTAAAAGCCCAGTTCACACATTACAAAACAGACCACATTTTTTGGCAATCATATTAAAAGAATAAAATTATTTTTCCCATAAGGATTTTTCTTTTTTTTTCAAGATTGTCGTTCACCCCATTTTACATTGAACACACTGCAAATTAAGAAAGCATTAAAACAATCAATATTATAGTGAATCTGGTAAAAACAATTCTCTTCCATGAATCACTAAAAATACAATCAACTCTGTAGGTGTCAGCTTCTGCAATCGTAAAAATCCTGCACTCATAACAAATCCCTCCTGAAATCAATTTGTTTATGAATGGGAGGCAGGAGTCCAAAAAGAGAGTTCTTTGCAGGACTGCATTCTTAATAGCACTTTATTCAAACTAAAAAAAATAATCTTTAACGTGAAATATCATTTGTCAAAATTAAACCAAAAATACAACCTTCATACATACATGTGTTTTCCTAAGCTGATGTTTAACTGATCAAGGTCTTGACTTTCTAATTAATCACAGACTACATTTATATGGACGTTACAGTTACCAGTTACACCACATATGTGCATCACCAGGAATCAAATGAGGGCTTCTGGCTGCAAAAACAGAGGCTTCTAACCCATGATTTTTATCAGAATTTCAATATTAATCCTCTTAGTAGTTTGGACTAAAGATTTCTGTCACACACAGTACTACATACCCAGTACAGACCAATACAGTCAAAAGGTAATCTCAGGCCCCATTCTCTCTCTTTATCTTATGCTGCTTGTATATTTGCCCTCACAGAAACCAGTCTACTCATGGGCTCCCTGAACAGATAAAGGGCTGCCATTATGTCCTTGGTCAACTTCACCCAGGCATTCATTTCAATTTATTTAAAAGTATAATAAAATATTGGCAATTTATTGAAAATCTCTGGAATTTATGTCACTTTTGGTTTGGATTAAGGCTTATTCACTCACTTCAGATAACCAACTTATTGTTCTTTAGTTCTTGAATGAAATTATTTCATTTTCTACTAAACTTATCTGCAGTTCACTGTTCAAAACCCTGGCTTGACTGCCTATTTACTTACGCTAGTATTAAAACCCCAGTTCAATTTGCAAAGGAGAAATCCTAACTCAATTTTAAACAATCTCAAATCCAAAAAAAGAAGAAATGCACTTCATGGTCAACAGTTTCTACCAAAAAGTTAACAAAGGTGACTCGCCCTGTGTAGTAATTGAGGTTCTTTAAGATGTTTGCCCTAAGATGTTTAAGATGTTCTCCTGTTGGTTGCTGTGGGGCTTCGAGAAGTATGAATGGTACACTGGTTGACTTATGAAAATTTGTTGGGACCTTCATTAAACATCTTGGATGTGATTTTGTTTTTATAAAATAATGTATATGGTGGATATGTCATAAGCATCATGATTTTGCTGCCTGGTCAAGCAAAAATATAACTATAAATAATCCCATTTACAAATGTTAGATTTTTTCTCAATAGGATATTTTTAACAAATCATGCAGCATTACACTTCTTTATATATGCCTGCCTATGCTGTTAGGTAATTTTTCAGCATTTTTACTATAAAACCATTCAAGATCAGCACAGTACTAGCTCCAATAATACAGAAAACCATATAAAAACCATATTCAAAAGTGCTGTTGTCAGAGATCCATTAAATAATATTTCCAGAGTACAAACATACAAAATAGTCTGCAATTTCTCCAGAGAAGCCATATCTGGAGTGCTGAGATTCAAACCATTCTGACCTGCTGTAAATTACTGAGTAAATAATTTGCATTTTGCAAATGACCTTGACTAGTTATGTGAACAGCCTGTATTTTAAAAAAAAAAAAAAATCACCTATTAAAATGCCTCTCTGAATTGTAGTCCACCATTAGTTCAAGACTATTAATAGACAGAGAACAGACAAACAGTACAATGAATACCATATCATAGAATTCTTCTGTTAAGTCAGACACCTAAATTACCTTCCATAACAGTAGCTTAATTTCTCAAAATACAGGAGAGCAATCAACACAGTACAGTAATGTAAATCAGAAGAAAATATTAGATAATTTTTATACAAAAGGTGAAACAGGATTAGTATTCATGACAAGATTCCCTTATCAGTTTGAATATCTGGGTTTTATCAGTTTAGTACAGATTTTTCATATACATATTCCGTAAAATGGACTGGGATTTAGTGGAGAAACTTCCACCGGGAGATAAGCAATTAATTCTCCATGTACCATATGGAATACTTGCCCAAAAACATTCTTTTAAACACAGACTAAATAAGCTTCTTAAAACAGTGGGATTTGAAAGGCTCATGCAAAATTGAAAACTAGTTTAAAACATAGCCATGTATAGTTTCAAGTTTTGCAGTATCTTTCCTCTCTTTATATTTATTAAGGTTCTCAGCTTTTAACTGATTTACTGCCAAAGAAGCGATTTTAGCTATTAATGTAATAAGAAAGTTGCCTGGTAAGATACATGCTATGTATAAACTGGAGTTATGCCAACATGAAAACCATAAGGAAAAAAACATAATTTCAGTATTATCACTGGCATATTCAAATAAGAAAGATTGCTGTTTATATTAAACATTTTCTCAGCATTCTTTTTAAAATTCTTGGAGACAGTAATACAGAATACCTATGATATTATGACATTAAATATTTATGTAGACCTTATGAGATCTAAACAACTTCTATCGCCATTATTACCTTCTATTTTCATTTAATTTTTTTGAAAAAAGGCATTTAAACAAAATCAACAACAAATTACAGTGATGAAATGACATAACATGTTGCTTTCATTATGAGAACTTCTGATATAACCTAAATCTAAAAACCCTCAAAGATACCAAAAAGAACATAATTACAAATTTTACAAAACAGGACTAATCCCCATTCTCAGAGTTAATACTCAACACCTTATTCCCAGAGTTGTTTTATCTGGTGATTCATTTTCAAACCAGAGGGTTTTTAAAGATGTGAAAAAGACATCTGTTTTCACCCAATTCACTCTCCATCTGGAATAATGTTCTGTCAGAAAATGTGTTTCAAGCCCTGGTTTTATTAGGCTTGGTCTCTGCATCTAAATTAACAAATGTTCAGTTTTTAATTTTTCAGACCACACATGAAAGGCAATTGTAACATGGATATAACTTGTAACATACTCTTTATTTTATTGTCACTCCCACTTTCAATATCACTAATAAATACACAGCATATATAGAGTAATGTTGATACAAAGGTTTCTGACTCCAGATTCACCAACTTTGTAATTAAATGTAAGGTAGCCCAGCACGTTAGTCACTGCTCCCATGTTCAGTGTCCAGAAGACTTTGAAGGCTCCAACGTATGCCCAAAGCCCAAATTCAACTACAGAAAACCTGCACTGCTCTTCTCAACAAATATGAAATGTTCTTTTAACAGGTTGGGGCTCACAGAGTGAAAGCATATGTTGCAGTAATGGAAATGGAAGAGAGGTGCTCTGTTTCTAAGGGCTAATATATCTGAACACCAGTGGGACCCAACCTGTGTTCCAGGGGCCAAAAGTGGCCTTTGAGCACTTTCAAAATGGCCCTCAACTCCTCCTCCTGGCTGCAGGATGGAGTCACTGATTAAGGACCAAGGTCAAATGTGTTGCCACAAGACTAAAGGACAGATGCAGGATCCTTGCTTCAGCCAAAGGGATAGGAGATTAGTTCTTCCATCTCCCTGGCTATAGCAGAAATCACTGCAAAGCTCTCTGCCTAGGTTCATAGGTGCTAGGATCCTCGCTGGAGTCAGATGGAAGGGAGTACTGATTACTCATCCCTTTGGCTGCAGAAAGGAGCCACTGCCTTGAGACCCAGATAACGTGTACAAAGCTGCAGGATGGGTGCAGTCAGAGCCGTAACTATGGCGGGACAAGCAGCGCTCTGCTCCAGGCATGCCAGAGAGGCTCCACTGAGCTGCTCCATAAAAGTGCGCATTCTGTGCTGCCCATGTCAGGCACCAGCTATTGTAAGGGGTGTGGCATTTTTTAGTTACAGCTCTGGGTGCAGCTTCCCTGTTGCTGCCAGGGGCGGGATGGGAAATCAGGCCAACTGCTTTTTAATGGGACCTGCTGGGAGAGGCTGGTGGCCCTTCAGGTTGTAAAAATGATATCTATGGCCCTCAAGTCAAAAAGGTTGGGAACCACTGATGAATAGTATGTTTGTGCAAGCTGGCATGTAAACCTATTCCACAAGAGCCCTGCTATGCACTGTGTGGACCCTGCTACTGCGCAGTAAAAGTTCCCTAGCATTCTTTAATCTATTCCTGTTTCAAACTGCACTCTAGAACTTTTAATGTGTGACAAAAGGATCCACACAGAAATTTAGGCTGCATCTATGTGGCTATATGTTGCAGTGAAAAGCACACTGGATTCATATGGTGGTGGCTAGCAGTAGTTACGTGCACAGTGAAAAGTCCTGGAAGCAAGAAGGCAGCTGGGAAAGGCTTCAGCAGCTCCTTGCTGCCGGAACCTTTCCCTACAGGGGGAAGGGCTCTAGCAGCAGAGAGCTTCCCATTGCCTTCCCTCTCCACTGCTGATTTACATGATTATTCACCCCGGAAGTAGCCAAGTTAGAAAACATGGAGAATAAGAGGCCAGAAAAGCCTGAGAGGTGCAGAAGGATATTTATTTCACCAAGAAAAAAGCTGATAATGTTTCTGTAATAACCCACTCAGACAACACTTGGGGGAAGGTCAATAGGAAAGAGGAAGGCCAAGGGAGACGGACCCTGCCCAAAAACAAAACAAACCAAACCCTATTCCAGTTGGGTGTAAATCTGGAGACAGCTTCTGAGGTATGAGCTGGGGGAAGGGAGAGACTGGTAGCCCCCAACCCCGAGTTTTACTTAAAGACAGATCCTGACCAACCTAGTATTTCACCACTTAAGGGGGAAGGAAGTGGTGCTTTACTAGCCCAGCGGTTGTCAAACAATATTGGAACCCAGTAGTGGGTCACAGACCCTCAGGTCAGGGTCACGGTGACTCCCTGCTGCCACTGCCAAAAGACTGGAATGCACTGCTCAAGATGCAATTTTTGGGTCGCAGGCAAAATTTTTTTTTTCAACTGGATTCTGAGAAAAAGTTTTAAAAACACTGCCCTAGATTGTTCCATATAAAAGGGAGCTTCACATGTAAGACTGCCCCTGTTAAGTCCTTTGTCTATCCAGTTCCCAGGGAATAAGTCAGTGTCACCATACTGGACCCTTATCCCTTTTCGCAACAGTCTGATATTTCTCACAAACCCTCAGCCATAAAACACTGTTCCCTTCATTCATCCAGCAAGCCAAATCCCACCACCACTCATTGTACATGTCTGATTACTTTTTGCTCTCTCTCAACAAAAGGCCATGTCCATAACTAATATGACAACGATAACTTCCCAACTTCACAAATTGTGGTGAGTGGTAAAGAACTTACCAACACTAAGCTGAAGTGATAACTTGCTTACAATGATATTCAGAAATACAGCATACTAAAAGTTTCATTTGCATTTATGATTCTATACATATATTTTAAAGTATTTAGCTGTGACACAGAGAGTGCATTTCCCACACTTGAAGAAGAGCTCTGTGTAAGCTCAAAAGCATACCTCTTTTACAAACAGAAGCTGGTCCAATAAAAGACAGCACTTCATTCACCTTTTTTCTCTCTTGTATTCTGGGATCCAAGTGGCTACAATAGCACTCATACAATAAGTGCTCTGATGCAATCTTATCATTTGTTAGTAGTTTACTAAATTAGGTTAGTTTAATACCTGAAGATATCAAGCTTCTCACTATATTTTCTTCATAGAAATATAAGATGATATTTAAAGGTGAGACCTAAAGGGTCTTATTTTAACAAAAAGGCATGGTGTTCTATACTCAACAGAAGTTCTCCATCCCATTTAATTTGTTCCTGCAAATGCATTGCATGTAAATCATCTTAGAAATAGCTTACTGTAGAGAAGTAGTAAGCCTCCTACTATTTAATGGGCTCATCTTTCTGAAGTGAACAATTTTCTGGACAATCAAAAGCAAACACAGGGATCTTTAAAAAAAAGAAGATTGAAAGACAAGACTAACAAAAATTCACAAAAGCCCCAAGGACCTAGGCATGGCTATTTTATACCAAAAAGTTTTATGTTTTACAGATGACATAAGAACAATTATCTCTGTCATTTATCATGCATCACTTGAAAACAAACACACTAAAGAGCCAGCAATAGGAATAGGAAAACTCTATCTAGTATTTTGCTATATCCAAATAATCTTCGTCAGGCCTTCTCTAATTATTTTGTTATTTACATAACACTAGCAGAAATTCAAAAATAAATAAAGAAAAACAAAAGATATGAAAGGTAGCTTAGGCTATGTCTTCACTGTGACTTTTGTTGGTATGTCACTTAGGGCTGTAAAAAAAGTCTCACCCCAACCTACATAAGTTACACTCATAGAAGGGCAAGTATGGACAGCACTATGGCAGCAGCAGAATTTCCCCCACGCATGTAACTGCTGCTGCTCATTGGGGGTGGTTTAATTATGTCAATGGGACACCTCTCTCTCATCAGCATAGCACAGCTACACAAGAGATCCTATAGCAGCACAGTTGCATCTGTACAACTGTACTACTGTAAGCTGTCTGGTGTAGACACAATAGTAGGACTGGAAGAAACCATTTATGGCATGACTTTAGTTACCAAGGAATGCACACAAAATACCTGAACACACACATTGCAGGTTAGGCAAAGCAAATGCCAGCAAGAGCAGCACCTGGCTTTATTCATGTTTCAAATTTCCTAAGCATTAATGTCAAAAGTCCTGAGAACATCTAAGAGAATAAAGCTTGAGAAACAGAAAAAACATCTGGAAATGGACATCAGCTTGGTGGAAAGAATTTCTTCTTCTGATCTACTTTTTCCATGCCAACCCTTACTACTGCTCTGATTGTAAAATAACTATTTGTACAATATATTTGTTTTACAGAACACTACATACAATATTTTCCTTGATTTAATCAAAGGAAAATTACCATCTGAATTTTAATAGCAATTAAATGCACTTACATAAATTATAACTTCTTACCTTACATTTCTTTTGGATCTTTGGTGGAAAATAACTGTTAATAAAAATCTAGTTGTGAATATTATTATGATGATATTGAAAGGTATTACACTGTAAAATACTGAGATTTCAATATGAATTAGTTTGATAATTTTCAAGGACTTATTACCGATACTAAGTAGATCAAAACAGCATTTAGGGCAGCTACACTTCCATACCACTCAAACATTCTATGAGAAAAGATGCTCTGTATTTTCTATAAAAAATGTAGTTTAAGAAAAACCTTAAAAAAGAAACATTAAATTAACTGGACATTAAAAATAAGACAATCAAAAAATGAATTAATCCTTCATTACAATGACCTATAACCAATTAACCTGCCTTTATCCTATGACTGCAAATGTGTTAACTGCCCACTTCATCTGTCTCTTACAACATGTTAACTCCTTATGCTAAACAATGTGCTGCATCTTATATTTAGCTGTGACACTTGAATACTTTTTTCAGAACTGAAGGCTCTGTGTAGCTGGAAAGCTTGTCTTTTTCACCAATGAAGTTAGTCCAATGTAAGATATTAACTCCCCCACCCTGTATCCTTCCAATGGTCTTTTTTCACTTTTGGAAAAAGGAAGAAGGTAGGTGACCCCTTTCCCTAGAAATCCAAGAATAAACTCCAAAAGGAAGTAATTAATGATTACTTCAACCCCAGCTGTTACCTGTAAGTAGCTTATTCAAAGTTATTAAAAAGTGGCTAATACAGTTACATAATATTTTCTTCCAACGCTTGTTTCCATTCAACATAACTACTATATCAACCTCACAACATGTAACGTACATACACACACACACAGAAAACATATAAAGACATGAACACACTGTATATATAGACTTTACCCATCAACTCTGAGGGAGGGTAAAGTCAACCCCAAGGATGTATACTAGTTGTAAAAGCTCATTAACAGGGCACACCAACAGCACAACTCCAAATCTATTACTTTCTTAACAGTACAATTTCTATAATAATATGCCAATGCTAGAGAGAGCTGTCACACAAATAAGCAAAAATATACTTTTCATTCCTCATTCTAAAGTGTCATTCTAAAACATTCAATACTTCATCTGGATTTATGTTTTAACTGTCGTTTCTCTATGCTAACTTAAGGTCTTGATAATTCTTTATTCCAGTTTACTAATAAAACCTACTCATATTCCCTTGGCAAGCCATATGAAAAATAACTTGATTAATGTCATCGGGGCCATAGTTCTCTCCTTAAGACAAATTTTATTTCATATTACCTGTAACTGGGACTGAAAGCAATAAGGGAAAGGGGATAGAGTGTAATCTTTTGCCCCTTAATATGGCTTAGAAATGTGTATTTTTGGGATCATGAAATGACACCTCCTTCTCTAAGGCCATTATCTCTGTCATTGGCCACTTCTGCTTTTCTTTACATATTTCTCTTACTCCCACTTTGTGAAATGTCATGTCTCCCGTGCAAATGTTTCAATGATAATATCATAGCCAACAGCAGCTCATAAACTGGGATACTAGTAAGATAAATCAGCAAAATTTGAACTGGTTAGATACAATAGAAAAGGATTTCTTTCATTAAATGGCCAATAAAGCATTTTCCAGAATCATTTTAAAATATTTTGAACAGAATTAGAAGAAGATGATTCAGAAGATGATTCAAGATGATTCAGAAACTGTATTTCCACACTAAAGTAAATGGCATTGGCAGAACTGGCATTTAGTAAAATACAGTAAGGCCCACAATTATAGGACATTGCCACAAAGTATTTGACCTAGACTTGAAGGTATCCTACATTGAAAACAAAAAACTGTATACAGCAATATTCAATCAATAAAGCAGTTCTCTAAAATATCATGAATTTTTATCATAAACCTTAATACATATGACATTCTTTCTACTTATTAAAATGATCAGAGACAGGTTACAAAAGCATTATAAGAGAAAAGCTACTGCAATTTAAAAGCTGACTATGTCTGAGGTGAGCCTAAGTCTAATAGCATATTTAATTCAATACAAAGAACCAGAGGAATAAATCTGCAATCATGTCAATCTCATTTATAAAAAAACAGAAATAATATATGTTAAAGTGGTCTATCTCAATAAATTCAATATTAAACTTGTGTAGTTAAGTGTTCAGCTTTTCTTAATGATATTTCAGAAAACAATGCAACATTTTTATCATAATACAGCCTCTATGCACTTAAAGGGTTATTAAGCCCTGTGTACATTTAAATTCTGTTGTGTTGAAATATACATTCAGTCTAATTACTAGAAATAGTTTTATGCAATTCATGTGACTTTAGCTTCTCAGTATAAATAATATTTAATTACTGATTAACATTTGACCATTAAACACATGGGAATTAACACAGTTGCTCACTATATACTTATTGAAAGTAACGCAGTTACAATTTACAGTCTTATTTAATCGTAAGTGAGAGAGAAGAGAAGAACACTTTAATCACTTTTTAATGTCTCAAGTGCAAATACACACTAATCTGTTTAAAGCATGTAAATACTATATACAAAGATCCACCAATTTACTAATACAGTCCTCTCCCACAGGAGGATGCACATGGACATACTCATGTGCATGCACGGATCCCTACTAATATCAGTGCCTCTCTAAACAGATGTGTCTGCCTCTGCAGATCTGACTGCACTCAAGATCAGGGCCTATGAAAGTAATAGACTATTAAACAAATTATGGTATCACTCATATTACAGGTAAAGTGCCTATTCTCTGCTTACGTGGCAATTATAAATAGGTTGTCAGAACTTGATTCTTTTTAAATTTTGATAGATAATATTGATGTTTATTTTTAAGCATTTCCCAATCTTTGTTGACTATAAATTTTCAGAGTTGTGTGCCATTATGGAGGAGTAAACATCACATGTATAAATATACAAAATAGACATCCTTAAATAAAACCTTATTAAGTCCTCAAACAGCATTTTTCTGACTTTCCCTATCTGTAAATTTCAGTTATAAGTAGAAATATTTGGTCATCAGTATGTGTGTATGGTAAAAATCAACATTTACTGATACTTACTAACAAAAACCTAATGATGAGAAGCCTAATGATAAACCATAGAAACACATGACACAGTAACTGCTATTCAATCACAGGTAATTTTTTGTCTCTTTTTGTTCTCAAAACAAACTGCGCTATTAAAGATATTGAATATTGGAGAAAAACTTGTGAGACAAAATGAGTGAGGTAACATCTTTTATTGGATCAACTTCTGGTGATGGGCAGGATGAGATTTCAAGAGACACAAAGCTCTTCTATAGGTCTGTGAAAGGTATTCAAAGGCCTGGTCTACACTACAAATTAAGGTTGATGCGAGGCAGCTCACATTGACCTAACTTTGTAAATGTCTATCAGTGATTTCCAATCTGGTGCCTAAAAGCCCAGAAGTAGCCCGCCACCCCCTTCCCACTGAGTGGAGAAAAGGGAGTGTTGCTGCAGGTCTAAAAGACCAGTGCAGACTTGCTGCTTAGCCCAGGGAATGGAAGAACAATGCTCTTTCTCCCCTGGCTATAAAAGGGACCACAGCAAAGAACTTTTATTTGGTTCCTAGGAACTGGGGTCTTTTCTGAAGCCAGAGGGAGGAGAGATCTGTGCTCCCTTCCCTGCCTCCAAGAGACAGCAAAGCACTCTACCTCAGTCCCTAGGTGCTGGGATACCTGAGGAAGTCAGAAGGAGAGAAGGTGGAGTTCTGTGAAGGCGGAAATGTAGGTGCAGAAAGCCACTTGGCCAAGGAGGGACAGGTAAGTCCTGGTTGGCACACAAGGTCTACTCGTGATGTGATCTATGACAACATTCACTGTCTGAAATCTGTCTGTGTACTTAAGCTTATGCTGTGATGGAGTTTATAGTAGCCCTCACGAACTCCAAAGATTGTGTGGGATCAAGGATCAACTTGTTGATGTTGATGCTGACTCCTAAAAAAGAAAGGAGGCTATGTAAAAGAGAAGTTGGTGCATGGACTTCTTGTCTGGATCTTGCCAAGTTCCAAAGGGGCAGCCGTGTTAGTCTAGCAAAGCAGAAAAAGCAGGGAGTCTTGTGGCACTTAAAAACTAACAGATGCGATAAATAAATCTGTTAGTCTTCATGAGCCACAAGACTCCCTGCTTTGTCTGGATCTGACAGTTAAGGGCCCACGTTGAGGCATGGAAACATGAGATGGCCATAATACCTCCCATGAGATAGTACTTAAGAAAATATTTTGGTAAAGACTGTGGGTGTGGTAACTGAAGGGGAGCACCCTATATTGGAAAGGGTCAATACCCACTGTAAAGTTTAGGAAACATCTGTTGGCAGGGTGAATACTGATGTGAAAATAAGCATCCTTCATATCAAGAATCTGCAGGAGGTAAGGGCTGAGGGAAGAAAGATTTTTGTGTCTGACACTTACATGAGGATTCATAAGATCTCTGTGGATGCAACTAAGAAGACATGCGGCATGCGGTGGATGACTAGTGGTGGACCTTTAACTGTGGTGAGAGAGCGTAGATACCCTATGATCAAAACATAGCTTGTGTAATGATTCATCTGTCTTCTGGTTTAAAAACGATGGGATTCACTGAAAGGTCCTTATTGGTGTTCTGCAGCTCCCAAGGAAACCCAAAAGAATGCAGTTATGACACTCTATACGTGACTATAGCCATTGCCTTGAAGGAGTTATTCACTGTGTCTACTGTGGATTGGAGAGCAATTCAAACCATGAGCTTCCCTTTGTTAGCTAGAACCTGAAAAACAAGCACAATCTTGTTATGGGAAGCACTCAGCAAATTCCTCAAATTTACTGTAATTTAGGAAGTCACAGATGACCAATCAATGATGCCTGATAATTTGCTATACTGTATTGTAAACTGGAAGAAGAGGAGATTTTCATCCCTACGGAATCTACAATTTTCTTAGCAGAAGTAGAATGACAGTTTTGCTGAAGAAATTCAGAGCACAATCAGAAAGAAGAAATTCAGATCCTTTCTTTAGAACAGGCGTGGCCAAACCAGGATAAATTCATTGAAGCCAATATTCAATGACACACAAAGTTTTCATCCTTTAGCTTAGATCCCGGAAAGTCCTGACTATCCTCACTCCTAATGTGGTGAACAGGAGCTGAGGTCTCTTTCCAAGACCAGAGCTTAGTAATTAGTTATAATGAACAATGTAGTATTTTGATAGCTGCCATTCAAACAAATGTTCTGAGTTTTATGTCCACAAGTTTTAATGTTACTCATCAAATTGACCCAACCTTGATAAATATATGCTGTCAACAACAACACTAATATTTAACAAACCTTGACCCAACACCAATACAGTTTACCTATTAAATATAAACAGATGAGCTCACTGTATACAAAAAGGTGTTTGAAAAATAATGCCCACAGCAAGAAAAACCTCCCAAAGGAAACAGGATCCAGAAAAGCAAAAGAAAGCACACAGAACTAAGATACCAAAGCATTTTTCTTAAAGGCAGAGGAAAAGCACAATTGTTTTTGTTCTTTACATTAGATAACTGAAAATTTCCCTGAAATTTCTCAGCTCACTGTTCTCTCCAGTTAGTAAAACTGCAAAATCATTCTATAATCCACTGCAACATTATTGCCTCAAGAAACCATCAAAAAGACATTAAACAAAATCAAGTATGTCAGTCGATTGATGGACCCCTTGGGCTGTCTGTCAGACTTGCATGTAACAAAGATTACAGCTGACTTGAGTAGAACTGGTAAGGATAACCAACAGGGATTAGTAGCCATGGAGAATGCGCTCACAATAACTGAATGTGGAGACTCTGCCTGGACAGCAGGGAAAGGAGGACGAGGCTCCTTTAAGGGTTCCTATTACATTTTGGTTATGAGGGAGGAGAAAGGGGAAAATGCACCTGACTGGACCCAAAGGAGGAAGAGGAAAAAGCCAGAGGAAGTGAACTTGCAAAAGGCAGGATCTTTATACTCTGGGCATTCTGAAAGGAATCTTCTCTCAATCTCCAATCAGCAATGTCCAATGAAAACACTTGTTACAGAGAGGATGTGGCTTCATGCTGCATGTGATTGGCAGTGGATTTAGGGGGGGTTGTCTATTTATGAAGCCAGAAGTAGTGGGACTAGGATTCCGTACATCCGATACGGTAGCGAAACAACCCACATGCTTTTTCAGTCCCACTTAACCTTTATACAAAATGAGAGTGGCAGGGTTCCCATGAAGAGCTAGGAGCAGATTTGGAAGTTAGAGCACTGATGGCAGCTCTCCTCCAAGTATAATTAAGGAAAGTACTGTGACTTGCATGTTACAATTTATTGCCAGGCATCCCCAGATATGTTAAACGGATAAAGATGCAGCCTAAATAAACCATTTGTCCTTCCATTCTTGTCTTTCTTCCTGTGTGACCAAAACAACCTAACAGTAAAAAGAGCTACTCTGGGAATTGACCACTCCTTGCTTATAGGCAGCCCCCTAATCTTAAACAGATACTCACCAGCAACTACAGATCTAACAACAAGAACATTGAAGCAGGTACACACCCTTGCAAAAAACCACGCTGCCAAGTCTGCCCACATATCTACACAACAGACACCATCATAGGTCCTAATCAAGCCTGCTACTCCATCAAAGGCTCATTTACCTGCTCATCTACTAATGTGGTCTATGCCATCATGTGCAAGAAATGCCCCAACACCTTATATATTGGACAAACAGGACGATCGCTCCGTAAGAGACTGAATGAGCACAGAGCTGATATCAGAAATCAAAGAACAAAGAAACCAGTTGCTGAGCACTTCCATCTTCCTAATCAATCGATAATGGATTTGTTAACGACTGTCGTTAGAGATGTACCTGGGACATCAAGACTCCAAAGAGAAACAGCTGAACTCGAATTAATATGCAAGCTAAATTCTGTGAAAGCAGGACTTAATCGAGACTATGGGTTCTTTTCACATTACAAAGGGTAATTTGACTTCAGGCTTCCCATTCTTTAAGCCTGTAAACTGCTCTGATTTGCTGTTACTTTATGACCTGATCCTATGTTTTACACCCCCTTGCATTTAGTTTCATTCCTTTCTGTAAGTTCACCCATCTTCGAAGCATCTGAGGAAGTGGGATCTTCTCCCACGAAAGCTCATGCAAAAAATAAATCTGTTAGTCTTAAAGTGCCACACAACTGCTTGTTGTTTTTTTATTGAAATACAAAGCCTAAGACAGGTCTTAGGCATAATAAAATGGTTTTGCTCAAGGTAAACATTGAGCAGCAATGAAAGTGTATGGAGATATCCAACTGGCATTACAGATGTAGGCCTGAACTCTTGTTCCAAACTCCAGTCAATGCAAGTTCAGTTTTAAAACGTACATGTGCTGTGGATGGCAGTGGAAGGGTCACAAGCAAACAGTAACTTCACTCTTAGCAAAAAGTAAGATGCTCTTGATAACAACAGGAAATAGCCAACCCCTCAACATTAGCCAGTTAAGAGTTTGTACTAGTTCCGCTGTTTGATAAAACAAAGAACTCCCCAAAAACCAAGACAAAATATAATCCTAATGAAGTAATGCGGTGATTTCAAAACTATGATTTAACACATTTAATTGTAGCATTTCCCATACTATTTGTAGGTTCAGTTCAAAACCTTTGGCCCTCAGTAGCTGGAATGAACCTTGCAACAATGACAAAGTGGAGGAAGTTAAGTGCTGTTGCTACAGAGCCCTCATCTCTATATCGCTATTCACAAGTACAGCATACACACACAAGTAAAATATTTTTATCAAAATATTGCTAAGCTACTAAAAGTAAAGTTCTTTGCAGGAAAATCATAAATTGCTCTTTATGACTGATGTTGGGGAAATAAACAAATCAGGGCCCTCAATGAGACCCCTGACCCCCTGATGATGAAGGCCCGTTCCCAGCTGAGACTCCAATACGCAGAGAACGAGGTGTGGTTCAGGTTTCTTTATTGGTCAGCTGAGCAACAAAGCGCACTGCCTCAGAGGGTAACCCAAAGAGGTCAGCCCATCGAGCAGCAGGCCCCCTCACCCCAAAAGAAGGGAGGGTGAGAGCGAGCCCCGATCAAGAGCATCACCACATCTTTATCCTTTACAGCATGATAATGTTATGTTAATGCTTACATGATTGACAGCGTTTACAGACCCTTATTCGGTTATATTAACATTATTAAATGCATATTAATGATTACAGGATGCATACAATTATCCCCACCTCTGTTTACTGTTGTCATCATTTGCATGAACCTGGGCAGCCGCAGTACCTGCAAACTCATTAACTTCAGCCTAAAGACGCTGATCTCACAATTTAGAAAGGCCTTGAAGCCAGGGATAATGAGCAAAAGATAGAAGGTGGTACTCCTTTCTTATTCTCAGCATAGATGAGACCTTGTAGCCCACATTCCCTGCTCGGATGGCTGAGCACAAAGCGTGAGAGAGGGGAGATAAACTTTTATGAGGCAACCTAGGCAGCTTGTTTAAAGTAATTGAATATATAGCCTTGCCCGAGAAACGACCCCACGACCATGGCTAACTACAGCTGCTATTAGGCCTATACTATAGCATCTTATCCTATTGTATTAACACAGAATTGGATCCCCAATATCAAACGGACCCCTAATATCAAATATCCCCTAACACTGACAATGTGAGAAGTAATTGAAGTAACTGGAGAAACTGAAGTATGCATTGTTAAAACAAGAGTACTCCTGATTTTCTCTTCAGATTCTACCTTGCTTAACCAAAACATCCTAATACAACAAAATGTTTCTTTAGTGTAATTCTGTGAGCATGCCAAAGATTGCGCCTACTCAACCTGCAATTCTACTAAGAAAGCTATGTAAAAATTGCTCTTCCCCTCACCAGACTTGCTCTCTATACATCCAGAATCATATGTGCTTATTTGAACAGATTAAAAAAGCAAAGCAGTACTTCCTACTATCAGCCCTGCAGAACCAGGACATATGTGGGAGAGTGACCTGAGTGCTTCTGTGGTTCACACATCTCTAGTAGAGTTGATAACTAAGCCCGTAGAAGCCCATTATCTTCAAATTCTGCCCTGATGATGCTTAGGCCAGAAAGGCTGTGAGGTGAAAAAACAAAGCAATTACATGCAGAATATTTATCGCTTCATGAATAGGGGCAGGGAAGGGCGTGAGAGACTGGTACAATTGAGTACTGGCTTGCTGGCTATAACTCAAAAGCCAAGTGAATGAGCCAAACAGCTAAGTAAATCCATAGCTGGTGTTAGCTACTTTATAAACCAACTGCTGCTGTTTCAGCAAGTACTGATGTCTCAGAAAAGACAAGTGACCAAAACTGTCCAAACCACAGATTAATTTTACTAAATATAAACACTGTGCACCCAATGTATAGTTTTCTAGTGTTGATGGCGGGAAAAAAGACCTGTTAGTTTAATAATTTAAACATAAACTAGAAAATCTTCCTTTTGATTCAGATTCCAAAAGTAGTAATGAAGACTCTTAACCTTTCCAGAGCATAACAAAGCCAATTAAAAAAGAAACTCACATTTAGTAAAAATGTCATTTTTTTTTTGTCGTGTACTTAATCTGCCCTAAGTTCCTCTAAAAAAACCACTCCTGTGCTATTTTCCTTCTATTACTTGTCACAGCTGTTCTGTCTATTCCATTCTGACAATTCTGAACAGCAGAACTGGCAGCATTTTTTGTAAATATAATTTTCCCACTATGTTGTAATGACATTGCTATTGGACTTAGGAGCCTTTGGTGGTATACAAAAATTTATTTCCTCTCATTTCTTTTTATATCACAACATCTTCACTTTCCAAAAGCAGGGGCTGCTTGCAGCTACATTTTCTTCCCTTCCCCAAGCAATGTGTAACCAGAAAAATAACTGATTATGCTGAGCTTTTATAACACAAAACAAAAAATAAACACACAGTTAAGAAACTCAAGAGTTTAGGCTAATCTGCCCTTAATCTCCAGAAGTTCAACTGTCTCATTATAAAAAATATCTCAACATCTCTGTAATAACTTCCCAAAATACCGCTGCTACACCATGCCACACCCATAGTTTAAAAGCAATTATATTGTAGTCCATAAAATTAAAGAAAAATGGAAATGAACTTTTATCCATTGGGTGACTGTGGTAGAATGTACACCTGTATTCACACCCAGCCACAGTACTGTAATAATCTTTGCACAAGGTGTACCTTATGAGGTATCATTTGAAAATCTGTAACTTGCTGATCAGTAATACCATGGTAAAATGTTTGTAGCAGCACTATGGGAAGTTATAAACTTCTTCCTATATAATGAATAAAAACTTCCTAACTGTAAGAACAATAGGGCATTGGAACAGCCTGCCAATGGAAGTTCTGGAAGCTCCTTCACTGGAGGCATTCAAAAGGAGGCTTTAGACACAAAAAATCCTGCATCTTAGCAAAGGGTTAGACAAGTTGCCTATCGTGGTCCCTTCTTTGTTTCTGTGATTCTGATGTTTAAAACCTATGTTTAGACTCATGTATCACCAAACAGACCCGTCTTGAACAAGGAAGAATATCCTCATTTTAATTTGCAGTAAACAGAGTCATCAAGCAAGGAGGGAGTAGGAAGAAAATTAAAAGTTCACACAGGTGAAAAAACCCAGCAGGAATCATCCTTCCATACAAGCTCTCCTGGTTCTCAGCTAAAAACATTTCCCAAGAGGAAAGACCAACTAAAAAAAGGAGGGACAAACACCCCTGAAGAACCCCCTCACTTTCTCTCCCTGTCTATTCCATTCTTTGAACCTGGGAAGAAAAAAGAAATAGATGTTGAACTTTGGGACAGAGGTCCTGACCTGAGAGATTGCTCAGTAATGCTTTTGGGATCATGGGAGTAAGAGCTTTACCCTGAATTAAGTTTAGTCTGTCAAGTTTAACATTTGAAATAAATTTATCTTTATTTTTCTTGTAACTATTTTTGACAGCATTGCAAATGACAAAGAGCCCCAAACAAGAGGCATAATGAACAATGGGGGTGCCGTGGCAGGGCCTGGGCCAGCCCCTATATGTGGCGGGGAAGGTGCAGCACCCTGCCCTGCTCTGCCCCCCAGACACCCCAGCCCATTACCAACTCTGACTTTGTCTACTGTGCTCTGCCCCACTTTGATCTCAGTTGCTGTGGCCTCCAGCATCCACAGCCCCACATCCATCCTTCGCATTTTGCCCCAACCATGGCCCTTCTCCTAACCCCAGCTAAGGGAGATATAGGGAGCATAGGTAAAAGTAATGAGGGGCTGTGATCTAAAAAGTTTGGGGACCAGAGGCCTATGCTCTACTTAAATCTCTCTCTTTGAAGTTAATTAACGCCTTTGATTGTTTTATTCACTACATGGTGTTTAAATTGAAGTACCTAAATAACTCCATTTAAGGTGATAACCTGTTGCATTTTCTTCCCTTGAAATAATAATGGGATTAATATATTTGAATTGCCTGGAAAAGGGCTGGACAGTACAAGACCTACACTTCTGGGGGAAAATCTGGGACTGGGAGTATGTTGGGATCACTCCACAGTATATTTAAGAATTATGAAAGGGGGGGGGGTGACTTGCAGGCTGCGGTTACTCAAACACACCTGGCAGTGACATGTATACTGGAACCCGTTTGAGACTGGTTCAGGTTGAGAGCCATAACAGTAAAACTTTACTAGGCACCTCATGTTACAGAGCAGGGGTGATCCAGCCTGTCCCTCTGATCTGGATTACACCCCAGAGCACAGTAATTTACATTTCCACTCCAAAATCTTGCCATTCAGTAGTTAAGATCCTGGAGAAGAGGAAACAGCAGACACAAGTAAATCATTTTTAGAGAAATACTGTCACTGAATATAGACATTTTCCTGTAGTCTGATTAAGCAGAAAATCTGAATAATTCACTGCTGTAACTGTCAAGACATTCTTTCCCCTCATCCTACTGAACAGTAGGTGTTCATAGGTTGGGTGATGCATTTTACTAGCCTCTTTCTTCTTGTCTGGCTTAATGAGAAAGATCTGCTTTGCTGTGAGGAAACTACTCAATAAAGGCAACAAACCTGATACTTTCAGAAGCAGTCCCCACATACAAAAAGGGAGGATGCTGTGTTTAAAGATATTTGGGGTTTTACTTAATAACTAAACAACAACAACAATCATTTGCATGAACTAATTCAAATGTTAAATTAATTATACATGGTGGGTCTGCAAATAGACAATAGAAAATAAAGTAATGTCTCCATGAAGAGATCATGAGCAGAGTGAGATATACACAAAAATATTGCTATACAGAAACGCTAATTGTTATATGACATTTTCAACATCAGCGGTCATAATGTGAAAGCCGAAAGAGTAGGAAATATGCTTAACTCTTTAAAAGCAATTTAGTACTCAGTGGGTACCTACTGATCATCAGTCGCGGCTGCAAGGTTAGTATTCATGCGCAATGATCCTCTGCTCAAAAAAAATCAGACCACTGGGGAGAACATTCAAAGGTCTTTACATTGTCACGAATGCTACAGAACTCATCTCACAGATAACCACATATTTTCTGAGTCCTTCTCATTTAGTCTTTAGCTTTCAGAAAAATAGCTAAGTGGCTTCAGAATAAGAATAAAAACTGTTAAGGTATATCACATTCTGCCTTTTGATAGATGAACAACCTTGATTTTATTAAAGACATTCTATGGAAGACCTTAAAGCTCTTGTTCTCAACTACAGAACAGTCCTTATCAGGTACTAAAAACTATACAAATCTGCTCTTTGATTGCAGTCTATCCAGCCTAAATCTCACTCTACGCAGAGAATCAGTGTATATTCACTTTCTCAAATGTTTAACAGATTTCACCTAGAGGAACACAAAATATAATGCATCTTTCATTAGGTCTTGTCTGCCAAAACAAGTCACTCCTGCTAATAGTATTTACTGTGAAAAACTTCTATTGTTGTACAGCTCTTCCTACTCTTTTGTACATGCCTCCCCTAAAAAACTTCCTGAAGGTGCAATTACTAAGACACATTTCATAAAATAGCTCCAGTAATTAAGACTGTGCTCCAGAAGTAAAAAGGTGAAGTGTGACATTGTGCATTTACAGATACTGGATAGAAAGAGTACATAACACTTGAGGATCTAAAAGCTCAACTGTTAACAGGAAATAAATGTTTAAATACAATACTAGAAAGATCATAGACCAAGAGTTCAGGGTAAAATTTTCATAAATGCTTAAGTGACTAGCATTGGGACCTATGCCTCATTCTCAGAAATCACTCAGGCACTTACGAATTTACAGCTCACGGACTTTCAATGAGACACATACAGAGGTACCAATGACTTTTTTAAAACTGGAACTTCGGCATGTCTGGTAATCTTTCCCTAAGAGTACATACATGCCCAGAATAGAATAGAATAGTAGCAATGCTAAATACTTTATGGAAGAAAGGAGAGAAAGCAGCTTAAGACACCTGAACCTTTAAAAGTCTGGGAAAGGAACAGCAGGAGACAGGAATTCCACTTCTATAAAGAACAGTTTAAACAAAGCAAATCACCACCACAATTGTAATACTCGCGCTGTTCCACCAAAATTAAAAGCATCTATGAGAAGACACAACAATTCTTAACATCACTCGAACTAAATTTACACAGACGGTAAACATATCTCATTTTAATTCAGAAACCATCATGGGGTCTGACTTCTTTTTGTTTTAATTCAGAACTTCAGCTTTCTCTTTCTCTATTCTTCAGAGAAAGCCTGGACCCTTTTAATTGAAAACAGAAATAATCAATAGACTAAAGGGGATGGCGGGAACACCAGGCAGTAGAATCTGACTACAGAATTTAAACAAATATTCAAACATGCAAATATGGCTTCCTTGCTAATACTTACCTGCCTACGGCTAGTACCTTGACTCTGTTGCTAATATTTTCACGTCTGAGCCACAACATACAAGACAGAAGTTTCACATGATTGTTACATGGGTTCATACCCAGTAATGACACTTAAGTACAGAGGCTGCTATAGTGCCAGAAATGTTGCTTTTGCAATAAACCACCAAACAGAAGTCATTTCAATCTCCCAATGGTCTCTACAAAAGAGTTACAAACCATTGGAACAATTTATAAAAGGTAGTAGATCATGCTGGTTTTCTGCTTACTAATCCTTGCAACAGTTAAGTTTGCATGTTTGTGTACATGTGGGAGAAAGAGCTGTTATTAAACACTGATTGGTTTGCCTAGAATACTCACAGTATCAACATTTTTAGGGTTATGTCCTGAAAGTACACACAACAGTAACTGCTCCCCTAAGCGGTCCTAGCTAGCTGATCACACAAGTTAAGGTGTTACCCATGTGTATAAATGTCCAAAGACTGGTCCTTTAATTTGTGATTCTCCTTCAAATACCAAGAATATTTTATAAGTCCTTCACTAAGTTATTTCATTTATGGAATGCCCTTGCAAATATGATTTCCTAAAGTCACATTACTTACCTGGTAAACATGGAATGCATTAGCTGCTTTCCCACGGAGGAAGACAGAAGGAATCCAAACATTTATAAGAGCACGATTTGATCTGAGCAAAAGAAGAGACAGGTTTAAAATAGGGAGCAATATATAAATATATATTTAAATATAAAAAGTTACTAAAGAGTATCCACTTCCAATCCTTGCAAAATGTCCAAAGGGAGCAACTTAACCAAAGCTTTCTCAAAGCAAAATTACTATTTTGCCTGAATATTCTGTACTTCAGTAAAAGAGATTTAAAAAGATGGGACTGTTCAGCTACAAAATGAGACAGTTGTGAGGGCATATGATGGTCTGTAAAATTATGAATGGTATGGAGAAAATGACTAAGAAAGTGTTATTTACCTCTTACATTACCCACATACCCTTTCATCCAATGAAATTAATAAGCAGCAGATTTAAAACAAACAAAAGGAAGTACTTCCTCACCCAATGCTCAGTCAACCTGTTGAACTCATTGCCAGTGGATGCTGTAAAGGCTGACTAAAATTATAACTGGGTACAAAAAAGAATTAGGTAAGTTCATGGAGGATAGGTCCATTGATGACTACTAGCCAACCTAAGCTCACATGCTGGGACTGCTATACTGGGAATGGATCACTGAATAATTTCTCTGATCCATTCACTCACTCTCAATCATCCTGGTGGAAGACAAGACAGCGAAGTAGATGCACTGTTGGTTTGATTTAGTACAGACTTAGTACAGTCATTCTTACACATAAAATAGTCTGATCATCTACAGATCTTTTATCACAGCAGTATTATACTTTTTGCCACTACACTTTATTTTCAAAATATTTTTAGAGGGCTTTGCTTTTTCAGAAAACAGTAGAATTTCAATCATGAGAGCATTAGTGACCCTTAAACAACATTACCAAAAAAAGATCAGCTAGATCTTCAGATTTTAGGCCAACAAAGGTTAAATTCCAAAAATCACACTTTAAAATAATTCATGTTGAAATGTGGGATTTTTAGAGTAACTTTATTCATACAGTATTTTTTTAAATTTTGTATTAGAAAAAATTGTGATACATTAATGTTCAACTTCTGTAGCAGAAAATGAATAATTATAAAAGATACTGAAAATAAAGCAAAAAAATGAAATAATTTTTTAGCTATGTCATTAACCCCTTTCGGGCATTCCCACTAGGATCTGGTTGCTCACAAGTCTTGCCAAACCATTAGCGAACTGAAACCAAAACAAGCTCCCAAAGGATCTTCAGATAAAGCATAAAACTGAATTCCTTCTGTCCAAAGATTATAAAACCCAACCAGGGCAAGATTCTGAAGTTAGCTGCATTACTTCCAACAACAGAACACCCCATCTGAAGTTAGCTGCATTACTTCCAACAACAGAACACCCCATCTGGTCATTCACTAATTGGAAATAATGTAGGAAAAGAAATGTATTAGATTTGATCATTTGTTCCCCACTCCCACACAGACAGGATAAGGAAACAAAAATTTCACATCAGCATTTACTGAAAACTTACATTTCAAAATCTGACAAACTTTGGTCCTCAGATGTTTGACTCAAATCTCCAGGGACCTGATATTACAAAAATAAAATCATGATTATTATGCTTTCTATAATGAAGGTAGGATATTATACGGAAATAACTGTTCAATATTTAGCTGTTAGAAAGCAGTTGAAAATCTGCATTGTAAAATAATTCTAAAAAAATGTGTTAAGTAATACAAACATGAGACCCCTATGAGTTCTCAATTAACCTTACCAAAACCATTGCTAATTCCAAATCATATAAGAGCATCTATGAGACATAACTAATTAGAATCCCAAACAACAGGTAGTGTTGGGTCTTTTAAAGAAACAAACACCCTCAATATAAAAGTACATTATATGCATATATTTTTGATAGGAGACAGGACCGAGGATATAATATCATGGATTTTTTTCAAGGAATCAAAAGGAATGTTGACAAATATTTCAATAAGAAAAGTCTAGGTGATCACTTCCTTTTATCTTTGTTTTGACAAAATGCAGCGTCTCTGTGAAACTCCCTGTGGAAAAAGGGTATTATGAACAAAGGGAAGAACCACAGTATTAGCACTTACTGAACAAGTGATATTGAAAAACTGAGTAATGATTGACTAAAATAGTATGTTCAACTTGATTGTAAATTGTGAAATTTTAATATATATAAAAGGTGTCCTTCACACTTCTGTTCTGCAACAGAGGCCATTACCAAATGGATCTAAGTGGCTCCGTTGCAAAAAGAAGGATGCAAGATGTTGGGACCTCAACACAGGGTTCCTCTATCCACCATATGCCAGACTACTACAGATACACAGAGACTCATATAGCACCACAACATGCAGAAGGGAAAAGCTGTGTGGGTGAGTGCACATGGTTTGATGACTCTGACATTGTATGGTATCCACTAGCTATTCTTCCCCATTAAACCAAAGCCACAGAAGCTCTGCTCCCATTCCACAGCTTGCAGAGGAACATTCTCTTTCGCAGCCTGTAAGGAACTTCCCAGCATACATTCCTGGTATTTATGTTGTTTTCTGGCTTCTGGATTCACCCTTCAAAAACGTGTAAGGGGACTCTAAAGAAATTCCTTCTCCAGAGTTTTTATTTTAGATCTCTAGAAAAGCCTATTCTTGCACACAACAAAACAAAGCAGGTATGCAATATTATTGTAAATTCCCCTTCATTCTTTCCACGCTTCTAATTACCCTTCAGCTTTTACCCTCACTAAAGCTACCAGCTGGATTGCCTTTAACGATTATTTTCTGATATTAAAAATATAGAAGCAGCACAAGACAAGAAAACTTCATTTGGCTAATTTAAAAAATGATTTAGCAGCCCTGTACACACACACACGGATGTATTAAGAAAAGAACAGTGTTAGCTAATATATATAGATTTTGGAGTATGGCATACTACATTAATAAGTATTATACACCTAATGTTAATATTGTAGACATCAAATATTAATATTGAGTGGTTACGCTAAGTTGTACAATTGTGAATTGTATTTTGTTTTTGCAGAATGCTATTTATTCCTATTCACTCATGCTAAGGTATATGCCCCCCTAACACTTTGCAACAGCAGAATTCAACTCTTGGTACAGTCAGACACATCAGAAACCAGTTATATGAATATGTCTGGTACGCCAAGGAGGTGCTTCCATGGTTCACTGTCAACTACTCTGTGGTATCCATAACAAAGATAAGGAAAGTACTGGATGGGACAGAAAAACAAGATAAAAAACAGGTACTGACTGGTGGGGTAAGTCTTCGGTTTTATATAGAATGATTCTAGTTTGGAAACAACTACAGTAAAAATACTTCAGTGCATACTATGGGAGCAGATCTTCTACTTAAGGTGCATCCTGAGACACTGCTTCACCAAAGGGGAAGTATGTATGTCTTTCCTACAAGTGGTACAGCTGTATTGTTTACTGATAAACTGACTACACTTAGCTATTTGATATCATAAGTATTTTTAATATCATATCACAAATACAGTCAAGTAATTGGCTAGATCTAGTCTCTAGTTGGTTTTTCCAGGTCTGTGAATTTCCTGAAGCCTTTGATGATTCTATGGTAGGTTCAGTTATCCTTCTTGAGCACTAAGGTATAAAGACAATGCCTGAACCTTAGTTAAAACTTCAACACCAAAACAACATAACCTGGCATATTTTGTCCCTGCAATCACGTATCTGCATGGAGGCTTTGAGAGACTTCAAAGGGTTGCTGCCAAGGCTCACAAAAGGAATAGCAGCCCATAACTGAATCCTAGCCCATCAAACCCTCTTTCATGCAGGCCAGACTTACCAGTGTTTCATATTGTATTTCAAGCCCAGAACCTGAGGCCATTTCCCACAACAGTCTCTTCCCTTAATAGCAACAAAATTTTAGGAACTAACTCCCACTTTCCACAAGACACCATTCCTTAATAATTTGTGACACTACAGAAATATTACAAATACAAGATGCTTATTGGCCACTCAGCCTTCCGCCACCTTAGCACTAATAGAAAAGCTATATGTTAACACCAAGTCATGCTGAATGTGTCAGAAGCAAAAAGAAAGGTAATCCTGTGTGGAAAAATTCCTTCCCAGTTCAAATTGTGGTGACTAGCTGTACTCTCATCCTAGACACAACCATGACTCCTTAACACTTAAATCAGCCTTAATGGTTGCTAGCTGTGTTCTCTAAATTGGGCCAAAGTATTCAGAGGCAAGACGATGGGAGAAGGTCCCTCAAGACAAGCAACCATTAGTTTCCCTGAGCAGGATCTGAAACATCATCCAACCTCAGGACAGCTCCAGATGCAGTCCCTTTCAACACAAGTCAATCCAGAAGCAAGTAGGATAGTAGAATGAAATCTTGATTGGCAGAGGCCACCTCACTGTTTGCCACGCCTGGGCAACCAGGGATGGTGTGTGATAAGATGGGACTCTCCATTCTAAGGCCCAGCTATGTAAAAGAACCAAGGAAAGATACTAATTCGTTGATGGCATCACTTCATGTCTTTTCTCCATGTGTACATTTTCCAAACTGTTCTCCGTTTGTGTATGATTAAAGAGGGTTATTCATGAACATTTAGAACCTTAGGGTAGCCCCAGTCTCTCATATGACAAATCAGATATTTCACACAAAGGTAAGCTTTACAACAAACAACACAACTATTACATATTTATGCTCAGTAGTTTCATATAATGTCAACAGCTGGGGAAAAACAAAGCAAAGACAGATTTAAAAAAAAACTGTTTCTATCTGAAGCTGTTCCTGGAGCAAGTTATTGATATAACAATTTCATCAAATAACACTGCATTTTTAAATTATTGTTAAAAAGCAAAGTCCATTATTTTAAAACCTCCAAGTAATTATTTGAATCAATAATAAAAAGTGGTATATACCATAGATGTCAGGAAATAAAATGCAACCCCAGGCTCGACGACAGATTCTGTGCAGACAGTGTTGTATGAGAATAAGAGGAAAAGAAGAGAGAGAAAAATTTAAGGCAACAGAGAAGAAAGATTAGGAAGAATAAGCTGCAGGAAAGAGACAAGTAGAGTAAAAAGAAGATTCTAGAGAAAGCAGCAAGTGACAGAAATTGATATAAATGGTAAAGAAGACGTTTGGCTCATATACAACATATTATAAAAATTTAAACTCACCAAAAAAAGACCGACATTTTATCTCCATTCTCTGGTGGCACTGAGCAACTAAAAGAAAATTAATTCCTAGAAATTATTAAATCAGTGGGATTCCACAATAGGTTATGAAAGCCGAAATACCACTTGAGTCTTGTGCTTCCTTTCCCTGTAATCATGTTGCCAATGCTACTACTCATAACTAAAAAGTAAGAAATGCTCTAAGGATTAAATAACTGATCGCTAAAGATCCTTTGCTACACGCAAGGTGCAATACTGTTGGATGGCAGGGAGATCAGACTGTCTTGTTATCCTAGATAGCACTTCTATTTCCCTCCTCCTTGTACTTAATTAAATTTCCATGGTTAAATCTAAGCTTCAGTTTCAGAACTTAGCTCTCTCTTCCTTTTGTCCACAACCACTTGGATGTGTTTTGTGCATGGTGCACAGCACACCTTTTCCTTAGGGCACTTTACAGGGGGACCACTGCTGGTTGGTGTTGCTCAAAGCAAAACAGTTTTTATGTTGTTTGGCCAAGAAGTTTACGAACATCATTGAGTTCAAAGAACATGTAATAAGGTTATAACGTTTGTATGAAATCGTGGTAAAGCACCAGAATGTAGGATGAATGGTGAAAATTCATCTTGAATTATATAAAACTTTATTAACAGAAACAATGACAATTCTCAATTTAAAAAATATGAAATAAGTTTAATGAAAAATGAATTCCAGAAGACAGCATTTATTTTTTCAATCAAAAATAATCTTTTCATCAAATGAATTTAAAATATAGATACTACCTCTCATATGACACTAATTGCAAGAATTTATAAAGGATAAATAAGCCAACCATTCAATACCATTAAAGAAAATGGACAGGATTTGTCCCAAAGTTAAGATGACCTTATAGTCAAGTGCCTGGTCTAGCAGCTTATCATCACAAATATAAGGGACTTCAAGAGTAGGATAGTGATTCAATTTCCTGCTTTATTTTATTTATATCTAAAAAATTCAAGCCAGCTACTCCTCTAGCAGATGATCTTGCTTCTCCTCCTCCTCTGCACAGAAAAGAATGATACACATGGCAAAAACAGTATCATCTGCTTGAGTGAAAGCTAGTTTCAGCTACTACAAAGATTGTGCATCAGCAACCAGTGAAAATGCATCTGTTACGAATTATTTTTGTTCATTGAACTAATGCTACAATATTGACCAAAAACATTAAGCCCTAGCCCAACAGATTTCAAATGTTAAAATAGGTTACTCTGCTTGAGAAAATCTTCAAAGCATGACAGCTTCTGAGAAATTTTTCTTTTAGATGTAAAACAGGATAAAATAATCAACATACTCATCCTGGAGGTACGAGCCATTTTTCAATAACTGAGCAAGCACACTATGCTTTTACCATTACAAATGTTATGATTACATCTAGCTGAGATTTTTAATGCCTATTTTCCTTCAGTCATCACTAAAAAATCATAATAGTAACTGGATACTCAACATAATACTAACAAGGGAGAAGGGAAAAAAATAAAAATAGGGAAGAACAGGTTAAAGAATATTTAGATCAATTAAATATATTCAAGTCAGCAGGACCTGATGAAATTTATCCTAAAATAAGGTATTTAAAGCAGGAGTTCTCAACTACTGTGTCGCCACACAACAGTAACTGTGTTGTAGAGAGCCGGGGAGATGGCAAAAATCAGCCTAGTCGCTGGGTTGGTGTGTCCTACAGGGTCACAATACGCCACCAATTGGTTTGTGACCCACAAATGGTTGAGAATCACTGATTTAAGGAACTAATTGAAGCAATCTCAGAAATTTCAGAACCATTAAAAATTATCTTTGAGAATGCTTAGAGAAGAGGAGAGGGAAGTTTCCAGCAGACTGGGAGAAATATAGTACCACCTTTAGAAAAAAGGGAAAAAAGGAGGCTCACCAAATTACATATCAGTGGCATTCCTGGAGCTGGGCACACAGGGCACTTGCCCCAGTGCCAACGCCTGGTGTCTCACAGGGATCCGGAGCCATGGCTGCTACCAGTGACCCAACGCGCTCCCACTGAGGCCAGGGATCCAGGGCCAGCCTGGCCACCAAGGCCTAGATCCAGCCACTAGGGCAGTCCTAGGAGGGTGCAGGGCCAAGGGCAATGGGCTTGCCCCCCCCCCCCCGCACTGGGGGGGAGCAGGGTGGGCCTGCCCAGAAGCTGACCCCATACTCCCACCCCTCCTCTGAGCCAGTCACTCTGCCCCTGGGGGCCGAGTGGGCCAGTCCAGGGCCGGGGCTCTGGTCTCCTCCCTCACCGCTGGGCCAGCCCTCCCCACCCCCAGGGCTGAACAGCTAGCCCAGGGGAGGGGTGCAGGAGCAAAGCCCGGCTTCTGGGCTGGCTCACTCCACCCCTGGGCCACCTATTCCCCTCCCTGAGGGTGAGGTGGCCGGTACTAAGTGGAGGCCAGTTTCATGCTCCCAGTCCCTGCTACCACCCCCTGCCTTTGGGTCCGCACCGAAGACAGCAAGGCGGGGAAGGGAAACGGTGAGGCCATTGAGGGGCAGCAGTGGTGGCCCCATGCTGCTCTGCTCAGGGCAGGACAGCGCAGGGCTCACAGAACTGTGGGAGCAGAGATGACTACCCCTCTTGCCCTGCCCCCCAGGGATGGCCCTGCCAGCTGCCAGCCGGACCATGCATCCAGGGCCTGCCCAGCCGCAAAGGCGCAATCCAGCCCCCAGCAGAACCAGAGATCCGGGGACCACTTGGCTGGATCTGATCCTGAGAAGATGCATTGGCCCTGCCCAGGGGGACAGATCAGGCCCAGCAGGGCTTTTTTCCTGCCTGTACACCCCGACATGGCATACCAGCACCTATTTTCCCCTGGCCACCCCACTGCCCAGCTAGAGGCTGGGTTCAGCATGGCAATGAAAGGAGCAGGTTTCTTTTTCCCTGCTGATTCCAGCCCCCAGCTGGACAGTGGGGCTGGCAGAGGCCTGGAGTGATGTACAGCCATGGCCCAGAATCCAACCTGTGCCAGGTGCTGAAATCCAGCCCGCGGTCACCTGGGAGCTGAGGCCAGGCTGCAGCTTTTCAAATCTCCCAGCTTGAGCATGCACAGGTGCTTGGCTAAGGGCAGGAACAAGCTGTCCAGGGAGCAACTCTGGTCTGGCTCCCCTGCAGGTCTGGCCAACTAAGGGGGAGAAAAGGCTGGGGAGCCTGGGGGGAACCAGCAAGTGGGTGGGGAAGATGCGGTGAGGGGTTGGGGAGTGGCGGGGGGCTGAGGGGACTGGGGAAGAGCCCAAATGGTCGGGGAAACTTTGGACAGGGAAGCAGCACCAGAGGGCCAAGAAGAATGAGGAAGGTGTTGGAGAGTCGGGGAACTGGTGGTAGGTGGGGAGTGGACATGGGGGCCAAGAGACTGGGGAAGGTACCCAGGGAAGAGAGAAAGGTCAGGGAGGCAGCGAGCAGGCTGGGAAGGAGCAGGAACTGCAAGAAAGCAGCCAGAGCCAAAAAGAGTGGGGAAAGCATGGGGATGTCAGAGAGCAGGCAGGTAAGGCATGGGGGGGGGGCAGGAAGCGGGCAGGGAAGGTAGCCAATGTGGGGGGCTTGGAGAGACCCTGGAGAGTGACGGTGGTGGAGAGTCCTAACAACACCCCACCCCCACAAACTCCTGCCAGAGTACCAACGGGGGGGGCACTGGGGTCTGGGTCCCAAACCTATTTTTGGGGCTGTCACACCCCTGTTATATAAGCCTAACTTGATACTAGAAAACCTCCTGGAACAAATTATTGAACAATTTGCAAGCACCTAGAGAAGAATACGTTTACAATGAATAGCCAGAAAGGATTTGTTGAAAAAGAAATCATGACAAACCAACCTAATATCCCTCTTTGGAAGGGTTACTGGCTTAGCGGATGGGGAGCAGTAGATGTGATATACTCTGATTTTAGCATGGCTTTTGATACAGTCCCATATGACAATTTCATAAACCCACTAAGTTACTACAAGATAGTTGCCCAGCTGGCCAAAAGATTTTACAGCAAATGTAGTCATCAGTGGTTCACTCTCACACACAAGGGGACGAGGGGATCCAGCTGGATCCTCCAGGGGTGGGTACAATGCCTGGCAGCACTGAATATTTTCATTAATGACTCAGATAATGGAGCACAGAGTATGCACTCTCAGATTTTTATAAGCAAAGTACTAATAGTGATCTTAGTTTAGAATATAAGTTATTTTCTGTGATTTTTATCATCTTCTTGACTGATTATCTGATTTTATATTGACTTTACATATAGTCATGTAAAGTTTAATCAATCAGCGTGTGTTTATCTAAAGCAGTGAAATGTTGGGTGAGTATGTGTGAAGATCTTACTGAGAGCAAAAGCTGTTGCATATCCATTCATTTGTTAAATTGACAGACCTGTGTAAATGAGCTTGCAACTCGCAGTGGATCTGCACTGAACCTTGCCAGATGGAAGTTCCAAGGGTTGCACCTGGGGGTGAGAGCGCTTGCTGGGGGTCTATCCCGTAAGTGGCTAGTGAGAGTGCACATCCACTGCCCAAGGAACCAATTACATGCCGGAGGCTGGGCATGAGCTTACAGAGGAGTGTAGGTCATACAACAAGGTGGGGTAAATTGGGGCCCTGGAATGGAGAACTGGGGTAAACAGCAGCACGTCAGTCTAGATTGCAGGAGGGGAACATTAAACAGGTATGTAAGCAGGGCTTAAAGTATAATTTGGCAGGCTCTGGAACCCTCCTAACTGGCGGGCCCCCTTCCCATATCTTCCGGGCCCCAGCCCAGATAGGCATTTGCAACCACTTCTCAGTACCACATGCATCAGTTATTGTGCCACTCCACACAAACACACACATCCCCAGCTACACATACACATGCCCAGCTACACACACCCCCCCAGTAGCATTTCTTGTCCCCCAGCACCTCCCTGGAGCCACGGCTCATCTCCCCCTGCAGCCCCTCACCCACAGCCAAGGCCTGGCTCTGGCATCCCCAATGGCCCGCTCCTATAGCCTGGCTCTAAGCCCCCCTCCACCCCAATGAGAGCCCTGGGTCCCTGTAGCCCTATGGCTTGGCTCTGTCTAGTTCCCCCACTCACCCGGGGGGGGGGGGGAGAAGGAGGCTTTTGAGATAGGCAGGCAGCATGGCTTGGGATCGGCCCAGTGGCGGGGTCAGAGGGCTTGGGGCCAGACCCAGCGCATGGCATGGTGGCATGGTTCGGACAGTGTGGTGGGCCTTGGCCCCAGCCCCATGACTTGGGGCCCAGCCAATGTTCCCTCTAAGGTTTGACGGCTTGTGTGCAAAATTTTGAATCCGTGTGCAAAACTTTTTCTGAATAAAATTTTTGTGCAACTTCACGTGAGGGAAATTATTGAAAAATATACAACAATGAAAAATAAGTTATTTAAATTTTTTATTAATAATTTGAATGTATTCTATGCTTATGTGACTTTTGTCTCATCAATTCTTCAGTCCTGTTTGTCTGCCTTTGTCGGTTTTCCAAAATGAATAAGCACATAAAAAAAGTTAAAGTGAAAGGAATTAACTTGCCTCTCATTTTTCATTTTGCACAGCAGCCCATTTTACAATTTTAAAAAAATGGTCCTAAATTGTTCCTAGCCAGTTCAAATGCGACCCTTTATTTGTTTTACTTAATTGGTCACTATTAGTAATCTTGATCACAGTATACTTTATTTTCTTTCATTTTATTAGTGTTTGCTATATATTTTTTCCCCAATTTAACCCTTCCCTCTGGAGCAACAGGCCAAAAGGTAAAAAACCCAACCCAGGGCTTGACCCTGTGATTACAAATCTGTTATTCTACCAACTGAGCTACAGGGAATCCATATATAAAAACTTCTAGGCATAAAGGATAACTATGTACTCCACTGCCCCTTGATCCCGTGCCCCCCCCCAACTGCTCTTTATTCCATGTGTGCATCTGTGCAGCAAACTCTTAACATCAGGATCATGGGTTCCAGCACTGTGCCCCCCCCAAAAAAATTCCCCAGTCTACTTATCAGAAGTAAAAGGCTGGACAATCACCTATTTTTAGAATGCCTGAGGGAGGAAGGACATGAAGGTAAAAAGGAGCCATTGGATAGCTAGCAACTCCCCCCCCCCCAATCCTCAGTGGGGCTTCAGGCCTGCCCCCGCCTATCTTCAGCTGCTCTCCCACCCTGCCCCCTCCCCCAGTTGGATCCTTGGCCATGGTTAAGGCCTGTCCCCCCACCCCCCCATCCAATCCTCAACCACTTAGCCAGACTAGGGTTACTGGATACCAAAGCATGGAAAGGAGGACAGGGAAGTACAAAAAGGAGGATGTTGGAGGACACATACACATCTGGGGCTCCACCTGGGCCCCCTTCATCCACCCAGACAATGCCCCCCCAAATGCTTGCCCCATTGATCACCCAACTCCAGGGAAATCTGTTTAGCCCCTAGTTACAGCATGAGATTAATCGCAAGAACAGAGGCTCAAGAATATCAAATCAATGGCTTGAGTATTTTTCCTCTTCACATTAAAGTAACCGTAAAGCCAACCACTTTAAGGAGTCACAAAACTAAGTATTTAATGTTTATATTAAGGTGCAAGGAGAATCACACTGCAGAACTCCTATCCAGACTGATGTTTTTACATTGTGAGTTGCAAACAGAAGCACACCTCCAATAAATTTAATGTAGTAATTATGGACAAGATTAAAATCAGTTTTAACACAGTAAGTTCCTTCACAGAATTCACTCATTGTTTGACACACAGAGGGATGGGCCCTTGACTACATGAAGTCTAACAGAATTTGAGGTGATGGCTTCTAAAGGAAAAGTAATCTCTGTCAGCAGTATTCTCCCCATGATTTGAAATTAGGGGTGTGGTGCAGGGGGATGTTTGGGAGGGGTATAGGGGGTGCTCACTCATTTGCTCTAACACTGTTACTAGCCGACAACTGGGGGGTGCAGGCGGAGAGTACAGAAATCCCTGTCTAGCTTCAGTTTTGAGCCTCACTGTGCAGTATTTAAAAAAAAATCACAGACAAGCTCTTTAGATTTTATACACACACAAAAGTAGTCAGAAAAAATGAGAGCTGCTGGTTTTTATGTGCAGACCTGCCTGAAACATAACCTTTTAGCTAAAATGCAAATTTCTGGAAACATCATATCCTACGATGTCTGCCATAAACCACAGATGGATATATATCTATTTTATGACAGCTGACATGTTTGCTTTTACGTGAAATACACATCGAATGGGGGGGCGGGGCAGAGTAGAAGTAGATGTCTGTGACTATCAAATGTTCCACCCAAGAGGACAGTACCTATTCTTGAATGCAATGATCAGTTTTTTTCCTAAATATACCAAAATAAAAATAAGCATAGAGTATTATAGGCAAAAGCAAGCTGCTTGTTTTCTATGATTTGATAAACTAACAAAGGGACAAATGTTGCAATCCTTACTCCATCAAATTTCCCACTGACTTCATTTAAACTATCGGATCAGGCCCAGCCTAGCAGCTACTTTAGAATGGATAATACTTGCACATCTGTGTATCTTACTAAAATTTAAGGATACATCTACAGTGGACTAATCTCTTCTTGGAAAGGAGAAACAAACTGAAAAAAAATCACACTGGGAAAAGGAAAATCTTACAGATTCAAACCTCCTCACAATCAAAAGTGAACTTTGTTGGACCTCTAAACAAAAGATTTGTTGTCAAAAGCCAAGATTCATTAGCAGCAATAAAGATCTGGCTTAGCCCAGCCACTAGAGAAACAAACCTCTGCAGAAACTTTAAGCAAAGCAGAAAGCAAAGAAGGAGTCACAGGTTTCTCTCTGGGCACTTCAGAGACCCCATCAGGGTGAAGAAAAGCCCCAACCCCTCCAAAAAATAAGATTAAACCTTCCCCAGAATCAGGTGCAGGGAAAGGGGAGAGGACCTGAGCTGGAGCCAGGAAAGAAGCCAGGGGTGAGGAGCCAAAGCAACAAAGCAAAGCGAAACCACGTGTAGCACTGCAGCTGGAATGCCTGGAGGACGGAGGAGGGCAGGGCGAAGAGGAGCATTCTTAGAGTGATACACCACTCCTTGGTTTTTTGGCTGAGCCTCAGCCGCTCTGTCGGGCTGTCCCAGTCAGTCCTGCCCCTCCCCGTGCGCGGGAACTGGAAACCCCTGCGCGGGGAGGGGTTTCTTAGAGGGAACAGTGGGCCCAGCCCAGGGTTTTGTGCAGCATGGCTCAGGCACAGGCAGCCCAGGGCTTGGTGCAGCTCGTGCCCAGCCTACCCAAGGGTCTGCCTGGCCAGGTCCGGCGGGACTTTGCCCTGGTCCAGCCCGACATGGCAACACCCCTGCTGGCAGGGCGCTCGTGGCCCTTTGTTTCCTCCCAGGAGCCCAGCTTGTTACTCACCTGGCCTCGGTAAGCAGGACACCACCATGCTTGGCTCCTCACCAGCCCCACGATGTGCCCAGTGGCCATCCACTGAGGCTACTCAGCACGCAAAGCAGTCAAGGCTGGCAGCCATTAGAGGTCAGCTGGCTTCCCCAGCACAGCCAATCACAGGGTGGGCTGGCCCATCTCATTTTGCCAGCTCGAAACTGGGTTCAATTAAGGGGGAATGCACCGGAACACTGTGTTCTGGTGCATTCTTCTATTTTTAGGGGTCCCAGAACACTGGGCTCCCTAAAAATAGCGGGCCCCAGAATGCAGAATTCTGGATCCTTTTTCTATTTTTAGAGGCTTTGGAATGCTGTTCCCCTAGAAATGGTGGGCCCCAGAACAGTGTGCCAGTGCTTTCCCCCTTACTTTAACCCAGGAGTCTCAAGCACACAGCCCACGAACCACATGCGGCCCCTAACGCTATTGTTACCGATATCTCTAATATTGTTGTATGAAAAGGTTTCAGTGGTGCAGTTCTCGGGCTAACTTACTAGTCCTCGTGCAGACCTCATGGTGATTTGAGTTTGAGAACCCTGCTTTAACCCCTGTATGTAAGTACAGTGTGTTCAATACAGTTATTGAATTTTATATATTTACTATTACCAAAAACTAAATGTCATCCTTATTAACTGAATAAAATGTCATATCTACACTCAAACACATTTACTTATCTTACAGTTTACTGGAGTGCAGGCTGACTTAGTTTATTCATAAAATATTTATTCCCCATCCAGAATTATTTTCTTCTTCTCTCTATGAATCAAAAGCTGATCCTGACCTTCCTTATTTGCATTCTGATGATCTTTACACTACAAACACAATGCTCTTCTCATCACTCCTTACTTGCTCCACCATTCCTTATTCAAACTCCAGTAAGAAAAAAGACTTCCAATTATGTTAGCAATTATAAATGAGCACTGGACACTGGGAAAAGAAAATATTCTGTGTATCAAATTAAATTTACTGGTCCAAAGAAAGCTGCAATATGGAAAAAAAAGATAAGGTTGCTCACCTGTAGTAACCAGCATTCTTTGAGATGTGTCTCCCTGGGGGTGCTCCACATTAGGTCCATAGTTGCATCCCACACTGATCCATGGAGATCTTTTAGCAGTGGTCCTGGGGCACTACACATGCTGACAGAGCTCGCGACAGCTTCAATGTGGCTTGAGTGCACATGTGCATCTCCTCCTTTAGAGGAAGCATGTAATGAATTCCGAAGTAGACAGGAGGAAGGAGGGTAGTAGAGCACCCATGGGGGCACACATCTCAAACACCGGTTACTCCAGGTGAGCAACCTTATCTTCTTCGAGTGCTGGCCTCATGTGTGCACCATATTAGGCAATTGAGTAGCAGTTCTTTTAAGATTTGGTGGAGGGACTTTGGTGACAAATTGAGGGTACTGCGCCCTGCCAATTTTTGCATCTTTAGCGGACGCTACGTCCATCACATAGTGTGTGTTGAACAGCTCCTTGGAAAATGTCAAGTAACACAACGTTCTTAAGAAAGGCCATACATGTTGAAAAGGCCCTGGTTGAATGGGTATGTCCTCCTGGAGGAAGTTGACAATTACTTAGAGTATAGCACCTGTAAAGACACATTTTTATCCAGTTAGACCACCTTTGGTTTGAGATAGTATTGCCTTTTGAATGTTCAGCAAAAGCAACAAAGAGCCTAGAGGGTTTCCTGAATGGTTTGGTCCTTTCCAGATAAAAGGCTAGAGATCTTTTAACACCCAGTGTGTGTAGGTATGCATCTTGTACTGAAGCATGAGGTTTAGGAAAGAAAGTTGGAAGGCGAACAGGTTGGTTCACATGGGATAACGATATCACTTGAGGAAGAAATTTGAAATCAGAGCTTAAGATGACCTTATCCCTACGGAATGTCATATGTGGCGGGTCGGCTCAAAGTGCATTGATTTCACCCACGCATCTTGAAGACGTCATAGAGACTAGAAATAAAACCTTCATAGAGAGGTGAAATAGGGAGCATGTTGCCATGAGTTTGAATGATGCTCCCATAAGACGTTGTAGTACAATGTTAAGATTCCAAGCAGTCACTGTTTTTTGAATATTCAGGTATAGCTCTTGCAGGCCCATGAGGAATCTTTTAACAGTGGAATGACTGAACAGTGACAAGTCTTGTATGGGTTCATGAAGAGTTCAGATCACCATGAGATGTACTCTAATGGAATTGTTAGACAACCCCTTTTGTTTTAACTACATCAGGTAATCAAGTATGTCTGTGATGGATGCAGACAATGGATTGATCTGTTTCGTGGTGCACCAGTAATGGATGCAGTGCCATTTTTGTAAGACAGACTTTCTAGTAGTTGGTTTCCTACTATTTAGTAGGATGTGTTGGACTGGTCTGAAGCACTCTAGCTGTTTTCTGAAACCAGTTAAGTACCAGTCCGTTAAGTGTTGTTTGAGAATTTCTGGGTGGCAAGATTGGCCGCAGTGCAGAAAGAGGAGATTGTTGTCTGTGGTAAGCATATTGGGGTGTGTCTGGACAGCTCTAGGAGGTGAGAAAACCAGAGCAGTCTAGGCCAGGCTGGTGCCACTACAATGACATGGGCTCAATCCACTTTGATCTTTTGGATCACTCTCGGGATTAGTGGAATTAGCAGCAATGCATACAAGATCTTTTGAGACTAGCGGAGGTATCTGCAACACAGGCTCAGCGAGCCACCTGTGGCTCCCCGGCAGTCTCCCCCAGGGAGCCAGGTGTGCCCCAAGGACTCCTGGCTGCCCCCAGCATCAGGGCCGAAGAAGAGGGCTCCTGGCCGGTGCAGGCCCCCCACTTTTGGGGCACCAAGGTCATCCCCATCCTCTCACACAACCGCATGAGCTAGAAGCATCCCAGCAGCTGCACCGCAGGCCCTAGTGCTGGTAGGGGGTGTGTGGGCAGCGCATACTCCCTCCATCTCTCCCTCTGTTGGTGCAGTGGAGCAGCTCTGCCTTGCCTGCCCCCAGCCGGCTGTCCCTCCCAAGAGCAGCTGTCGGAGAGCTGCATCTTGCGGAGGTGGGGCCGTTTGGGTTGCCAATCCCTGGATTAGTTGATGAGGAAGGCATCACCCAGTGATCTGGGATCTTTGCCTGCTCTGGTACAGAATAATTGGCATTTCTTGTTGTCATATGTGGTAAAGAAATTGATGATTGGAGTGCCCTACTGAAGAAAGATGTCATGTAGAGCATCATCTTTCAATTGCCATTCGTATGTGTCTGGAAAGTGACTACTTAGAGTGTCCACTATTGGATTTTGAATACCTGGAAGGTACACTGCATATACACCAATTCCAGAGCCTGACAGCCTCTGCACATAGAAAGCAGGAAAAAGCTCCTCCTTGGCAGTTTATATGAAACATGCATGCCACATTCATAGAATCATAGGGTAGGAAGGGACCTCATGAGGTCATCTAGTCCAAGGCCCTGCCAAAAAAGCAGGATGGCCCCCATTAAATTATCCCAGCCAGGATTGTCCTTTGTATTTCTGCTTATATTGTTCCTGATGATCAGCAAAAAATGTTGGCATGTGTAACAGACTGCTCTGAGTTCCAGGATGTTCATGTGTAGCATGGACTCGGTTCTTGTCCATCTGTCTTTTATGATGAGAACACTGAGGTGTGCTCCTCAGCTGATGAGTGAGGCCTCAGCAGTTATGATCATGCTTAGGTGAGGATGGATGGATGAAATTCCAGACATTAAGTTGCCCTGGATGGTCCACCATATTAGTGAATCTTTGATGGCAGGTGGAAAGGAGAGGTGCTTGAGTAAGCTGTGTCTGTTTGGTTTGTAGTTTCACGAAAGCCAAATCTGCAGGGCTCTCATGTGCAGTCTGGCATGGAGAACAATAGAAGCACTGGCTGCCATGTGACCCAAAAGTTGCAAGACCATTCATACAGTGACCAGTAGTGAGATCTGGATCTAAGCTATAAGCTCGAGAATGGCTGCAAAATGGGGTCTGGGTAAGATGGCCTTTGCTATCGTGAAATTTAAAGTAGCTACAATAAACTCTAGCTCTTGTGTGGGGGTCAAAGTGGATTTTTCTACTTTTATTTTGAGGACAGGTTGATGGAAGAGTGTTCTAGTCATCTAGGTGGGGATAAATTGTGATACCCGGAGTGCACAGGTGTGCAGAAACAACAGCTAATACTTTGGAAAACACTTGGAGCTGTTGAGAGGCTGAATGGTAGGACCTTATACTGATAGTATTGATCTTCCACCATAAACATCAGAAAGTGCCTGTGCGAAGTGTCAGGGCTGTTTACCCACTCTGAGTGCAGAAGTCGGGGGCCCGCAACAGACCTGAAAAGCCACTGACCTTAAAGCCTGGTCTTAAAACTCTCCAAGGCCTCCAATTCCTGGCCTTGGAGCGGTATCGCTGCCACCACCCAAATGCAAAAAAACTCTTGAAAACCCACGAAGGTGCACTTGGGAATTCCTTCCTGTGAGGTACTTGCAATCACTTTTATTCCTCTCTCCAGAGAGTGACTGAACCACAGCTGGAATATCAGCTGAAGCTGGAACATAATCCCTTTTAGTAGCTGCCTGTGCGGTCTGAGGCATGTGCACACAAACCTCTTGCTCTTTCAGGACACAGAACCAGAGCTTACTTAAAAGGTATAATCTTTAATTAAAAATAACAGATAAACACAGAGAGTTGCTTCTCTGGGAATTAACTTAGGTAGTTACAGGGTAGTGGGGGGGGTACATGTGCTCAGCACAGAGAAATCCAAAAACAAACCAAAAACAAAGAAAATACCCTGACCACATCTAAATAAACATTCCCTGTTCTACTCATGCTTGGTCAGTAACAAAACTTAACTCATCTTTGGTAAGGATGCTGCTGGATTCTTCCTCAGGCCCCTCTGGCCTCCTCCTGATCCTTCCAGGAGCTCTGCTGCATCCAAACAGGAACAGGCAAGCCTGATGTTCCAATTCAGAAACCTGTGCTTTGTTCCTATTGGCTGTCCTGGGACTCACTGAATAGAGGTTAACCCCTTCCTCCCCAAGGGTTACTACAGGAAGGATGAATAATTATATGAAAATAAGCCTCTTTTAGGTTGAGCAGAATTGGAATGATTCCAGAGAGGGTAACCATTTTGAATCTTTGATGTCTGATGTATCTATTTAACAATCTTAAGTCTAGAATGGCTCTCCATCCACCAGTTTTCTTCTGTACAATGAAGTAGTTAGAATAACAACCAGTTCCTCTGTAAGATGGGAAAACTCTCTCTACGGCACCTATTTTCAAGAGTTGTTGAGAACCTCATCATGAAGGATTTGTACGTGAGCGGGGTCCTGTAAAGGGATGGGGGAGGAAGGGTGGTTTCATAAAGAAGGGAATGGAGTAACCTTAATCAATTATCTCTCATACAACATCACATTCAATAGATGGGTATCATGCTTGACAGAATTTATGGAGATGGAATTCAAAATTGATATCTCATGGAACATAGTTGCAACTTGATCACAAGATCTCAAATCTTCGACCAATGCATCAGAATTGCGGTTTAGATGGATGTTAAGCACTTGTGGACAACTGAGATGGTTGTTTACATTTGTACTGTCTCTGTCTGCCCTTTTGCTGGGTCTCACAATTTCTAGGTTGATATGGATACTGATATGGAGTATCATATCTATGGGGATTTGGTTGAAATCTAGTTTGTTTCTTCTTGAATGTGGGAGTGTAGATTCCTGAAGTATGGAGGGTAGCCCTAGACTCTTTCACTGAGTGAAGTACCTGATCTGTCTTGTCAGGAAACAGGCAAATCTTATCAAAAGGTACATCTCTTATTTCATTTTGCAGATCTCTAGGAAGCACCACTGTATGGAGCCAGAATGTCCTACGCATTACTGCTGCAGTGGCAGTTGTCCATGCGGAAGTGTCAATCATGTCCATGGCAGCCTGAAGAGATGTACATGCTACCAAATGACATTCAGTAAATAATGCTTTATATTATTCCTTTTTAGTGTCTCGAGTATCTGGTGTCATCCGTGTGAGTTTCTCAAAGAGGGAATGGTTATAATTGGAGAGGAGTACAGAATAATCTGCGACTCTCATAAGTAATGTGGAAGAGGATTAAACCTTCCTACCCATGAGATCTACTCTCTTCCACTCCTTATCCTGAGGAGTTGATTAGAAGTTAGGTTACTTGGATCTCTGGTTTGTGGCATCTATGACCAGAGAACTAGGCAGTGGATGAGCAAATAGAAATTCCATTCCTTTTCATGGAACATAATATTTTCTATCTGCGTTTATTTGTAGGTGGAATGGTTGCCAGTGTCTGACACATGACTCCTTCTCAAGGGGTAGGAAAATGTTCTTTTGTTTTTCAGAAGCAAAAAAAACCTGCCACCAGCATAACACCTAAACAAAAATCCATGGATCTGCTTTTGTAACAAAGTTGTTTATGTTTTGTGTTTTATGGTGTTTGTCTTGTTACTAACCTTGGCGTGTATTGTGAATTTTTGTTTTTGTTTTTTTTGTAAAGTAAAAATGTGTATAATTTGGTACAATCACATTGTGTTATCCTAATAGTTAAATTATACAATGGGATCAGGTAGTGGCTACTACCATGTTTTATCCCCAGGAGTGTTTACAACTATTAAGAGAAAAAAAAAGGGCCCTTTTCCCAAAGGAATTGTTGGTAAATAATTGGCAGAAACAGTCCATATGGGAAATCAAGTTCAAGATTTGCACAAACTTAGCTCAAAGTTGGTTCAGTACCACAAAGCTAGAACAAAATAAATAAATAGGTATTTGGAAACTCTAACATTTAAGAAAGCAGCAATGCTGTGCCTCAGGAAAAAAAACAAAAACATAATGGCTATAAGTAATTTGTGGGGTTACAGAAGGGATGCCCCGAAGGCAGTGGTTAAGTCAAAGTCTCTGCACCCAGATACTTAGCCTGCAATTCAGATTTCAGGATAAAATTGTATTTATCTTAATGTGATGAAAACTAACTTTGCTTCTTTAGCCAGGAAACTCCAGCTTGTGAATACTCCGTCCTGCCTGCTGACAGGGGGGAGGGGCAGTTCTACTGTAAAAGTAACACCCCTGCCTTTGTGCTACCTACAGAGGACAGCAGCCCCACCCCATGTTAACTCCTTACAGAAGGGAGGGACACAGAAACGCAATAGATTCTTGTTATCTCTGACCCTGAAATCCCAGCACCATAAGGGCCCTGCAAAAAGTGGTAAGAGCAAAGGGTTCAACCAACCAACCCTGGAAACAAACTGCTTTAAAAAGGGTGCAGCATGGGTACATACCTGTAAGCACCCATCTATGAAAAAAAAATTTTTTTTAATACTGATGTTATATTAAGGGATAGTGATGGAAACATGCATGCAATCTTTGTAGTTAAGTGTACTGTGTGTAACTTTTTGGTAAAGTTTTGTGCATGTACTAGAATGGTAAATGGGAAAACTGAGGCAGGCAGCCTCATAATTTCAATGGTATCATTTTACAAGTTTTTCAAGGTTTTGCCTCTGGATTACAGTTCCTAATCTTCCAACCTTTCTTTTTCATGGAAAAAGCTGCAAAGCAAGCAGTGGCAACTGCCATGGCACTCGGACCCTGGGGACCAGGATCAGTAAAGTTGCAGGTATTGGTCACCCAGGGGGTGGCAGCGTGCAGCCTGTGGCAAACTTGTGATCAGTGCTGAACCCCACTTGGGTTCTGGAGCAAAACCCTACAGGGTGCAGCAGCAAATTACACACCCATTAAGCAAAAGGTTTTAGCATGTTATTGGGCTTGACAGGAAATAAAACAAATGACTAAGGAGCAAGAGGTCCCTATTATGGCATGGGTCCAGGAACCACTGGGACCCAGGACAGGACAAGCCCTCCCAATTACTGTGTTATAATGGAAATAATATATACAGGAGCAGGCAAAACCAGGGCCATGGGAGTTTCACCTCAGCACAAGGAGGTCGCCCACTTCCCTGATGCAGAGAAGACCCCACCGCCTTTACCAGTTACTACTGGACTGGCTACATGGGCCCCAGACATTATGCCTGGTTCACTGACGGCAGTGCTAAATACGAAGGCCCGAACCGGGTGTGGCAAGCAGCGGCCATGCAAGGCCAGCAAGGCACACAGCTCACCCAGGAAGGGAACAATAAAATCAGCCAATATGCTAAACTAAAAGCCATCCAGTTGGCAGTAACCAAGGCAAAATAATTGGCAAACCCCGAGTGTTACATCTATACTGACTCATGGGCAGTGGCTAATGGCTTTACCTTATGGGCAAGTAAATGAAAACAAAATAGTTGGTGCATTCAGGAAAAGGCAGTGTGCAGCCAAAATATATCAAAAAAATACATCAGTGCCCCAGCTAAATGTGTCAATACTTAAAGTAGGGCACACTACTGTGCATACCAAAAGAATACTGAAAAAGCAAAATTAAATGCAGCTGCAAATGCTCTAGCAACTGTTCAGGTTAACCCAGTGCAGACCAAACAAAAAAAAAATTGTTTATTATCAGCTAATTGTCTGGATCCAACCCCTGCCAGACACCTTGCAGTTTAACCAGTCCTATATTTCTTTAGCTTTCTGTTGACCTGTAATAAATCCACTCTGCAAATTCATAGTACTTTCACACTTAATGGGTAAAAAAAAAAATTGTAGGGGCTACAGTTTTCAGGAGAATGGATCAGTCATTTTACTAATCATACCTATGAGTTGCAAAATTGTTAACAATGGACATCTGGATGCATATGTCCCACTATAACACCCCATCCAGAGCCCAATATCACACGCTGTTGTGTGCATTAATTGTCAGCTTTCCTATCTTAGCTTGTTAATTTACCCTACTGTTACTGTATTGTCACCCTACTGTTATTGTGTTGTGGTATTTGTTTTCTTGTAGTAATTGGTATATCTGTTTTTTTTAAAAAGTGAAAAATCTGGCAACTTGTTCAGACCCTGAGATGTCATTTAAGCTTACAATTCAAAGCTAAATTTAAAGGTTTTAAGGCCCTCCATCGCCCAGGGGTGGAGCATAGGGCAAATGGAAAACTTTGTAACGGTATAACAATAGTGGGCAATGGAGGCCCCCAAACAACTTAAGGGTACTTTTAAAAGTTATGTAGTAAACAAATAGTTATCTAAGTCCTAAATACCAACCATTGGGGAAAGTGATTGTTGTCAAGCATATTGTAATTGCTTATATTGTGGCTATTTTCTATTTTGGCTGTAAATTGTGTTATCTTTGGCGAACCAGTGGGTCCCAAGAAGGCCAGAACAATGGCGAAGGTTCATAAGAAAGGTAGGAGCTGAACAAAGGCAGCTGGCAAGACAGTTTCAAATCCATGCTTGCAAGATGGAAAAGAAGAGACTTTAATTCCACCTATCTTACTTAAAGGACTGAGTGAAAATCAGTGGACTATAAAGTGATGCTTGAGCTGAATGGTTACTTCGTAATCATTTTTGAACTGGGACTGTAAATTTTGGGACTAATTTAGGGTTGCTTCTGTTGAAAGAATAGACATAATAATAAGGTTCCAGGAGCATCGCTATTTTGTGGTAAAGATGCAGTGGACAATAGTTTTTATAACTTGCTTATCCGGTTTTGTATCTCTCATTTTGTTCATTATTGCTTTATAAGTGGGCTGCAAATTAATGTGTTACTTTCTTGGGAAATGTGCACACAAATCCCAAATTAGATACACTAACGGTCCTGTGTGAACATAGATCGACCAGCGAGCTTTCGCTCTTGGTCGAAAGGAGGGAGTTGGGGGGGGGGGTCTGAAGATGGAGTAAGTTTGGTCTGGAAGTTCTGTGCCAGAGATTGTTGTTTGCTTAGACAAGTTTAGTTAGTCAAGGGAGCTAGGGGGTTTAGATTGATAGGAAGTTAAGACTGTTTCTATAGATACAAGAGGTAATCCACAGAGGTTGATTATAAGACAATCCCTCCTGTCTGGACCCTGATGGGAAGCTATCAACCTTGTCTGGTAAACAGGTTGACGGGGGCCAGGTAGCCAAGGGGTCACAGGAATTTGGCCACTCTCATTGGTCAAGAGCAATAATTAGTACCCAAATGAGCAGTAAACAACAACAGAGGCGGGCTAACTATATGCTGCCTATTAAGTATAATCTAATTATGTAACCTGCATATTAAAAGTAGTAATACCATGTATGGATTTTAGGCATGATGTAACTTGTTGTATTATGTATGAGCTTGTTGCATTATGTATATCGTATTTTGCATGTTAGAAAGTATGTATGACCTGTAACCCCTATACTGGGGGTTCTTCCTCAGAGAGGCTAGCTTCTCTTTGCTTCCCTCTGCTGCAGTTCCTTTTATTATTCAGCTGAATAATAAACTTTGAACCACACCTCGTTCTCTGCCTATTGGAGTCTCAGCTGGGAACGGGCCTTCACCTGTGGGAAGGATTCGGGGTTCCCTTTCCAGGTTGGGAACCCGGACCCGTTTTTCCCCAACATGCTGAAGCAGCCTGGGGGCTGGAGCCAGAGCCATTGCTGGGCAGATCCCACTAGGGGTTGTGGCCTGCTTCCAAGATCAGAGCTGGGGTTAGCACACATGTTAAAGAACCGGACCCGCAGGGAAGCCTTGCTGTGTTGAAACCAGCTGGGAACCCTCTCAGCTGTGTTGCAACACAGGGGAGTTTGAGAACCTTTGCTTTATACAGCCATTTCATGCTAAGACTTCAAAGGCATTACTCAGTCATATATTTACACTCATTTTTTTAAAATCAAAATTAAGATCATCATAAATTGCCCAACAGTCTGAATATCAAATGTTATACGCTGACAGAAAAAGAAATCAAAATATTAAAAATAAAACATTTTCAGAAGTTCCATGCAAATAAGTCTTAGACTGTTTTCACCACAATTGAAAGTCTTGCAATTTGCTTTGCATCTACAGAGAGAAAAACATCCTATCTCAATTTAAAAGGTAGTAGCAAAGTTTTCAGTATTCATAGATGTGACTGGAGAAAAGGCCAAATAGCATTTAAAATAAAGAAGATATTTTCAGTATGTCACATTTCAAATAAGTTTTTGTAAAACCATGAATATTTCAGAGATGACGCATTGACGTGCATTTTTTTTAAAATTATTATTCAGTACCTCCATAGCTATTTTTTCAAATAAAACAATCACCACATATTAGATGTCAGAACAATAGGACTACTAGAAACATACATTCTAAAATTCATTCTTTAAACTGAAAGATGGTACATATAATTGATGTTTTAAAAATGCTTCACAGTTAAAAACATTTGCATTTATTTCAGAAAATGCCACAGTGGAAATCCAAACACTTTACACACTAAACTAACAATTTTAAACCTACAGACAAATCAAGTGTTTATTATTTAACTGTCACATTAAGGTAACTCGCAGAGGCCCAACCAAACTAGGACCCCTTTGGGCATCTGCTGTGCAAACATAGTGTAAATGACATTCTAAGGGCCTATTTGGGGGCTTTGGAAAAAGCAAAACATTTTGTGGTTGGATTTTAAAAAGTATTATCTTGTTTTAACATTTTAGAGATAAGAAGGGGCTGGACTGAGAGCTCTGAGTCAAAACCCTCTGGACAGATACCCATTAGAAACATCTGTACAAATCTTCTCTCACCACACTGCTTTCTGTGTCTGAACAAGCCTTCCACCAATCCTAACTTGAAATAACCACTTCTAGTGGCAAGGGATCTCTTCGTACCTATTCATTCAATATCCCCTTTGCTGAGATCTCTATCAAGGATGGCAGTTAGGGACAACTGTGAGAATGAATTTTATGTAAATATCTGCCCACTAGCAACATTAGCAACTATATGGTAATAACTCTGAGTCAGTTTCAAACTGGCTAATAGTCAAGCTGAAGAGACAGAGATGAAAGGCTCCAGATACTCATCTTTTAAGCCATATACATTCGCTGTCAAACTGGCAAGGGAACATGAATAGCAATCAAAACCCCCCTCCCTTTATTGACTCAGAGGTTTACCATTTGAAATTCCAAAGGGATGCAAATGTCTTGTACTGTGGTAATAAACAGGGGAGAAATAATTAAAATCATGGGTGCAGGAAGATCATACTTTTTTGGACTGCATTAATGTGACTAGAAATTAATTTGTGACAAATCTGTCATTCAAGCGGAAATCAGTTGATTGCACGTGTCAATCACCTACAGTTTCTCAAACGTGTACTGATCAGAGATGCACAGGATTTTATAGTCCTGACTAGAGAATTTCCTTCATAGGCAGGTGAGGGATTAAATGCAGCAGATGGAAGAGTTCTATTAAATAATGGCTGGTGCATATACAGAATGAAATAAGATTTACCTTCAAAACCCAACAGATTGCAAGATAGTTGGCACATAAATAGCATCAAAAGGGGAGCATAACCATTTCCACAGGTGAGATCGTCTTACAGGTCAGTCCAGTACTTGAACAGGAATAAGAAGCAAGGCAAGGAAGAGAGAATTAAGGCTTATGACCTTCCTATGGATGTAGACCACAAGCCAAGAAAGTGATTGCCTCAGAGCCCCAATAAGCTAGATAACGATCAGGGTTTTCAATGACAACCTATTCTATACGGTTTTTATGTATTGGACAAGTTGCAGCCTTCTGCTTTTTCTGCACAGTTTATTGTCAGTGTGTCCTTCACAATTTGCCAGAAGCAATACTTCCAACAAGCACACTGAGTTTTTTCTTTTTTTTTATTTTTTTTAATTGTTTGACAATAGCCGCCTCCTCCTCTCCCCCCCCCGGTGTAATGCAGCATGGTAAACTAGCTGAGTCACTGAGATCCAGTAAGAGCTCTCTACCAGAAGAAACTTGGGAAATGAGTTTGCCTTATTTAAACTATCAAAATTGCTGAAGAAGTTCTGGTCATTAAGAAGCCATATACACACAAATGAAAAACAATCTCATTTTATTAGTACTGAGTATGCAGTGTGAGTTGCTTCCCTCATGAGGGAAACTATTTTTTAAATGTGCTAGCTTGTCTTCCGTGCTACATTGCTTCCAACTGATCAGAATGTCTCCCAGTTTCTTAAAATTTGCCTGTCAGTTTTTATTATTATTCAAAACAGATGCTTGTCTAATGGAACAGTTTTAGTAAACTAGACAGCATAAACCCTGTTAAGAAATGGAATTCACTTCAGCAATTTAAATTTAAAGCCCAGGTGGCTGTAAAATAGAACAGAAACAGCAATTTGGCTGCAGCTTCCTTTCCCAAAAAAAAAGTTATTTGGATTCAAATTTGTGACCACTATGATTAGAAAAGAAGTAGTCTAAAATTAAAAGATGCTTCACATAAAAAAAAAATATGGTTTGAAACATTCTTAAGCAAAAGAATAAATATGATAACTTAACAGCTCCCCACCTGGCCCATCAAAATGGGGATGGATACCTTATGTCAAGAGAATTTCATGATTAATTAATGTTTTTAAATCACGGAGCTAAATCAAACGGAAGGAGCTGTGGAGGGACAACTACAAATTCTTTCTATTATTGGCAGAGGCTCCTTTGATACATGTAGCTATGGTACAATTCTAGATCAAAAGAAATTTGATTTGTTTTCTCCTCATTTCTCCCTCCCAGCTTTTACACCCCATTTTTGCTTCATCTGAAATGATTCATAAGTGTAAAGTTTCCTCGTTGTAATGGAGAAGGGGGCAGGGAGAGAGACAGAAGAAATAGAAGTGGGAAATCTACTCATTTAAAAAAAAAAGTGTCTTTTCACAAGGAAGATATCTTCAAGGAAAAAAATTATTCTCCACAGAAAATAATGAAGCTGTTTAGTTTATTTTCTTTCTCAAAATATGGATGACAAACTAACACACATGGGGTGGACTATGTGTATTGGAAGTGAGGCAATATTTTCTTATAGCAGTGTGTGATTTGAAGTCACAAAGGAACCAGTCCTACTCTGATGTGAAAACTGCAGGACAAACATTACATAACTGTACGATAAACTTTCTAATATAGTTTGCAGTCCAACTGTATGAGCTGAGACAAAATTTGACTTAATGAATTATTACAGAACATCAGGCTAGCTAAGAATACAATGTGGTCCAGTCTGTCTATGTAGGGAAACAAGCAATGTTAAACAGGACAAAGTTGCTATGGTCTTCTAAATGTTGAAGTTATGGAAAAACATATTAGAGCTCTTACAACATTCACCTAATGATGCAATTTGTCTTGCCCAATTATGCGAAATTTTGAAGTTAATACCTTAAACTTAATTTTGTGATTTGTACGTCAAGACAATCCCAGGTATGAAAAGGTACTTGATTTTAAAATAGTCCATTCTTTTTTAATTGAATGGTTATTTGATCATTAAGGAAGGTTGATTCAGTGTTTAATAAAGTAGTTTACTTTACTAAAATCTAACTTCTATTGATCTAAAGAATTGGAAAGTGGCAGAGAAATACATAAATGTTGTGATAAATTACTGGTATGAGTCAATTAAGTTGCAATTGGTCTGAAATTAACTCCTTGCCGTCGTCTTAACATCGTCAGGTAGCTTTTATAAAATGCTATTTGTTTTTTCAAAGGCTTGAGGAATATTACAGGTCAAATCCTGCTCCCCTTAAGCAGACAAAACTCACTGACTCATATAGGAATGCTATTATTAATTATTTGTAACTGTAATGTCAAGGGGCCAAATGCCTATACTAGATGAAGTGAGCAGTGTTTGGTCCCATTTCTACAGTTGTTCTCAGTTCAAACAGATGAGAAAAGTGAGATGAGGGGCTTCCTTGTGACTGAAAACTTTGAAAGCATACTTTTTCCAATAGACAGGTAGGCATGAGGAGCCTCCTTAAATTTGAATTCATTAAGAAAAACTAGGGATTCAATAGGAAAAATCAAATGTTAGCTGAATAGATAACAATACCTCACCAATACATCCCAGCAATATTTCCAAGACTATCTTTTCTCATTATCCTCTTTAGCCAGCAAAAATCTCAGACCAACCTTCTCTTGCAAATCTGAAAGTCCAAAGGAAAGCAATGGCTGAAAAGAGCCACAGAAACTGCTACCCTTCCCTGACTTGAAGAAGCAACAGAAGCTCAAAAGCAAAGGAGTCAAGCATCTCAAGACAGCTTAGTCAGCAGCTTAAAAACAGAAAAAACAACTGCCATGTACCACATCCTCAAAGCTCCTGCAGCATCCCTCCTCAGTAGCACTTCTGCTGACAAAAAAAAATCTCCCCAATAACTTTCTCTAAAATTTTTTTCATAGAAACAAATCCCACTCGGCTGTTTAGCCACCAGACAGCAACAGTACAATGTGCAGTTTGAAAGATACAAGCTACAGAATTCATGAAGCATGAAGTCTAATGGATGCTTAAAACACTTAAATATCTAGAAAGTCTAAAGGTCTTCCTTTCTGTCCTCCAGTATATAAGAGAGCCAGTAAACACAGGTTTCACGGACTGTTTTCTGCAATGCTAGTGTAAATTTGTTCTCTCAATAGATTACATTGTATTAGAATGGCTTGCATAGACTTCAGTTCAAAATACTTCCCACCAGACTTCTATATCAGACAATTAAAAAACAAAAATTGAGTGGTTACTTACCTGTAACCAGGGGTTCTTCTAGATGTGTGGTCCCTATTTATATTCAACTGAGGATTATGCATTTGTTTCATGCTCCCAGAGTTAGAAAATTTGAAAGGGTGTCCACTGGTCCATGCATGGGCCCTGGTTCACCTTGTCTTTCCATTCAACATGATAAAGGACAGGTCAGACTAACCACATCTATAGTTCCTTCACCGCCATGAATCAGACAGCTCCACAGCAAAGAGGAACAGGGAAGAAAACTATAGACAGGGACTGCACAGGTCAAAGATCCTCCTGTTACAGCATGTAACTTCCTTTTCTTCAAGTAACAGTCCCTACCTACTATATTCCACTGAGAGTGATTACATGTGGTATGTAGGTCAGAGCTGGGTGCATGGACGAGGATGGAATGGTTGTGTAAAGGATTGCCATGTTAAGTGTCATGAAGATGTCATATACTATCGAACTGTGAAGTTTTCTCTTGCAGCAGATCACAAAATGACCATCGAGCAAGTCCATAAGCACATTTTGTGTCCCAAAAGATTGATTATAAACAAGAGGACCTGGTGAGCGATGTACCAATTCCAGAGATGACTGCTTCAGTGCATAGAATGGTTGAGCTTGTGCACCTGTTCATTGATTTAGAAAAGAGTGGCAATGTTGTCCATCATGATGGTAACATGATGGGAATGGATGAAAGGATTGGCATGCCCTCCTTACAGCTTGGGGAACCAATATATTAACATATATCCTGGACTCGTGAGGAGACAACACTGTGTCATGTGATCATCAAGTGCACTCCCCAGCCTACAAGTGTTGCACCTGTGATGATCACCTTGTCTGTACAAGAGGGGAGGAAGGGATCCTGTACACATAAGTGACATGGGTCTCTCCACCACTGAAGAGATGACAGTATCCTGGCAGAATCGTCAGCATGAAGTCCAACGTGTAACGTTTTGGCGTCTGGAGCCACCTCTAGGGGCAGCAAAGGTGATTACATATATACGGAAAGCCATGAGACCAAGGAGGGACAGGCAGGTGCTGGCCAGTACATAAGGACTGTTGACAATGTGAGTTATAATTTCTCTCCTTGCCTGAAATCTGTTTCTTAATAGACAGGCCAATGTCATGACTGAACTGATGCTGGCTCCCTATAAAGTTTGAGAATTACGATTCTTGACAGGGATGCTGACTCCAAGGGATGAAAGAAAGCTAAGCAAAACAAAGGTTGAAACTTGAGCTTCATGCCTGAACACTGCAGCTCAGAGACAGTTGTCAATACATGGAAACACGAGGACCCCAAAACATCTCATACAGGCTGCTACAATGCAGAAAACTTTGGTGAAGAACTCTGGGAGCTGTGGTTATTACAAAGAGGAGTACTGTGCTGGAAATGGTGGGTGTCTACTGTGAATCAGAGGAAGCATCTCTGGCCCCGATGTATACTGATGTGAAAATATGTGCATTGCATATCAATAGCCACAAATCACGTCTTTTCCTCAGGGTCAGATAACAGCAATCAACATGACCATATAAAACTTGCATTAGCAAGTGAAGTGATAAATGTGACTGAAGTTAAGGAGTGGTTTCCATCCTCCTTTCTTCTTGGGTTCAAGGAAGTGAGTCAAATAAAAACCCTGTTCTTCAATATTCCAGGAGAATGTGTTCTTTCACTCTCCTTTGCAGCAAGCAGTTCGCTTCTTGGGTAAGAATACTGTCATGAAGTGGTCCATAAAGAGAGATAGTGAGGTAGGTTTTGGAGGAGGCAGCATGATGAATTCGATCAGACAGCCATTTTGGATGATGTTCAGCATCCATTTGTCCATTGTTATTTAACTCTGAACCTGGGGAAAGATTGCCGAACAATGCCCAAAGGGGTAGGGTGGTAGTGAGGTGGTAAGCAAGATGGTTTACAGCCGTCAAGGTAATCTCAGAAATATCTATTCGTCAGAAGCTGAAGCTGTGATGTGGATGTTTATGAAGGTGGTTCCAGGAGGTGGGATCTCTGCGTTTTCTGTCACTGTTTTGGTGCCTCATAACGTCTTTGAGGGTAGAAATGGGGGAGGGGACACATAGCATTGGGTGTGTTGTGGACAATGAAATTTATACTTCAAGACAGCAAGCAAAAGGTGGCTCTGGAGTTTGAGGGTATGTAGCAATCCATGTCTTTTAATTAAAAACATGGGATGCTTCAAAGTGGAGGTCTTCAATAGTGTTTTACCCTATTCTCTGACTCCCCTAGGGAGGAGTCAATATTCCCTCTGCATATCTATGGCCACAGCCATAGCCCTGGAGGTGGCACCTGCTGTATCTACACCAATTAGAGTGCTGTTTGACCTACCAGCCTTTCCTTAATGAGCACTTGAAAATTAGTCTGGCCTTTGTGGGAGGGTATCAGCAAATTCCTCAAATTTGTCACAGCCCAGGAAGTCACATTTGTCTAGTGACATCTGATAGTTCAAAATCCTAAACTGGAAGCAGGCTGAGGAAAAGACCTTACTACCCAAAGGGTCCAAATGCTTTCCTTCCATGTCAGATGGTGTACAGCACAAGTATCAAATTCATCCTATGTGGGGTGCCACACTGGAGGGCAGGACACTTGATGAAGGTCATATGTCCATGCAGACTCCCTAGCCCATTCCTGGCACAGTACCACGCTGGCCCCCCAACCCTTTCCCCAGCCCTCTTGTGAGGACGGCTACCCTACCTGGCTCAAAGCGGCTCAATCCAAACCCTGAAGTAAACATTCAGGGCATGGTCCTGGACCCAAATCACACCTTCCACATTTGCTACCTCCCCCATGCTAATCCCCCTCCCCCAGACAAATTTGTCCCCCAAATTCCCTACCCCTGCCATGCTCAACCCCTGACCCCCCACCATGTTTGCTTCTCAAATGCAGCACCCCCAGCCACGTTCACCCCCTGCCATCCAATAGATCCCCACACCCTGATCTACACAGCCCCCATAACATTCACCTCCTGCCAGGGCCAACCTAGTCTATCCCCGCCATGCCCACTAGCCCTGGGGCCCAAATCCCCAGCCTGGTGCTGGGGGACCCCTGCACAGCTCACACCCTGTTCCGGCCCCCACCACCAGGGGACCCTGCTGCATGACATGCGCCTGGTTCCAGGTCCCCCCTCCATCACTGAGGGACTAGGTGGCCTGCACCCTGCTCTAGGCTCCCCTCCCCTTAGCTCTGGGCTCCCCCCTGCACCACGGGGGTCCCTGCATCCTATGCCTGGTTCTGGTTCCACACCCCAGGGTCCAAACCTGCTGCCTAGGATTGAGAGGGAGGGATTAAAATTTCCCTCTGCCCTGGCTACTTGATGCAGGGGGCAGTGGCAGGCAGCTCCTCTCTCACTGCCACAGGCAGAGCTCAGGGCAGCAGACAGGCTGCAGAGCTGACTCACTGTAACGGCCAGCAGCTCAGCAGGCCAGATAGGAGCCCTTAGTGTGCGGCATCTGGCCTGCAGGCTGTAAATTTGACACCACTGGTGTACAGCAAGGATGCTGTTTTCTGGTTCATGCAGTTGCTACTTGAGTGACAGGGATTTGGAGGGGGGCTGGGAGGGATGCTCTTTATTCTGCCCATTTTCTTTGAGAAATTCAACAAACAGTCTAATGCCTTAGCATCTTTTATTTCAATTGCATAGTATATAACAATTATTTATATTTATCACCTCATGCCTGAAATAGCTTTGCTTTTTTTATTCTTTCCAAAACTCCTTGGCTTCTATTTGGTAAACTAAATTGCCTTAGAAACATTACAAAGTATTTTCACAGTACACTGACTATACATGTCTGAATATTTCCAGATAACATATGTAGCCTGCCACCGGAAAACCTGTCAATTATATTGCCTTAAAATGTATTGTGCCGACTTCTCAGTATAAAAAAGTCCATATTAGTAATAAAGGATCATTCGTGAGTTCTTGGTTCAAATGCCAAGTTAATTCACATTCCATATTTAATTTAGTTTAACTAGCCCTGCAAATAGTGTAGTGGCTCACACCTCTGCTTAATATGCAGAAGGTCCTGGGTTCAAGCCCCAGGGGGTTAGATTCAATCTCACAAGGTCCCTTCCAACCCTATGATTCTATTCTATTTCAACTTCTATTAACTATTATTGCCAAAGAAGAGTTAAACAACAAAGAAAATGGCCCTGAGGTCATCAGGTCTTGACAGAGGAAGTATTAACTACATTACTCTTCATAAAACAATTTGCATTTTATATTAAGTGATGTTTACAATGGGAAATACTTCTAAAAACTATTATACAGTGGTATATTTTAAGAATTAGAGAATAAACAAGCGTGAAATGAATGAACACACTTACCGGTCCTCTCAAATCAATGAGTTCCTGCCTCATTTGGGACACAAGAGCTTCTTTAGCCATCAATGCACGATGTAGCCTCTCATTGAATTCTATAAGCTCCCCATGCATTTCTGCCACCTCAAAGACATAAAACCAAATTGTTAGTTAGATAGAACAAGTCTTCTGAAATTGAGACATTTCCTCCTGCATTGATAGTTTGATATCCATGTACTCTGTCCCTGAATAAGAAAAACATGCATTTCCTAATAAATGAATTATATTGTTAATGTAGTAGTTTGGATAGTAACATTAAATAACACTGACAGCTTTTACAAACAAATATAAATCTTGATCTGACTCATAGTGTGATACTTTGCAGTTGTAATGCACATATCATCTACTTTGATCACACAAAATTTAAGCTTTTTTAAGTGATCACACAGACTTTATATCCTCTATCTGAGAAAGGTGAGTCACAAATGACTTCTCAATATACTGTTACCAGCTTAAATGTTTGGATCAGTGGTTCTCAACCTATTCAAGACCACGACATACTTGTCAGAGTAATATGACTTTACCCCCGCCCCACCAGGCTAAATCCAGCCATCTCTGTGAGACATTTTCTGCCAAGCAGCAACACAGTAATGTGTCCCAACACAATGGCTGAAAACCACAGGTTTGGGTGAATGTAAAGTGCTCATAAAAGTAATGAACTAATAGTATTAATAAATTAGGAATAGTGCACACACCAAATAGACTCTGAACAAACAAAAGGCGATGTCATTTTAGATATGGTATTGGTGAAGAGTGAGGACATCATAGAACAACTGGCTCTAGAGGACAACTTTGGTTTGAGCACCCATGAGCTAATTCAGTTCAAACTAAATGTAAAGATAAACAAAATAATTATCTGTGACTAGGGTCTTTGACATCAAAAAGATTAACTTTAAAAAAAATTGGATTGGACTGAAGAACTCTTGGACCTAAAGGTGGAAGAGGCTTAAAGTCACTTCAAGCCAAGACCTACTAAAGCAAAAACTAACATCAAGAAATCATATTATATTATGTCACCTTGGAATGCTACTTTTACATCTAACATGCTAGTCTTCTACACCAAATAGATTTTTTAAAGAATGGGTAATGCAAAATGATTTAGTTTTAGAAAACATTCTACTTCCTTTTAGAAAGAAATAAAGAACAGTTCAATCAGTGAGTTTAGAAAGACAGGGTCAGACTCTGCAGTGCCCCCTTTGTATCCCACCATGTATTCACTTTCCTTCAGCTCTCCTGTACCTGCAAGAAAACCCTCCTCAAGTAGCAGTCTCTTTTGGCATCACCAAGCAAAGTGCCGTTAAACTCAAACCATAATCCCAAACTCAGGATAAAAAAGGGGATCTTCTGACCCTCCTTCTCTCATTTTCTTTCTCGGTTTTCCAGAGAGTATCAGCTCTCAAGTTTTACTTCCACCAGGAATCTCCCTTGTACCAACACCAATCATGAAAACAAACTGCTCATCTGCTCCTCCATTTAACTGAGGTACCTGACGCTTTATAGGCATGGTAAGTTGTCCTTTCCCATATGGATCTAAGAATTAAACAGGGTCATCTGATCTCTAACCAATCAAGAGCAGCTGATCTGCCAAATATGAGGCTGGACCCTACATCCCTTAAAAGGCCAGCCAGTCTGCGACAGAAATTCTGTGGTGGTAAATATTTCAGAAAGAGCTAATAAATTATACCCCAGATTTTAACTGAAAGAAACATAATTTTATGAATATTAAAAATGATCAGTCCCTCAGAGGCATTTCATGGAGTATCAAAAGCCATTAAAACCACAAAGGTTTGACAACCTCTTCCAAGTTATTCTACTCCTTTCCAGTTCTAAACTATTCTAGCATACATTCATAAGTCTGTGGCTGTAGTTAAAACACTTGTTAGATGCCAAAATAAACCCAAAAAATGTAGCAATAGGATGGGATCTCCAGCATAAGTAGTTGTGTTGCCATGAGAAGATTAGTAAGCAGTCAGATGTTTAAATAAATTTCCAAGGATGGCTTTAAAAATAGTGTTGGTCAGAAAGCTATTATGATGATGATGATGATGGCTTTAAAAAACTAAGTTTTAACTATATTCATGCCTCAACTCCTAGGCAGATGGCAACAAGTGTCACTACATGCTGTAATTGAGTATTCAAGCATAATATGGAACACAACTTTTCTTCTGGTAGGGTGGCATTTTACTTATGTAATAATGATTTCTTTTAATGTTAAGGATGTCTTGAGAAAAAACACAGAGCTAAGAGGGTATACATCTTCCTTCCCTTCTCAGAGCTTGACTTCACTGCAATTTCAGCCTGAATAAAAATTATAGCATCAGGCTCTTAAGGTTACCTTTGAGTATTAATGATGTTAGTTGTAGATTCCATGCCCTGAATCATGGTATTAAGACAGGAAGTGATTTAAAATGTATTACTGAAATTAAAGAAAACTAATATCACCATGCCACATAACTGGGGGAACCGAATACTAATCATAGAGGTAGGCACAATGAAGACAGGCTTACCGCAAAGCATCTAACTGAGCCTAGCTGCCTAATTCTTAAATATGCCCATTCTCCATACATAGCAGGTTAAGTTTCCTGAATTCTGAGGAAACAAACATGGAATGCTTCTCCCATTACTTTCCCACTAACAATGAACATGTGGATTAAATATCTGTTACATAACACAGTAACTTCAGAATGAAGTAGACTTAAACCAGGTTTAAATTCAATTTCTTTTCTGAACAACTGATCAACATCCCACCTTCATAGCGATTCAGTCTTTCAATAATTAGATGAGAAGCATAGCTAGAAAGGAACTCTTCTTAAGGATACAAAATCATTATCCTTTTCTTTACTGCCCTGAGCCTTTACCAAAGCAAGATGATTCATATTATTTATTTGGGAGTGGCTGACTTAAAAACCCTAGCTTAGGCTGGGGGCTGCTTCACAATACAGGTTTTGAAAAAAGTGTTAAAATTTTAAATGTTTACACTAACTTTTAAAACTCTTATTTTTGAGTCAGTCTGAATTAAAAAAACATGAATGCTCTGATTACAGATCATGTTACTTTTTTAGATGAGACAGTCATGGACAAACAATAATTAGATTGGTTGCACAACACATCTGAGAAGTTTTTAAAAAAACAGGAAATCATTTTTCAGAAAGCAAGCCATGATTTTGGGTAGGTGTGGGGCAACAAAATTTACTGCAGATGTGATGTTCTAAGAAAGAATTCAAAATACTTTATTCTTCTATTCCCCTATTACAGTTATTAGACCAGTGCTTTAGTCTTAGGGGACATTGTGTTCCTTCCCAATCTTTATTCATTCATATCTATCGTAGCCATAATAAGAATAGGTACAGAATTATGAAAAAAAATGCTGCAAAGGGAAAGTAAACAAAATCATATACTACTCACATCCCATTACTTAATATCTGTCTTCAAGAGAAGCTAACTCTTCTGACATACTATGTGTCTGAATTACATGAAGCCAGGGAGCCCTTCTGCAAAATTTTGTGCTTGAAGTTTAGGAGAAATGATGTGAAGTACAGCCTTCCTCTGTAGCATGGGGCATGGTTCACTTGCTGGTGAATTCTCTGTATTTTAAAGTTCTTAAATCATGATTTGAGGACCTACATACAGTCATAAGTTAGAGGCTTATTGCTGGAGTGGGTGGGTAAGGTTTTGAGGCCTGCACTGTGCAGGAGGTCTGACTAGATGCTCATACTTGTCCGTTCTGACCCTAGAGTCTATGAGTTTATAGGCATTTTAGGCTAAAGAGTAAAAAAATTAAATTGCAGACATAAGGGCTACCATACTAACTATAAAAACAGCAACATCATACCCAATGTGTTCATTCCTGGGTGTCACAAGTCATATTGAATTATTTTACTCAAAAAAAAAATGCTGTTAGGATTTCAGAGCCAAGTCAGCTATGGGAGAGCAATCTAGATGCCATTATTGTGCCCAACTTTGTCTGTCAAGTTCAAGACTGCAAAATATTACATAGAAGAGGCATAAAGAACACAGCTTGATTTTCAGGGCTGAGTTTGCAATACTGGCAGTTAGATATTGCCATGTATCCAGAAACATTTAATCTCCAGGACACACACAAAATAAATATGCACCACCACCTTGTCACATTTAGTCACTTTTTGAATTTATATGCGTCTAAGAACTGCAGCCAATTCACATATTACAATTTTAGATTTATCTGCAGGACATTATTGACAATAAAATGTTTTTCAACTGCTGCCCCAGAAATAATCAGCAGATGCTGTATAATGCTCTACAGCACTGTGTTCTTCCCCAGCACCATTTGCATTGATCCCAGTGCTGGGCTAGAGCCACCTGTTCTATCAGTTCTGTACCCACTTGTCACTGCCAACAAGGTCACAGAAGTCAGTGCTGGAGCTGCCGTTACTGCGGATGAAGGCCCATTGTCCCATCGGTCTGCTTATGCTCCAGGCCAGTGTGACAGGATCAGTCCCTGGGGACCGTCCACGATTTATTACACTCAGTACCCTGCAGCCCCTTTGCTAATATCTTCTCCATCAGATCCCTTTTCCCTTTTTGTGGGCATGATCAAAGCGGAAGAGGAAGGTCTGCAGCGACATCTTTCCTTCCCCTTGAAGGACTGTGCAGGGTTGGAGGGAAGTCTGAGAGCTCCCTCCATTAAGAGTACTTTCATTTTCAGTTCTCTTTCACACCTGCTAGGTAATTTCAGCTTTTTACAATGTTGGCATTTCTGGGAGATACGTCTCTCTCAGGCACCTTATACATTCATCGTGTCCGTCAGAGGCTGGGATCACCTCCCTACAATTGCCACAATGTTTAAGCCTGTTGAAGCAGTCAACCATCCTGACTTCAGCAACAATCAGCCAGCAGCAGCGAGCAGCACCCCCACCCGTTTTTTTTTAAGAGATTATTAATTATTCTAAATATAACTAGAACTAACACAGTTAGTGGTCTACTGAGGTAGTCAAAACTCCATCTTGGATTGGAGGTTGCTGAAAAGGAACTGGGGTTGGGGATGCGCATGTGTCCCTCAGGGGAATTAGAACAGTCACGCGCTCCTGGGGATGCATGTGTAGCCCCAGGGGCTCTGCTAGGAAATCTCCAATCAAGGATGAGGGGAGTGCCAACACACCCAGATTGGGGCAGCATGGGGACATCACGCGAATAAAGAATCGAATTCTACAGAATGGAAATACTCAACATGTATTGCATGCAGATGTAAAGCAGCTATATTTCCTTTCAAGATGTAAAGAGAAACTCTTTGTGGCAGTAACTATAACCAGAATTCTACTCAAAATATCTCAAAGCACCTGTTAACCACACACACACAAGTTTGGTGATGCATATATAAAAAAAGTCATCTTTATTGCTTCTATTATCTTAGAATTTAGACTATGATGATGATTAGGAAATTTAGCCTTCCTCTTATTGCTTCTACTCCTTCCTGAATTGGTATTCCTGGAAATACTTATACCCTATAATTGAACTGAGGTTTAAGCACTGTCTAAGGAACAAATTTTGTGCATCTTTCCTTCCAGTTTTCATTCTCATCATATTTTAAATTCTCTCAGTTCACCCCTTTCTCTTTCAGCTCAATTCTTTGCCATTGTTCCCTCCTGCTCTGTCAAACTAACACCTGTCTAACCCTATACTCATGATAGTTCTCCTCCAAAAACACTTCTGGCATCAAAAGTATTAGAAACAGCAATTCTAGGATCTCATATTAGAAATGATGCCAGCATTTGACATCTATCTCAGACAGTGCTTTCATAATGGATACTGTGTCTAGTGTCAGTAGCGCTCTAGTGCTACAGTTCTCTGGTTTGGGGTGGGAAAAACAGCTTATAAACTATTACCAGCTTCTTACAAGTAAGTGCTGTGAGCATCCTCAGTGCTATACAGGGGAAGTATAAAGACTATGCCTGCACGACTCTGATTTAATTGTTTTGCTTTCATCTGTTGGGAAAAGAAAACAATCCTTATAATGAATTTTTAAATGGACAAGATGGGGCTCTGACAGAAGTAGAAGCAGAGCTGGTTGAATTTTTTTTTTTTTGAAAAATAGTTTATTTGATGAAAAAATATATTTGATCTACTAGAATTTGACATAAATTGATTTTGGCCATTAATGAAAAGTCTCAACACGACGGTGGTAGGTGCAGTTATCAGCTGTATTCTTTTAGCCCAACGGTTAAGGGCACTCTTCTTGGATGTGAGAGGAACAGGTTCAAATCCCCACTGGGGGGGGGGAGGGACGGACAACTATAAATGAACAATTTCATCTTGCCAAAAAAATTCCAGCTCAATTCAACTCACTTTGAATTTTTATTTTTCAATTTTTTTAGAACTGGCATCAAACCAAAAGAATCAGGAGAATGTGGCAGCAGCTATATGAGCCAAAATGAAGGAAGGAACAAACATAAAAGTAAGAGATTGCAGCATTGAGGCTGATATCACTAGTAAAGCAAAGATGAGAGGGAATATGATGCGAAACACAATTTACAAAGTAGGCACAGCAGACTTACTCAGGGCACTGAAGGAGAATACAAGAAGCTTAAACTTGATATAGAAAAATCTGGAACAGTATGTCTGTAAGTTGTGATAACAGACATGGAGCAAGATTGATCAACAGTAGAAAGGCAAGTTTGTGAAGCAGCATTAAAGTGATAACTAAATCTGTGTGAACACATCATGCCATTGAAGACAATATGAAGAGAAGAGAAGAAAAAACAAACCCAACCATGAGGATACCCAGAAATAGGGCAAGGTGAAAGAGATGTCTTCTCTCTGAATTCTGAAAGATCATTTATGATTTTATTAGCTCTCATGCAAACATCTTGTTCTTATACCATAAACCTTTTGAATCCGCATTTGTTATGTGAACTTTCTTTTAGAGAAGGAAGCAGGAGCTTTCAAGTATATGTTAATATCTAATACTAGATACCCAAGAGGAAACACTAATTAGATCTGCAGATTTTTAAAACAGAAACTACTTTTGCAAAGATATAATCCACTTAACAAGGACTTGTCCCATACCAAGGCATTTGAATATAGCTAATCATTCTGGTATTCCATTTATCACATAGTCAAGCCATAATCTTGTTATACTTACTTCCTGAAATCAATGCATTGATCTTAAAAGTCCAACAACATGACCTGTAACTCTGCCACAGTGAAATATCACCAAAATCCTCTATTCTGTTTTGACATAAGCTATCTAGGGCTATTAGCCATACTACGGGTTTATCTTCAAACTCAAACTGATTGATAGGAAGTACCACAAGACAACGTATATATCAAGAAATTCAGTTTTGTGCACATATGAATATGATTAAAGGTTTTATTTATTCTGCTTGATAAATTAGTCTATTGTTTAAGCTACTGATGTACGCAGGTGCCTTTATAACATTTATTGACATGTGGTCTAATCTTTTTTATGCCTAAAAAGTTTAAATCTGATATACTTCCTTCTAGAGTCAACAGAATAATGAAACCATTTTAGCAGAAATGCACTTTGTTAATTTTAAAAATTGAATCAGGAAATACTGCTCAGAATAAAAAATCAGAAGCAGTTTTGACTATACTGTGTATGCTAGAATAGTTCCATAACACCATGCATGTGATCTAATTTTGATATCCTTAGCAGGTTACACTGGTGCAGAATTTTAGAGATGCAAATTAGCAAAAGGAGCGTCTTCGGGAATTTATGCTATGGTCCAAATATTTGAAGAAATCATGAAAAGCCGATTTTAAATGATGCTGAAGACTGGCCAACAGCTTACTGGTATCACAGGTTTAGGCTGGATATAAGGAGAAAATTCCTAACTGTCAGGGTGATTAACCACTGAAATAAGCTGCCTAAGCAGGTTGTGGAATCTCCATCATTGGAAGATTTTAAGAGCAGTTTAGACAAACACCAGTCAGGGATGGTTTAAGAGGGTACTTGGTCCTGCGATGAGTGCAGTGAACTGAACTCAATGATCTCTCATGGTCCCTTCTAGTTCCTACGATTCTATGATGTTTGAACATTCCAGGCACAAAATTTACATTTGCCACCAACATAAGAGGATACAAAAGGTCTTTTGCAATACTTCATAGATCATCTTTTCCAGAGCAAGAAAAACTCTTGGCCATTTCAGCTATAAAGGACAATCTAGAAGACTGCTGTAAAGTGCTTGGCTTCTGCGTAAACACCCTCATGATTACTCCACAGAGCAAATGTGCTTCCTGATATTAGTTAAACAAGCCTCAGTTTTCCCAAACAATAAAATGGTTAATACCGCCACTCACAGAGTTCTGGTTTAATCAATTAATGTGTGAAGGGCTTTATGACCGTCTCCTAGATTTGCACAGTATTAAAAAAATAAAATAAATAAAATTGCCTTAGGCTAATGTGAAACTTTGACATTAAATTTTAAAGTATTTGCTACTTACATGTCTATACATGCTGACAAGATAAAGAAAATGCATGTGCATATTTTGAGAACTCTTTAGATTATGAACAGAAATACCATCCTTGTAGCAATACACATTCCACTACCTCCACAGCTATGATATAGGCAAAACCTCTATTCTTTACACTTGGTATTCAAACTAGTCTGAAGGGGGAGGGAAAAATGGCTTCATTAACATATAATTCAGCATGATTATTTTTCTAATTGGAGTTTTCCAGTTAAATAAGGATACAAATAAAAACACTTGATTTGCAATTTCTATGTCTTATGGATAAAAAAGACCTTTCATATGAAACCAACAACAAATGTGAGCGCTCAAGTCACCACACTCGCTACGTGCTCCATCAGTAGATATAATCAAAATCTGACCCCTGCCATCAATGTTGCTTAGGACTCAAGACTCTACCATCTCTGTTTACCCTGGGCTGCTCTTTTTAGGTCCTTTAATGCTAAATCTCTTAAGTTGTTCCTCTCTCAGTAACATTTGATGAAGAAATTCCTTTTGTCAGTATCTTTGCATATTCCATCAGCTACCTAGTTGAACACGGCTGTCGTTTTTGACCCTGCCAGCAGGTTCGAAAATTTGGGGATCCTGGGGGGCAATTACTGCACCAGTGGGGTGCGGGGTAATCTTTATTAAAACAGATATGGGAGTAAGGTGAACAGTGGGGTGTGTGTGTCACAGCGTTTCTGCAATGGGGGTGTTGGGGAGTGCTCAACTCTGTGGGGTGCAACAAGTTGGGAGGCAATAGGGGTTCTCAGCTGACTTAATCAGCTTATAACAACTTATAGGGTGCCTCAACACTATCCAGGAGCGGGGGGGGGGGGGAAGGTAGGGGACTACAAGTGGGAGAGCCGCAGGTTTGAAACCTCGGGTCTGGGGGGGGGGGGTCCAGGGGGTTGAGAGGGAGGCAGAGGGGAGCTGAGCCGCAGTGGGGAAAGGATGAAGCTGCGGCGGTAGCGAACCGGAGAGAGAGGGGGGAACAAGGTGGAGGCAGGAGCAGAGGCAACAGATGGTGGTCACAGGGAAAAGTGGTGGCTGGAGAAGCAGAGGTGGAAGCAGCAGCTAGCGAACGGGGGGGGAAGCAGTGGCTGGGGAACGAATGCAACTGCAAAGCTGCAGGGAAAAGCAGCGGTTGGGGAAGCAGGGGCAGAAGCGGTGGGTGGGGAACAAAGGCGACAGGAAAGCCGTGGGGAAAAGCAGCGGTTGGGGAAGCAGGGGCAGAAGCGGTGGCTGGGGAAGTGGGGGGAAAAGCAGCAGGAGTGCAGAGGCAGAGAGGGGGGCCGTGGGGAAAAGCGGCAGCGGGGGTGCAGAGGCAGAGAGGGACAAGGTGGCAGGGGGACAAGGAAACAAAATCGGGTAGGAACAGTTTATTTAGGGGGATTACAAAAGGGGAAGGCAAGGCAACTCAATACAGCTATACAACTCTAAGGGTCACAGCCACAGGAAACCATCTCACAATCAGCAATCAAAGGGAACAGTCTTTCAAATTAGCAAACAAACTTAACACAACCCTAAGGCACCAGACCAAATGATACAATGTTGCGCGCTATATTAACACTTCTATGGCATACAAATTAATGTTGCAACTTATAATGGCACTTCTAAAACAATAAGAGAAGAGAGGTACAGCAATGGAGAAGAAGATACAACTCAATATAAGGCAGTGGCAAACAATTGAGGACCCGAGAACTTTTAGAGTGGTGGAAAAAGAAATGCAGTAATTGGAGAGAAGTAAGGAGGGCAGAGAAAAAGCACAACAAGCCTGCTCTTAAGAGCTAGGGCTTGGTAAAGCTAAGGAGAGAGCAGTGGCAAGACAGCAACACGAAAAGAAGGTAACTTTACTGAGGAACGCCTCAGGGGCAGGCTCTTACCAATACCACCAGCAGCAACAGAAGCATTACAGGCAGGAGAAAGAGAGAGACTCGTTACTCGGCTGGCAGTTCAAACGTGGTACGCTCGGGGAAGAACCCGTGAGCGGAGGTGGTCAGCGTCTGGGTGATCAGGCCAGGCAGGATGTCAGGAACTGTCCTGCCTGATCACCCCAAACTCTGAGCTTTTAGGCTGTTTTTCCTGCCAGTTCCCTGATTACAGGGAATGTGGGGAACAAAGGTGATGTGAGTCATGTCTTCAGTATTACAAAGGACCTTGCAGTTAGGCAGTGCCCACCTACGCCAAGCCCAATGGAGACAATGGGGTGACAACGGCCATCTAGTTAAGTGGAAGGGGCCATCTGCTCCCCTTGACACTCTTTACACACTTAAGTGATGGCCCGGGAGGGGCAGCCATCAAATCAATTCAATGAATCACGAACAGTTTTGGCTTCATTCTTATTAGGTCCCAAATATTTTCACCTTTTCTAGATAATTTTAGACACAAGGTTGTTGGTATGTGCTACAAATTCATTTAATTTAATACCTACTCTTTTTCTTTCATAAGGAATTTGCTTTAGAAGACTTTTGCTTTTAGATCCATGCCTTAAGATATAAGTACAGTTGAGTGGAAAATGTGTAGGTTGATCTTTACCTTGTAGATTTCTGATGACAAAATTTCATTTATGCTATTAAATACAGCTGCTACCTTGTCAATTCATGAAATTATTTCTTTTGACACCTCTACTGGCTGGCATATTACTACCCACATATATAAACTGACTCGTTTTTACTTTTACTTTGTTTTCTAAAGTAATGCCTAAGTTGTGAGTTGTTGGAGTTGTCATAATTTTTTTTAAATAACTTATTAATCGTATCTATCTTGTTTTGCTTCTGGTTTTTACCTACACATTGGTTGAGCTGTTACTTAGAAGAGTTGCACTGACAGCAAAATTTAGATTTCTTAGAGAGATTCTGATGAGCCATGCAATGCCTGGATTGTATCTAGCTACACTCTTTCCTTACAGTGAAGTCTATAGCAATTCCTAATAGTAGAGATCAGAAAGTTCATCTTTATTTGGTACTGGTATTTATACTGAAGAATTCACTCATGTGTTTTCTTTAACCATGCATAATGCTCCTTGATACAAAACCTTAATTTTTTTCACACCATACTATTTCAAGATGTTCTAGAGTGAATCATGTTAGAGACCATCAAATGCTGACGTTTATGATGAGTGGCTTTTGCCACTTGATGCTCTCTTAGATGGTTATTCTTAGGGCATAATTCTGGTTAACACATACTTTCTGGGTCATATTCCAGCCTGCATGTCATTTAACATCTTCTTAACTCCATCCTTTGTTCTGCTTAAGACAGTACTGCAAAAGTCTTTATCAATCATTGAAACAAGAAACACCTCACCAGTTCCTGCTATCACTTTCTCGTGGAATTTTGGCTACAACGCCATTTTTCTGGAGCCTGTTCCTGGTCTCATACATTGATGATGTCACTAATTTGATTAATGGTCTTATCTCAACCTTCCAGCATTTCCCCAGTGATCTGGTTTACATCAGCCACCTCTCCAAGTTTTAACTATTTTTTTTAAAGACTTCAACTTCTTTCTTTGTGACATAGGATGTATGCTGAATTCTGTTTTTAATTTGTTTGCCAAACTCTAATTTATCAGATGAGTTTCTTGAAGTGTTAAACTGTTTAGCCCCTCTATACCAAATATGCTGCAGTAATTTATATTCTGTTTACGTAAAATGCTGCATTTCAATTTTTTTTTAAATCTAGTTTACCAAACTGATCTCCAATTTCATTTATATATCATCATGTATTAATCACTCAAGCATAAATACAGCATCTATGTGAGAATGCATGTGTATTTACAACTAATTTTATATTCTGGATGTTAACATATAATTATTATGTTGATATCAAAATCCTAAAATATCTCTGAAAGTGAAACACTTTAACCTGGTAAAACCAATCTTTTTGGGGAAAAAAAATACTCTGAAGTTACCACTGGTCCAAAGAATTACTCTTTTCTTCTAATCATTGTGTCTAAAATATACATTACGAGTTGCTTTTTTCCTAGAAGGTCCAAAAATATATAACTAACTTTTACTGAGTAAAAAAGAATGAATGATGGTTGTATCTGCTATACTTGCAGTCTTTTGGGAGATAATGACTAATATTGCTCGTTAAATTTAGTGAGTCTGTTTTTCTTAAAATTCCCTTTAGTTTAATACAAATGTATTTTTCCTGAATTCCCAGAAATAAATTAGTTTCACACCAATAAAAGTTCAACAGCAGAAAAAATAATTAAAATATAAGCCTTGTATTTCCTTACCACAAATACATAACCAAATCAGATGAGCCCCAGGTCCACTTCTGTAGCCTGACCAATGCTGTCCATGATCATAAATCAGCAAATAGGCTAACTTAAAACTGTATCAAAATCATCAATACCAGATTTTGGTAATTAAAGAGGATACAACATATATTGATGAAAAATATCCATTAAGAACATTTATTTTTTATCAAATTACTTACACATTTCAGCTTTACATCATCATGCACAAATCCCTTAGAAAATAATATAACTACAACACCTAGAAGGGAACGAACCTTGAGTCTAAGCTATTTTATTTTCTTATTCTTAATTTTGTATTTACTACATTCAATTTGGATACAGAATACCTTCCATTGATCAATACATACAGTTTCCCAGCTTTGAAATACAAATAGTAAAGAGCTTTGATAAAAGAGTTGAAAGACTGATTTCTTTAGGTACCTCAGCAACCTTTGGTGAAATGCTGTTGTGCAACTGAGAATAGAAATAATTCGTAGAACACAGCTGATACATCCACGTCAAATATAGCACTCAATAGTTTTCCTACAGTCCTCTGATATAGGATACCTGTCCTGCACAGCTATGCCAACTCAGAATACTGGTCTTTCTTAAACTTGATACCAATATGTTATGCCTTTATGACCAAGTTAAAAATGTATACTACAGCTGTTGAAAATCAGAAGAAAACACAAACAAAAAGGCTCAGATACAAGAAAGTTCTATAGATAAGGTTCTCTGTTAATAAAGATGGTGACCTTTAAGATAAAGTGACTCATACGCAGGAGATGAATGAACTAAATTATATTTCAAAATTATTCTTCCTACTTTTTAAGAGTATAATTCAACAACTTTATGCATTGATCTCCTGATCCTTTTTATCAGATTACATCATGTCCTTCATATTTATCATTGTTTAATTATCGAAACAGTGGCAGGAAAATCATATGTGCTGCTGTGTAAAGACAAAGGAAAGCACTATACCTCATTAAAGCAGATTTTTTGTGTAGTAGAAGAAACTAGTAATAACTAATTTCCTAGATGTCCTGCAGTGGGTTATTCCTATCAGCCACTGACTAAACTACTATGAAAGGTTGAGGGGTGGGTCAGTGGGTGATAAGAGGAGAAAAAACCAACCAGGCAGAATACTTACCTAATATATTCACCTAGTGATCTGAGGAATTTATTCATCCATAGTGTGTTGTACTGGCCTGTTGTGCAGAATCCAGCACTATAGTGGCATGAATCCTACACTAAAGGTTCACAAAGTTTTTTACTCACTGATGTTGTTTTCTTGCATAATGGCCCAGAAGTGTCTTTATTTATAGATCTTATATAAATATGTTCTAACATCCATACAATAAAAAGAAGTTTATATAAAGATTCCTGAATCATATGTTGAGAAACTGTTACCCATATAAGAAGCAATAATTCTCAATTAACAGGTGAGTCAAAATAAAATGACGTCCAGGGCAATGCTGTACCACAATACAAGCTAATCTGATAGCAGAACACAGTTGGCCAGCAAGAACAGCGAGAGCTGTCAGGGAAGAGATGCTCACATACAGATGCCATTCTAGAGAAACCTGTTCCAGAACTGGACAAATGGATTCTATACACATGCCAAGATCAAACCCAGCTGTTGGCTTCAGTTTAGGAATGAACAAAGAAGCAACACATTTTATGTCAGTACCAGAAAACTGCAGATTACAGTGTTGTCATTTCAATTCAGATGCCAAGCCTACTTTAAAAACTAATTTTTTAAAGTATAAGTTACATCAAAATGACATTTTTTCTGTGAAACAGGAATACAATATTAATATGAATTAGCAAAAGGATACGATTCAGCAGTCTTAGAAAAAGCATTTCTTGGTTCTACAGACTCTCAGGCAAGAGTAGCAAGTTGTAAGAGAAATGTGTTTAAGTCTAAATCCATCTTGCCTTCTTCAAACACCAATTAAGCACAAACAGAGAAGAGTGGGGAGGGGAACTAAGAAAAGAACTGAAGATTATAGATACAGAATCTGATTTCAGTCCCCATTTCAAGATTGCCCATTACAATAAATCTGTAATTTTCTTTAAAAGATTGTTTTATTTAAATTAGTTATTTTGACATGAAATAACACATGTACATCCTTTGAGGCATGCCACAGGAAAGTAGCACCACAGATTAGACTCCATTAGGTGGCTGTGACAAGAATATTCATGCTAATTTGAGTAACTGCAATGAAATCCATTTCAATGACGAGCTGGGTTATTCTCCAGCTCTTATTTCCCCGCTATCAACTTACTTCCATGTTTCCTCACTGTGACTCTTCTACCCATAGATCAAATTCTCCTGCTTTCTGGAGTTGACGAAGTTCCTCATTACTAACTGGGGAAACCTACCAGATCAAGAGTTTGACCATGTATAGGCCAAATGAAAAAACAATGATGGTTTGCACAGTGCTCACTTTATATTATTTTTATTAGATATTTGCACTGTAACAAACATAAATAAAAGAAAATATTTTTCCGTTAACCTCATACACGTACTATAATGCAAATCTCTAGCATGAAAGTACAATCTCCAAACGTAGAATTTTTTACATAACTGCACTCACAACAAAAGAATATAAAACTTTGGCGCCTACAAGTCCACTCAGTACTACTACTTATTAAACCAAAGACTATGAAAAACAAGTTTGTTCACATTTATGGAAGATATTGCTGCCCACTTCTTATTTACAACATCACCTGAAAATGAGAATAGGTGTTTGCATGGCACCATTGCTACCAGTGTAGCAGGGTATTTACATGCCAGATAGGCTAAACATTTGCATGCCATTTCATCCTTCAACTTGTAGATTTTTACAGTGGAAACATTTGTGAACAAAAATACAATGAAGTGAGCACTACAGACCTCATATTCTGCAATAACTGAAATCAAGATATTCAAAAATGTAGAAAAAATCCAAAAATATTTGTAATACATTTAATTTGGTAAATATTAGCAACTTATGTGGTACTTTAAAATAAATACAAATTGTATGTCTAAAACAATACAATCATTCTGAATATTTTGAAGAGAGAAGTCTTACAAACTAAAATTAGTGGGAGTTGGAATTGTTCAATACCTTTAGAAAATCACATTAGTTCTAATTAGAGTCCCAATTTAGCAACCTAGATTTGAAAAATGTAGGCATAGTTTCAGAAGTAGGTGTTTGAGTTTTTGCCTAGTTGTGGTGTTTAAAAACATCTATGTATTGAATAAAATATAAATACCTCAAGGGTACCCATGGTCTTTCCCATGGAAAACCACTGTTAATGCACCAGCACCAATAACCATAATTAACTAAGTTAAAGTTGCTATTTTTAAAATTTGCAATTGGGCCAGAAGAGCTACAGAATTAACCACCAATGTATTTAGAATCCTGGTAGCATTTTCTATTAGATAATCACAATTATCAGGAAAGCCAAATGCTATGATTAAAATACACCATCGCTTTTAATTCTCAGTAGCTAAATTGTTAAGTATTAAAGGGTGCAAAGTAAAATGTTATAATTCTGAAACGTACTCAAAGACGCTTCCTAATCCAGAATGTCGGTAATCGTTAGGATGTAATTATATAATTTAAGTTTAAGTATTTAAGCCTGTGTAGCTGCCTGAGATGGCACCCAGGGCCTGCTCTGGGGGCCTATGAGCTTGCTTGAAAGCTAAAGTCTCTGAGAAGCACATTAGCAAAGAACAAATACATAGTGTGTTCTTTTCGCCTGCCTGCAGTAAGGTAGATTTTCCTTATTACTGTGCAAAAACTGAAGGATATAGTTAAAATGCTTCAAGGAACAGTGAAGGTGTGATATATGAACGTGCAAATATGGGTAAGTTTTGACTCCTCTTCAAGACAGGCACCAGAGCAAGCTCAAGCAACTGGCTGGAAAAGCCAGGGAAGTAAAGGAAGGTGTTAAAAGAAAAACATAGGGCCATGAACTGACCATGACCAAAATGTGACCTTGTTCCTTCCCCTCTCTTCTGGTACAAAAGGGACTGTACTAAAAACCCCTGGATTTCTCAGAACAGAACATGACCATATACTTAAAGGGGTGGATGCATCACGCTGCATTGACAGAGGTAGGTTTAAGACTATCAAGGAGGAGTGTGAGAGGGAGTTTTGCCACCATCAAAACCATGGTCAGGGAAAAAGAAGTTCTGCAGGCATATTAAAAAACAAGGAGTCATGTGGCATTTAAAGACTAACAGATTTATTTTTCTCATGAGCCTTCGTGGGAGAAAATCCCACTTCATCAGATGTTTCGAAGGTGCGTGAACTTCCATTCTGTAAGTTCACGCATCTTCGAAGCATCTGACGAAGTGGGATTTTCTCCCATGAAAGCTCATGCGAAAGATAAATCTGTTAGTCTTTAAATGCCACACGACTCCTTGTTTTGTTTTGTTTTGTTTTTTTGCTGGACTAGACTAACACAGCTATCCCTTTGGAAACTGACAAGATGCAGGCATATAAAACTATGATGAAAGGAAGGGAAGTAATAGGGAACTCTAATGGCACAAAGAGAAAATAAGCCTGACTGGTGTGAAAGACTTGGAGGTATGGGTATGGTTTTAAGCTTTTCAGTGTAACCCCCTAATAACTGGAGTGCTGCAGAGCGCATACAGACTGAACTCAAGACTGTTGACTTTCTGGCAAACTGAGTCTGGGAACTGAGAGGGGACAGGGTAGTAGTACTGAAATTTTCTTTCCCAGAGAGCTATTTGAGCAGTTTAATTACTAATAAAAGTAATTTCGGCAACCACCACACATATCAATTTGCCCTTGTGAGTGTGTGTGACAGGTAATTCAATTCTTTCATTTGCTGGATATCTCTTAATTATGACTTCATTTGCTAGGACCTTTTATCTATAGCTGCATTTCTTGTAGTGTTTGGAGAGATTCAAAAATTTACATTTTAATTCAGTCTAAGTGAAAAAAGACATTCCAAGGTCATAAAAAAGGAAATAAATGCATTATATCAGATATTGCAAAAATAGCTTATTTGGATTTTATTCTTATAATAAAACCAAAAAAGGAAATATAACAAAACATTCACGTACAGATAGAGCTACTTAAAATATATGTAGAATCTAAGTGAAATTTTTTGTGCTTTAATATTCGTTGTTTGAAGACTCTATGGTCTTACTGATATGTAAATGAACATAGCAAACATAACAAACCAAAAATTTTAGCAAGTAAAGAGCGTTTGCTCCTCTAAGGCCACAAGCCTCCATTCTTGCTCAATCCCTTTGTAGTATTTTTCCCTGAAAATATGACAGCTGTGTCTAATCTATTTCTACTAAATTGCTTTTGCAGTTTCTTATTTCAGTAAAAAAAAAAAAAAAGTTGATTGGAATAAATTTTTCTACCTCCCTCCGGATTACTAAATGCAGACAAACTTTATGTACCTTTTAAACATTTTACGCAGGCCACTGTCCCTTTTCATGACCTGTGTATGCAGAAGTTACTCATACTTCAAAAGACTTTTTCTATGTCCTGTATATTTAGAAGTATTCATCCTGTAATTAGGAGTTACTAAGGTCCACCTGAGTGATTCTGAAATTGCCTTATTTAGGTTATGATTCTCCACCATCAGTATAGAAGTGCACAAGGAAGAGCTTTGTAAATGTATTTTTAACTGAGACAATCATCAGTTTCCAACTAAGAGAGGTTGGTACCACATGAAAGTTCAAATTCACAGGGAGACTAAAGGACAGTTTCTTTTGTATGAGTCTCTGAACCTTCTTCAATGATAATGGGTAGTTTTTGCAGAATTCAGAATGTTCCTGCAGACGCTCCTCCCAAAGATTAGAAGTTCTCTAGTGGGCGTCTCTCCTAGCACGATTTTATTTTAAAGGAAGATTTGATGTAGTGAACAATTTCATGGTGAGCCATTATTCGAGGAACAATCTCTTTAATCTTAAGAAAGGTGTTCTTTTTAAAAGGGGCACTACAGACCTCATATTCTGCAGTAACTGAAATCAAGGTATTCAAAAATGTAGAAAAAATCCAAAAATATTTGTAATACATTTAATTTGGTAAATATTAGCAACTTATGTGGTACTTTAAAATAAATACAAATTGTATGTCTAAAACAATACAATCATTCTGAATATTTTGAAGAGAGAAGTCTTACAAACTAAAATTAGTGGGAGTTGGAATTGTTCAATACCTTTAGAAAATCACATTAGTTCTAATTAGAGTCCCAATTTAGCAACCTAGATTTGAAAAATATAGGCATAGTTTCAGAAGTAGGTGTTTGAGTTTTTGCCTAGTTGTGGTGTTTAAAAACATCTATGTATTGAATAAAATATAAATACCTCAAGGGTACCCATGGTTTTTCCCATGGAAAACCACTGTTAATGCACCAGCACCAATAACCATAATTAACTAAGTTAAAGTTGCTATTTTTAAAATTTGCAATTGGGCCAGAAGAGCCACAGAATTAACCACCAATGTATTTAGAATCCTGGTAGCATTTTCTATTAGATAATCACAATTATCAGGAAAGCCAAATGCTATGATTAAAATACACCATCGCTTTTAATTCTCAGTAGCTAAATTGTTAAGTATTAAAGGGTGCAATCCTTCACAATACGAACCATCTGAAGGGAGTACCAACAGTGCAGTATATTTGAAAAAGCTTCCTGCAAAAAATTAAACAAAAAACTAAGACTGATTCTGAACCACGGTAAGTCTATCTTTCACATTAGCTATGGTACAAAAAAAAATGAATCACTGAGGGAGTCTCTGGCCTGTGGATACATTAATCTTCATTGAAGGCATGTTCAAGCATTAGTTATGTTAGCTACAGAGCTAATGAAATCTAAGAGGAGACTCAAGTAATTAACCACATGCTTCTGTGAAAATTCATGCATCTTGAGTTCCTGCATATTAACTTTTTGGTTTATTACTACACTGGCTTTAAACAATGCTCTCATAAGATAACATTTATCTTTTGTACTGTCATTTTCTCATTGACAAAGCACTGCATTTTAGATTATCATCCCATTTCCTCACTCCTCCATTAAATTGTCTTGTATTTTGAATCCAGTAACAAAATAGCTAAAAGATTCAACATTCTTTGATTCACTCTTATCCGTATTAAGATTTAATAGAACTTAATTAGTAGATAAACCTCTTGTATCATTTTTTCCATGACTGAATTTTAAAAGACGACCTTTGAAATGGCATCCTTGGTTGTACAAGGTATTAATTATGTAGGTGTAAAGACTTTATACATTGTCATAGAATTGGGCAAGTCTTGCAAAAGTGCCTAGTGATTTTGAAAGCTTACATTCCAAACTAAGACAACATAAAGAAGCCTGACTTTCAGAAAGTACTAAGAACAAGTCCTCTGAAAATCAAGCCCAAAAGTACGTCATGCACTGTCCAGCCCTCTCCAAGACAGTACAAATACACTGTCTATTGTTCCTTAAGAGAACAACATATTTGCTTGTTATCGTTAATACAGTTAGCCAAACACTGCAAACAAAGGCCTAGATAGAAAAATAAAGTAAGTTTATTAAATTACAAAGAGATAGCCGGGAATATAAGTAATGAGGCATACAACTCGGAAATGGTTACAAGAAAAATCTTTCCAATCTCTAACTTAAACTGTATTAGATTCAAAGCAAAGTTTCTCACCACACACTTCCAGTAGCATTACTAACCAAACTCTTCAGGTCAGGACACAGAATCCCCCAGCATCCAATGGGCACTTCCCTTCGTCTTCTCAGATGTTGACAAGGAAATACGTAGAGAGAGAGAAGAAAAAGAGTAGCATCTCAGGGTGTTTGTGTTTCCTTCCAGTAATTTTTTATTCCCTCTTTGAAAAGCATTTCCAGCTGAGAACGAGGAGACAAGACAGCCTGCTTAAAGAAGGAGACTCCAAGCTATTTCTTTGTCAGATGCAGATCTCTTTGTCCCTACTCTTCTTCTTTGACAAAGACCAGCCATTTGGTAGATAATGGCACATTAGCTTTGACGACTCCTGACTGGAGTCTCAGCTTGCCCATCGTCTTTTGAGAAACTGATTTAATCACTCCCTTGAGCTTTATCTGGGATGCACACTTCAGTTATGATTTCAACTTAAGCTCATAACTTCACTTATATTATGCACTTTACCATTATATTACTCGAGTGAGTTCTGAGTTTTTAATAGTGCCTTATAAGGCATACCTTGTACAAAGATTATAATAATAGTGTATGGCAGGCTTAGAAGCCGTTCTTAACAGCTTCCGGGGGAGTCAACTAATCTGCATGGGTCCTGTATTACCATGGATACAAAGAGCACAATTAGCTGATTAGCACAGTGGGTGCAGGACATAGTGGGTAATAGTATTCGGGGTTAGTCTGCTCACAGATCTATCAATATCTGTAATTCTACTAAGGGGAAATATGAAATACTGTCTTTTTGTGAATTGCTACTCTATGTTTGTTGCAAATCTGTCTGAAATAGTTAAAGGGTAAAAACTACCCTTAGTTAAAAAGAAGCTTGTAGGAAGGGCAACTGCATGTTTCAGCCTGAAAGAATTTTAAAAAGACAGGGGTGGGGGTTTGATGTTATTTTAGTCTCTCCACCTATTGCTTCCCCTGTCTTTTGATAGCTATGGTTAAGCCTTCTGTGAGGCTTTTGTCATTTAGATCAGTGGTTCCCAACCAGTGTGCCGGGGCACACTGGTGTGCTGCGGCAACACCCAGTGTGTGCTGCGAGCATCCCCAAGAGCTGAAGTTAAAGTTCCTAACCTGCTCAGCCCAGCCATGTGAGCTGTGCAGGGCTGGGAAAAGGCAGGAGTTAAAGTAAGGGGGAAGGCACTGGAACACAGTTCCGGGACCCCCTATTTTTAGGCAAGCAGCACTCCAGCCCCCTAAAAATAGAGGAAGGCACAAGAACGCAGAGTTCCAGGGATCCCCTAAAAATAGCACAAGCAGCCGGAAAGCAGCGTTTTGGTGGCTCCACCTTAAACCCCGCCCCACCTTAAGCCCAGCCAGCAGATTGCTGCAGGAGGCCAGGAGTATGTGAATCTCCCCCTGCAGGGTGGAGCAGCTTCTGTCAGGCAGCCTGCAAATAGCCCAGGTAAGGGCTTTGGGGGGGGGGGAGGGCTGCTGGGGGTTGTGTGGAGCAGGTGTGTGTGTCTAGCAGAGGAGAGTGGGAGTGGATGTGTAGCAGAGAGGGTTTAGCTGGTTGTGAAGTGGCTGTTTGGTTGGGGATGTGCGTAGCTAGGGGATAGGGTGGCTGTGTGTGAGGGAGGTGTAGCTGGGGGCTGGAGGCCTAGTTCTGGCCCCTGCAGTCATGGGAGGGTCCAGCACAGGCAGCAGGGGGCTGGGGGAGGAGAGGACAGGACCCACTGTGGTGGGACGGAGCAATAGTGAGGTAAGGATTTGCCCTGAGTGCCAGGGAGCCACTGTGGACAAGGGGGAAGTGGGGCTCCCCTGCCCTACCTTCCCACTCTCCAGGTTCCCCTCTGCCCCCCCCACAAAGTCACTCTTGTTTTCCTTTTCTCTCTCCTCTCTTGCCACCCTTGTTCCCCACATGGCTGCTCTTGTCCTCTTTTGCCACCCCTGCCCTGCTCCCCACACTCACTCCTGCCACTGCACACAACTCCTGGCCTCCCCTGTTTTGCCACCCCTGCTCTGCTATCCCTACTACTCTACATAGCAGCATTTCCAAAACACTGCACCACAGTTCATGAATATTCATAAATGATTTAGGTTAATTTGAATATTCATGAGTTTTTGTAACAGTGGTGTGCCTTGAAAAATGTGAAGGTATCAAGGTGTGCCACAGCAAAGAAAAGGTAGGGAACCACTGATTTATATAGAGACAGCTGTTTACACCTACTTAAGAGCTGGAATCACCAGGCAGAAGAGTAAACTCTCTCTGACCAGAGAGAAATTTCTCTCTCTGAGCTGAGATGGGTGGAGCTAGCAGACAGTGAGAGCAGCCAGCAGCGAGCTGGGCAGCATGTGTGACCAGAGGGCACAGCCTGCGGACAGAGCCAAGAAACAGTTCTAGAGGATGGAGTGGGTGACCGGTAGATGGCATCGGCTTACAGCTGGCATGAAAGACACTCCCTACATACCTTAGGGTCTGTTGGGAGCCTAGTTAGCACTGATTTTCCAGATCAGTGCCAGTTTTGCCATTAAGTTTGTATGTTCTGTTATGCGGTGTGGGTTGCTGGGACCTTTGCTCTATATTTATTTTTCCAGATTAGTGCTGATCTCTGTTATCTGGCCTTTTGCATTTTTGTTTTACTACTATTAAAAGTTCTGTTTACTACATTCAGACTCATGTTTGCGAGTGGGGAAGCCTTACCCCTTTGGGGTGCCCAAGGACGCAGGATTCTCCAGAAATCTGGGTGGGGGCTCAAACCGGCTGGTGATATTACACTATTGGGAAACCCCTAGATATAGAACCCAGCCCTTGTCCTGCCAGTCCACCCTGGCAGAAGGGTTGCAATAGTATGTACAGTATAACACAGGAGTATGTATATTCTATCACATATGCACTGTTGACAAAGAAAATATTTCTTCAGTTAACTTCACAAAGAACTGCCCACTTTATGGCTGCCATTTCTCATTGTTCTCAATGTGAATGAGTTTAGATGTTTCCTTCAGGAAGGCACCCCTTTCAAAATTGATACCATACCATGGTAAGAGTGAAGCCAAGCAACCTTCCAGAAAGAAGCCATCATTAACCATATCTTAATATTTTATATGAAAAGCCATGTGATTTCCTGTCTATAAATGTGAAACTGTCAACTATAGAACAGCTAACACCAGCTCACATGTTCCTTCTGCCTCACATTATGAAAGGTCTTCTAATTCTGCTGCAGTATTATTTAAAAGCAGAATGATGTCATTTTTGTCCATTATCAAATTAAGAACAAATTACTTAAGAATCTTTTAAGTGTCAGACAAATGAAATCAAACACATTGCAACAATCCCTGAAGACATAACAGATGTATCTTTATCATCTGGCCAACATCAAATAATAATTAAAATGGAAGTTATCTTCCCTTTCAGCCTAAGGATAATTTGGTCATAAAGACCATAAAATCTACAGTCAAAGAATTATTTTATTGCTGCATTAAATCACATTCCAACCCAGGACAAAAAAATTTTAAGACAGTTTTCAAAATTCCAATTTTTTAATTATTCAGTTACTATTCAAACAATTATGATCATTTCCCATAAATATACTTAAAATGACTATTCATTACTTCCCTTTTGTTACTCCTGCTTTCTAGATACAAGAAACTGATTTTATTAACTAGGAAGCCAACCTAAGAAAATACAGTACAGTCCTTTCCACTCCAAAACATTTTGAGTACTGCACATTTGAAGGTTACATATTACAATGTGTAATAAACCATCTTGTGTGAGGTGTCTACGATATAATCAATATTTATCAAAAATAATTTCTCATACAAAAAGTAGAGCACAGAGATTTCAGAGCACCACAAAGGAGGCAAGTCAGTGCTTTATAGGTCTATCACTACCTAACAGAAATAATATATCTACATGCATATAAAATAGCTGTTGAATTATTCCCTTAATGTATTTGATGCCCAGTGGGAGAGGGGTGGAGCTTGGAGAGAGGAGCACTTGGCTAGGCCCAGCTGAAGAGCCTGATGAAAGGCTCCTGCAGGCCTTATCCAGCCTATGGGCCATAGTTCGTTCACCTCTGACCAACAACTCCTCCTCCCTCCCAACCACCATGGTAAATAAGTACAATTGGATTCCATCTATTTTAAAATATAATTCTGGTAGAAAACGAACAGAAATCTCACTAATCATTTGTACATCTTTTCATTTGTCCCTCACAATTTGTACAGCCAGACTACAAACTGTGCTGCACAGTTTTAAAAAGAGAAATCCTACTGTGACAGGTCCTGTACCTGAACAGCTAATGACAAAAGTCACAAGAAGACCAAAAACAATTCTTTGGGGCTCCAGATCTACTTCAGGAGTTCTCATTTAAGCAAAGTAACAAAAAGCTTCCAAAAGTCTCTGGCTGCTGCATCCTTCCATTTATCTTCAAAACCAGATATGTCTAAAATTAAAATATACAAACCAGCAAATAGAGCTGCGCTGATATTTCCAGAAAGCTCCTGAGCATGACTTCTAATCAGCAAGCCTCATCTCACTCCTTTGGAAATAACACAGCACCTACAACAAGAATGGGCAAGCTTTTTGCTGCAACAATCACATCTGCTTCTAGACATGCCAGAGAGAGATGGGGAAAAGTAGAGGGTGGGAGCAGGGATGCTAGGTCTTATCAGATGCAATTCATTAGGTCCCAGGTGGAACTGTCTTTTGCAGGTAACTTTATCAATCTTTTGCGAGAGTTAAAACCCCAGACTGCCTTCTGGCTCAAGGGATCCTCTTTATAGAGGCACTACTGCAGCAGGTGCAGCAAGATTGGGAGATTCTGTACAAGGACACCAAAAAAATTGTATGCCCTGTCATACCTTCTTTGTGGCCACACATGGGAGCCACTGGCCATATTTAACGAACTGCTCCACACATAGGGTGAAATCAATGAGAGTTCTGTCACTGACCCAACTGAAGCCTGGGTCTCATCTCCAGCACCTAAAACTGATGCTCCTCATTTAGATAACATCTGTCTCCAGGTGTGTATAGTAACCGGATTTGTCAGCTTCAGGAAATTTTCAATTGCACACATCATAAGCATGAGGCACTTCTCTAACAGTCTGCAAGGAAGCCACACTGTTCTGCCTCCAACAACCTGTAAAAAGTGAATGCATGAGCAGTTTTGTCCATGCATAACCTTACACACTGGTTGAAAAGAGGAGAACTCTTGTGCATTTAAACAACACAATAAACAAAATTGACAATGAGGTGCACAACTATCTGAAACTTTCCTCTTGGGCTTGTCCACACTGGGAAAATGCACTATATTAAAAAAAAAAACACCACACTATTATCTTAGCAAGTTAATCACACTGTTTTTAAACATGACTATCCTTGTTTACAGTAGGTACAAAGTTGTGTTTAAAATCATAATAGTCAAAATGTTTTCTAGAACAATGCATTTTCCAAGGATAGACATACCATGTAAGTAATGGCAGGATGTTTTTGGATATTTGGCATGAAACCAAATAAAGAAATTCTACAAAAATGAAAGACCTGGAGTAGAAATCAAATATTTGCAACAAAGCATCATTAATTCATTTTAAAATCAAATTTACAAGAGCCTACATGATAACAATTAAAGATCTGCAAAGTTTGAATCAACATAAAGCAAACAATTTAAAAACTTTTCAACTCATAGGAGGATTATTTATCTATGTCAAAGAAAATGGCATTCAGTGAAGAGAATCTCTAAGTAAGCATCCAAAAAATAAAAATCACTAAGAACTGAAAACTATAAAGGAGTTGACCAAAGGGAAAAGTAAGCAGAGTTTACTGTTGGGCAGAAAAGACTTGAAGAGAGAAAAGCAATAACAGCTGTTCCTTAGTGACATTCAGTTAAGCACACTCATCCTCCATGCTGTAAGAGACAGTCACCACTGTTAGAGTAGTACTGTTGTCAAGAATGGTTCTAGCCTTGAAAGCACTTCTTAACAATGACTGGCAAGTCTCTATGGAGCACATGTGAGTGGCTATACAGATGCCCGCCACTGCTAATTATTTGTATTGTGGATTTTTGGTATCTCAGACAGCTGGTGTTTGCCTTGAACTTGACTTTTATAAGAACACTTTATGCTATTGATTGCATGCCATTTTCCATGTATTGCTATATCTATTCTTTCATTTTCCTGCTTTATATAATTACATAGCATTTGCTGTCATATAATAGATACTCTATGCAACATTTTAGATTGTAGAAACGTAATACATCATTTTTGGTGTTTCAGATACCATTATGATTAAAATAATATTATGATTAAACATAAGACGTACTTGCTACATCCATTTAGCCATTGTTCCATTGCCTTTGATAATCTGCTTCAACCATGGCAGATGTTGACAAAGTTGTGGGTTTGTTTTGGAGTGGCAGGGGATGGCATTTAGGGGAGTTATTTACTTTGTAATGAAAAGTGCTCGAGTATTACTTAAGTGCAGTAACGCCAACAGTTAGTAGTACACTGAAAACAATTTAGTCCATCTTTAAATTAGCTTCTCAACTGTTAATTCAAATTCAGTTTGTTTTATCACTATTGAAGATACACTGCTTCAAAATTTATGACTAAAACAACCATAACCCTGTAAATCCCTCAATGCCAACTGACAAAGGACTCATTCTTCTGTAACAGTAACTCCTGACAAACTCACTATACCCAACATGCTGCTCTTATAGTATTTGTCCAAAAGGGTCTAGATTCAGTACAGGACAGGAAAAGGTGGTAGTCAGCATTTCTGACAGCAGCAAATATGAGCAATTGGACTGGGGGCCTGGAACCAGTCCTGCCACTCTATCAGCCAGTGGCTCAGTAACCTGGAAGCAGGACAAAGGTCCATGTTAAAATCTAGTATACAGACTGGTTCTGGGAGGAGCGAAGAATTTCCTTCTGATTCTGAGGAGAATTCTTCCCTTGGAGGTCATGGTGATGCAGTATCTGCTTCTTCTTCTTCGTGGTGCCGAGGCGCCAGGGAGCAGCAATGAACCGGTGACTGTTCCATCAAGACCACAGAGCGCTTGCCCCCGGACAGTGCTCACTGCGCCTAGATCCATCTGTCCCCACCTGCCTCAGCTGTTGAGGTCAGCAGGATTAAGAAAGACAGCAGCTCCTTTGCTGCCTGTTTCTTTGCCTTTTCCTTGACTGGGAATGAAGAGTGTCATGAGAAGGAGCATGGCGTCTGAGGGAAAGTGGTGTCAGGAAGAGCACAATGTTGAGGCAGCTTTCCACATGGATGCAAAGGAATTTAGACAGTGCGGGGACAGTACTGTCCCATATATTAGTGCATATGTGCACAGTTCCAGAGGGTACAACAGCAAGACCTACAGACACCACTGGGGAAACCATCTCCAGCAACCGTGCATGAAGCACACACATACCTAGAATGGAATGGACATGAGAAACCACTAGAAGAATGACCAGAACAGGGACACTCAGGAGCGTGGTGTTGCATCCCTGACCATCCTGGCTAATAACTATTGATGCACCACTCATCAATGAACTTATCTATTTTGGATTTTTTTAAACTCTGTTATAGTTTGGCTTTACAACATCCCCTGGAAATGAGATCCATAGATTGACTGTACATTGTAAGAATGACTTCCTTTTCTTTGCTTTAAATCTGCCACTTATTAATTTCCTTAAGTAGTGTCCAGTTCGTTTGTGACATGAAGAACTAAACACTTCCACATGCAGTTTCTCTATTGTATCCCCTCTTAGTAATCTCTTTTCCACTTTAAGTCCCAGTTTTTTTAATCTTTCCTCATATGGAAATTGTTCCATATCCCTAAACATTTTCATTACCCTTCTCTTTACTTTTTCCAATTTTAATACATCTTTTCTGAGATGAGTGACCAGATCCACACACAGTATTCAAGATGTGGGAGTATCATGGACATATACAAAAGCAATAAGATTATTTTCTCTATTTTCTATCCCTTTTTTAATGGTTCCTACTATACTGTTAGCTTTTTTGATTGCCACTGTACCCTGAGCAGTTGTTTCAGAGAATTATCCACAAGGACACCAAGTTCTCCTTCTTAGTGTCTGTCCGTAATGACTTCAAGATAGCTTTCTAAATTTAATACAGCTTAAACTCCTTTGACTAATTTGAAATGAAATCAGTGAGAAAGTAGAAGTTAAAATTCAAACTGAATCTTGGAAAGCAACTCAACTACAAATACCAGGATGGTTCTGAGACCTCAAGATGCAATTGACTAAGGACTGAATTACTTTACCAAATGGCATGAAATGTGTCAAAATCAACAAAGAAAAGCTTTCCAGGACATTCAACATTTGGTTTAACATAAACTAGTTGTACAATAACCTTCACATACATTTTCTCAAATGTTTCAAACAAGCTCACACAACCGTACAATTTGTCATGAATTTGAAACATAAAACTTCATCTTTTTTGATAGATGTCACAACTCATGAATATCTAAAATATTCATAAATGAACTCTTATTCTGATCTGTTTAGTACTTGTATTTGAATGAAGCAATTCAAACATTGTTTTCACATGATCAGCATGTGGAAGCTCCTAGAGGAAAAAAGTTCTCCAATTTCACATTTTAAGTGTCTGGAAATCAATTCTTTAGGTGTGCAAAACAAGTATAATGCAATTTAAATGATGGCTTTTAACTTTAACTCTTTGAAAGACATGGTAAAATATTACAAAGCCCTCTAAGAAACTCAAAAAAGGAACTCCACAGCTTCTGTGGAAACTGAACTCTAAAACCTGAGCAATGTATTTCAACAAACATTTTTAGGTTTAAAAGAAACACTGGATCCCTAATATGCGTTTGCAAATTCAAGAGAAGTCCAAAAGATATGGACAGATAATCTGACTCTCCTTGTTAAAGAAGCCATCCACAAACTTCTCATGACTAGAGTAACAAAGGGCATTCAAGGCATGAGGGAACTGTGGTCACAGTTTCAGTGCAGAGAGCCTCTGTCCCAGCAACGGGTCAAACGCCTTTATTGCCCATTTCCTGATGAGGAATAATCTGCATCAGGAAACAGAAGGCCCAGTTTTAAACACTGAGTCTTTAGCAGCATCTTTTTAAGACACACTGGGGGCATCTTGAGCAACTTTTTCTGCATAAGTTATAATTTAAATCTGATGAAATGCAAGTTTAAACCATGAATAAAATCAATCATGAATAAGGCCCTAAATTGTACAAGCCTGAAACTGCAACGAAAGCTGAATTTTCTCCTCTGTAATTAGACGTACTTAAGAAAAGTCACCAAAAATTAGTGTGTCAGATATATTTTTTTTTTCCAGTTTTTCATTATGAGTGTTCATCTCTTCATTTCAGGAAATGTTCATTACTAGGCTATAGCCACAAAAAGAAAGACACTGTAAACAATAGTGTCCCTTATGGATATCAACGCAACAACAAATCTTGTCTTTGTTTGTACATTCTGAACATCAATCACAGCTGTTTTTTGTTTTGTTAACTAATCCTCCACAATGCCAGCTCTTCCAAGACAGCAAATGTTCAGTGACTAGTTGTTTCAAGGGTAAATGTGATGCAGACTATAGGGAATTTACTTTTCCCCGTAGGACTTGTAACATGGAAAAACGTCTGGAGCAGGTGAAATTATTTAGACAAACCCTTCAAAATGACTGTAAATCAAAATACTCGTTTATTCCCTACGTATACCAATATGACATTAGCAGCACAAAGCAGCACGTCTTACAGTGCATTTAAGCGTGAATCATTGTTTATGGACGTGCATTATAAATATCTTTAGAGTCTATTTTCATCTACATAAAAAATAAGGTAAAAATCAAGTCTGCACACATATCATACTAGGCTGGCTAACTGAGAGCCACATACGAAGGGACAAACATTTCTCAATTTTACCCAAACACACTGTCAGCAGCTCAAAACATTAGGTGCTTTGGGAATGATCTCAAGCTTTTTCATTAGATGAAATAAGGGTAACAAGAAAGAAAGGGAAGGAGCTGGTGAAGCCCTAAGAAGGAGGCGAAGGCAATCTCCTAGATTAAGAAACAAGGGAGAGAGCGAAGCTTGGGTGAGTGAATTACTAACTGTGTGTTTGTGACTTTCCCTACAGGTGATTTCTGTTAGTTAGCAGCTACTGTGGGAATTGGGACTGTGAGGGTGTGTTTGTGTGATTGGGGGCTGTTTGGGTCATTGTTCCCTGCTCACCTTTGATCACCAGCTTCCATCAGCCTTGTGATCACTCTTCCTCTGTGTGTTTAACGAGGGGCAAGGGCTGACCTAGGCAGAGAAGGCCTTAAAAGCCAGTGGCTGAGCAACCAGAGGGAGCTTGCGAACAGGGGGACTGCTAACAGGGGAGTTTGAGAGGCAGTTTGGGGAGGCCATAATGGTGAAGAGGAACCGCGCTGCTTGTGCCAGCACCCCTTCTGTCTCCTCCACCTGTGCCTGTAGCAAGACAGACATCCTGAGCATGAATATCTCTACCCAGATCCTGGTGTGGACTTGCAGGGACTGCAGCCTGCAGTTCCCTGTCTCCGACGATCAGGTTGGGAAGATGAATCAATGTGACAGGTGTCTTCTGGTGGAATCTCTCAGGAGGCAAGTGGGAGAGTTACAGGAGGAGGTGTCTAGGCTAAGGAGTATCCATGCCCTGGAGAAGTTCCTCAATAGCATCCACAAGGAGAGATGCAAAGAAGAGGACACTCTCCAGGTGCCAGAGACTACTGCCGCACCACTGGGGAAGGAGGGGACGCCTATGGCAGAGGGAGGACACTGGCAGCTGGTTACCTCTGGCAGCGGACAGTGCTCCACCCCTGCTCCCATCCTTCCCTCCATTGTGGTGAAGAACCATTATGCAGCACTAGAGACGATGGATGAGATGGAACAGGAAACGCCATGCACCCCCGAGGCTGGGAGGATCACAGCCACCACAGCTAGGAGGAAACGTAGGGATGTGGTGGTTGGGGACTCACTTCTGAGGGGGATGGAGGCACCCATCTGTCGCCCTGACAAGGCCTCACGGGAGGTATGCTGCCTGCCAGATGCCTGCATCCGAGACGTTATGGAGGGATTGTCAAGAATCATCCGGCCCTCTGACTACTACCCCATGCTTCTCATCCATGTGGGAACCAATAATACTGCGAGAGGTGATCCTCGGCAGATCGAAGGTGACTACAGGGATCTGGGAGCGCGGGTGAAGGAGTTCGGAGCACAGGTGGTGTTCTCCTCAATCCTTCTGGTCAAGGGTTGGGGCCTGTGTAGAGACAGAAGCATCCTGGAGGTGAATGCCTGGCTGCGAAGACGGTGTCAGCAGGAGGCCTTTGGCTTCACTGACCATGGAATGCTGTTCCAGGAGGAAGGACTTCTAGGCAGAGATGGACTCCATCTGTCGAGGAAGGGGAAGAGCGTATTTGGATGTCGACTGGCTGACCTAGTGAGGAGGGCTTTAAACTAGGTTTGAAGGGGGAAGGAGACCAAAGCCCAAAGGTAAGTGACAATGTGAGAGACCAGGGGGAAGGGATGGAACTTGGGGGGAACGGGGACTGTAACACCAGGGATAAAAGAGAAGGTGGTTGGAACATGGGGGGGGAGGTCGAATAATTATGTTACATGTTCTAATGAAGCTTTAATACCTGAGGTAGGTGCAGGAGGACAATCCCAGGAGAAAATACAAGGAGATAGATGTAATAGAACTGAAAATTGACTTGGCGAAGTAGGGCAATCAGCCTGGTATCTTAGGTGCCTGTACACAAATGCAAGGAGCCGGGGAAACAAGCAGGAAGAATTGGTAGTACTGGTGCAGACAAGGAACTATGATATAATTGGAATAACAGAGACATGGTGGGATAGCTTGCATGACTGAAGCTCTGCCATGAATGTGTAGAAGTTGTTCAGGAAGGCAAGGCAGGGAGGAAGAGGGGAAGGAGTAGCACTATTTGTAAAAGAGCTCTATGACTGCTCAGAGCTCCATTATGGAAGTGGAACCGAGCCAGTTGAAAAATCTGTGGGTTAAGCTTAGAGGAGAGAGCAACAAGGGGGATGTTGTGGTGGGTGTCTACTATAGACCTCCAGACCAGAAGGAGGAGGTGGATGAGGCATTCTATGGACAATTGGCAGAAGTTTCCAGACCACAGGCCCTGGTTCTCATGGGGGACTTCAATTACCCTGACATCTCCTGGGAGGCCAATACAGCAGTGCACAGGAAATCCAGGAAGTTTTGGAGTGTGTTGAGGACAACGTCCTGGTACAAATGCTGGAGGAACCAAATAGGGGCCTTGCACCTCTTGACCTGCTGCTCACAAACAGAAAAGAACTGATTGGGGACACAGAACTGAATGGCAACCTGAGCAACAGTGACCATGAGATGATAGAGTTCAAGATGATGATTAATGGAAAAAAGGAAAGAAGCAAAACGCAGACCCTGGAGTTCAAAAAAGCAGATTCTGGCTCCCCCAGGGAACTGATGGGCATGATCCCTTGGGAGGCTGATCTGAAGGAGAAAGGTGCCCAAGAGAGCTGGTTGCATTTTCAAGAAACCCTGCTAAGGGCACAGGAAGACACCATTCCAATGAGCAGGAAGAACAGCAAATGTGGAAGGCACCCAGTGTGGCTTAAAAGAGAACTCTGCACTGACCTAAAGCATAAAAAGGAAGCTTACAGGAAGTGGAAGCTTGGACAGATGACTAAGGAGGCACCAAGGGTAAATCATGCCTGACCAACCTCATCGCCTTCTATGATGAGATGACTGGATTTGTGGATGCGGGAAAAGCCGTTGATGTGATATACCTTGACTTTAGCAAGGCTTTTGATACAGTTTCCCACAGCATTCTCATTGGCAAATTAAGGAAGTATGGGTTAGATGCATGGACTGTAAGGTGGATAGAAAACTGGCTAGAAGAATGGTTTCAGCGTGTAGGAATCAATGGCTCCATGTCAAGTTGGCAAGCAGTAACAAGTGGTGTGCCCCAGGGGTCGGTCCTGGGGCCAGTTCTGTTCAATGTTTTCATTAATGATCTGGATGATGGGATAGATTGCACACTTAGTAAGTTTGCAGATGATACCAAACTGGGGGGAACAGTAGACACCCTAGAGGGCAGGGACAGGATTCAGGGAGACCTAGACAAATTGGAGCAGTGGGCCAAGAGGAATCTCATGAGGTTCAACAAGGACAAGTGTAAAATCCTGCACTTGGGACAAAAAAACCCCATGTACTGCTACAGGCTGGGGAGTGATCAGCTAAATAGCAGCACTGGAGAAAAGGACCTGGGAGTCATGGTGGATGGGAAGCTGGATATGAGTCAGCAGTGTGCTCTTGCTGCAAAAAAGGCCAATGGCATACTGGGCTGCATCAGAAGAAGTGCTGCCAGCAGATCAAGGGATGTGATCATTCCCCTCTATTCTGCACTAGTGAGGCCACATCTGGAATACTGTGTCCAGTTTTGGGCTCCCCACTACAAAAAGGACATGGACAAATTAGAGAGAGAGTCCAGAGGAGGGCAACCAAAATGATCAAAGGGCTGGAGCACAAGCCCTATGAAGAAAGACTGAAAGAACTAGGCTTATTTAGCCTGCAGAAGAGAAGACTGAGGGGGGATTTGATAGCAACCTTCAACTACTTGAAGGGTTGCTCCAAGGAGGAGGGAGCTCGACTGTTCTCGGTAGTAACAGAGGGCAGAACGAGAAGCAATGGTTTCAAGTTACAGCTGGGGCGGTCCAGGCTGGATATTAGGAAAAACTTCCTTACTAGGCGAGTGGTGAAGCATTGGAATAAGCTGCCTAGGGAGGTGGTGGAATCTCCATCTCTGGAGGTGTTCAAGTCCCAGCTGGACAAAACACTGACTGGGATGATCTAATGGGAGTGGTCCTGCTTTTTTTTGGCAGGGGGTTGGACTAGATGACCTCGTGGGGTCCCTTCCAACCCTATGATTCTATGATATAAAGATAGTGCTCGGGACTGCAGGGATAAAATCAGAAAAGCCAAAGGACAATTGGAGTTGTGGCTAGCAAGGGATGTGAAGGATAGCAGGAAGGGGTTCTACAAGTATATCAATAACAAGAAGAGGATCAGGGCTGGTGTAGGTCCCTTAATGAATAGTGCAGGTATCCTTGTGATGAGGAAAAGGCTGAAGTGCTCCATGCTTTTTTTTACATCTGTTTTCACAGGGAGGGCCAGCTCCCAGCCCACTACACTGGGCATGGCAGATTGGAGAGAAGAGAGGCCCTTGGTGACAGAAGGTCAGGTTAGGGACTACCTAAAGAAGCTGGATGTCCACAAGTCCATGGGGTCAGAAAACCTGCATCCGAGGGTGCTGAAGGAGTTGGCCGACGAGGTAGCAGTACAGCTGGCCATTATCTTTGAAAACTCGTGGCGAACGGGAGAGGTGTTGGAGGACTGGAAAAAAGCAAATATAGTGTCTATCTTCAAGAAAGGCAAAAAGGAGGATTCAGGGAATTACAGACCTATCAGCCTCACCTCAATCCCTGGAAAAATCATAGAGCAGGTTCTCAAAGAATCCATACTGAAACACTTGGAGGAAAACAGAGTGATCAGGAACAGTCAGCATGGATTCACCAAGCGTAAATCATGCCTGACCAACCTCATCACCTTCAATGATGAGATGACTGAATGTGTGGATGCGGGAAGAGCTGTTGATGTGATATACCTCAACTCCAGCAAGGCTTTTGATACGGTTTCCCACAGCATTTTCATCAGCAAGTTAAGGAAGTATGGGTTGGATGTGTGGACTGTAAGGTGGATAGAGAACTGGCTACATCAAGGATTTCAGCGTGTAGGAATCAATGGCACTGCGTCTAGTTGGCAACCAGTAATGAGTGGTGTGCTCCAGGGGTCAGTCCTGGGGCCAGTTCCGTTCAATATTTTCATTAATGATCTGGATGATGGGATTTGCTGCACACTCAATAAGTCTGAGGATGACACCAAGCTGGGGGGAATGGTAGACACGCTGGAGGGCAGGGAGAAGACCTTGACAAATTGGAGCAGTGGGCCAATAGAAATCTCATGAAGTTCAACAAGGACAAGTGCAAAGTCCTGCACTTGGGATGGAAAAATTCCATACACTGCTACAGGCTGGGGAGCGATCAGCTAAGTAGCAGTACCGTAGAAAGGGGCCTGGGGGTCCTGGTGGATGGGAAGCTGGATATGAGTAAGCAGTGTGCTCTTGCTGCCAAAAAGCATAGTGGGCTGCATCAATGGCATAGTGGGCTGCATCAGAAGAAGCACTGCCGGCAGATCGAGGGATGTGATCATTCCCCTCTATTCGGCACTGGTGAGGCCGCATCTGGAATACTGTGTCCAGTTTTGGGCTCCCCACTACAAAAAGGACATGGACAAATTATAAAGAGTCCAGTGGAAGACAACAAAAATGATCAAGGGGCTGAAGCACTAGACCTATGACGAAAGACTGAAGAAACTAGGCTTATTTAGCCTGCAGAAGAGAAGGCTATGGGGGGATTTGATAGCTACCTTCAACTACCTGAAGGGATGCTCCAAGGAGGATGGAGCTTGGCTGTTCTCAGTAGTAACAGAGGATAGAACAAGGAACAATGGTTTCATGTTGAGGCTGGGGAGGTCGAGGCTGGATATTAGGAAAAATTTTCTTACTAAGAGGGTGGTAAAGCATTGGAATGGGCTACCTAGTGAGGTGGTGGAATCTCCATCTTTGGAGATGTTTAAGGCCCAGCTGGATAAAACTCTAGCTGGAATAATTTAGTGGGAGTGGTCCTGCTTTTTTTGGCAGGGGGTTAGACTAGATGACCTCATGAGGTCCCTTCCAACCCTATGATTCTATGTTCCTTATGTAGGTCTTTCTAGAAAGCACCCTAGTTGTTTTTTTTTTTTAATGTAGAATTTATGCAAAGTAAAACATTTCTCAATAAATGTTTAAAACACTAAAAGCAAATCTAATAAAATTTATAGGGAAGTTTATCAAATCAAATTTCTATCACTTTTTGTTAAATCAGTCAATTCATAAAAAAGCAATGAAGACCAATAAAGTGTGTTTGACTACAACTTCTTTACAAATGATTAGAAGAAATTCAAATCATTTTAATATAATAAATGATAACATGCACGCATGAAACATCACAGACAAAACTCTCCATAATGGAAAATCATGAAAAAATAACTTAGGAGATCACTCTCAATTGCATAAACATTCCAACTTCTTTTATACCCATTTTTAATTTTCATCAACCAGTCAAGGCTTATCTCATATTTCTTTATGGAAAACAGGAACCTGATCATTTGGTGATGAGTTCAAGTGGGTCTCTGGCCTGATGTTAAACCTTCCACAAACAAACAGGTCCTGCAAATTGTGTGCACAGAGCTCAAGATTGCCTTAAGTAAGTCATGCCAAACAAACCTCACTTCCCCACCATTTGTGCTACACTGCACTATCACAGAAGAGTTTAGGAATATTTCCCTTCCTATCTCTCAACTTGGTAGCTAGTATGGGCCCATTTACAAAGTGACAATGGTGTTAGTATCCTCTGCTTGTTTAGGACAAAAAGTACAGTGTCAGTAGCAGCACCTGAATTATTACAGACCCATGTCCCTCTCTAGAAAAATGATGGATCTGTGAACACAACACCTCATCCTGGGCAGAGAGGTATGTTGCCTACATCTAGTATGGTTTCATCTGGACTTTACAATGGAGCAGGCATGTCGGCAATGCTACAGAATCTGACAATTCTTGGCCAGCTCCTGGAAGCACTGGCTTTCATGGAAACTTCACAGGGCCATCTGCAAATCCTGAACCTTGCTGAAAACAACACGGCAGCCAAGAGCAAGTTGGGTTTTTTAATGTTTATCAAGAGCTGGGTTCTTTACTAAGAAACGCTCCTAGACAGATTCAGCAGCAGCAGCAGCAGCAGCAGCAAAAAGGCCAGATAAAGCCAGAAAAAGGGCATAGCATTTAAGAAAGTGGTGACCAAGCATAAACAGATTACTTGTAGTTATCCACCCATGTTTTGGAAGGATAGTATCCACCTGTTCAAAGAATGGACTATTTTTGTCAAATATTTCTCCCTATAACTAGAAGAAATTTAGATCATCTAAGAGAATAGAGCAGATGGGGATATTTGTTGCCTCCTTCAGGTAAATGAAGCCAGAACAAAGATCTAGAGCAGATCAGAGGTGAGCATCTGACTTTGGAATATTTGGGAAAAGCAGAGGTATACGACAATGTTCAATTAACATATTAAGTGATGCATTCGTGAGTTTAACTCTTTTTGTCGAACCTTATAATGAATGTTATGTCTCTGACCTTTTTTTTCTTTCGTTAATAAGCTTATTTAGCCTCCAAAGGTGGATCTTGTAAGAATCACAAGCGCTGTCAATATAACTATGTCCACAGAGCTAACTTTTAACAATCATTTTGATATGAACATCACATCAATGGAACTCAATAATTTACACACTAGTGCAGCACTAAAAGAATATGCCACAGTTCTGGTACGTCAAACAAGACGTGCTACAAGTCCTCAAGGAAGTTACGTTTTACACAACACGCTGTTGTAACTTTTAAGTTAAATATAGTCTTAAGGAAACTAAAAACATCTGCCATAAGCAACAAATCTCATAATTTAATGATACACTGAAGTAGAGATGGTGACTTACATGAGGCCAGAAACATAGCACATGGCAATTACAAACTCAACAAGCAATACTGGCAGCGACTGCTACATCTGTGGAGTCCATTTACTCAGGATGACCAATAAGTAAGTTACTGGTGTCTCACGTAACTTCAGGTGCAAAGATCTGGTTTTGAACCTAATACTCTAATTAAAGATCTTTTTAACACTGTAAGTAAAAAATAGCAAAACTAGCATTGTGTACTTTTTTTTAACCTGAGAACAAGAATATATGGTATATTTGAAACTGGTAGCGTGAGTATATTTTGATATTGAAGTGTGGAAGTTAAGAATACTTTCCCCAACAGGAAAAATGTTATTTCTCAAACTTCCACAGCTAAAAATTACAGCTTCTTCAATCAGCATATAATTTTTAAATGAACACTTCAACACACTGGAAATATCAGACTGTTCAAAGAATTAGTGGGAGACACCAAAATTCAGGCTAAGAATGGAAAAGGTCTTTTACCTTGAGCTGTTTCATCACTGCTATTAGCTAGTTCCAAAGGACAGCCGTGTTAGTCTAGTTCAGTAAAACAAACAAGGAGTCCTGTGGCACTTAAAGACTAAAAAATTTATTTATTTCAGGAGCTTTCATGGGAGAATATTTGTTTTGATTTGCTGTTACAATGTGACATGTTCCCAGGGGAGTGTAAGTTCCTCCATCTTCAAAGCATTCAACCAAGTGGGATTTTCTCCCATGAAAGCTCATGCAATAAATAAATTGTTAGTCTTTAAGTGCACAGGACTACTTGTTTGCTTTGCCATTATCTATATAATGAAATTCCCAGATCGTCACACTGTGTGTCACTCTAAAGCCTGGAATGTCTATTGAGTCATTGTGATGAAATGGAAACAGCTGGTCGAGAACTCCTTTTGCTCAGAATATCACCAGACCGAATCATAGCAGGAGCATGCAGTTGTTTACCATCAAAATTTTTAAATTGTCAGCCATTTTGACTACATAAATTACAGCTGTGCAATAGCAAGTTACATATCCATGCCACACCAAGAACCCAGATCATTATGACATCAGAGGTAAGTCAACAAGTCATCACCCTGACTCTACCACTAATCTGAATGCAAGCATTCATCGTTCGAATGAGGAACACTGCAGAGATGATGGATAACTTGGCTCAACTGCCATGAATATCTGACAGCATGGGCTTTCAGCTATTAGCACCATAACAGGAGTTCTAAAGTAAAAAAGATTCTTACCTCAATCAGTTTTCTTTCATAGGAGTTGGCTAATTCTTCATTGTTTCCTACTTGCTTTTGCTCAAGGATGGCAAATTCCCCATCAATGTTCCAAAGATTTGGCAGAACTAAAATTAAAAAAAAATACTAGAGTAGTCTACAATGCAAATGAATACCATAAACTCAAATACTTTAAGCAGTATTTCTAGAATGAAGAAATTTTATAGTATTCTAATAAGACAAATTATATTTGTGTAATATTGAAGAATAAACTAAATACTGAAAAAAGTAATTTCAATCCAACCATACTTTCTTAGAGTATATAGGTAACTTTCCACAACCTACTAGCAAACATCAAAACAAATGGATTTAGCTGTGTGTGCACTGTTGCCTAAGTCATGCTTGCAATAAATATAATTTTGCATTTAAGCTATCTGAAAATTTAACCTTTAGCTCTCTCCCTATTTCTTTTCTACAACACTTAATTATCTGTATGATATTCATACTTACAATTCCCATGTGCCCTGTGAATCATACTGTGATTAGCAAAACGAACAGGGAGTCCTGTGGCACTTTTAAAAACTAACATTTATTTGTCGTATGAACTTTCATGGGACAAAATCCCACTTCATCTTCTTCCACAAAAGCTCATGCAATAAATAAATTTGTTAGTTTTTTTAAAGTATCACAGGACTCCCAGTTTGTTTTGCTGAACTAGACTAACGGTGGCTATCCCTTTGAATCTGCTACAATCAGAGGATATGCTCTTCAGGAAAGGGGAAGTTGACATTCTACATCTGTATACAACTTATTGATGGGGACAGATCTCAGAAAATTAGTAAGAATCAATGAATAACCATTATTAAGATGTTAGATACTTTGTGTGCACATTGACAATAATAGTATTCTAAAATCAAATAAAAATTATTAAATTGTTTAAAAGCCTAACAAAAATTATTCTGATTCCTAATCTAAAATTGTGTAGTTTCAAATATAGTTAAATATATTTCCTTAGTTAAGATGTAATTACTGTAATTTTGAAAAAACAGGGAGCAAAAGTATGCCAAAACTACAAAACCTTGATTAAATTATGTTCAACAAACCTCAGAATACAATTCCATTTGATGTGACATTTTCCCCATAAGTCAACTAAAAATTTGATAAATAAACTCTGTTGGAGTCATGAATGGAAGAGCCCAGCAATACAGAACAACATTTGAAAGTCATCAGACTCAGAGAAATATATAAAGAACAAAAAGTTTCCCAGATGAGACAACCTTAAGGGAACACACTAAAGGGCGGGGGGAGGAGAGGGGAGTTCTTCATGTATGCAAGACGACTTATACGAGGAATTTTAAAAAACCTTAACATATTTGTTATGAAAGGTTGGATGGCCAGCGAGGAGAGAGTAATGTCATGGGCAGACCTATACTGGCCATCTGATCTTTCGCAAACAAATGCACTCAAGTATTTTAAAACTCCTTGTATACGAAGTTTTACCAATATGGAGAACTTTTTTTTTTTTCCTTTTAATACATTCCCTTAAGATCATCTCACCTGGAAAACTTGAGATTCTTTATACATTATTTTTGGAAGCAAAAAACTGAGGAGCTACTACCATAGGTGCTGCTTGCCATTGAAACCTGTGAACAAAACTTATGAACAGCACTCGCCATTGAAATTTTTAATAGCTGTGCCACCTGCTGGAGAAAGGTGGGAAAGCATAGGGACTACAAACAGAAGCAAAGTTTATATAAAGGTTGTCTAATTAATCAGTTCCAGCTTTTTCAGATCACTGTACATCAATTCTGAATCAAGGGACCAAAATTTAATAACCGTCTCAAAAAAGGCATGTTCTTACATTAGCATTAGTGAAACTATCATTGAATTCAGAAAAACAGTGTTTCAGAACATTTGGAAACAACTTAATAATTAAATCTTTGTATTTACAGTCAACTATTTTGAGTCCATATCCTGAATCTGAAAATTGTATAGCATATGCTTCAAATACTATTTAAGTGTTACAAGAATAGCTTTTCTTACATATATGTGGCTACTGCTTTTAGTGGATAAGCCTAACTAAAATATTTTTTTTTCTTTTTTTCAGAGCTGCCAGCAAGCAGGGAAAAAAACTTTAATAGAGCTCTAGATTCTGAAATTGTTATTTCTGCTGGTGACGAAAAAGAAAGAAAGATCATAGCTTGAAATCCAGAACTCAAATTGAGTTTGCATACGACAATTATTATATATGTATAAAATAAAGTTATGAAATGGTAATTTGTCTAACTGACTGCACCAGTGTACTCACGGTGTCTGAAAGAGATCAGCAATCAATACTCTGCTGTGAAATAATGAATAATTACTATCACTAACACACCAAAGCTGTTAACATTCAGATTTATATAGTATCTATTCCCAGTTAAAGGTAATTTTTATTCTACAATTATAGCTGCACAAAAGGAAGATAAAGTTCAAATTCAAAAAATGGCAAGGGAAAAAAGATTAGTAGAATGTAATCCTGATCTTAAATCAAAAGTCAAGTTTCTAAACACATTATGCTGGAACTGAAAATAATTATTTTGAAGGTACAAAAAGATTACTTTTTAAAGGGGTACTTTTAATGTAATTTTGTTAAAATTAAGTTATTTATATTTAGAATATTTTTGAGGTTTTCCTTTCAAGTTCTATTGTTTTCAGGCACATCTAATTTATCATTTCTTTCTGAAATTTACCTGCATTAGTTTGAAAGACATGCACCAACTGTTTTTATTCATACATATCATACAATAAAAATGTAAGTGTTATGGATTACCTATTTAGACAAAACTTAACACTCTGGAGAACTGGATGGTCTCTGACTAGGCTTTGACAGATCAGATTGTTATTTGTAAAAGTCCACAAATATCCATATCACCATATACACACAAACTTATGAAAGAGTATTTCCACTGATAACTGAAACTTACAGATAGGGTAAGCAAGAACAAGTGTTGTCTGGGAATTAAGCATTTGATTTAAGACAGTGGTCCCTCAACTGCTGTGCCGCAACATCAAAAGTGTGCCATGGCAAAGCAGGTGAATGTGTCACCACAATTCACCAAGTTGACAAAAGAACACCCCCTCTGCCCCCCAGCCGAATGAAACCTTGTTCTCCAAGTAGGTTCTCCTTCCAGCAGTGAGGTTAGCTGCAATGTTGGGGGCTGATTTTAGTGACTGCTGAAACTACTATTGGCAGCAATTTTCACTGGCAGCAGGGGGCCTTCCTTTACTGCAGTGTTCCTGAAAGGGCTACCTTTGCAGGTTTTTTGGGCAGCAGGGTTTGGTCCTTTGTTGAAGTGCCACTGAAAGTGCTTCTGGCCATGACTTTTTACTGGCGGGTGTGCGGGAGAGAGGACAACTAGTCATGTGGTTTTGAGCTGCCACTGGCATTTCAGCAGCAGCGAGATTCTGGCTTTTTATGTCATGAATAGCTGATCACACTGCCAGCCATGCCACAACACGGAAAATATTAAGAAACCCTGACTTAGTATATTCTTTTTCCAAAGGGCAGCCATTTTAGTCTAGTAAAGCAAATAAAGCAAGGAGTCTTGCAGCACTTAAAGATTAACAGATTTATTTTTCACATGAGCTTTCGTGGGAGAATATCCCACTTCATCAGATGCTTTGAAGACGGAGAACTTACAGAATTGGATGAAAATAAATGCAGAAGAGTATACAAAATGGGATCAGGTCATACTGCAACAGCAAATCAGAGCATTTGTAAGGACTCAAACTCTAGGAAACAGCACACAGAGGGAGGATGAAGTCAAATTACCTGTTATAATGTGAAAAGAATCCATAATCATGATTCAGCCCCTTTCACACCATTTAATTTGCATATTAGTTCGATTTCAGCTGTTTCTCTGTGAAGTCTTGATGTCTCATTTTGTTTCTTTTCACACCTAAGGTTGGCAATCTTGTTTTAATGGTTATTAAGCAGGGGTGGGCAAACTTTTTGCCCTGAGGGCCATATCCATAGCATGGCCAACCACACAGGGGAAGTGGCTGCCTCTAGGAGGCAGCAAAGTATCCATGAAGAACAATGATAGAAGGAAGAAATGGAGACAGATGCAAGCCTGAACTGAGAGCAACAGGGTCAGAAGTGAACAATTAGCTTTAAGAGTTTTTTGTCTAACCTTTTAAAAGACTTGAGACTTGCATAATAGACAAGGATCACAACTTTGAGTATGCTTCTTTAGTTGGATCAATTCACTTCTACTTTGTTAAATATTTTCTTTGTTAAGTTTCCTCTCAAATGGCTTGCAAATTACCTAAAAATATATGAGATTTATAAATACATCTTACAATGAATGCATTATTTAAAATCCAAACTGTCAGTGTATCCTTCACAGTCATATTTTTTACTTGGCTTGCAACTGCAGCTTCTTAGAAACAGAATTTTGCTAAATGAAAGGCAGCTTGACAGTGACTTCTTGCTTATAACAAAATTTAAAGAACTGTCAATTTCTGATGCTGCTGTAAAGCCAATTAAAAAGATTTAATGTAAGGGGTCCAAATTTTGTGTGTCAATAATTCTTTATTAAATGTTTTTAGTTTGCAAGTAATAAGTTAAAGGACAGTTTGGAGGGGTTTTTTTGTTTGTTTGTTTGGTTTTGTTTTGGTTTTTTTTTTTTTTGTTTTTTTTTTTTTATTATTCCTATAAATTCAGTTTGGGATCTCAAAGTCAAGCTATCACTCCCTTCAGTAGTAAAAGTTCTGCAAGGTAAATTAGATCATAGATCTTTATCATACACATTTGCAACATCATGTTTATTTTTTCCCCAAAACTTTGCCCATGAGACGGTTTCTCACCCATACGCTGATGTGTGAAAGTGAATAGTGATATTTATTTAGTTATACAGGCAGAAAGAAGCTATGTCCCAAATTTTACATTAGGAACACTTTTCAGAATAAAACCTGCTTTACTGGAATAGTCAATGGTGTTTAATATGCACTGCGGCTCTGTTTGCACAAGAATCCAGACAGGCAACATATAGCGGTTGAATGTTCCTCTCAAAGTTAATTATGCTGCCAATAAACGTTTTGTTTAATATTATAGTATACTGGCTCAAAACAGAAAAAAGTTATTGTAGTAACTTACTCTAAAAGAGAATATTCGGTAGAATAAATTTGTCACATGATGGATGCAGCTTTAATAATATATAAATGAAGTAAATTTGATCCAGGACAATCTTAAAATTAATTTGAGCCAAATTGGCCTTCCTGCATTAAGAGAATTTATAAAGGTACGACTTATCTAGGATAAACAAAAAACTATTTTAGCAGTAAGGTGGAGAGGAAGGAACATATTTTAGAAATGGCAGAGAGGAAGCTACAAGATTTGAATAGGATAAGTATGTGGAGAATTAGATATAATCCCAAAGTTGTGCTGGTATGATACCACATGGATTTGTGATGCAGAAAAGTAGCTGGGGAAAGATGAGAAACTCTTTTCCTAAGTTTTTACCATGTATAGTATTTAAAAGAAAACAGTGTCAGGAGATTTAAAAGGAAATCTTTTGAGTAAGGAATTTAGAGCCTGGAAAGATGCTATGAATGAAGAGATTTTTAGAATCATCTTCAAGGAAGTGATAGTGTATGACTTCAGTTTCCAAAAATCAAGTTTAGAAATTATTAGCCTCCAAAAACTTTTTTTTTAAATTAAAGGCTAAATACAGATCGAAGTAATGAAGAACATATATTCCTAAGTAAGATAAGCAAAATGACTGAAGTACATGTGAAAGCACAAAAGAGAAAAAAATTCAAGACCCTAAAAAAAATGTACAGCATGGAGAAAAATATAGAAGGCAACGAAAGAACAAGTAAACTTTATAATAAACTAAATACAGCACAGGAACCAATAGAACTGAAAATGGAAAGATTGAGTGAGTTTATAGGACGGCGTGTGTGGTGTTTATACGGAACTGAATTTTAAAACAGACTCCAGCAGATGGAGGAAAGGAAATAAGAGGCTGAAGTGAAAATCACATGATTTGTAGATGTGAGCCTTGACTGCTAAATGGAAAAAGAGGCCAGCAGAAGCACATGATTACAAGAAAAAGGCAGAGTTGGAAGGCTAATGAAGGAGAAATCTAGCTTACAGTTACGTTGAGTTGGAAAATGAGGGAGAGATGTAGACAGTAGAAGGAAGAGAGGAACAACAACTAATTCTGCAAGAACAGAAGAGATAGTGGAGACCGACAAAACTTGGAGACTTGGAGGATAGAGTTTCCAGAAGACTCCAAATAAGAACAGAAGAAGGAAGGCTGGAGAATTGCACTAACACCAGAGAGAGGCAAGCGTACATAACTGCAAACTCCTTACTAAGAACAGATAGGCTTGTCACCTGAGCTGACCTAGGAGAATGGAAGGGTGTGCTGCCTGCTGGGAACATATGAGATGTGGACCCGCAGCTGAGGAGGATCCTAAGAGGAGAGGGAAACAATCAATTGATTGCCCTGCTACTTGGGAACAAATACCACTACTAAATTCTCTCTGGAATTCACCAAGAAAGACTAAACCAGCTTGGACTAGATGCAGCAGATGGCTCAGACAATGGTTCTATAAGGAGATTAAAGAGCTCTGAACCAGGAATTCAGGAGAGATGGTTGGGAGATGCCTATGCAATCTCCAAGCCAGATCTAACAGTGAGTGGGAGGAAAATCAAGTAAAACAGGATACAGAAATGGATAAAGCAACAGCAGATGTTACCCAAGGTTTTCAGAACTCAGAGCAGTAGTAACTTAATTGTTTCACTCTAGGCAGTTTCAGGTACAAAACAATAAAAACAAAACAGCACTTTCAAGTGACGTAGATTAATACAAGCAACTTTGCTCTTACCTAAAATGAGTATTTATAAAATTTAAGCACACCAAAACATACGCAATAGGTTTAGAGCATCCCAAATTACTTAGGATCTGGGGCAGTATTGAGTAATTGTAGCAGACCAGCTCTCACCAGCCACTTGGCAGCCAGGGAGCATGTGTCAAAAAAAAAAAATCTCTCAGGACAGATTCAGAGAACTGCTCCAAAGTACAAACTTTCTTATCTATTCCTTTTATACTAACACAAAATGCATAACTCATAGTGACCTCCTGTTGGATCATTGCCTCTCCTAACTTCAATACCTACTTATTAACAATGCATTCCTAACAATCTTAGTCATAATAAGTTTTTTTCTATCAAAGGCACTTACATTCAAGGTTTCCATCCACTTATTTTCTTTCTGACTTAAATTGTTGATTCTTCTCTTCCCCAGCTCCCATTTTGCTTAGCAAAAACAGCCAGCCTGTAGTTAACATCAACCTTTGCCTCTCAAAGCACTGGTTATTCAAATTAACTCAACAATAAGTTGTTCTATTTAATTCTTCATGGTAGCTAAATGCATACAGTGCAGCTCCTATTAGCTTAATCAAAACACCCTTCAAATCCAGGGCCAACATGGAAGGCAAAAGAATGGACAATAGTCAGAAGAATAGTGCCAATACCATGAAGAGTAACTGCCAGGTAAGCAATACTGACAGTAAAATGATTGTGCTTAACTAGGTGAAGAATCTGGATGAAGCCAAGCAGAAGCCATTAAGATATGCATACACCAATGCAAGGAGATGGGATATCAAAATGGAAGAACTAGAGTTACAGGTGCAGAAAGAGAAGCCAGATTTATATGGATAAGAGAAACATGGTAGAACAGCAGCTATGACTGGGACACAGATACTGAAGTATGAGTGCTGTTCAGGAAATCTAAAATAAAGGTAATGATAGTGGAGTAGCAAAAAAATTCCAATGACTAAACTGATCAATTAAAAACTACAATTAAGTAGTTTAACTCTCTGTGAATGTTTATGTTCAACCACAGGAGAAAATGGCTTGAGGGAATGAATTCCCTTTTTTCTTTTTAAAGGGTGCTAAAATGGATGTGATGAGCAATTAGACATCTGGCTGAGGCAGCTGGCCTATCAGTACTGGAGGTAGGGCATTTGAACAACTTGTAGAATCTGCTGAAGGTACTGCATAGCTGGGTTCCCACAGCACTCAGCTGACTGTTGCATTTCACTTTATTTTTCCAGACTGTAGCTAAGAGAAATAAGCCATCATAGTCACTGTGGAATTATATACAACAAGACACACTTCAGTTTCTAATAGAAAGATATTAATTTGGGATTGGCACAAAAGAATATCTTCATTTGTGACTTTACTATTAAGTGTACCTAATTAGAATTTAACCAATACCAAACATCCATGTTAAAACTTTGGCAACAAACAGTTAAAGTTGCTAAATACAACTTCAAAGAAGTTGCTTCATTACATAAACAATTAAAAACAACGCAAATACTATCAACTATGGAATTCACGCAAGACATTTTGTAAGGCAACTGGATAACAGTTCTGATAACTCATGTATGCGCACCAAGAAACAAAACAATTGACAAACACCAACCCTTGAACTACTTCAAATTTAAACTGTAACAAAATAGCTACCATGCTATCTATCCACCCATCAACTTGCACTCAGAGTTCAGCATCCAAGTCTTATTCATACAAGGTTGTATTAAGGAGTAGGCAGAAGACTGAACTAATTTACACCAAAAGCATGTTCAAACCATTTCATCCAATTAGAGGCTAGAAGGGTTAAAACAGGAAGTTCACAGTGAGTCTAGACACAGCCTTAACTATGGAGTTGCAAGTGATGTGTCCATAACCATCACCATAGTTGTAATAATGTAAATACCTTACTTTTTAAAGACTCGAAATTTAAAAAATTATCATCTTTTATACTATTAAGGAAATGTACACAAGAGGAACAAAGACTTTTTTTTTTTAATTTAATCACTTACTATAGTACCGCTTCACCATACTTTGTGTCAGTTCAAGAAAGGTACTGAATATATAGTCAGTACAAGTACCAGTATACAGGTTCAATGTCCTATGGCACAGCTGGGTCTAAAGGAAAAATTACAAAGTAGTACTGAATTAAAGATCAAATGCATACACTATACTGGTAGGAGAAGCACAACGGGACACCAAACAACATTTCCCCCAGAAGAAAGGAAAAGATGGTTGTGGATATCTGTCAAGGACACAAAATAGCATTTTATCAGCAGTACTGACCCAACAGCTGGAGAGGAAAGGATCAAGTCTATCAGAGAAAACTGCTCCTCAAGAGATAACACAATTAGTAACAAATATTACAAAGAAAGTAACACATGGCACATTTTAATAATTATTTTGTATTAATGCTTTGCCATCACTTGACAATCAAAACCATATTATGGTAAAGAAGAAACACTAGTAATTAAAAATGTAATTTTATTCTAAAAACTAATTCCCCTTTTATCTCAAATCCATAATTAAAGCACTAATGTGAATTATGAGGGTGAGCTATTTCTCCATTCCAAAAAGAAAGCAGAACAGAACATTATAATTCACAGGTGCAAAGTGTTTGCCCAAACCGTCTGCTAAATACCACATTTGCAAAATACATAAACACCTCATAATCATAAAATTATCTTGCATTATAATGTGCCTAGATAAATTTGATACTGGAGTATTTAAAAGTAATTGATGGGAAAAATTAAGAAGATTTTGTCACTTAAAGTATTATATGGATGATTACTTATTGTTAATATTTCAGTGTCCTTCAACAACATTTTCAAAAGATACAAAAATAATCTTCAAAATATGGTAAGGGATTGGCAAAGAAGATATTGAACTGCAAAAGATGCCATCTGTCAGATAAGACTGGTCAAATTTTAATTACTTTAAGGCACTTTTCAAAAAGAATTTGAACAATTTACTTTCTTGGTCAATATTTATCCTCAATAAAACTGACTAACTTCCAAGGTGATAACCAGTAGCATCTTTTAATAACTACACAATGGCAATTTCCATATCACAAAATATCACTGCTTTACCAGCACCAACATCATTACTTCGCAAAGCCTTTTCAAATACTCTAAGTACAGAAGACTATATTAAACAAATAGAGCCAAGTGAATAATAATTAACTACAAACCACAGAGTTTTGGAAATGACAATATAACAGAATAAACCATATGAATATTGGTGCCAATACACATCTAATATAGCTATACTTTGTAAACTGCCATAAATCTAAGAGCGATTTGAACACCATATGAATCAGAACAACCAATCAAAAGAAAACACTGACTTAAGGCCAAAATACTACCTCCATTCTCATGGCAGAAAATATATTCTTAACATATGGTATACTATTTACATTTAACATCAAGTATAGATGTCTTGCCCCCAAACTGTATGTGATGAGTGCATTGTATTATACAACAAGCAAGGAGTCTAGTGGCACTTAAAGACTAAAATTTATTTACTGCATGAGCTTTCATGGAAAAAAATCCTTCTTCATTAGATGCTTTGAAGATGGCAGAATTTACAGAGTGAGAGGAAATAAATACAGGGAAGTGTAAGCCATGAGATCAAATCACACTAACAGCTAATCAAAACAGCTGTTGAGATTCAAAACTGGGAAACAGCACACAGATGAGGGTGAGGTCAAATCACCTGCTGTAATGAGAAAAGAATCCATAGTCACAATTTAATCCTGCTTTCACACTGTTAAATTTGCACATCATTTCCAATTCTGCAGTTTCTCTTTCAAATCGTGATGTGTTACCCATTTGCTTGAGCAGTTTTTGAATCTTAACAACTGTTTTGATTTGCTTTTATAGTGTGACCTGATACCATGACTTACACTTCCCTGCATATATTTCTTCCCATTCTGTAAATTCCGCCATTTTAAAGTGTCTGATGAAGTAGGATTTTCCCCCATGAAAGCTCATGAGATTAATCAATTTGTTAATCTTTAAGTACCGCAGGAGTCCTTGCTTGTTTTGCTGAGCTAGACTAACATGGCTACCCCTACCGTACTGTACGCAATTCTGAGATTATGACCAAAATGAGACTTACTTTTGGCCCCCATACAGCTAGTACAATTTTCCTCTAATTTTTAATATCTGTGCCATGTCTTGTCTGGAGACAACTCATGGTGAAGGAGTGTCAGCGCTGTTGGAGGAGGCTTGTTCTTGACTCCTTTCAACAAAAGTGTGTGTTACTTGCCATTTCAGGATGCACTCGCATGGCCTGTGCACCAAAAATCAGCTCAGTATTAACAAATCAAATCAACTATCAGACTTGTTTGAAACCTTCCTCTCTAAATAATGTTAAGGAGGGTATTCCACAGTACCTGGATGATTTAGATTTCCCTTACACTTTGGCTGAACTGGATTTAGACTTCAGTATAGTATGTAGACAGCTCTGATTGTAATGGTCAATTATTTCTTTCTGGCAAAGAATGAAAATCCTGTATTCTCACTAACACTGTTAAATATATTTGCTACTTTCAATACTGTTAATCATGTTCTGAATTACCCACAGATGTTCATACAAGTGGATGCTAGGAGGATTAGTCACTTAACCCTGCTTTTCTTTCTTTCTGGAAGAACCCAAACGGCAGTATAGGGCAACTGTCATTCTGCCCAGAGGGACCATATAGGATTCCACTTTTGTCATTCATCCTACTGAATGCATCAAGATGGCATAAGGGAGTTAATAGAGAGGCATATTAATAATGCCTTTATTATGTTAATAGCATCCAGCTCTACTTTATTAGTCAGTGTTTGGTTTGATTAGGACTTGGGAAAAATTATTGGATTTGGGATTAAATCTTGGATTCTGCAAGATACTTGGGCACAGGCACAAAGCTGGGCTAGTACTCAAGTACCTTATCCAAACAGGGCCCAAACCAGGTAAAACTTAGTTGATGTTAGACTGTTGGGGAGAAGCAACCAAATATCGACCCTCTTGATGATGTAGGTTTGTTAGTTGAATTGGAAATACATTATATTTTCAATAATCAGATGGCAGTGGTGTCAAGAGCTACTGTTTACCATCTGCATCTAGCCAGACATTTGCTGCTCGCAGACTGGTGGCCCTCTGGGGTTGTAAAAATGATATCTCTGGCCCCTTGAGCCAAGATGGTTGTGAATCAATGCTCTAGATAGTATTGTTTTTTTCTGAAACTTTCACTGCTTAGCCCCCCCACTGAAAAGAAGATTGGTAGAACTGAGCAATGTACTGTCAAAATTCCACAATTCCCAACTCAGTCAAAGATCAGATGAATCTTTCATAAGATGCTTAAAATGCATGCTAAACTCAGTGCTGAATCTACACTTATCTCATTCAAGGAATATTTCATGAAACCCAGGGAGAAAGCTCTGGACCAGGGGTCTCAAACTCAAATCAACATGAGGGCCGCACGAGGACTAGTGCATGAGCCTGAGGGCCGCACCACTGAAACTTGTTCATACAATGATATTGCAAATATCGGTAAAAATAGTGTTATTGCGGGCCACAGGAAATAGCTTTAGGGGCCACATGCAGCCTGCAGGCCTCATGTTTGAGACCCATGCTCTAGACTGAGCAGGAATCTCTACACTGCTGTTTTAGCCCCATACTGTAACCCCAAGTCAGATGACCAGGGGGAGAAGGAACAGGTTCTTGACCCCTTGGAGGAGATGGATGGCAATACTCCTTGTTGGAACATATTCCAGGTAACGTGCATAAGAGCCTGTTACAGGGGGCCCTTATCTCTCAGGTGAGCTCCTTTGGTTAAGTGTGTGCCTGCAATCACTCAGTTTGTGGCACTGGGTGGCACCCGCTTCTCACAAGCGCCCTCTCCCCTCACTTGGTCAACAATTTCTACAGAGTTTTCAGTGATTCAGCCTCCAGCTGCATCACACAAACTACCTGTAAGGTGGAACAGAACAAACCTCCTCCCTTGATATACAGTCTATACTTTCTTTCATCCCTATGCTACCAGTAGTTCTCAGACCTTTGAGTCCCGGTGTTTCATTTTTTATCATCGTAGTCAGTGTTAAAGTTGATGTGGAAGGCGGTACCAAGGTCTATCAGAGTCTTTTCAACGTGCCTTCGTGGCTTAGGAAGGCCTACATCCTCATGGCTTGAGCATGAAGACTAACCTGATTTGGATGGAGTTTGGGGGGAATCTCTCCTCTTAGAAAGTATAGAGGAACACTGCTTTTATGTTTGTGAGGAGGCAGAACCAAAGGGCCTTTGGCTTGAGTCTGACTGGCATCTGAATGCACATTCTATAAGGTGTTTCCAAAGCCAAAGCTCTCATGCCTATCACGTAGTGCTTGGGAAACAGCAACAGATACCATTCTTAGCAAGGATATAAGCTTCTCCAAAGAGTGAGTGGGGACAGAAGATACAGTGCCTAAAGCATGATACTAGGTGCAATTTAAGACTCACATTAGGAGTCAGGGAGGGTTCCCCAGGGTGAAGATTCTAACAATAGGGAGCCCTCAAATCACTATGAATAATACTTAAGTGTAAGTATTTATAGGAGGAAAAGAATGAATTCTGAACACTGAAGGACTGCAGCTCAGATCCTGAAAGAGTCTGTCCTGACCCTTACACTTCCAGTGCTGACCACAAGGAGAGCTGGTATGCACACATGGAAAAACAGACACTACTTTCAAGAACTCTCTGGTCTCAGGTGCATGGAGCACATACGCAACCACAGTGAAACACACACAGATCCCAGAACTTAAAGAACACAGCTTTATCTGTTAATACAAATACTAGTGCAACTATAGCTGCAGAAAATATCAGCACAGAGAGAAAAATGTATAAAATAAATGAAAACTGCACGTTTTTTTAAATAACAAGCAGATTAAAAAGAAAATGGAGTCCAAGCAAATCAGGAGACCAGACATCCTCACCATTTCAACCATGCTAGAGATCCCAAAGCTAGTCCAAAGCTGCCAAGACAACTGCTAAAGCTGCCAAGTAGCCAGATGCTTTTATTGTAGCAAAAATTATGTTTCACAGTGCATCATCCAAGTTCTGTGACAGCTATGTAACCAGGAGGAGGAGGAGAACTGGCACACTGCTACAATAAACTCACATTGTTCCGAGGTCAAACGTTTAATGCATACAGTTAAATTAAGTTAATTAGATAATTTCTCCAACATGTTCAGAAAAAGAAACTTGCCAATTAAAAAAATACCAAATGAACAAGTTCTCTTTAAGTAAGAGTGAGGCAAACTAACAGAACATAAGTAACGTGAATCTTGTCATACTGAACATCTGCCTTTGAACATTTATGATCAGGATGAATTAACATGGAGACTCTCACTGATCTCTGAACAACTACTAGTATCTCAAAAATATCTGTGTGTCAAATGACTGGAACTGGCTTTTTTTAACAGAAATCGTGCTTGTAAATGAAAGTTCTATCATCACTGGAAACTAAATGTCTCTTACAAGCATTCAGGTTCTCCTTCACAATGTCAATGAATGAACACATTACAACCACAAATCAGGGGAGCTTTATTTAACCATGTCCTTAACTTCAGCACATGCTTAAGCACCTTGAATGAACAAAGATGCTTTCCTAATCTGGGACTTTAACAGTTTCTTCTCTTCTCAAAAGCACACTAATAGTTTTCAGTAGCAATGACTGGTACTGCATGTCTATGAGAACACAAGAATTTGCTACAGTGGTAAATATTACACAGCACGAAAGGTGATGTGCAGGAACCATGATCCAAAGGAGCCCTGTAGCATGAACACACTGTTTCAGTTACAATTTAGAGAGAGAGTGTGTTTTGTGTAAAATGCTCACAGCAGAACGACTGACCAAGTATTCTACAATTGGTTAATAACATAGTAAAAGCTTGTTGATTAATAATTAAAATTGTATTGCTTTAATATGTGCTGTAATATCTGTACTCAATATTTTAAAGAGATTTAAATCTCAGTTCTGTTTTACTAAGTGATATTTTGATAAGTTTCTGTTTTGCTCAGCTTGATTAAAGACAAAGGCTTCAGAAATATAGTTGAGAGGAAATGCTTTTATTCTCTAAGCTTGTGGTTCCCAACCTACAGTCCATGGGCCACTGGTGGTCCACAAGGGTACTGCAGGTGGTCCATGTGGTTGGAGGGGAGAAAGATAATTGCTGCAGGTAAACATACTGTGATGAGTGCAATATGTTTGTGAGTGAGCATAATAAATTATTAAAAATAGCTGCATTTTAATACCCCCTTTATGTACACATTTGACTCCCATTAGACACAGAAAATGTTAAAAATGTTCAAAATGGCTTACTTACATGGTGGTCCGCAAAACCTTTCAATAACTATGTAGTGGTCCATATAAAGGAAAAGGTTGGGAACCACTCTTTAAGCAGTAACTGATTTGTATTAGCAATAACTAACAATTAATTTTACCTACCCTCCCGCATTTTATTTTCCTTTTTGTGAAAGGCAAGAATGTGCAGATTAATTTTCACTTGACAAGATACAGTAGAAGGCTGTATTCAAGCATTTAAAAAATATGCCAATCCTATTTTAGAGTGCTTATCGCACAGACTCATTTCCTTGGGAAGTATTCTGAGCTCTAGAAGCAAAAACATATTGTTCAGATTTTCATGCACTACCAAATGAAACAGTGAATGAATCAGTACCCTAAACAGAACTGTAGTCAAATTAAGAACCTGTAATATTGTTTTCTTAGAGTTTGAAAACATTGGAAACTATTTCTTTTAAAGAAATTGAAAGCCTATTAAAAAGCACAAACTTTTTATTTTAGCAAATAAGTTCACTGCTGTAACTGCATTACATCATATAATATGTATTTCAAATAGTAAAGATCAACACATGATCAAGGACAATTAGGAATCTGAATACATGCAAACTCTATTTTCTAAAAAACAAGCAAGGAGTCCTATGGCACTTTTAAAGACTAATAAATTCATTTATTGCATGAGCTTTCATGGCAGCAAATCCCACTTCATCAGATGCTTTAAAGATGGGGTCATTGCTGTCAGGGTGATCTGGGTTCGATTGAACAGTGTGTGTAGACATGCTCAATCAATCTGGAACTCACCCTAGCAAATCCAGCCCCAGAACTGGAGTATCGGTAAGCCGCTTCGCATAGTGCATAGGGAGTATTTAGTAAGTCATCAGGAGATAGGCAAGGTATTTTAAATATGTTGCATATCTCCTGTTGACTGTCATCGAAAAGGGCAGCAACTATAAGACTAGGGCCGAGTGTACCAGAAATCATTCATGAAGAAATGGCTCACTTCTGGCTTCGATGGTGATGAGCACAGCAAGCCATAGTAATGTGGACAGTATTGATGACACTAGAATTAAAATGGCTCTGTAGACATCTTCAACAGGATCTCGATCTGCCAAAAGCACATTCAAAAGGCATTCTGCACCCAATGAAAGGGTAATTAAACTGTTTCTCTAATAACAGGGTAGAGTTTCATAAGCCAATACAACAGGCTTGGTCCCCTAGAATAATGGTGGGGACAGTAACTCCCTTAATGACAATGTCATATGGTGGGATAGTCTCAGTCTGTCCATGAACAAAGACTCCTGATCAGGAAGGGGGGGGGGGGGGGAAATAAATAAATAAATACAAAATTGTCCATCATGTACTTTTCCAGTGCAGCCCACGCTGACATTCATCAATCAACCTCTGTGGTTCGAGAGGGCCTGCATAACAATGTAGTAGGATCCTTCGTGGTTTATATACTTACATGCTCCTTGAAGAAGGCAGCCTATAGGCACATTGGTCCCATCAGTGGTCCTGGAAAATGCATTCTCTCAAGCCTGCAGCTACTTCAGAAATAGCTTTTTATGCCCAGGACTTTGGGATAACGACACGACTGATTGCTTCAAACCCTCTGCCCATAGTCAAGTTTCCAATACCAAACTGGTTGGCAACAGACCCCTAGCAGTCTGGCATGACCATTTTCCAGATGGTTGTAGCAATCTGCTTCTGGCCAGGCAAGGCTGCTCTCCTGAGGGTGTCATTATACTGGAAGGTCAGAGCAAGCGCCTCAAAAAGCTTTCTTCATGCACAAGTTCAGGATCCACTGCTGTCATCCAAGCCTGCAAGGGGATGTGGTCTGAATAGTCTGTACTTATGGTCATGTTCCAGAAGTGCCATAGGAGCATCAGTGGCTACACGTGCATCATGAGTAGCATCAGTCAAGTTCAAATCTGCCATGTTCTTCTCTTCCACGTGCTCCATTATTAGCTCTGTCAGGGGCCTTTAACGGGTCAGAAAACACTAACAAACTGCTTACCAGTGCCTCACTGAAGCTCCCCTCATGCCCTGAAACAGGAACAGCCTCCAAACAAAACAAGTTCTTGAAATGACGACTTCTCCATACTGTTGACTCTGGATGCTGGGACTACACAGACCAAAATGGCTGTTCAGCAGGATGCACTGGCAGGCCATTCAAGCTCCCTGTAATGGGCAGGGTGGACAAACAACATGGAGCTTGCACAGGAGGGTGCTAGGGACTCTGGGACATGACCGGTTTGATTCAGATCCACTTGCTGCATTTTGGACACAAGAGCACCGCGTTCACACTCAGGCTAGAAAATTCTTAACCCAGGGTCTGCTGACTCAAGTTCCACTAACCTTGGGCTTACACTGCAGCGTATGGATATTCTGACAGTTTTGGACTGTGTCTTTTACAACCACTTCTATAGGGTTCACCACAATGATTTTTTTTTTAAAATTCAGCTCAGTATAATACTAATAATTTCTATTTTAATTACAATTTTAAGAAATCATTTAAAAAGACAGTCTTGACTCTTTGACAGTACTTTATTTCAGTCATTCTCCAGAAAGTGTCTTCTGTGGATTCTTTTCTAGTTAAAACAACAAAATCCCAGGCAATGCAATTCAATGTATTCTGAACCGTTCACTGTGATTTCACATCAACTCTAAATACACAATGTTCCAAGGTCTACAGTATGTTTGACATGACTTTTCTTTGGATACTCTTAGAACATAAAGATTAATCACCACTAAGAGATTAATCATTAGAATGGAGTAGGGCAGCAAATAAAATCATTTGCATGCAAGAGTTTTATCGTCCCTAGTGACTACAGTTTTCCACCAGACCATCAAAATGATGATGGCTGGAAGCCTTCCAAATTTAAAACACAGAATTCTATTGCCCCATCTGTCTGTACCTGGGTTAGTTAAAAGACAAGACAGTAGCGTCATTAAACTCAATTTATGAGTGAATAATTTGAAAATAAAAAGGATTGTTAAAGAAAATATTAGATTTCTGATTTCAGATGAAAAACTGGGAAATTACTGGTTTATTCTTTTTCATCCCATTTTCCCTTTATATTTGCAAATGTCTCAAGATGTCATGAAGTCTAACAAAAATGTGCTGTCTTCCGTTAGCGCATTTTGGTAATTTAATAGTAAAATGACCTTGAAAATCTTTACTTCACTTAGTTTAAGTTATAACTATTGTATTTTACAGATGTGGAGAAAAGAAAAAAAAGAGATCTTTTTAAGCTCTCCAACAGTTTTCCTATTAGGAGCTAGGGCAGCCTGAGTGCGAGGGACTAAGGCTTGGAGCTGATGCTGGGGGTGGGTGGGACCACAGCAGAACTTTGAGCAGATAAGGACTGGGTGGCACTCCATCCCTGCCCCATGTAGGGGCAGGCCCAGCCCCTGCCATACCCTCCCCAACATTCCTCCACATCCCCTTAAGTGGACACACCCCACAGTTTGGGGACACTGTGCTAGAGAGACGGTATCGTAGTGCTGAGAAACAGGTCCATTATAGAGTTGATACTGTTCCCAATACCATGCTCTGAAGCAGAGTGGATTGGGATATTTGATCCTGCCACTGCACTGGAACAAGTCACCACAGAAAATTCAGGAAGTTAACTGGTAGATGGGATGACAGGTTCAGTAGGTTGGGGAGCTAAAACAGTCTGGGACAGAAAGTCATCTAATTGTGTTATAGGAGAAGGAACAACAGCCTCACTGGGAGATAATGTGGAAACACTGGGGCTCAGAAAGTCAGTACAGTGAGATGGGGTCTCCTTGATTAAATCATCAGGTTGAGAAGTCTGTGTAAGTTTTTGCTCAGGAGCAGCATAAGTTTCTGACACAGTACAAAGAGGTGTCCTACGAGTCTGAGATACTTCATGAAAAATTTGTTGTCCAAATGTGACCCAGAGACCCCATTAAGTCTAAACATCCAGATAAAATCTTGGGGGACATATGATAAATGACTACAGCCAAACCCAAGAACAATCATCTCTCTAGTATCTGTCAGGGAGGAGTCTGGATTCCTCGCATGAGCCAGGAGAAGCAGGAGGACAGTTACTTGGAAAGTACATTTGGGGGTGCCTTACACCAGTGGTTGTCAAACTGAGGATCGGAATCCAGTACTGGGTCACAGACCCTCAAGAGCTGGGTCACAGCACCCCTTCTTGCCACTGCCAAAAGACTGGAGTGCATTGCTCAAAGATGTAATTGCTGGGTCGTGGGCATAAATGATTTTTTTCAACTGGGTTCCAAGGAAAATGTTTGAAAACCACTGGCTTATACTATCATCAGATGCCCTAGTGCTCCATACCACAGGCAGAGGTGGACGTAATGCTGCAGGTGTTAAAGCAGTAGAATTAAGGCTCCTGCAAGCTCTGTAGATTGCTCAGCATCGTGTATGCTACGAATACTACACTGTGTATCAGGACAAGCAATGGAGCCAAAGAAAAATCAGATGGAGTCAATGGTGACAAAGTATTCAATACCAGACCACAAGACAGTGACGGTGCCACAGAGTCATCTCAAGAAGCTGACGGTACCAAGCTCTAACATGAAAATGGAGACTGAGATACTACCTCATATGTCAGCTTTTAACGAGTCATTTTGGTGCTGACAATGACACTGGACCTGAAGACATAGCTGATTGGGCTTGAGATATTCTAGACCCCACATTTACAGGATCACTCAGATACAGTAAGGCTGTTTGGGGGGTGGGGGAGGGAGAGTCATATGACACAGGGTCCAAATCCAGAATCTCTGTTCTTTCCATTAAAAATATCTGGGGGTGGGTCCTGCTAGACTTTTGAGTCTGATGGGTAATGGTCTTGTCCCCCAAACAAAATGAACACTTTTTATGTGAAGTAATGAAAAGCGTAATGTCACTATGTGAGGAACAGTATTTGAAACTGTGGGACTCAGAACTAGACATCCTGGTATTAGGAAGAAAAATAATGATGTTCCTGATAAAAGATAAACCCAGTATGGCAAAACCTACTGCTTTGGTGCCAGCTAACGAAAATAACTATATCTAAACAATGACACATTCCAAAGGAGCAGCCATGTTAGTCTAGTCCAGCAAAACATACAAAGAGTCTGGTGGCACTTTTACAGACTAACAAATTTATTTATCACATCAGCTTTCATGGATGGAAATCCCACTTCGTCAGATGCTTTGAAGATGGGGGAACTTAGATGTAAGCTTCCCCATCTTCAAAGTGCCTGATGAAATGGGATTTCTCCCACAAAAACTCATGTGATAAGTAAATTTGTTAGCTTGCAAAAGTGCCCCCAGACTCCTTTTTTATACCTAAATGAAAAAAGAGACACTGGCACACTTAGAATGAATAGCAAACAGCACCATCTCAAAGCCACAAATGGTGATAAGACCTGAAAGGTAGCTGGCCCATTCCATCCTTTTATGCAGGACACAAAAGCATCAGTACACATGCACAGATACAACTGACAGTGGTGACTGTGAACCTCTGATGTAGAGCATAAGCATACTATTAGTGAAATACGTATAAGGGAAATAACTCAAACCTGCTTATGGGACGTGTCATAGATCATTTATTGCTACTAAACAAAATATTTCACTTTTCTGAATATACAAACAGGTGTACAAACACCAATGCAATCTAATCAGTTATTCACCTGTCTCTTAAAATGACTGAAGTTCAGCGCCAAGCGAGGACAACACTAAAGATTAGCATGTCAAGATCTTGTATCTTTTATTAAGTTACGTGTAGTTTCCATAAGCATTCTGATCAAGATTACCATTACTCAAATTACTTGCCAAACACAACAATGGTATAACTCGGCTAAACGACCACAGATACATTTTCTATAAACATTACAAGGTTATTTAAAATGGTTAAAAATCCTTTATTGGCCTCAGTTTGTTGTGAACCGAGGCGTGGGCAGTCGTGCCTAGTGGTTGGAGCTAGAGACAGCAACGAGAAATCAGAAACTACAAATCAGAACCAAGAGTCAGAGCTGGAAGCAACAATGAACTAGGGGCGCAGGGCTGGACTGGACTGGAGCAGGGGAGAAGCAATGCTCAGAACAAGGCAGGCACAGGTACAGTTGTAGCTCTGACAGTAAGTGCCAAGCAGCCCGAGACCTCTTACTACCGCTGAGCTAAAATGTAGACCTGTAGGCTCCTTGAAGCCTCTAGGATGAGCCAGCCAACCAAGTGATTCAACCTCACAGTAGCCAGACAGCCTGAGGGTTGAACTAGCTAGCCCAAGGCTCAACCAAGGGAACTCAGCTCCACAGTTCTTGACTATTCCCAGAGGCAAAATAAGAGAATTTGTGAAAGCCACAGAAGCAGCAAGGCTTTGACTGGTTATGGGGCACAAGCAGCCCCTGGGATTCATTCAAGGATGTCTTCAGCCAACTCAAACCATTTGACCACTGTCACTTTAATCTAAAGCTCTCTGTGGAAGCCAGATACACTAAAGAGGGCAGAGTAATTGAAATTCTCACAGATGCAAAACTCTAAAAATGTATTAAAACTTAGTTTGCTTGACCAAGACTGGAAATTCAATTTTTACCCGAATTAAAGATTCAAATAAAATCAATTTTATACTCTTGTTGTTAGAATAATTACTATTTAAACTAGACAGAGACATGAATTAACCAAGTCTGCTCACCACTCATCTCTTTTCTCTTTGGTTCTACACTAAAAACCAACAACTAGACAGCTCACCTTCACAAATCTCATCCAGATACGCATTATAATCTCATAAAAAGCAGATTTTCTGAAAAAGCATGGCTATTATTTGGCATATGATAGCCTATAGGAAACTGAACATAAATATATTACTTGAGAGATACACTTTTACTTTCCCAGAGACCCGCAGCTTCCTGTTTTACATCTGGTTAAATTTAAGTAAATGTTAGCTGACCTAATACTTGAGAATGACCTCTAATTTATAAGCAGAACAGCTACACAGCCAGACATAGCAAAGAAATTTTGCAACACGACTGTGACTGCAGAGAAAAAATTGTCAAGAAAGCAAAAGAAAAGGCAATATTCTCATTGTCACAATTCTGAAGTCCACCTAGAATCCCAGAATATCTGGATATTTCTGATAAAATTAGCAGACCTAAAATACTTAATGTTGACATTTAAATCATTAGGCTTCAGAGTTAACCTCATCACTGAACTCTTGCTCCTTTTATCATTGTTTCTCCATTTCTGTAGACTCAATCACACATCTGCATTGGACGAATTTACCTTGGAAGGCATGGTCATATCACTTTGCAACAGTGCAGCATATGAACACTAACTGCATTGTTGGTGTAATATCAGTGGTTAGTACATTTAAAGAATTATAGAAGATTATGGTTGGAAGGCACCCCAGGAGGTTATCTAGTTCAACCACTGAAGATCTGTATTACTACCAAGGTTCTTATACATAAATAATCAATAAAAGCTAAGAAAAAACCCTTAACATAAGATTAGTGAATTCACAGTCTAGTTTTTAACAATGGTTCCTGCATACAATACACTGAGTTAAAAATTTTATTTTGAGATTACTGATGACAATTATGGGAAACAGCACAGATTGAGGAAGTACATTTACAACACACAGCACATACTTATACATTTTTAGAAATGTTGCTTCTGCTCCCCACCCCAAATTTTCTCATATAAAATGTGACCATCTTACTCAGTTTCTATTCCCATCACTCACTAATTTGCATAATTTTAACAATGCAGAATATAGCTAGCCTAAGTTGTTTTTTTTTTTCATAATTATACTCATCACAGAAACTGTCAGTATCTAATGAAGGATAATTTCTGCTATTATAAGATGCTTAAAGGATCGTTTTCGTGAATAATTCTTAATATGAATCATTACATTCAAACAATGTCAGAAATAAAAATTGTATGTAATTGCAAACAACATTCCCTTTTTATGGAAGAATATGGTTTTTGAATGACATATAGGTATAGTAGTTAACTTTTAAGAGCAGCACTAAATCACTTCTGTGAAGGAAATGTAATGCTCGGTTTTCATACAAAATCTATTTGGTTAAATATTTATGTTAGAAATAGAAGTGGTAGAATGAACACCTGAGATACTGAATTACTTTTGTTCATGCCAACCCCAACAAAAAAATTAATGTTATGGCCCAATTTCACTTAAACTGGCAGATTTTAGAAATGGAATTTCATCCTACACTTCAATATAGGACAATAATGATCAAGAGCTGCTACTGTCTAATGAGAATTTGGTGATGTACTGGCTTATAAGATAAACACAGAGGCAGGCCTCAGTCCAAATCCTTGTGGACAGCCATCTGCATTGCAATGTAACTGATACCCTTGGCAGCATCAGACGACGACATACCAGGAATAAAAAGCACAGAAACTAAACTATCTTCTCATCTTTAGAGCTGGTCATTTCTAAAAGGGAGAACCAGGTACTGCTGCTGCCCATTTTGTTTTTGTTCTATGAACATCATTCTCTAAAATTACAAGAGAGGCTTGGGATAGAAAACCTCCAAAAGAATATGCATTCATTTGAAAAATACAGAAAAGAAAATTAATTACCTTAAATAACCTAGAATTTTTCAAAGTGTCTGGTTTTCATGTGTTCTGCTTCTGACGTGTATGTACCAGCCAAGAGAATGCTTTAGCTAGCAGTGTCAATTGGTCACACTTGCTCTCTTGATGATCTCAACCCCATCCCTGTCCTCTCCCAAAGCCATAAAGAGGAATAAGATGGAGCTACTAAGTAACCCTAAATTCTGGCACCACTATCAAGTCCAGATTATTAGACTCAGCAGTTTGGGGGTAGGAGTGGGGAGTTGTGGACACACTCAAAAATACTTCTTGAACTCTAGTTATCTAAGGAAGAAAAATACCAGTAGAAACTCATCTTAGAATCACCATTCAAAAAAGGAAACTATGCAAAAATGAGAAAGTTAGCTAAACGGAAATTAAAAGAAACAGAAAAACTTATTATTGCCAGTCCCCATCTCTCAATGATATTTCCAGGAAGTGTGGAGCAGTAATGCAAATAGCTCCCAAAAGAGGGAAAGAAGGGATAATGATCTTTCAAGACTAGTTGGCAGCTCTGAATATACATATCAAATGACTCCTCAGAGCCAATCTCAGCAGCATTCACAGTCAATGTCAGTGAAGATCTTCTCCAATGTATACTGTTTCTTCTTAAAGCAATCCAGTGTCATCCAATTAGGATGAAAAAAGGATTTGCGATAGGTTGAAATGGAGACTTCTTATGGGAAGTATAGACTCAGTGATTGCAAAGGAAGGACAAGAGTACTTCAATTTACATAATAGCTTCAGTTTTAGAACTGAACAGGTAACTCTTCTCAAAAGGGGAGATTATCTACTGTAGTTTTAATTCCTTTGGCACCAAAAAAATTGGAGCCATGACTCACGCAACACTGTAATCGCTACAAACATGAACCTTAACTTTTTTTTATCAGCAGCATCAAAGGAGGCTATAAGGGAGGTTTTAGTTATTAACTGACCATCCAAGATAAAGATATACATTAATCTCCAAGGTCTGAAAGATGTTTCTCAAGATACTGAGCAACTCTACTCCATATAAGGTAATACAATATGACAGAAGAGCCTGGTAATTTATTGCTTATAAACTCTTCTTTCCTAAGAAGTCCAAATCTGCCACTTCTAATTCTATCAAACAATAGGGGAACATGTCAATGTGTACATTCTGTGAAACACTTGACAGTTACAGTGCTTTAACACAGATACTTCAAATCAAGACTTCAGAAGGAAACTGCAGACTTAACATTCACATGTAAATTTGACAATATTAAATTAGGTCTGAAAAGAGATTTGGGCTGACTCATTACAAAAGGTGATTCTCCCCCCCCCCCTTTTTTTTTTTTAACCTTCCCACCTTCTTATTCATTGTTCCACACTGTTTGAATCAAAATAACTTGCTTGGTTTGCAGAAAAAATCTGAGCTCATCTTGTGACTTACTCTTCCCTGCATTTATATATTCCTTTCTGTACTAGTGTCCATTTCGTGAGCCTGCTGAAATGGGATTTTACCCATGAAAGCTCATGCAATAAATAAATTTGTTAGTATTTAAAGTGCCACAGAATTCCTTGTTTATATATTATTTACAGTTCCAAAGATTAAATGAATTATTGATGGACTCCACATTGCAGCAGGTGAAGTAAATATTCAGTAAAGCTTTCTAGTTGACTATTCTGTATGAAGAACAATAGACTGAATATTACAAAATACATTAAGCAATATTTTTTTTTACAGTAGTTAAGATAATGGTTTTTTGTTTGTATATGTCTGTGAAGCATGAACTAGAAGGGCAAGCTCCTCCAGTACCATGGAATGTTCATGGGATGCTATAATCCAACAATCAGACGTGAGAAGACTTATAAGTAAATATTACATTACATTATAATGCCCATCATCAATGTTAAGGAATTTTCCAATGACTTGGGGGGGGGGGGGGAGACCTTGTTAGCTGATAGACAAGATACTTTCCACAAATGAAAATAATTTCACATGGAAAAGGGGCCTTTCACATCAAACGATAAGTGACTGTTGTACTTCTTGATAATGCAAATATTTCTATTTATACACACAGAATCACTTTCTACCTATCATCTTAGACTTTGGTTGAGTAGTTAAGTACAGCCATTCCTCACCACCAAAATGTTAAGAGGTTTGGGGCAAAGTAAAGGGGTAGGGAAAACAACTTCCTGCAACAACGGGATAAAAAATAGCATTACTTATTTCATTACTGCCACCCAACTGAACATCAACCTCAGTGCCTAATATTACACCACAGAATTAAAGTACCTACAGATAAGCATTAATATCTGTAACAAATCTTACTATTTTAGACCCCAAAATGAAGCAACTTCAACCACAAAACAAATAGCTGAATGAAAAGGGAAATCTAGACCACAATTCTTTCTAAATGGTTAAGAGTGCCAAGAAGTTCATCAAACCTCAGTGGACCTCAGAAAACTTTTTTTAGCACAAGATCTCCAGATCAGAGAACACATTAAGAAAACACTTCCCACCTTCACGATTCCTCTCCGACTCAAGTTGGGAAGATTTTCTTTTAAATCAGGAGATATTGCTGTCAACATTCACAAACATATTGCTGTAGACATATGTCTCTTATTACCGTCCTTGGTGTCTGTTTTAGGCATTGTTGCTCCTGAAACAACTTTAGAGGTTGATTATGGAAAACAGTTTTGGATAACATGCTTTTTTGCTTGCTAGTGTGGACTGGACAAAATACTTCTGATCCAGAGATCAACAAAAATGAAAATCATAGCAAAAAAGGTCAGCTTTCTCTGCATTCACAGCAATGAAGCTGTACCAGTTAACACTAACAGAGAACATGGAGCAATTATTTAGTTATGACGTGGTTTAAGCCAGTATTTGAAAGTGCTTTAAAACAGGTCAAAGAACTGAGAACGCTGTCTGACACCCCCTTCCCACATATGACACAAACACCACTCAGAAATGAAACACTAAACCAAACAATCAAAATTAGGAATGAGATTACTGCCTTCAGCAAACAAACCTATTATGTGCCAGAGACAAAGAAAAGGAAGAATTGAGAAGACAGGGAATTGATTAAGTGAGTTATATCCACGTTATCCTGGCATGTGAATTGTACTCCATACTACAGAGTAAGAGAGGGGCAAGAAAACCCGAAGTCACTGCCAATCTGACCTTGGGAAAAATCCTCTCTCAAACCTACCTATAATGGTCAGTTATCCCCTGAGTGTGTAAGCAAGAACCAGCCAGCAAAGCACAGCAGAAAGAGAGAGAATGAATGGTCAGTGCTACCTCAGACAACTGGCCCATCCAGTCCACGGTTCCATCTCCAGCTGTGGCCATCTCTGATGCTTAAGAGGAAGAGACCAAACATCCCCAAAATAATTTGGGGGTGGAAAGCAGAGAAAATCCATTCTTGATTCCCACAGTAGACTGGATGATGCCCTGAATCATACTCTTTAGGGCCCACTATTTTGTAGCCAAGTTATTTCAGTCATACCATAATTTAATGCAAGTGTCACAGTATTTTCCTTAATGATGCAACACATACACTTGGAAATGTGGTCTAACTTACCAGCAAGATCATCAGAAAAACTAGAAAGGCAAAAAGTAAGTTCTCACATCATCCAGTTACAATAGCTCTTCAAGCACCCTAGGATGCTCTATAACTCACCCTCCTCACCTCTACTTCTGAGTTCTAAATGAAGACTTTGCAGTACAAAAGGAGTTGAGGGTTCTTTGCCCATGCAATGCTAATCAGCCTTGAGGCACAACACAAGGGAGGGAAAGAATACACGTGGGCTGAACGGACTTTGCTACCTAAGATCTTCAATTAAAAATCAGGGGACAGAGATGCATCTCAGGTAGTGCACCCATAGAGAAAGGAACCTAAAAAAAAAAAAACACCATTACACAAAATGAGTAACCTCCTCTTCTTCAAATAGTGTCCCTATGAGTGCTCCACTGTAAGTAACTCCCAAACACCATACGCAACAGGCAATGGAGCTTTAGAGTCGAGCCCGTCACCTTAGAACCATAGAAACTGGAAAGAACCATAAGAGGTCATCAAGTACAGTCTCCTGCACTTATGACAGGGCCAAATACTCTCTCTTAAGCCATACCTAACAGATGTTTGTTTAACCTGCTCTTAAAAACTTTCAGTGATAGAGATTCCACAATCTGCCTAGGCAACTTATTCCAGTGGCTCTGTCAATTAGAAATATTTTCAACCTAAAAACCCTAAATCTCCTTTGCCATAATTTAAGTCCATTGCTTCTTGTCCTGTCATCGGTGGTTAAGGAGAAAAATAGAGCAGAAGAATTACTTCTCATCTTATTTATAATACTCCTGTTAATACATCCCAGAATGGTGTTTGCTTTTTATGCAACAGCATTACACTGTTGTTTCATATTTAGCTTGTGGTCCACTATGACACCCGGACCCCTTTCCATGCTATTACTTCCTAGGCCAGGGGTCTCAAACATGCAGCCCATGAGCCACATGCGGCCCCTAAAGCTACTTCCTGCGGCCCGCAATGACACAATTGTTACCGATATTTGCAATATCATTGTATGGAAAGGTTTCAGTGGTGCGGCCCTTGGGCTACCGTACTAATCCTCATGTGGCCCTCATGATAATTTGAGTTTGAGACCCCTGTTCTAGGCAGTCATTGCTCATTTTGTATGTGTGCAATGGATTTTTCTGAATTATAACACTCTGGAGGCAAAGACAGCATTGAAAACAGAGTGCTACTCACTTCATTGCTAGCTAGGAGAGGCTGAGAAGGACCAGAGGGTAGTTCCCCCTGCAATATTAATTAGCCTTGAAATATAAATACGAGGGAGGAAAAGAGCACGCATGGGCTGAATGGACACTGCTACCAAAAAGATCTCCAATCAGAAGCATAGGGATGCAGACACCACTCAAGCAGAAAACATACAGAGACACTATTAGAAGAAAAAATACATGCTCAGAAGTTACCAAAACTCAAAGCATGGTACATTGCTAACTGGTTGATTCGAACAACACCTTAAATGCACAATCCATCTCCAGCCTTACTAAACTTTATAAAGGCACAATCTATTAATCACACACATATTTACTGAGAATTATGAATATATGAATGAGATTTTTTTCTGACTCACTTCCCTGAAATAATTATGGGAAAATACATTTGAAACAGCAGGTTCTTATAATATTTCAGTCAATAACCACAACACAAACAGATTTTATTCATAGACTGTTTAATAAACAAAGGATTTCCATTTCATTTGATCACTTTTCAAGTAATGCCTGGCTTAGAATGAATATAGTTGTACATTTAGCTGTTTTCCAGTATGGTCAGATTTTACTATCTGCAAAACACTATGCCACCATATTGATTTAAAGAACTTCACTACAAGAGTGATCAAATTCTTACATTAATAAAGAAGGTCAGGAAAAAAGAGTCAAAATGAAAGGATTCAATTTATGTTTGACAATGGAAAATACTTCCATATTTAAATGACTTAAAAGAGCACCGAAAAGGCTTTCACAGCCTGCGAAGGATTTCTTCCCCCTCCTACTTCGGTTCTACAATAAAAAGAGTTTTAATTTAAGAAGCCAGACTTTTTTTTTCTACTCTTCAGTTCCACACAGCAGTCGTTCTGTATTAGGTTCTGTGGCTCCCCCAAGACAGTTTCAGAGGTTCTGAGATTCCAAGCACATACAGCCCCTGGGTGCGGTTTGGAGGTGATGGGATGGTGGAGGAGGAGAACAGGTCTGCCCCCTGAAACTGTGAACCTGTAATTAGAGCAGGGAAGCCTTGGAGCCTGCTCTCCTCTCCTCCCAAGGCCCCACCCCGGCGACATGAGGGGGAGGATGTCAGAACCAAGCAGTAACATGGGGCCATGGAGCAGTAAACAATGGTACTCCCCTCTTTCTTCCTGCTGCTCTTGTGCCAGGGGTGATGGCTGTGCCTCAGCTCCCAGGGCCTCTTGCTCCTGCAGCCAAAAAGAGCTGCCCAGGCAAATGGACCCAGCTGCAGGGCAGCCAGAGCCTTTGGGAAGCGGTGGCCACATGGCGGGCATTCAGCCCCTAGCTATTCCATGCTCGCACATAAACCCCAAATATTCTCTCCCTGCACCCTGAACTACACCCAAACCCATACACAAGACTTAGCTACCCCCCCTGCCTACACTGAGCCTCTAAGTGCACCCTGCCTGTCTCCTGAGCTACCTCCCCTCTACACAGAGCCCCTAGCTGCACCTCTCCCTACAGCCTGAGCAGTTTTACAATGTAATAATTTTATAATATTTGAGTGCGCCCTAATTCCAGACAGGCTAGGTGGCCTGCTGAACTGAATCAGGGGTGGAAGTTGCCCTCCCTCTCTGGGCCTTGCCATGTGAAGCTGGCCCAAATCTTGTCAGGCCCCACCTCAAGTAGAAGTTAAACTATGACTCTGAATTTCCCCACTTTCCGCAGCTGAAGCCAAGAGCCACCCTCTGCCCCCATTTTTACAGCATACTGAGGAGGCCTCAAAGAAAAAGATTAAGAACCTCCTATCACACAGGGCACTCAAAAACCCAAACAAATCTCAGCTTCTTCAAACGTCCCTTTATAGAGTAATATGATCTACATGTGACAAATGGGAAAAGCTTCCCAGTCCACCCTTATGAATCATTTACAGGTATAAGCACAGTGGCTGTATTAGAGCAGTGGTTTTCAAACTTCTTTCCTCGGGACCCAGCTGAAAAAAATCATTTATGTCTGCGACCCAACTCTTACATCTTTCATCAACTCTTTCAGCTTTGGCAGTGGCAACAGAGGGACACTGCAACCCAGTGCCTGAGGGTCTGCGACCCAACAGTGGATCTTGCCATGGTTTGAAAACCACTGTAGTAGATGATGAAACTACCCTTTGTCTCATTCCAATAAAAGTGTAGCCTTCTAGACTCATCCATTTTATCTAACTATTAAAGTCTTCATCAAAGCCACACACACTAATGCACTCCTGAACATAATTCTTCTTAATCCAAGTTATATCTAGTACAGGCACTCTCATATATTTCCAATTTATTATAAAAGGATAAATGCTAATGCCAACAAGAATCTCTCCCACATTCTATCCAGGGACAAATAGACTGAAGAACTTTGTGTTTCACTAGAGAGAAGGTGACTGGATACAAAAATAACACTTTGTTTAAAAACAATTTCATCTCCTCATCAACCAGAATATGCTTAATTCAAAAAACTGTTTCTTTCCTGGACACTTGTAAGATCAAAGATAGTAAGCTTATAAATTAACTTATCTTGCTGGGGATGAAACTTGAGCCATTCAAACTAAAATAAAGTTCTTATAGGCACAAACTGGAAATTAACAAGTTCATAAAACAAAAAATTCAGTAATACTGAATAGATCAAATTAAAGCAGGAATACTTCAAATGAGGCAGTATGATACACTGTATCACTTTCTTACCCTTCAAAGTGACTTCCAATGCACTGAAGGCATCAGAATGTGAAAGAATATCAACTTTTTCTTTACTGACATCATTTTTACTATGTGATTCCCTCCACCGCCCCCGCCCCCCCAGGAAAAAATTGATCATGTAAGATTGAGGTTTGTAACACTGATGTTCAACTGTATCATACATTTTTGGTCTCATCAAAAAATATTCCTACTTTGGAAACTATTTAAATGGTCTTTGGCATAGAAGTATGAGCACTTCCCAAGTATCTGAAATAGCAAATAGTCACTCTTTACTCGTAAGATGGTGCTGCAGCCTATTCAATTGTGTCTCTTCTACAACTTTTCATTCTTCAACATAATGTAAAAAGGTCAGATAAGCATAACTCAAAAGTGTGCCATCACCTTATATATAAATATCATCCTAAAACTGGGTAAAGGCCTATATTCCTAATGAAGAAAAATTACCTTGTCAAAGAGAGGTAACCTAGACATATTCTTACAGTGAAAATATCTTGCAGCTCCCACTGAAGGGTTTCTTCCTCATTATTAATTATTATTATTAGAGTTTAGGAAACTGCATCATGAACCTGGGCTTTATTGTTCTAGCCACTGTGTAAATATAACAAAAACAGTCCCTGACAAAAACAATTAAGTGCATCAAGCCCTTTCCTTTTGCTCTGGACTTCCACCTGAGGCACTCTCAAAGATCCTCTGTAAATATTATTTTTTTAACAAGTATCAGCTTGTTTTCCATTTTCTACAGCACAGAGTCACAAATAACATTTTAAAAAAGCAGAAGGACTTTCAGATAATACTTAACACAGCTGTAGAAAGGATGAACACTTTAGACAGAGATGACTGCCAAATCTCAAAAGATCTATGTCTTGTTTTAAGTCTAAACATCACCTAGCACACTTCTGGCACTACTGTAATATAAATAATAATGGAACAAAAAAAAAACAGCTGGTCTTGGGCTTTGTGGATTGTCTATCTCACCAACTTTGCAAAAGAGAAAAACTTTACTTGTCTAGAATATTCAAGCTATTAGACACCTCCCCTCTTTTCACATTATTAGGCAAAACATTATACATTAAAGCATGGGCTATTTTTCCCCCCAAACTACCTCCTACAATGTCTCATTATCAATATATCCTTAAATGATGAACATCAATCTTTTTGTCAATAATGAAAGAATGGTATATGCTCCGTGCCTTCCCATTACAGATTTTTCTCCTCCTTACCTTCTGTTGTTTGACCTTCTCTTTTCAGCATCTGGACAGCTCCTACATACTTCTTCAGTTGTACTTTTAGCACTTCATTCTCTCTGCAAGTACAGCAAGAGAAAAATATTAGTATACTATGAAAATAAAAGCGGAGATAACCCATCACACATTAGAATCAAATGATAAAAAGCAACCTTCATAAATATTACTATGCCCTGTTTTAAAAACTAAAAGCAGGAGCCTGTAAAGAGAAATACCACAGCGGTAGTATTTAACATACATGTCAGCAACACTGGAAGAGGGAAATTAATTTTCCAGCATGAGTTGAGTATGTGGACAAATGAAATATAGGCCAATCAATAGAATACAGTAGCTAATTTATAACTCACAGTTTTACATTGCTTACTTTCTGTCAATATCAGGCACCTCTAAGCACATATCCACCCTCATCATAGCATCTAAGTGACTGGTTTGTATGCCAAAAGTATAGCTGGTTAAAGACTAAGTCTGGACTCTGAGTAAAGACATGCAGTGGTTCATATTACACACACATTATTTTACTCTATTTTCTCCTATGGTCCCATCATTTTTTGCTTGAGACACTGTAAACATTTTAAATCTTTTAAAACATTAGCATGTGTATTTTATCATTAGTACCCTCTGCTCCTTCCTCATGAACTTCAAAAATTGTCTGAGAACCAAGGTTAGTCCCTCAGTTGCAATACTTGAAATTAGACCAGGATATTACAGCCCAGACGGCACTAAATTGTTATGTGCCATAGCAAGAGAACAGAAGGGAACGAAGTGCACCAATGCTCAAGACCCGTGCAACGATAGGAAATTAAATGAGATCCTTTGCAGCCAGGATGGGTGTAAGTCAAACAAATTGGCAGTGACCTGGAAGAAAATTCCTTCCTAACTAGTTTTACCGAAGGCTACACAAAATGCACTAGCAAAGTCAGTGCAAAATAAAATTCATACAGACAATGACTTGATCATACTGCTTTATATACCACACACAAAAATGCAAGTACAATATTTATTTTCCAATTAATTTATTTTACAATTATATGGTAAAAATGGGATAGTAAATAACTTTTCCGTAATAAGAATGCTGTGGCACTTCTGTATTTTTATGTCTGACTTTGTAAGCAAGTACTATTTAAGTGAGTGAAACTTGGGGTGTGCAAGACAAGACTCCTAGAAAGGGTACAGTCATTTGGAAAGGTTGAGAATCACTAAGACTAGCAGGAACTAGCCAGCCATGCAGCAAGAAAGAATGTTTGGCATCAACTCACAGTAACCTATCCAGTATCCCACCTTCAAGGATGTCCATCTATGCTATGTCAGAGGAAGAAGAAAAAAAATCAGCCAACATACAAGCCAGAATATATCCTAGCGGGCAGTAGCAAATCCCTTTCTGACTGCTGCAGGCCTGTGGCTGAAGCCTTTAAACATGAATATTTAGGAATGTTCAACGTAAAGCAGATGGGATTGCTCAAGGTTGATATGCTCCCTGCCATTACAAGCAACCCCATCATACAGAATCAGTCCTAAAGTGGTCCAATACACTCTTAAACCTAATTAAGTTGTTCCCCCTCACAACTTACATAGAGAGGCTCTTTCAGAACCGTCCTCTGATTTCCAGCTTGAGTTTCTTCATGGCCAGTTTATATCATTTGGCTTTAAGGCAACATTATGCTTTAATTTAAATAGCTCCACCCCTTCCCCAATGTTTACCCCCTAGTGTCTCTCAGCATTTCTTTTGTTAATCTAAACTAGCCTTTTAGTCACATATATAATAAGCCTCCACTCCCTGATCACCTTTGTAGCTCTTCTCCATGCCTGTCCCTATTTAAATGCCTTTCTGGAACAAGGGTGAACAGAACTGCATACAGTATTCCAAATTAGGTATTATCAGCACCTTGTACTATGGGCATTAATATTTCTCCACCTCTGCGAGCAATACTTCACATGATAAATCCTACAACATACTATCTTTTTTTTTTTCCCCCCAGCAGTGTGACATTTGTGGCCCATAGTTAACCTGTAACTGACCATACACCTGGGGGTCTCTACTTCGTTGCACCCAACTGATGAACACTAACTTATAGCATAAATTCTTATTATTAAAACAAAGTGCACGGCCATGCATTTTGCACTATTAAATTTAATGCCATTCTTAAAGGTCATCCTGTTCTTCCTGTAAAATATTCTAATATTCCTCTATATTAACGATTCCTCCCAAATTTGTGCCAGCAAATTTCTTTAGCACACTCCTACTTTTTGTGCCAGCCTCATTAATAAATATTGAATAAGACTGACCACTAAACCAGTCATGGGGGAACTCCATTAGAAATCTCCATTGACTCCAAAACTTCATCTTTCAGCACAGCTTGTTGTATTCTTCATTTTAGCAAGTTCCTGGTTATTCTGGAACTGCTGCTGGGATTTTTAACATTTGCCTTCCTATGCAATATGTTCTTTTTTTCACACGTAATGCACTGACCACTAGTTAAGTATTTTTACTTTATTTTCAAAGCAGTACTGTTATCAAAGGCTGAAAGTCCTTAGTCAAAAAATTCTGTAATAGTTTAATCTGCCTTGAGGAAAACTTACACAGGGAAAAAGTAACTATACCATTTAACTATAAAACCTTGTGAAGTTACAATATTGTCTATGCCAGTGAAATTAGGGCCTAATTTGATGAAAGGTTAATAACCACTGAACTGGATGAAATAAAAGATGTTCACATTTGTTAAAAATTTGAAATATATTTTATACTTTTTCTTGTAGAAAACAGTTGCACAACTATTGATAACCACATCCTACTATTAAATCAATCTGAGACTGAATATTAGGCTAACAAAAATCCCCTTTGCCTTTAGAGATGTATAAAAGATGTCAATTTTTATACTAAAATGTATTTTATGACATACGCATCTAATCGTTCTACTGATGTTTTGTCTAAAGCAAAATCTATAGTACTGTCTATGCAAAAATGGGAAATTTGGTGTAATTTTGAAAAGCATCCACTCTTCCTCAGGAAATTAATCACCTGGCTTGTCTGTTTATACATTGCATACTCAAATAAAAGACTATCTTTTAGGGGATGATGCATGGGAATGGAGAGTAGGGTGTTAATTAACTTTGCTTGAGAAATCTTAGACCTGTCATTTCCTAATTTTTGCACAATTGCCTTTTCTACCTTAGCATTTTTAAAATAAGTTTTTCTGTGTGGGGTTTTTTAAAAAAATCTTTTTCCGTGGGGCATGGGGGGATTGTTAAAAATCAACTGAAAAAACAGTGCATTTATCATACTGACATCTTGACTGACCATCAACCAGGGCTGTAACCTTCAATATACAGCACACACCTCTGACACTTCAGCTAACAGAGTAACTGACAGCAAGAGCATGTTGCCATCCTCTGTGGGCCAACGACTAGACAGGGGTGATAGGCACACTTTGCTAGTGGGTTTCATAGTTAGTTACTGACTGGAAAGGAATAGTACAACTTGGATTTATTACAGATTCTAGATAGGAGCATGCTTTAGTGGGATCAAACTGTTCTGCTCCTGTTGGCTTTATCCACCTGACATATTTGTTCTTTTCTCCTTCAGCCTGTCATTATTCCAGTCTTACCTCTTGTGCACCCCAAACTCCAGTCTTTATCCCAGCTTCTTTATCTAACCAAACTGCCCCTTCCCCACACTCCCTGACTGCTTTTCTGCTCCATGTCTCCTCCCTCAAGCCTGATTCAACACCACTGAGTTGAACAGAAAGACAAGTTCAATGAGTGTTAAATCAGGCTCCGAAGTGTTTATGTGCTTTGAGATCTGTGGATGAAAACAGCTCTAGAAATTCACACATGGATGGATGCGGTGTTAGAATTTAGATCATTGCTGCTCACGCTATAAAATACATGCCCAGGACTAACAACTAGTATTAGGCCAACTGGTTTATAGAGGCACATTAGAAACTGAGCTGTCAACAGGACCATGGTAGCTTGCTTAGAAATTATCTTAAATAGCAATCTTAAGTGATTTATAACCTTGCTGAAGTAAATGTGTACTTCATGTCTTTTCTGAGTTCCTTCATGCAATAGTACAATTTCAATATTTTAAAAGGTATTAGTTGTCTCCGAGAGAGATTCCTGTCATGTTCCCAAACTTAAAAAAGCCCCTCTAAGAATCTAGTGTTTATGGTGTCTTGCAAGTCCTCTTATGTTTAACCACACCCCCCACACCCCCCATTGAAACTAAGTCCTGGTCTATGCGTATCACAGTTTTCACTGGCACTTCAAGGGAGATATACAAGTTACTTAAAATAACTTGCGTATCTCCCTTTGATTAACTAGTACTTACTCACCACACTGTCTTCGGTGTGCTGAGTCAATGGGAAATGGCCTCCCATCAACCCAGAGATACTCTTTTTCAGGGAGTGGTCTTACATAATTGAATTCTCAATTGATTAAGTGGGTCTCCACTGACCTGTTCAGTTGATCTGGAAAGATCAACTGACGGCAGTGAATTTACTGTCATAAATGTAGACCTGCCCTAAATAGTTACAGATAGGTCTACAATGTCAATGGCAAATGTTTCCTACCTGATGTGTTATAAAAAAAATTGTAGTTCCCAAGAATGACTTATTAAATCCTGTTATCATTTAGTAGATATATAAAACAATATTTCTGTTTCCTTAAACTAAATTGCACCTCCCTCCTTTCCATTTGAGACAAAAAAGACTTGTTTTTCTAGTTTACATATTAAGGAAATTTAAAATATCCTAAAACGCAAAAAACCTGCAAGGATTTTATTAAAATTTCATAGTTAAGTAATGAATAGTTTCTTCCCCATGGGATTTAGCAAACTTCTATTAAAGGTCTGAATTAAATAGAGCTTACATTGACCAGAAATCTGACTTGACAGTTATGTTGCCTTTAAATACAGAATACTGCAGAAGCCTAATTTCCAAATAGATTGCTAGGAGTTCTGATCTCTATAATATGTTATATTGGCATTTTTATATAGTAATCATTTCCTAAAATAGTCCCAAGGGAAAACCTTCCCTTTATTTTAACAGCATCTATTTAAATTACTGCATCTGAATTATGGATTGCTTGACGGCAGCACAACTGTGACAAAATAAGTATGACTTTCTCAATATTTTTATGAGGTTATGTCAGTAACTTGAGCTTGCAGTTAAAAATTCTATGGTTACTATTCTTGGCTGAACTTCATGGGGTATCAGAATAATTGGATTTATTTTCAGACTCAGATGAGTTATTTGATGCTGTAATTTTTGGATTGCAGAATGATTGGAAATGGAAAGCCTGTTTCCTCCCAAAAAGTTGAACCAAAAATGAACTTCTACAGAATCCAGATTAATGATGAAAATATAAGAGCTCTTGTACTTCTGCTGTGAAGACTTAAGTAATATAGAATTTAATTAAGGATTAAGTGAAATTTCTGCCACCTACTTTCATCTTATCCATAACACTTAAAATAAACCAAGTGGTATATTCCTGTCCACTTTTCATAGCCCTACATAGACTCAAAAAGAATGTTGACGTTTCAAATTCATCATATATCAATTGAGATTGCATAATAAGATTGAAATTAACCATTTAAAAAAGTTTAATTCAGTATTGTATTCCACCTTCAATGTTCCCTTTCTTCATCCTGAATAACAAATAATTAAACTTAATTCAGCATTGACTCTGTTGATGGTATCTTTCAGTGGCACAGTTCTATTAGCTGGGATGCAGCTAGGGGCCCTTTTTATTTTGTTCTAAGTAGAGCGGAAGAAGGTCTTGAGGGGCAGCACTCCTAAAAGAGCTATCCTACTATGAGGTTTCAGCAGGAACCCAAGAAGGCTATCAGCTGTGAATAATTGTAGGTCTTCACAGTTTTGCATTAGTACATGTGCCGTGCTCATAGTGGACTTCACATTTTGATTATATGTACATAACTGAACCTTAATAGGGAATGTAAAATTATGTCATAAACAGGTTCCCACACATTGAGTCCCACATTTCCATCTTGTTAATCTATAGTACCCACAGTACATGCAGCAGTACTGGAAGGAGGCCCCTTCCCCCTTTTGGCATTGCTATTTAGAATGCTTCTTGCTCTGAGGCACTGCACACTTTCCTGCTTAACCAGCCTATCTGCCAAATGTACAATTTAGCATGCTTCCTTTAATGTGCCTCCAAGGCCTCTCCATCCAGTATGTCTATTTCAAATAAACAATCTTTCAAAACAGTTAACTCTGCATCTTCATTTCTATTTTCTGTGGCAGACTCAGTCTCCCCCATATCCCCAATTATTACAACTAATAAGAACTGTAACATACAAATAGCTATGAGGAAGGATGACGGTTGAGATTACTCTCATGACAACGGTCATACCTCAGAGAAAGCCAAGCTGTTATCTGGGCTCTTTCACATTGTCCTAACATATAGATACAAAAATTGTTAGTAACTTGGCTTAATTACAACCTCATTTTAATTGCAGTCTATGCACAAGATTCCAATTAGTTTTTATGATGTGAAAAGTTTGTATGAGTCCATTATTAAGATCACTTAAGAGGAAAAGTGATTGTGGCAAGTGGGGGAGGTTCTGAATGATTGGAGAAAGGCAAATATAGGGCCCATCTTCAAAAAAAGGGAAGGAGGATCATCTAAGGAACTACAGACCTGTCAGCCTCCCCTCTATCACCGGAAAGATCATGGAGCAGGTTCATGAATCCATTCTGAGGCAACTGGAAGACAGGAAGGTGATCAGGAACAGGCAGCATGAATTTACCAAGGGCAATTCATGCCTGACCAATCTGTTTTCCTAGTCTGTGATGAGATGACTGACTCTCTTGATGTGGGGGAAAGTGGTGAACATGATATACCTTGGCTTTATCAAAACTTTATTAAATGCTCCCACAGTATTCTTGCCAGCAAGTTAAAGAAGCACACGTTGCACGAATGGATTACAAAGTTGACAGAGAGTTGGCTAGGTCATCGGGCTTAACACTAGTGACCACAAGAGCTCAATGTCTATTTGGCAGTAGATAAAAACTGAAGTGCCACAAGGATTGGTTCTGGGCACAGTTTTGTTCAACATCTTCATTAATGATCTAGCGCACAGGTCTCAAACTCAAATCATCACGAGGGCCACACAAGGATTAGTACAGGGCTGCATGAGAACTAGTACTTTAGCCCGAGGGCCACACCACTGAAACCTTTTCATACGATACTGCAAATAGCAATAATGGTGGTGTTGTTACTGGCTGCACAAAATAGCTTTAGGGGCTGCATGCAGCCCACAGGCCACATGTTTGAGACCCCTGATCTAGAGGATGGAGTGGGTTGCACCCTCAGCAAATTGCAGATGATAGGCAGCTCAGGGGAGTGAAAGATGCACTGGAGTGTACAAGAGATTAAAGTGACCTAAACAAATTGGAGCACTGGGCCAAAAGAAATCTGATAAGGTTCAACAAGGACAAGTTTTAGGATGGAAGAATCCCATGCATTGCTACAGACTATGGAGTGACTGGTTAGGCAGCAGTTCTGCAGAAAAGGAGCTTGAAGTTACAGTGGACAAGAAGCTAGATATGAGTCAACTGTGTGCCTTTATTGCCAGGAAAACTAACAGCAAATTGGACTGCATGAGTAGAAGCACTGCCAGCAGATCAAGGGAAGTGATTATTTCCCTCTTTTCAGCAATGGCAAGGCCCCTCTTGGAGTACTGTGTCTAGTTTGGGCCCTCCACTACAGAAAGGATGTGGAAAAATTAAAGACTACAATGAAAATTATTAGGGGGTGGAACATATGACTTATGAGAAGCTGAGGAACTAGACTGGTTTAGTCTACAGACAAAAAAGAGTAAGGGGGATTTGCTAATGGCCTTCAACAACTGGAAAAGGTGTGGGAAGTAAGGACTTCCAGGGAGGAAGGAGCTACGCCAGGGGTCTCAAACACGCAGCCCGCGGGCTGCATGCAGCCCCTAAAGCTATTTCCCACAGCCTGCAACACCACTATTGTTACCAGTATTTGTGATATTGTTGTATGAAAAGGTTTCAGTGGCGCAGCCCTCGGACTAACGTGCTAGTCCTCACACGGCCCTCTACTAGTCCTCATGCAGCCCTCGCGGTGGTTTGAGTTTGAGACCCCTGAGCTAGGAGTATACTGAAGCACTGGAATGGGTTTGCCTAGGTAGGTAGTGGCATCTCCATTCCTAGAGGTTTTTAAGGCCCAGCTAGACAAAACCCTGGCTGGGATGATCAGTTGAGGTAGGTCCTCCTTTGAGCAGCAAATTGAACTAGATGACCTCCCCAGGTCCTTTCCATCCCTAATATTCTATTCTGTATTAAAAATACTGATTTTAAGGTATTGATTTTAATTGTGGCTCAAATCAGTTTATTTATAAATTTGCATAAATATCCTTCTGTGTTAAAAAAATACATTTTGTGGGCATATACACTGCACTCTTCATACAGAACATGAAGGTTGAAACCCTGCCTTAAGTTTATAGAAACAAAAACAAAAACAAAAAAACCCAAAAAATCCAAAAACAAAAAACAAAAAAAACCGCAACACCACTCAGCCCTAGTTTAACTGCGGAACTCTGACTAGTGCCTCCAAAATTTGTGATCAGGTTACATCTGAAGCTCAGTAAGAATCATGGCCTTTCCCCAGAAAACATCCTGTAGTGGTTACTATCTACATCAGATTGCCATGATTAAAATAATCTTCTGTGGTTGTTGCTGGGTTGTTTGATTTTTGGCTCTCTTGTACATAAAGTTTTTAGCTCAGGTGTAATGGCCCCAAATATATTCAACTGCATCATGCAAATCATGCTTCACTTTGATTAACCAGTTCAGCTACATGAAACAAATCAATTAAGAGATGAATCACTGTTAATTGTACTCAAATTGTTAATGTACATGAACATCAACACTTTTTGGTTTGATCCACTTTATCCTTTTATGTGATGTATCTCATGGACAATGACATGCACAACCAGTTAAGCTTTTGGCATTTTATTCTCAAGCAACTTCAATTATCTCATACCTTGGGAACACATTTCTCAGCTTTTCATTTCTTTATTTTCTATTTGGCCACAATCTGATACCAATGAATATTTGCTGCAGATTCTAGCCTTCTTATTGAAAACAGATCCATAAACAATTTTCACCTATCCATAACTAGTTTCTTGGAAGTTATGTTGAAAGGAAAGATTTTTTACTTCTTAAAGAACTTTAGTGAACAGTAGCTGCTTATACAGATAAAATAAAACTCAGCAACGCTTTGGCTCTAGAGCCTCTCTTGTATTTTCTTATGAAAATAATCAAAGACACTCACTTTATACTGTGCAGTATGTCACCACATCCTTTGCCTATACAGGTCTGAAGCTATACTTCAAAATCTGAAGTTGGGAAATTCTGTAGTTTATGAAAAACTAGAAATTTTTGCAGATCTCTGTTACACCTTGAGATTCTAAAAAATCCGACAAAGTAATCTTTTGCAGTCCTCCTACTATGACCGGATACAAGTCTGATACCTTGAATGGTATCTTGGTAACACTGAATGACTTCTAATGACAGCTACTAATAATCTGGATAAATGTAGTCCACTTTTTGGTCAATGTTTTAGAATCAATTTTCCCACAACACTTCCAGAACAACATATTTTTGTTCTCTCATTGTTTAAATAACTTTTCAAAAGCCTCAGTGAAAACAAATGAGGTAAGAAAATGGTTAATGAGATTAGTTTGACAAATCTGGCAGACAGGTAAGAGAAATACAGTTGTTTATGCTTTGCCAATTTTTTCAACCCTTGCCCACTAGAAAAAATTAAAAAATTGCTACTATGATTCATGCTGTAATTTTGAGTGTTGTTGCTTTATTCGGCGCAAAAATCAGTGCAAATTTCTTAGTCTAAAACAATTTAAAATCCTCAAAACTCCATGCTTGAGTCATGGAAGTTAGATTGATGATCTACAGAATTTGGGGGTGGACATCTGCAAGATTTACTTCTGATGATTGTATTTCTCTCTCTCTAGAAAGAGAGACAATTTTTCTTCCCCGTTTGCTAAACTCTTGATTTTCTCATACATTGTTTAAAAAAAACCTCAGGTCAGAAAGCTACTTGTGTAAGGTAAATGCCCCAAGAACAGAACAAAATAATTCAGTGTAATCTTTCATATAACTAAACAATTCTGGCTTAGAAAGTGTATTTATTAAATGAATAAATTTCTAGCAGTAATCCTGGATGTTAATGAGTGCTTTGTCAGGAACTGAAAACACTTATCTTGCTTCTAATCCAACATTAACAAAGAAATCCAAACATATATTTTGTTCTGCTGACAACATACAATTTTTATGATACTTCAAAATATCGCACAATTTTACATAAATCTAGTAAATTAACCGGAGTGCAAAAATGTTACACAAATGTCTCAGTTCTGCATATACCCACACCATATGAGTAAAGATACAATTTGGTCACAGATTCTGTGACTTTAACAGATCTCCACAACTTTTCTAGTTTCTGCGTCAGCCCCCTGCAATGGGGGTCATGCTTTGCCTTTAGTCCACTGTGACCTTATTCTGATTTTGTACACCTTTACAATGGCTGCTCTATGAATTTCTCCTAATTTTACTGTGGCAAAAATCACATCCATACATATGTTGTATAAAAACACCTGCAACTGGCCTTGGAAGACTCCAGTGATTACATGTAGACAGGGCTGGCACCAGGGCTTTTGGCACCCTAGGCAAACTATGATTTTGGCACCCCATCCCCCAACGTTACATGATATAACATATTTTTCAAAACAGAGAAAAAACCACTTCCAACTAATGTGGCACCCCAGGCAACCAGCTAGTTCACCTGTATGATTGAGCCAGCCCTGCATGTAGAGCCTATCATCAATCACACTTGTAAATGGTACTGCTAGTGTAGAGGTCTGCAACTTGTGGCTCCTGGGTTTCCTCCCAGTGACGCTGGGCTCCTGGCAACAGGCTTCCCCCACCTTCACTGCAGGACCCAAGCAGGTGATCCAGGCAAGGCTTCTTCCTCCCTCCTTCCCTCCCCACCACTGGGGGACCCTGCAGGAGGCACTCTCCTGGTTCTTGGCTCCCTTTTCCCCACCATCAGGGGACCCTGTGGCAGGCATCCTGGCCCAGTTCCTCCCACCTTCTACCAGGAGGTTACACTCATTGTGGCTATCAAAACACTTGGTTATTGAAGGAATTTTTTTAAAACAGCTCTTCTTTTCTCTTGGGTTCCCAACCCCTGAGCTAGTGCAACTAAAAATAGAACTTGGAACTAGTTGAAATAGTCTCTGAGCCTGAGAAATGTGACAACAAAGTCTTTAAAAATATCATAAGGAGGCAGAATATAATAAATTTAACAGAAGAGCTTGTCACAAAGGAAAATACCCCATGGAAAGCTGTAAAACTTTTCTTTTGGCTAACCTCATAGCATAAATCACAGCTCAATGTAAAGTGTACTTGTGCTTCCAGATCAGAATTTTCAGAGTTATCTTCCCTTCAGAAACAAAACAAAACTTATTTTAAATATGAATATACAAGGTGGTATATCCTCTCCTGCAAAATCATTTTTATTATAACTTCTCTGTACTGGACAGCCTGCTTTTTAACTTGTCTGACTGAACTATGTTAAACCAATTTCATCTTCTCATTGTCTTAAAAAAAGTCTTATAAACTGCAGACAAAAGTTAAACAAGATTCTCCTGTCCTTTTGTTGGCATAAATGTCACATCTGTGAGAACACAAAGCATTCACATTTATCTTTTCAAGATCATACAACTTCCTCATCTTTCTTCTGAAATACTACATTTCACTAGAATTTCTATGTTTAAAATACAAAATGGTTTTCTTTTTGTTGATTTGTTTTCACACTCATCCTACAATGATTTATGCAATAGCACAAGCCAGCTTCCCATCATACTATAAGTAATTTAGCAAGCTGAAAGAAACCTCTAAATAAAGGAAAGTTCAGGTCATTTTTAGAACCCAGGACAATAAGCTGAAACTTCATTGCTCTCCAATCTCACAACACACATTTGTTTTAAGGTACATTAGGTACAACATCATTTCCATTTAACAGAGCATGTACATTATGGTTGGCTGTCAAAATTGGTATTGTTCTAGATAACCACTAAATTATTCTGACTGACTTCATTGTGCTGTCAAAAGAAAAATTATGGGGTAGTACTGCACAAAAAAAGGGTCTAAACTGAGCTAAGCCTTGTCAATGCCACCTTTTTTAAATAGTTCCTTGCATTTTTATGGGCATGTTTACATCCTGCAGAGCACCAGAGTTTATAAGCAACCATATAGAACAACCACTTCATCTGACACTGAAGTGCAAGTGCTTCTCAATGAGCATAACACTAGGTAACAGCTGAATAAAAGTCACCAAATTAAGAAGGCATGTAAATGAAAGAACCATTCCTGGGAGTAATTTACATGGGGAGAGGAGGTAAACAGAAGCTGTAACAGGAGAGTGCAACAAGGTATTAAAAGGTTTAAGGCTTGCTTTCTAGCTACAATTTCACTGTCAACTTCAATATTCTTAACTCGGCAACTCATATAAAAGTATCAGATGCCTACACAAAGAATTCAAGAACCTCAATTAAAACCTCGTTAACATCCTCAAGGAGCCACTGGCACAGTGTGTGTTTATAATTTCAGAAAGGTTCTTTGACTAGACAAAGATTGGCTTACAAAATGGCACCAAATTCACTATTACACCAGAAGGGTAGCAATTCACCATTGCCCTTTTTGAAAGCTTTAAGAAGTCATTTCAAATCAGTATGATGGTTAAAAACAAGTTAAAATGTTTCACAAGAAGGACTGACTTCACTACCATATCTAACTTAAATGACCCAAGAATTCTTGTGCATTTTGCAAAGAAACCAAGGCAGAGACTTCCCTGGGCAAATGACTGTCTTCTTCAGATTTAACAGACTGTGAGGAAAACCTGCCAAAATTTGCTTTCCAGATTACAAATGAAAGCACAGTCATTGACTAATAATGATACCAACACTGACTGATATTCCAAAAAAATCAGTGAACACTCGAAACAAATTTTGCTTCTGAAATAGAAAGTCCATTCTTTCACTCCTCCTCTCCAATCCTTCCTCTTTGATTTCAGCCCTACTCTACACTTGCCACATTTTTGTTGACAGTCAACAGGAGATACACAAGGTACATAAATATCTTCTGACGACATACTAACCCCTACATACTTCACTAAGGTGACCGGAAATGCCATCTGGTCACCTCGGACATACACCACTGCTGGGGCTGGCGTCACTAGGGGGAAACTCCAGACAGATTGAGTGCATCTGCACAAACTGCTCAACTGAACCCAGAAGTGCGGGCTGATGGCAGTGATTTTGTTGCTGTCACTATAGACAAGTGGTCTCAAACTCACAGCTCATGGGCCACATGACTTCTAAAGTTATTTCCTGTGGCCCTCAATGACACTATCATTATCAACGTTCACAATATCATTGTATGAAAATGTTTCAGTGGTTTGGCCCTCAGGCTAACGTACTAGTCCTCACGCGGCTCTTCTGGTGATTTGAGTTTGAGACCCCTGGTATACACTAAGCCTCACTCAACATGGACAATGCCATGGTCCTCCATGTCGCTCAGGCCTATAATCTCGGTGTCATCTTTGATACAGCTCTCTGTACCCTCAAACCATTCAGGTATTGATGTTTCCTCTTGTAAAACATCTCTATGACACAGCACTCCCTCTCTGTCCACACAGGTAAAACTCTCTTCCATGCCCTTGTCATCCTGTCTCGACTACTTTATGATCCTCCTTAAACCCATTTAAAACACTGCTGACAAGCGTACGATCCCAACCTCATAAGCCCTATCATCCTTGTGTTGTCATCCACACGCTCTGCCTCTTACACTACAAGAAACACCTAACCATGCTCATTCTTAAGGCCCAGCTTGAGTTAATCCTGCCATGCTACCATACTTGCCTCTTTCATGCTATTAAGCCATCAGTGACTGCCTGAGCTCCAAAGATGACAACTTACTGTTCATTAGTGAATTTTTCTTACAAATACTTCTACATTTTGTCTCACAGTGCCCTTTATGTAAATTCACTACATCACCCCCACTTCAAATCCCCCGTAAATAGAGACAATAATAGCTAGGTTGCTCATGTGCACTATTTATTATACCACTCTTATCCCATTTTCACCTTGTACTCCTCTCTACACCTGAGCGAAAAATGCAGTATTAGCTGTCTGAAAACATTTTGTGGATCTATGCTGAGATCACCTAACAGGTAAACCTCAATCCCCCCCCCCCCCCCAAAAAAACACCTTTGACAACATTTTATCAAGTACTTTAGCTTCAATCCAGAAAAAAACATATATTTTCATTTCTTTTGTTTTTTTCAAAATGCCTTAAGACTAGATCCAAAAACCCTCTGAGGATCAGAAAAAGCCAATTCATCATCATTTTCTATGGCAATGACAAACCATTGGGCCAGAAAACGGGAGGGAGAATGACTCTATTGCCTAGCTAGTAGGGTATTTAGCTAGAATGTACAATATCCAAGTGCAATTCCTGCAGGACATTGAAGCTTTGAGCCCTTGCTGGATTTTCTAAGACCAACGTAATTTAAAATAATAAAAAAAATTTAATAAGGAGAGCCCTGTTGACCTTCTTGTTCTTCTAGTTATTCCTGCATCAACTGAAGCCACATGCATTAAAATATAGCCAGCTCTTAATATAAACCAGGAATAAAGGCAATCTTTTTCTTTTGCCCTTTGATGGAACAATTTAGATCAACATTTCCCAAACCGTGCTCCATGTGAAGTGAACAGGTGTTCTGTGAAAATATTTTGATGCTAGTGATACTTTTCCTTCACTGTAAAATAAAAGACACCCCAAAGAAACTAACTTTTTAAAATCAACTTTTGAGCAATACATATGGCATTTTTTCTGTATGAATCCTTCCCCGTACCCCTCTCCCTGGGACCAGAATGTATGTGTTCCATCAATATATTCCAAGCCCAAAAGTGTTCTGTGACCAAATCTGTTTAGGAAACGCTGATCTGAATTAATCTCTACCAAGAGGTATCCAAGTAAAAGCTCTCCTCCCATATTTTTTAAATGTGGGGGACAATCTGGCCCAAAAATATTAACTATTATATTATGCTGAAATACTTTCTGTCAACAAATTATACCAGTAAGTTCATTATTAAATGTTTATGCTTATTCTACCAAGTTTCAGAATATTGCTACTTAGTGAAGTGTTGATCAACCACGTAACCTGAAAATCAGTGGTGACGTTAGCTGTAGCAGAATTTCATATTATATAACAGGGGTGGCAAACTTAAGGAACTCAAGAGCCACACAAGTTGATTATTAAACCTTCGAGAGCTGCACTAAGACATATAACCACATACTTTTACCTACTAAATTGATTTGCTGACTTTCTTCCAGGAGCCACACTTTTTTGTTAAAGAGCCACATGTGGCTCCCAAGCTGCAGTTTGGCCGTGCCTGCTATATAATATTTGGAATTTAGCTCCATCCTACTCATAGTGTAAGAGTCTTTACCCAATTCTGCCAGCTGTACTGTATTAGCGTATTGCAATTAGACCATAAAGAAAAGTCAACCCCACATCTCCAATATACAGCATTCCATCTATTCTTCTGTCAGAAAATAATTCAGTTTTGCCAGAATCTAGATGTGGAACAAACTGTATATACTCTTTCAATATTTCATCAGCATCTATTACAAACTTCAAAGTAGACAGATACCTGTAGTTGGGGGAAAAAACAGCCATAATCACTATGTAACACAATGTTTCTGTTATGGTAGAAAAGAATTTCTAATGATGCACTGAAGAAATAAACTATTTGCATCACAGTGACCATTTGTTGCACTGTAAAGTATGCTGCCACTAAATTTTTCTCCAGAGGTCTAAGTGTGCAACTTCCAAGAGCACCATCAACACCATGTATGTTCCCAAAATATAAGCAAAAAATCAACAATTCCTATAATTTTAAAAAATCCCTTTTGCATTTTAATCCAAGTGAGCATCTCTTTAGGCCTTGTTACCCTATCTGTTCTTCAAAAGACTATGATTCACCCACATGATGTCAATGCAAATTTAAAAACTGTGGGAGAAATGAGTCAAAAAGGTATGAATATGCAAATCCCATAGCCTAAAGTGTGAATATTAAATTCATGAATTTTCCTCCTCCTGACTGCTACATACCTTTTGAATGAATGTAAAGCCCGTTTACACACATTTCTGCCTTAACTCCCCCCTCCAAAGTGAGGAGTTAAAATTTTTTACATGCAGTCAGAAACAGTGTTAATGGCATCCCAAATACCAAACAACTACATCTCTTCAATTTGATAATTCCATCTACTATGTCTGCACTGAGGCACAGAGCTCCTAAGAATATCATACAACAACCACCAAGCATTATTAACATGTATACTTGCACACACTCTTCTGTATTTGTAGATATACTCACTGACCAAACTAGACAGCTATTTGCTTTAACAGTCTGACCTGATCCTATGATATACACTTCCCTGCATTTATTTTCCTCCCATTCTGTAAGTCCCTCATCTTCAAAGCTCATGTGATAAATGAATTTGTTAGTCTTTAAAAGTGCCACAAGACTCCTTGTTTATCATTACCTGGGATCTCAGTGTTTTGTTTCAAATATTGAAAGAAGTCTGGTATTCCACATATACAGTAAATGTTCCAAGAGTTTAGACACCAACAGATTTCCCTTTGGAGCACAGAGAGAGTAAGAAAAGAGTTGTGCCTGTATCACTGTACTCAACTTCCGGATTTTTCTTTATAAATTACTTAAATTTAGATTAGGAAGCATTTTAAGATTGTATTCTGACAGAATAGCCAACATACAGTAGTACATGTTAGCCCCAAATAAACTGAACAATAGGCACCCAGTAACCTTCAGAATTATATTACCTAACAGATTGAACAAACAAGCTAAGAAAAACATAAGGGAAAATAGACAACATGATGAACTGTTAAAAAAAAAAAACCAGCAAAATCATTAAGGATACATGGGGGTCAATATGGCTTCACCATGAGTCCTGAGCACATCACAGTATGCTGACAAGCTCCAAAGTGGTAGCTGTCTTAGTCTAATCCAGCAAAGGAAACAGGGAGTCTTGTGACACTTTTAATGACTAATAAATCTATTTATTGCATGAGCTTCCATGGGAAAATTCCATTTCATCAGATGCTTGGAAGATGGAGGAACCTTCCTCCCATTCTGTAAGCTCCTGCATCTTCCAAGCATCTGATGAATGGGGTTATCCCCACAAAAGCCCATGCGATAAACAAATTTGTTAGTCTTGAAAAGTGCCCCAGGACTACTTGTTTGTTTCACAGTATTATACTGTCCTGCAGCAGCCCAAGAAACAGATTATGACTCCAAGAGTTGCAATACCCTTTTCAGCTTCCCCACTGCTCCTGCAAAGGAGTCATCTGCATCAGAGATACTACTGATGCAACATAAGCTCCCTAGCACACAGTGGCTATGTTCAGTGGCACATGGAACTAGAGGGGATGGGAAGACATTAAAGATAAGGCTTTCTCTATTCCCTCTCCCCTCCCACTTACATGCATAGGGAAAGATGCATTGTCTCTGTGGAGCCTATTTCCTCTCTTACACTAGCAGCCGTGGAATGAGTAATCCAAAAGGGGGTAAGGGGGCACCTCACACTCATTTTCCCTTTCAAGTTCATTGCCTACTTCTGGGCTACAGTTTTAATTTAAAATTTTGGTTCCCTTTTTCTTTGAGGAAAGTCATAATTGCTAATGGTTGTCTACAAGCACAATGTCAGTCAGCTACCTTATATTCTTTTAACAAGCAAAGTATTAATTCTTCTTTTCGTAGATCATTCTATGAATTACAACATAACTGACTGGGACCTTTAGCAAGACCCAATAGACTTCAGTAACTGGAGTCAACAGATTCCAACCCGCTTTATTCCCAGATCCTATGTAAACCCCAGTTCATTTCAAAGCTTAAGATTGCAAAGTAACACATCTTTCCCTGTAACATTATTTGCGAAACCCAAACATTTCAATCTAATCAAACAAATAAAGACGTAACTCAGACACTGATCACATGATGTAATACCAAAATACCTTTTTGATAGCCTCCTTCAGAGATATACTGCAGAATGTGCTTTAGCCCTATGGAATCCCAGCTAAAGCTGTCAACATCATCATATTTACACATGCAAAGTGCTCTGTAAGGCTGAACAATTGGACACTGTGGTTCAGATTGGTTCAAGCAGACACAGACATGAAACAGGACTGTGTTTTATCTCCATGGTTTGACATTGTCACAGACTGTAAAGACGTATATCAGCAATGCAAATAGCATATGCCTGCAAGACCAAAAGTTTTCTGACGCTGCGCTAGTGATCTACACCCTCAAAAAGTTACGAACAAAGACAATCTGGCACTAAAAGCAGCCAAGTAGAGCTCAAAATTAGTTTTACTAGAATAAATTTCTTTAAAAACCCAGCTGCCAAGCGAAAATATCAAGAAAGTGGAATAGAACCTGGCCAACACTATCAACTAACAAAGACCTCAAGATTGAAGTGAAATAAAGATAGGAATGGATAGGAAAAGCACACTAAACAACACGTGGAAGTCAAAGATAGATAGCATTATATTCACCAGACACCTCAAGAAGGACGTGACATAAAGGATGGGAAAGGCACACTAAAAACAACATATGGAAATCAAAGATAGGAGCATCAGAAGAAAATTGAGAATTTTCAATTCAAATGTAGTCTCGGTACTAATCAACAGCTGAAATCTACCAAAATGTTGATTAGAAAACTAAATGCCTTTGAAAATAAGTGCCTACAAAAGACTCTGGGCATCATCATTATAAGCAAAGAGATCCAGGAAGCCACCAACTAGCAGTTAATTTCTATCAGAATCAGAAGGATGTGCTGGACATATTCTGGTTAGGTACTCTGGATGCTAGCGTACAGACTCCCACATGACGCTATCAAGTGAAAAACAACTAATGTGAGAAAATGAGAGTATTCAAAAGAAACTTTAAGAACTCTTGGCAGAAAGGACATAACATTTGACCTCAATACCAGAAAGCCTGTGGAAGCAGCAGCAAATGAGACAGAGAAATGGAAGAGAGGGTTACTCGCCCTGTGCAGTAATTGAGGTCCAATGGGGGTTCCACTGTAGCTGCAGCAGAGCCTTTGCATCTAGAGGAGATCTTCAACAGCAAAGCCCATCAGACCACACATGCATACCTTCTCTGTCTTGCACAATGTACAGGAAGTATAAATAGCACTTGGTGGTCCAACCACCCTCAATTTCGTCTCTGCTGCAGAGCCATATGTCTCTCTCTGAAGCAGAGGAGAAGAGAGTGGGTAGAAGAGCACCAATGGGTGCACATCTCTCTCAAAGAAGGTACAATTTCCGACATTCTCAAAGAAGTTACAGTATTGCTGTAGATTCAGAATTCAATTCACTTTCATTTGCTCAGGAAACTTAAAGGGGCTCAGACTATATCTATGCTATGAGCTAGAAGGGTATGTACTCAGCATGGCTAAATTGCGCCTCCATTGTTACCCTGCTACCACAACTACCTGCTATTTATACTAAGCCTAGCTTTAAAAGAGCAGGGGAAATCACACTCAGAGGCTCACAAAGCTAGCACAAGCATGTGTACATGAGAAGGGTATTCACAGCCCTACCTCAGAGTGTAGTCATAGGCATAGTGAAGGGCACACTTCTGGAGGATGGCAAAAGAATTGATAATGGCTCCCCCGGTGGGGATGTTTACCAAGGAATGGCAGCTTTACATTGTTGTGGAGATTCCAGGTCCTTCCCACATTCCTTACTGTCCTGACTTAACCAAAAACAACTAAAAGCATTAACCAAAAGGGAAAAAAAGAGGTTTTTCCTTGTGCTTGGAAAGTAAACAAATATGGGCTCTGGCAGACCAAGTGGGAGAGTAAGTTCAAAACACAGAGCAGTTGTTCCCAACCTGGGGTCCGCAGACGTGTTCCAGGGGGTCTGCATTGCTGCTCCCCGCTGGGGCTGGAAGCCAGCTGTGTCCCCAATGCTCCACACCGGGCCTGGATCCCAGCGGGGGAAGATGCAGGTAGGCAGAGGGCTGCCTGATGCTGCACCGCTCACTGGTTGCTGATGCCAGCAGCAGTTTGGCTCTGTTCCCCTGCAGGGGCTGGCTGAGAGCCATGGCTGCAGCACGCCCACTCACCAGGACAGGGAGGGAGGAAGGGAGGGCCATGCCCGCAGCAGCTCCCACTCCCCAGGGGCCATGGCAACAGTGCTTCCTGCTGCCCAGCAGGGATGGGGGAGCATGGGTGCATGGCACAGGCCAGATTCTGGTTGCACATGCCACAATCCAAAGCAGCAGCGCTACTTCTTCATACAAATGGCCAAGGGGGCCGCAAAGCTTTTTTCCACTGAAAAGGGGTCACCAGCCTTGACAAAGTTCAGAACCACTGACCCAGAGGACTTCTCACAAAGAATGATATGCAGGCAGTTCCCCCTCATTGTAATTGAAAAAGGTTCTGCTCAAATTAGGGATGGAATAACCTAAAGGTTTAAAGGGCAACCAATCACCTTTTTAAACATCTTGAACAGCTGATTACCACTTAAACTGAGCCAAGCAGCAGTTCTGCTTGGCTTCACAAGAGCAAAAGCAGCTGGGCATCTCTCACTTGTGAGAAGGTGAGGAAATCACTACAGCTCCTCCCACACATGCAGAGCATGAAAGGAGAAGAGAAGCTGCAGCTGGGATCAGTTACCCATGAGGAGAGCTGCCCAGCTACCATTCTGCAGCAGCAGGGAGGTGCAGCTAGACAACTCTCAGTTGGCAGTGAAGAACTGAACCCAGCATGACTCTCCCCTACCCACGCGTATAACCATTTAACCATTCTATTTTTAAAATGTTCTTCATCAAACAGATTTTTACAACCCTACCTCAAATGCTGTTGCTGATCTCGGTTGTGTCAGCATGTCACCAGGTGAGAAACCAGCTGATATACCTGAATCCTCCAACATTTTATGATTTTATATGTTAACATACAATACTTTCCATTCTACCCGGAAGTCAGTGCAATTCATGGAGCAGTAGTCTAATGTGCTCCCAAAATACAACCACATTTAACAAACAGTTGCAGCCTTTTGCTTCACCTTCTAAATGGCATCCAGGTATAATCCCATGTAGACAGCAGTAAGGTGGTGGGCAGTTTTTGCCAAGCAGGGGGAAAAAATGAAGCACTTAGCATTAGTCTTCGTAATGTCCATTTCTCAGGGCTTACTTTATTACCCGTAGAATAGCCACAAAACGCAAGTCAACACCCCCCCCCAAACCACTTGGCAAAAAGCTCCAGAGGATTTCCCAATTCAGCCAGCCAGAAGGCAACAGAACACACCTTCCCCCAAAGCCCCTTTGCCTCAACTTCCTCTGCCTTTTACAGACTGCCCTGAGTAGTCACATGACCAGCAAGTTCCTGTTAGCCATTTATGAGCTCCTGCACTGTGACAACTGTGAATGTACTCTAAATATTAACAGGCTAGCTGACAGCTATAGAGCTGGATACAGTACGTAGTAGAAGCATATATAACATATTAAAACGCACATCATGTTTATGTCTCTTAACTAATGCTTCTCGCAGCTGCATATGAGAAGTGACAATCCCAACCACTGAAACAGAAAACCAATTACTCATAGCTACTCCATGGGTGCCTTCATAGAGATGATAACAGAGTCACTCCAGAGCAGCTCCGTTAGTGTATACTGTATCAGAGGCTGCTGACATAAAATCAATCAATCAGCATTGGTCCTGTCTCTTCATCCATTGCTAGATCATTAGCTAAAGTAAACATGGCAGTTTCTACCCCACAGCAAGATTGAACATGATTTTAAAAATCTGGAGAATTAAAAAAACTGCCAGAATTGCCTTGCCACAATCTTTCTGGTGACCTTTGCTAAAATCAGAGACATCACAAAGATTGACAGTTGGCAATATAATCAACAGTAAGACTTCAGCTCCTGAGCAAGGAAGTGCTTTATAAAATAGATTCTTTAAGAGTTGCTGATCTCCTGCTCCACATAAGGAAATACTGACAACTTCTACCAACAACAGCTTAAGTACTACTCCACTGGCCTTCACCAGCAAGAAAAAAGAAAAGCTCTGATTTGCACATTGCAGCATGAAGCTGCCCCAACATCTCTAATTGCAAAGAGCAAGTGTGGCTGAAACTCAAGCAGACACTGTCTGTTGCCTCACAACATTGTTCTGCATCCATGGCAGAGACTAGCACAGGCTGAATCCGAGCATCTTCACTTTTAAAGTAACATGAAAATTTTCCATAATGAAAAAAACAAAAGACAACAACTGAGTGGAGAGAGTGAGGATTCACCCAACTGCCAGACACTCAGAACCATTCAGCTGTGCAAGACTTCACAAGTGCTATCCTGGATGTGAAATATTTTCTTTCTTCCCACACAGCAACCCCATGCAACCTTAAAAACTCAATATGAAGCTATCAGTCTAGTTGGGCTCATTACTTCCAGCATCAACATACTAGCACACCTCCCATTTTGCTTTATGCGTGGCAAGTCATCTGTAAACCATAATGACATTTGAGGACAACGAAAGCACAGCATATACTTAGGGGTCACTGTGACAGTGTAAAATGAAAGGTGGGTCAACGGTTTGATAAGACTTTGTAATAAAATGATCTGTCAGAAAAACAACCTTATTCCTTAAGACCACCTGGAAAACTCACGGGGATTCCATGAACCTCTAAAGGCAATAACATCACATCCGGTCAGATAGATGCATCCTAATCTCAAACTGAAGGAGATAAGGACTGGTTCATCCCAGAAGTAGCCATCCATCCCTCTAACCTCCCACAAAGACCTAAGCTACAAGATTTAGAGTGTGCCCACCCTTATAAGTGAAGCCACCTGCATGCTAGAAATCAGAAGACAGCTATAGCTTAGGATAATACATTGTAAGCTTAGTATTTCAGAAAAGATTCCTCAAAGTGTTTTGCTGAAAGACCGTTAATCATATTGACTTTGATTTAAAACAGAATCAACAGAAAAGACAAACTCATTTATACATTGTGCCAACACATATTTAGTATAGTAAATTCTGCTCAAAAGCAGATCCAGGTTGGAGAAAATGTCATCTTTTGCTTGAACCTCCTATTGTCATGTGGTGATTTTTCCACGAAATATTTAGCTGTATTTCCAGCTATGCAACTGCTGACAGCTGACCTATTTGCTTAAACATTGAGTGATGTAGTTCCTTTTCAGAACGTTGAAAAATGCTTAATACATCATACTATGTTGTTGGAAAAATAAAGCAAGTTTTTGATACAGCTATGACTATAGAGATAAATCTCCACAGTGACAGTTTTCCATACCTATTTCAAAATAAAGCATTAGGAGTAAAACCACAAATGGTGACAAGTAAACAAGATACAGAACTTGAAAAGAATCTGATTAATTAAATCAGCTTGTTTGCTGGAACCGCTACCCTCTCCTTTCACCACTTACTTTTTTACTGAATACTTGAAGTGGGAGATTCTCCCACGAAAGCTCATGCGATAAATAAATATGTTAGTCTTTAAGTGCCACAAGACTCCGTGATTTTTAGTATTTTAAATACCTGAGAACTACAAAAGAAGGAAGAAAATCAGATGTGCCTATACAAAGTGTTTATTCCATTAAGCTTTAAAACGAGATCTTCCAAATAAAATCTTGTATCTTAAATGAAGCTGAAATTCACATTTGAAATAAAGGTGTAGTGTTATTGCTTTTCTTTAGAGGCAATACAATGCTAACATTTTTCCTTAAGAGGCTCGTATAGTACGTCACAAATCATGCTTCATAAGAGTACTGAGAACTTGAACTTTACAGTCTCATGTGAAGAGGTATGACGACCACTATTCACAACCCTTACCACCTATTTTTTCTCACCTCTTTTTAACTTCTGAATTTCAACAATAGTGTAGTGGCTAGCACTTCTGCTTAATATGCAGAAGGTCCTGGGTTCAGTTCCCAGGGGGTTGGACTTGATGATCTCATGAGGTCCCTTCCAACCCTATGATTCTATTCTATTCTAACAAGTGGAATCTTCACTTGTTTAAAAGCATTCTGTTCCAAATGCTTCAAGATGGTGAGGCTTTAACCACTCTTTTCTATAGTAGCTGATGGATGGATTTCTTAAGATATTCCCTTCACATTTAAAGGCTTCATACAAAAATTTCTTTAAAATCTCCTTTTCTGCTTTTCTGTTTAGAGAAACATTTTTAAAACTTAACCTTTAGAATATTGCTATCAAACTATTCAAGTTCCTTTTCCTAAGTTCCAGAGGTAGAAAGTTTCCACAAGTCCTAAACTTTGTGATTGGGTCTTTGACAGATTTTTTTGTCTCCTCTCTGCAAGGACAACCAGGGAATACTTGGCAATAACCTATTCAATGAAGGTCATTCTTTCCTTAATCATCGCCGCCTACTTCGGAGGATTGCCATCAACCTTCCCTGTTCCCAACATAGTCCCATCCCTTTTCTAGGTTCCTATCACATTCCCCCTGTAAAACAAAGGGCTGATAAGTAGAGCTAGTCTGATCAGTGACTGATGCAAGAGAAAGTTCCTTCCACAGTACACCAGATATAAATACCTTATCCTCTAACCCAGGGGTGGCCAAACTTACAGAATGCAAGAGCCACACAAGTTGATTATTAAACCCTCTAGAGCTGCACTGAGGCATTTAGCCATGTACTTTTACCTACTAAACTGATTTGCCAACATTCTTCTGGGAGCCACAATTGTTCATTCAAGAGCCACATGTGGCTCCTGAGCCACGGTTTGGCCACACCTGCTCTAGCCCGTGTACTGGGCCAATGGTTATCCCCACTCGTCTGGTCACTTCCTGTTCCCCACTGGCTCAGCTCAGGTAAATCATCCCTCCTTCTTTCTTCTCGTAAACCAAGTATAGCAAGGATCCTTAAAGGAGCCCAATTCTTTTGGAAAAAGAGTTCTTTTTAGGCTTAAAGGAGTCCAGTACCTACAGTCCAGAAAAAGACAACTCACTACATTAATTTAAAGTGGAGTTTCTGTCTCACGTTTTAGTCATAAGGCCTCCCTCTCTCCTGCACTGACAGTCCCAAATGCATCTACAAAATACCGAATTGCATACTGCCAAAGAGACAACTGTAAGTGACAGGAACTTATGCCTGTGACAGGCATCAGCCAAGGCCACTATGCAATATATAAAGCAATAGCAATACACATAAAGGCAGTGGAGCAGCAATCACTCAGCTCTTCAGCATTTGTTCGCATATGTTTGTCTGAAACAAACGTAACCTCCAGATTTAAAGACTATCCTGAACTGCCAAAGATTACCCATATCAGCACATCCACCCTTACACTGCAACCCTAATCCTGGTCTGATGCAGAGAGGAGGTTCTAGGGCAGGGGTATCCAAACTTTTTGGGTGAGGGGCCACATTGCAATTCTTTTCTCAGTCAGGGGGCCGGTAAGAAAAATTTTGATAGACAAGACATACAAACTGATCTTTATTAACAAACTTTAATAAAATATTATTAGTGTGTTATTTGGCATTGCTTTTGCTTGCACGAATTGTCAATGTCTTCCAGCACACCTGATGTAGCAATACAGAGTATTCCAGATAGCCCCCCACCAGCCCCAGCTCCCAAGCTCTTGTGGCAGCACGTGGCAGGCCGGATTCCGGCCCCTGGGCCGCATTTTGGACAAGCCTGTTCTAAGGAGAGAGCTCTGTCCACCATGGGGCCTGTCCTCCACACAGGCCAGGAGAACTATATATTTGCCTGTTTTTGTACCTTTGGTTTCATGATTTCTGGGACACAACTGAACCATGAGCCCACACTAAAGCTGACCCAGATATGTCTACTTTTTAGCTAAGAAAAATCAAAACAAAGTCAAAGAGAAAGAAAGATAAGATCAAAGGTAAAAGAAATAAAGAAACCTAAATAAATACTAAACTAAAGTAGCAACTTTATTTTTCAAATTTGGTAGCTGTTGGACATAAATACGGAACAGTACACCCAGACTGCAAAGAATCTCAGCAATATGTGAACATTCAGGTATGTGACATGAAGACAACACAAAATAAGTCTCTGATTCTGCAATTTGATCTATGCAGACAGTAACAGTCAGAGAGTCCAAAGTCAGCTTGGCTTCACACAAGCAAAGGAGCCAAGGCTTATGACAAACTACAGACAAAACAACTTAAAAGAAATGAACTCCATCACTTTCTATTGTCTCTAGATCCTATGCCTAACCATTACTATTTTTTTGTCTATAGCTTTTAATCTTGGCCAATTTCATTGTTATTTTTTAAATTTAATTTGACTCCACCCAACTGCTAGTTAATAATATTCCTTCATCCATTGGCTGCTGTTACTGGATTTTAGATCTTTTTTCACATCATGAATTCTTACCTATTTTCTTTTGATTAGTTGCTTTTCACCCTCAGCTATTACCTTGTCAAAGCCCTTGACAATTTTTTTCAGCCTTACCTACCATGTCAGCCTTTAATCCCCCTCTGCCCTACCTTTGAGATAGGAATCCCCAAAATCTTATTATAGTCTGATGTAAGACTTCAAAGATGTATAACTGCACTGATTATTTCTATGGTCTAGATCAGGGTGTCAAACATGCGGCCTGCAGGCCGGAGAGTGGCCTGTGAACCTCTTCCATCCATCCCATCACAGAACTTCACAGAACCACACACAGCTCTGAGTATGAGAAACTATGCTCCGCAAGACCACACTCCCTTCCTGAGGGGAGCAGGGAGGGTATCATGGAGCTCAGTTCCACATATACAGCACTGCGTGCTGTAAATATTTCGCTTTATGGTATGCACAGCCCACTTGAAGTACATTTAAGTCAAATCTGGCCCTCCATAGCAAATGAGTTTGACACTTCCATCTAGATATATTACCATAAGCATGTGAGGAAAAACAATTTGGTAAATAGTTTTGCACTAACTACAAGCAAGCCTGCTGACAGCAGGGGAGGAAGGTGTGTGTGGAGGGAGGCAAAGAGTCCAACCGCCCAGAGGCTTGGCAATTTTTAACAATGACTCAGGCCATGGGCAGCAAGCTGAAAGCTTCCCCTCCTGGAGGCTAGCTCCCTGTCACACCTCCTCCCAAACCACAGTCCACCCCCACTCTGCCCCAGGCCCTGCCCCAATCAGCCCACTCACATCTCTCCCCACAAGCTCACCTCCACACTTGGTCCCCATCTTCTATTCCACACCACCGTTTCCCCACTTGGCCTCCTCATAGCCACTTGCCTGTGCCTGGCAGCCATCACCACTGCCTGACACATGCACTCCTCCCCCTCTTCTCCCACTCGTGCCCACCCTGCCACATCCCCTCCTCCTTCCTGCTACTGCTCATCTCATGCGTCCCTCTTTCTGCTCTACTCTCAGCACTCCACTGTCACTTGCCACCTGGGGAAGTGGGAACATGGAAGAAAAGAGGGGGACTGAGCAATGAAGAGAAGACGAGGATGTGGTAGCAAACTAGCCAAGCAGGGGAGGGAGCGGGGCCTGGGTGAACTGTGAGCAGAAGAGATAGAGCTGGACTATTCTGCCCTGGGGCCTGGAACTCCTGTCGATGGGTTTGACCACAAGATACCAAGAAATTCACATTTTCATTTCATGCTGTGTTTGGTTAGGAGTACAGCAAATCTGTTTTGTGATTAAAATTTGCAGGCCATTCACAAGCAGGGCACAAACGTAAGTGAGCAAATAGACTTAAGTAGATGTTAAATAATTTCTATATAATTGTATCAACATCCTAAATTATGCTATTTTCAAAAATAATATAGTCTTTTCTGTTGAGTAAGTACAAAACTAGGCAGAACAATTTAGTCAGAAGTTAGTAAACTGCAAGGTCCTGGGAGAAGAAGAACGAAAAGAACAACCTTACTCTGAAGCTGATAAACTTTTCTTGTATAACCTTAAAAAGCAGATACTTTCCTATTGATTCTCACTCAGAAAAGTCTTCTGTACTTTCTCTCAGATCCATAACTGAAGAAAAATATTTCCAGGGAAAATTACAGGTTTTGACCAAGTCTACAGTGCTGGAAGAAACCAACATGGAGGGGGACATCTGTCTAGCCACCCCGATGAATGAGATCAACCATGGAAATTAGTAGGTGGATAGCTGTTGGCATTTTATTGTCCTCACATCCAAGGAGTTTTTTTCCTCCAGTAAACACAAAAGAAAAAATTTCCCAATGAAAGTAGGCACAAAGACAAAGACATGTTTACCTCTCTCTCTCTCTCTCTCTCTCTCTCTCTCTCTCTCACACACACACACACACACACACACGTCTTGTTAGCAAAATGGTTAAAAATAATTGATTTATGCACGTCACAGAACAGCTTATGAAGTACATACATCACATATTCCTGCGTATTTATGTATCTCTTCCTCTTACCACCTCCTTTTCATATGCAATTCACCTATTTAGGTCTTTTCTAAAGAAAGCTAAGTGTATTTATTCCAAACTTTACCTAATTATAGCTACTTGCTTTCAGTGATTGTTTCAACTTCCTACCTTGCCAAAGCCTGAATCTTTGCTGCATGTCGTTCTTCCTGCTCTGCTACTTTCCTTCTCAAGCTGTCAATTTCTTGCCTGAGTACGGCAGAATGTTCCATCTCTCCATCAAGCAGGTTTCGCAGAGATCTGGAAAAAGGAGCACCATCTGTTATGACCATGCATACAGCCTACCTTTTACAGTGATATATAAATGAAGCTGGGCATGGCTCAACCAACAATCACCCGGGGGGGGGGGGGGGAATGGTCCATAAACAACCTCTGAATTTTAAAACCACAACAGGAGTATAATTAAGTCACACTTTAAAAGCACTGCTCCCAACCTTTTTGGCTCAAGCATCACAAATATTTTTATAACCCTGAAGGGTGACCAGTCTCTTCCAGCCGGCACTCTCTCCACTGCAGTCAGACAGATGGAGATCACTGAGGAGGTTGCCCCCTTGCTGATCCCCCATCTCCCTGGTTGCAGCAGAGAAACATCGCATGTCCTGTATCCCTGCATGCTCCACTTGGGTTCCTTGGCAGTGGCTCCCTTCTGAAGCTAGAAGGATGGTAGATCAGTGGTCCCCTACCTCTGGCTCCAGTAGGGACCCCAGCACCTATGGACTCAGGTAGACTATGCTGTGCTCCCCGCTACAGAGAGGGGAAGGGGAGAGTTGATCTCTCATCCCCTTGGCTGCAACAAGGAGCCTGCACCGATCTTTTAACTCCATAGAAACATGCTTTGCTTGGCTTTTAGGCAGCTATTCCCTTCTGCAGACACCAAGAAGGGGAGCTGTGGACCACTTTGGAAAGCCCCACAGGCCACAGGCCAAGAATTGCTGCTTTTAACAACAGAAGTGTAGAATATTCCAAAATACTACTTGAAGGTGTAAACTGCAATCCATATTAAAGGAGGATGCATGTCAAATAATCTGTGTGCAGAAAAGACTATACCTATTCTTTCTATCAGTGATTTACAAACCACAGGTTGGGACCCAGCACTGGGCCGCAGACCCTCAAGTACTGGGTCACGGCATCCCCTTTTACTGCCACCAAAAAACTGAAATGAATTCCTGATAGATGCAATTGTTGGGTCATGGGCAGAAAATGATTTTTTTCAACTGGGTCCCGTGGGAAGAAGTTTGCAAACCATTGCTTTATATTATATCCACTCTTTTACTTAAGGTATACATAATAGATTGAATAAATACACAGCCAGGATAAGGAAAGTGTTTGCTTCTCTATTTCACTTTGTAATGAACAACTTTTTTTAAAGTTTAGTTTTAAATTCTGTAGTACTTTTCACCCAAAAGCAATAGAAAAAAATTACGAACTATACATTCACACAACTCCAACTTACTGGGATGCTTTCTACTTCTGGTGTAGCAGCTGACTGACATACAAAATGCTGCATAACTGAGGGAAGGGGATATATTTTAGCCCATGGTACCAAGACAAACCTATTCTCTTATGAAAAGTATCCTAGGGGCTTAAAAGGTTATTATGGCCACAAATTTAGTCTGAAGAATATAGTTTAACAAAAATTCTCAGCTCAGTTGGTTCCATGCAATTTCATTCTAAGAAAAAAGTATGCTTGTAAATCACAGAAATCATGGACTCTAGGACTGGAAAGGACCTTACTACGTCATCGCATCCAGTCCCCTATACTAAAACCAAATTAATTATTATCTAGATTAAACCATCCCTTACAGATGTCTGTCTAACCTGTCCTTAAAATCCTCCAATGATGTTGATTCTACAACCTCCCCTAGGCAATTTGGTTCAGTGCATAACCACCCTTATAATTAGGAAGATTTTCTGAATGTCTAACCTAAACCTCCCTTCCTATAATTTAAGCTCACTCCTTCTTGTTCTGTCATCAGTAAATATAGAGAACAATTTGTCACCCTCCTCATTATAAAAACCTTTTACATACTTGGAGAAATATGCCCCCCTCAGTCTTCTCTTCTCCAGACTCAACAAATCTAATTTTATTCACTCTTTCGTTGTAGGTTATGTTTTCTAGACCTTCAGTCATTGCTCTCCTCTGAACTTTCTCCAAGCTGTCAACATCCCTCCCCAAGTGTGGTGTCCAGAACTGGATGGAGTACTCCAGGTGAGGCTTCATCAATGCCGAATACAGTGAAAGGATTAGTTCTCGTGTCATGTTTACAACTATCCCACCAAATAATGTTCATTTGTTGCAACAGTATTACATTGGCAACTCATGTTTACTTTGCGATCCACTATACTCAAAAAATAAATTTTAAAAAATTGAGGTTTACCTTTTCCAAGGCAGTCATTTCCCATTTTGTTTTTGTGTATTAAGTTATTCCTTTCTGAGTACACTACTTCGCATTTGCCCTTTCGGATTTCATCCTCGTAATTTCAGACTATTTTTTCAGTTTGTCAAGATCAGTTTGACTTCTAATCCTGTTCTCCAAGGCATCTAGACCACCACTCAGCTTGGTAACAACTGCAGACTTTATAAGTGGACTCATCACACCACTTTCCAAAGCATTTATGAAATTATTGAACAGAGCTGAATCCAGGACAGATCTCTGCATGATCCCATTCAATACACCCTCCCAGCTTTGCTGTGAACCATTGAAAACTACACTGAGAATGGTTTTCCAAAGAGCTGCACACCCATCTTATATGAAGTTACAGAAGCATTGCAGTATTGTGCTTGTTCAGTTGCACAAAAGGAATAGAGGCACAAAGCAGAAAACAACAGTTTTAATAGCAATTTTTTCCTACATGTAAAGGAGCTAAGAAAAAAGATTTCTGAAATCAATCATGGCACCCAATGGAAAAAATGAAAGTCACCTGTTCTGTTCTTCTAGTTCATCCTTTCTGTTCATCATGGCCACAATAGCTTGCCGAAGTTCATCTGACAAGAAAGAAAAACATAGATGAATTATCTATCATTTTATCATTTCAGATCAAAAGGTCATATGTACTATGGCCCCAACTCAACACAGCACTTAAGTGTGTGCTTAAGTCTCATCAACGTATGTGACCTTTTAAGAAGTGGTATAACTTGACACCTGCAGTATGCAGTAGTGTACCTTGTTTAGGATTGCAAATCAGTCTGCATGAGGCTGTAACTCTAATTTTAGCAATGTAGGGTTTACTTCAACTGCCATCTTCTGACAACACAATGACGCCTTAAAATAATTTAATATACATACGTAAACAAGCCAAATTGTTATAACTTACTATCTTTACTTCATTAAACCCTCAGGAAAACACCCTGACAAACATGATCTGCTTTGGCAAGATAGCACCTCTTTGCTTAGTTACTGAGGGAGACTTAAAGGCACATCTGATTGCCAGCAATAAACAACTAACCAAGAGAGTCTCACTTTCTTGCTGACCAAAACTAAAGAAATGTGCAATAAATACAGAGGAACTCCCCTTGTAAAGCTAACTTTACTTGTTCCATAACACAATCCCTGGCTTTTTGATGCCACTCTAGTATCTGTGTGTTTTAAACCAACTGAGAATCCTCCGCGGGGAATAAAAGGAAGGACGAACATGAGTCAGAATACACAATCACATCACGTGAAGCCTGTAGGGAGGAATTTTATACTCCTGCACAGAATTACTAGACTATATGAAATAAATTCCTTCCTTGTCTTAACAGAATTGAGAAAATTTTAGATTTGAAAACCAGTCACATCACCATTCTCATATTTCATAGTTTTCATATTTCATATAATGAAAACATTTACTAAAATCAACACATAAGAGAGCAGTTACACTTTTTCACTTACTGGATTTTTACTTATATGTAAAGCAGAGCTGTAACTAGGCCAGGGCGAACACGGCAATGTCCCAGGCGCTGATTTTAGAGGGTGCAGGGGACAGACCTGGCTTCCCACAGCAGCTGGAGATGGATCCAGATCCATCCCCAGCTGCTGCGAGGAGCCAGATCTGTCCCCTATACCATCTAAAATTCAGTGCCTGGAACTTCCAGTAGCACCACTTCTTGCACTTCCTGTACTGTCTGGGACTCGCAGCCACCAGAAAATCCGGTTCCTGGTGCGGCCCATGCAGTAGGGAGCCCCTGCCACCACCACCAGGCCACGGGGATCCGGATCTGTCAGTGGATGGGGACAGATCTGGATCCCCCCGGCCTGCTGGAAGGAGCTCCCTGCGGCTGGATTGGGCCCCTGGCTGGTTCGTGGCCCGGGGCAGAGCATGTCTGGGTCTGCTTGCCCCAGGCACAGAAACTTGTAGTTACAGCTCTGGTTTCAAGCATCAGGCCCACAAGCAAATTCTGCCATCAATAACAAACCTGGCAGAAGGTGGTATTATGGGGAACTTTGTACTTACCTAAGGTATGCCTACATTACAATGTAAGCCCAGGGTTGTGAGATAAGTCAGCAGACCCTGGATTTGAGAACCCAGGGCTTGAACATCTACAATAGCCATAGCTAGCTTAAAATTTTAATTTAATTTTATTTTTTTATTTACCAGCACCCAAACCAGGTTTCTGGCATCCACATAACAGTGTAACCAAAAATGAGTCCTGTGGCACTTTTAAAGACCAAGAAATGTATTTATCGCATAAGCTTGCACAGACACAATCCCTCTTCATCAGATGCATGAAATGAAAAAGTACATTACAGTGTGCCAATCCAGGTACAAACAGCTGTATCTCACATCACCTAAAGGCCTCATGAAATGTGGCAGTTCTAATCCTTTCAGTTTGGTGAAGTGGGGGAAAAATTTGATTGTCCATGCTACATATTACAGGAAGTTTGAACAACTTATCAATGCATTCTGCCTAGGAGTCATTTTGGTCAGCACAATCCCAGCAACTGGAGCCACTAACAGAGGAGATTTCAAGAAGTATTTTCACTCGGGCTTTCACTCATGTTTCAGGACACAGATGACCTTCCATGAAATACTGGTAGAGCAGTTCAGCAGCATTTTCTGACGTAACAAGGCACCTGACAGAGTTAATGAGGGAGCAGGGTGACAACAAAACAGACACAATGGATTCAAACTGGCTACTGCTGCTTGTGACACTAACTACAGCCAATGACAACTCCTATTTATTGGCTGGTACTTTTGGAGCAGGGTTACGGACTGTTGGGATCACACTGCCATGGAGACCTGGATGACAAGCAGTGGATCCAGCACTTTTGCATGAAAACAGACAAATTTCTGGAGCTTTTGGGCAGTTTGCTCTGACTACCCAGCATTAAAGACATTCCTGAGGGCAGCCATGACAGTCCAGAAAAGGGCTGTTATGACCATCTGGAAGCTGGCTGCCCCAGCATGCTATAGGTCTGTGGCTAACTACCTCAGAGTTCTAATGTCAACTATGAGCAAAATGATGGTGGAGATTTCCGAAAAAATCAGATGCGTAGCTTACACCAATGTGGTAAGCCCAAAAGATATCCTTGAACTAACTGCTGGCTTTGAAAGCATGTGGCTTCCACATTGCACCAAGCCCACAGATGAAACTTATGTACCTGCAATTTCCTCTCTTCAAGGAGCACGAGTACATAAACCACGAAGTATATTACTCCACAATTATGGGTGCCATCATGGATCACAGAAGCTTATTTATGAATGTCAAGATCGGCTACATTGGAAACATTCACGATGGTAGAGTTTTGATTTAGAGTCTTCATTCATGGACAGGCTGGGACTTACGGGATGCCACTAAAGAGCTGCCTTCCCCACTGCTACTCTAGGCATCCCCATATATCCTTTTTAGCCTTGGCTTATGAAACTTTACCCCGATTTCAGACTCTCTGATCAAAAAAAGGTTTAATCACATTCTCAACAAGTGCACAATGGTATTTGAATGTGTATTTGGCAGACTGAAATCCCGCTGGCAATGTTTACAGACCCATTTGGATTCCAGTGTTAACAACAGTCTGCTTTACTGGGGCTTACTGTGCTCTTCACAATCTTTGTGAAGCCAGAAGTGAGCCATTTCTGTGACAGCACACTCAGCCAGAAAGTATACCTAACCCAGCTGGAGTTGGCTGCACCCAGGCAAGAAACACAGGGAGGGTTTGTGCTCCTATATTATGGATTTGCATGGACCAAGGAAGAGAGAGAATAGTACCTTTAAGAACACACTTCAAGGGAAGGGAGGGAGACTGGGGGAGGAGGGTTTATCACCACACATTGTACTTTTGAATGGCATGACAACCTACGAAATGGGTGTTTGTGGTGAGAAGCACTATATATTGATGTAAATAACTGGTGTATGGATTAGTGTATTTCTCTGTACTGAGACATGGAATTTTACATACTACTCTGCCAGTTGCACCTAATCACACACACACCTTTATTATCTGACATATATATTATATGATGTTTTGCAGAGATGGCAGTTACATGTCTTTATAAAACAAAACCGTGCGTGCATACATGTGTTACTCACGTATTGGAAAAATACAATATCAAAGCTTGCCTGGCAGTACAGCCGCTACTAAGACATCATAAACACCAGTAACACCAAAAGTTTTAAAAGCAACCAAGAACAAAGTGCACAAAATGGTGCAAACAGTTGAACTATATACGAGAGAACCACACCCCACTATTGTATGCCCCCCTGCACTCTCCTTTCCCTTCTTTTCACGTTTGCCAAGCATTTGGCATCAGGCCAGGGATGTGGAGCTATCCACCACTGAGGACTGCTTAGGGCACCTTTGCCCTGTCCAGCCACTCAGAGGGCCCCACTGCATTGGCCCCCCAGACATGAAGCTATTCATGGAATGCAGGCCATGGTACTACATTAGAAATTAACCAAAATCTGGCTGTGCTCCTGCAGCCAAGACACAGCACACTTTGTAAAAGACTTCTTCTAGTTAGTTATCTTTTGCAAATGCCAAAGTTTCTCCTAACATGAGTTTGCAGTTTAGCAGTAAATCCAAAATGGAATATGTAAATGCCAACAGCTATATTACAACAAGATGAGGTGTTTCCATTTCCCTGGAGTCAAGTGAGGATTCTTGGAAGACAGGAGACAAAGGAAGTCAGCCCAAAGCATTGTGGAACACTTTTGACACTTTCCAAAAACCAGACAACAGATGGAGGCTACACATACACATCAAAAAAAAAAAAAAAAAAACCGGGGGGGGGGGGGGCGCAAGGCTGAGTCCTGCCGTGACGCAGGTTTCATAGCATTCTAGGACCCCTGGACCAAGTCCAAGTCCAAGTGATTTGCATGTAGATTAAAGAGATGTGAAGATTTAAGACTGAGTCTGACCCCAGGCTTACACTGCAGTGCAGATGTATCCAAAGGCCATGTCTATACTGCAATTAAAAAATAAACCATCTGACTTCTGAAGGCTGATTCAAGCTAATGAACTATTCAATTGTGGTGTAAACAGTTAGGTGAACACCAGAGCCGAGGCTCTGGGACCCTTTCACCTCATAGGGTCTGACAGTTAAACACCTCCTTAACTAAAGTCAGCTAGGACGGGCCAGCCACAGATGTCTAACTGCAGGTACAGGGTGCAGACATATCTTAAGTGACATAGTAACTTTTACCCTATTTTCAAAAGTCATTTAGACACTACAGGCGTTTTTAAATTCTACCCAGTTTGGAAAGTGAAAAATATAGTAGGAATTGAAAATAAGATTGGCTCAAAGAAAAAAAAAAATCACAATAGCTATCTTTCAATTCATTAAAACATGGGACAAGGCAGAGAAGAGAAATAGTGTGAAGGAGTTTTAAAGAAAAGCAATTTGTCTAGACCCACAAAAATTGATATAACCAACTATAGTCCAAGTCTTATTACCTTATCGCACATTTTTATACAAAGCTACATTCTATTACTAAAAAGCTACAGACCCAAACACAGAGAGAAAGACCTAACTTTTAATAAAGGACATATTCTGAAACTCTTACTCATACTGGATAGTACCTTAGTCATCAGGCAGTCACTCAGTTACAAAATGGTGAGTTCAACATGGCTATCTGCGGAAAAAGTTACTGACCAACAAGCGTAAAGGGATCAAAATGTGCCCCTAAATTTTTAAATACTCATACAGAATCAACTCTACTCTTGCCTTTATCATTTAGGCTGAGGAAGCCTATTTAAATGGGGAAAATATTGCTGTCATTATGACGGCTCTAAAGCCAAAATCCACATGAAATTATGGTGGATTATACTTCTTTCCACACTGATTTTAACTCAGAAAACACCACTTTAAAGCAAATAATCAATTTCGGCAAGCAGAAAGAACTAATTTACATGTATTTTAAATTAAAGTACTATATTAGACTTGCAACTGAAATGTTAAACCACAAGTCCTATCTTATTGAAATGCAATATGTATCCCATCTGTATGTTTTACGTAACACCAAATAGTTCAGGCTTCATTTTTAACTAATGTACAAAGGCAATACTTTAAATTTTTGTTTTCCAAACTAATCAGCTCTATCAGGATGAATCTATATTCTGTCTAACTGGTAACTCTGTCATGTTTCTATCAAGTATCACCCTTGAAAAACACTACTAATCCATAAAAAAAAAATACAAAATATTACTAAATTATAGGCTGCACTCACAGCAGTACCTGTGGTTAATGCAAGTTAATGCTTTCCATTACGCAACAACAGTTAGAAAAAGAAAGAATTAAGGCTATTTGTGAAATAGGGGTGTTTTTTTTTCTTGGCACACTTGTGACTGTACATTGAGATTATCCATAATTACATTATCTCATGCTATTTCTTCCACAAGGCCTATCACATTGTCTATGCACCTGTTTACTTACACACACGCACATGCATGGAAGCTTTGTTGGGAAGGATGCATGAAAGAGCACACATATTTTTAAATTAAGCTTCGCTTACCACATCCTCAAACAAGACTTTCTAACACACAGATACGGATGCTACTTTTTAAACCTGCACAACTTCAAATCAGAATGTCTATCAGCAACTAATACGGACAGGGCTTGGGAAGGGCAAGAAAATGTACTGCTTATTTCTGAACTCTCAAAAAAAACATTTATTCTCATACCTGCATTCATGTTTACATCAGTTTTTCATCAGCTTTAAGATCCAACTGTTAAGCACCAAAATGATGCATATTATGCAAAATGCAATAACAGGAAAAGCAGAATATTTATGTATTCATAAATAAGTTGAAAGTACTCCTATTAAATCATTTCCACAATAAATGATCCTAAGAAAGGCTGATTTAAAAGATTTGTCTAAACAGATATCTTTCCGCAGAGAGGCACTTCACTTTTCTTCACCTGCCATCACACTGATAAGCTTATAGCTATGTAAGATTCAGCTCTGTCTATGGTGATTTGTCTACATACGCTAAGCTTTGAAATAACAATACAACATTTTAAGTGAACCAACAAATTACTATGTTTCAGAAATAGAACCTTTCTGGTGTACTATTTAAATATTTATAGAAAAAGAAGTAAATATTCAAATTTCTGTACTATAAATTTTTCTAATTGTTTATAAAATGACAATTTTTCCTAAAGATTTAGTTCTGTTTCCACGAAGCTAAGCACAAGAGTTTCTAAGCCCTGTGCACAGTAGGTGTTAGTTAATCAGCAGGTTTCTAGTCATCTAAAAGGAGCAAAACTACCATAATAACTACAAATGTAACACCGCTCTACAGTTTCATTGTAAAGGTAAATTGGGAGTTGCTTTGTTTCTTCATGGCAAATAATGCAAATTTTTATATCATCAGCTACTCTCTAACTGACTTAACCTTCTCAGCAGACAAGCTGATTTAAATGAACAAGTTGCAATTACTAGACTGAAGGTGGATAGGACCATCTTATTATTATTGTTTGCATTACTGTGCCAGGAGGGCCATCCATCATGAATCAAGGCCCAGTGTCTCAGGCACTGTACAGATGTGAAGCAAGAAGACTGGTCAGATCTGAAAGGAGTTTGCTATCTTGGATAGCGATAAAATGCAAGTCATTCAAAACAAACAGGAGGCAGGACAAGAAACAAGAGGGAGGAGCAGCTAAGGGAAATGAGGAGTCGTGTGGCACTTTAAGACTAACAGATTTATTAGCTAAGGAAAATGAGCAGGTTTTGCAGTATGCACTTGTCACAGTTCAGCTACCTAGCTATCTCATCTGTTTAGACCCTGTATGTGAACTTTTTTTAAGCAAAAAAAACAAACAAGGAGTCTGGGGGCACTTGAAAGACTAACAAATTTATTTACCGCATGAACTTTTGTGGGAGAAAATCCCACTTTGTCAGACGCTTTAAGCAATAATTCTTGAAACTGGCATTTGGGGTACTAAATGGAAAGCCTACTCACGCTGACATCTGCTGAAGGAAAAGTATAACAGATTGACATTAGTGCTTTTCATAACTCCCATTCTCAAATCTAACCACTGAACACTGCAAGTGAATGTGGATAACTAAAACTGCAAATTCCAGAATCACACATATCACCCTTTGGAGAGCAGATACAGCAAACAGGCTCAGCTGCAGTGATGATGTTCTTTCTACTAGACAGGGATAAACACAGGCCCCACAAGAGACAATCCCATCACTTCCAGTAAATGCTATTATGTAGTTATATCAGGAATAAACCTGTAAAATTACTGCATTGGGGCCGCATTATAAAAGATGTCTATTGATCTTCTATGTAACAAAATCTTCAACTGTTCTTAAGATACCTAAGAATGGTCAAAGAAATTCAGCACCAGATAAATAAATCGCAAAAACTAGATACGCCATTTCCAAAATCTGATTACTTTCAATCCTATATAAAAGAATGCCATGAACCTGGCAAAACATTTATTTCCCTTCAAGCCACAACATGGGTGTCTTTTTTCAGTATCTTAAATAACATTTCAATATGTATGTTGTTGGCACCACGTGCAAGAGCAAAAAAAAAAAAAAAAACAAACAAACAAACAAAACAAAAAAAAACCTAAATATTAAGAGTCATAAGTACAGTCATCATACCAAGGATCATTGTCAGAACTGTCCACATCAGTGTAAGGGATTAGCTTCACTGATTGAGGAAAAAGATCAGTTGCACCAGAGGAAAAAAATGGGACCAGCGTACCAAAATATGGTGTCCATATAAAACTTTTTTCTCTCAGGATTCCAACACCTTCGCTTCTTGCACAGCGAAGTTGGTCACTTGGGGTTCGATTTTCTTATATCATATACTAAAAATGGCTGCCAAATGAAGCTAAATAAATCCTCTTCTTATATTTTAATTATCTTATTCTGTCCCCGCATTTTAAATTTAAAAATAATACTCATCAAACACAATACTTTTGCAAAAGCCACCCTTTTTTAAAAATGAAATGTCTCCCTATGTACAGTAAATGAAAGCATCGGTCAAAAATACATTTTCCACAAATTACAAACACAATTCATTATGTCACAACTTCTCCCCTTCCGTTCATTTCCATTTACATATTGAATAGTTGTGCAGTTTCAAACTGGGATGTCAATCAAAATGGTGCAGAGTAGTTTTACTTCTTCAGTCAATCTATGTAAGAGGACCACCTCAACTTCACTGGAAATTATAGAGACAAATTAGAATCATCAAAATTATACATGAATCCTATTTATGATACTGCATTCTAGTTTGTGAAAATAAGGTGGATCAAAAGAGCTGGATGCAGCCAGTAAAGTTGCGGCAGCCTTTTAGTCTGTGTGTTCTATGAAGAAATAATATACAGTATGCTGATCCTGGTTTACAGTTAAAACAGCATCTCAGATGTGCTGCCTATCACAATTCTGCATCTAGGGGACCTCTTTTTAAATGTACAGTTATGTAAGTTGCTTAAAGTTCTACTAAATGATTTTTAAAATGGTTCAGCTTACAATTGAGGAGTCAAACCAAATTGGAAGAAAAAGAAAAAACAGAAATTACAGGAGCATAAGTAACTTTTGTTAGAGACATCCAGAAAAATACAATATAAAGCAATGGCTGTATATTGTACTTACTAATCAATATGTCTCAATAATAGTTAACATCCACATTCAACATTTAATTTCCAATACCAAGAGCAGCAAAACTTTGGGGATCTTTCTAAAAATGTTTTCCACTAAAAATTATTACAATATTGTGAGGAAAAAACAGAGGTCTTATTGATTAGAGTCATTTTGGAAAACTAAGTAAGCATTAGTTGGTTAGGATAATACAATTTAAGGGCAAATTAGTTTGATCACCCACAACCTTAAAGCATTAAATAATGTCGAAAGGTAGGTCCAAAATTTAATTTTAGGGAAGTGCTATCTTAATTCACCCCCTCAGTCATAAACAAATGAACCCAGAGTTAACAATACAGTATGCTAATATGGGTTAACCTAAAAGCCACATACTCAGTCACTCAATTATATCATTGTATAAGTAGGCTATTTCTTGTCCTGAAAACTTCGACTAAACTTAAGCACCCTTCAGCTCCAAATGGTGAGTAGTCAATTTGCTGAACAAACTACACTAGAGTTGGAGGCCTCAGATCCCCTGAGTGAGAGAGAGAGAGAGAGAGTGCGTGAGTGAGTGTATACAGTTCAGGAAATTAATGACTTGGTGTATCCTAACTATGTCTTCCAAACCATAGTTAAGAGAGTCATCTGTGGCTCAACATCCTGTACATACAGAATAAAGGCAATGACTAGAACATTTAACCAAGGACCCCAGAATAAAAATGAGAGAAGAAATCAGCCACCTCTATGAGAGCAATACATAGCTACAAATACACCCAGCAACCAGATACCATAAAAACACCAGTAACCAGACAGCAAGTCAGGGTGGCCAGAATGTCACCACTGCACATGTGCTCCACTTTTTCCTTACTTTCCCAACAGGTGTAAAGAAAGTCAGCATTTGCGTCCAACAGAGAAGCAAGAAAGTCTATGAACTATTAAGCTACGTATATCACTGTTAAGCAGCTAGGAGACAGTATGTTTGGGTTGCAGTGCTATCAAGAAACTGATGGGTAAGCCTGTTTTTTCATTAGTCCTGGACTGATCATTCAATAATTTTCCCATTGTCTAAACAACAGTATTGGTGGACGAGAGCTAGTGTACTGCAGTTCAAGCAAGAAAATTTTGGTAGCTGTGATAAATGGTCAGATGAAATGACACAAGTAATACTTGCTTCACTGACTGTGGGGTTTGTCCACATCATTAATCAAATTTACAACTGACACGAAAGTATTTTGCAGCCTATTAATTCCACAGATGAAGAATGCTTACTGTCCCTACAGCAACTGTGGATCTTTGAGATGTGTCAATCCCATAGATTCCAATGGGCAATACTGGCCATAAGAATATGATCTTGCAAGTGCACTACAAGTAGAATTTATGTAGACAAAACTCATAAAAGAACTTTCTTTTCTACTACTAAACCGTTAGAAGAGAAATGTGATGCAGGAGTATGCACCAAATCTACAGACAGAAAAACAAATGCTCCCTAAGTGTTTCTGTCTCTTGGTAGTTGATATGAACAACTCAGACTCACTAATGAGTCAGTGAAAACAGAATAAAAACTCAAGGACAATGCATTAGAAAAGATGCTTTGTTCATTTATTCCAATGACAATACTTTTGATTGAATAGGTTAATTTGTAATGTACTAGTAAAAATAAGCTAGAGTGCTTTTTGAAAATAATCGAATCTTAGTATCATGAGACCCAACTACACCATTCAACTACTAGATTTTTAAAACTCTGCAGTTATGACACTTAGTGCTCTACTCATATGGAGAGACTGCCAGTTTGAGGATAGCTTAGAGAGACGTTACTGTATTAAATGTCTTTTTCAACAGTAAAAAAAATTGGTGCTTAGGAGATAGCAGGTACTAATATTAATTAACTGGTTTTGCTGACTATGAGCCTGGTCCTGCCAACCCACTTGTGAAACAAAGAAATAATCAACAGGAGAAAAGGTGACAGAATCCAGCCCTGCTTCAATGTGATTTAAGACGCACACAATACAACAAGCCTCTGAATTAAGACTTCAACACAGCAACTTCCCAAAGTAAGTTAAAGTAACACCTTTAGCCTATCATCATGGATAGGATGAATTCAGCATCATTCTTCAAAGAGTCATCCAAGTAGTAATTTCACTACTTCAAGAGTGTTCTTAACAGACTAAGAGACTATAATCTGAACAAGCTTCCATTACTGCACTAACAACAGATGAATAAATTCTCATTCTATCAGTGGTAAATCAAGTGAAGCACCTTGAAAAAAGTGATTTTGTACAATTTTTTCATTACAGATGAAACCACTGGTAAAGGACAAACTAAGAAAATGAAGAGGGAGTTACAGGTTTTTGCCATCTTCAGAAATAGAACATATTATATGTGTACTGAAACTAAAGTTTAAAACAAGTTTTGATGGAAAGAGGAATAAACTTTCACAGCACTCCTCAATGTTTAAAAAGCATGGGGTAAAATCTGAAAGTACACAAAGTCAGTTTAAATTCTTTAAAGACCTTTGGGATCACATTCTGCCTTCACTTGCATCCCTTCAACCTTACACATTCACTGAAAAAAGATTATTCTGCTATTCATAGCAAAAGCCTAAAAATGTAAGAGTTTGATTAAAGTACCCAAGTAGGACGGAAGGTCACAATTTGTGTGAACAGGATTGACTGACGTGGTGTTGGAAGTTCACAGGCTATGCAGGTTAAATATACCAGTACAAGAAAACTAATAAACAGACAGGACTAAAGCTACTTAAGAAGTTAATATTTTATTATAGCAAATGAAATCTTCACTGATTCACCAAGAGGTACAGTCTTTTATCAACTTGCATTCCTTCTTCAACTAATCATTGAACAGCTACCAGAATCAGAGCTTCTTAGATGAAATAATTTTCTTTGAAAAGACTGTTTTAAAAACAATGCTTTGAAGAATTTACAATTGTGATGTCCGAGGCCTATGCTCTCTTACTGTCCTGTTATTACTATTCAAGTAAGTTGGCATCCCCTTGATCAAAGAGGAGGAAAAGAAAGACAGGGCAAATATGGGGCTGGGGCTGTTTTCTGTTTCCCCATTATGTGTGAGGGAGACTTGAAATCTGCTTTGCTTTATTCACACAAAAAGTGCTTTTTACTATTGCACTTTCATGTTTAAATTCACGTCTCATCTACAGTAGACTTCTATGGACAACTAGTGAGATGACATCATCACAAGAGACAAGGATGAAGTTTAAACTGACAAGGAAAGAGATTAGAAAAATTTTAACTGTAAGAAGGATCTGATGATTATACTCCTGTATTTTTCTTTAAACAAATGTTCACTGTTGTAATGATTATTGTTTTGTTTCTGGTATTTGCATGGCCAGGATTTGTAAACCTATTGAGAGAGCCAGACAGAATGCTTACACAGCTTACAGTAAGTTGTTCTTCAAAATATTCTGTGCAGGTATATCCCACTTTTGGTGCAGCAATGCCTCTTTATAGGAGCTGCAAGGTCAAATACCAGTGTCCATTAGGGATCAAGCATGTAGCCTCATGTTCATGCACTCCCAACTATTGGGCATAAAGGTGCAGCACGAACTGTTCACACACAGTCCATGAACCATCCAAAGATTAAAGAGGTATTTCAGAGCTACAGGGATGGAACATGGCTTGTAAGATCCACATGTACAGAACATCTTGAAGGTACATGCCAAACCAAACTTGCCTTTAATCAAATACTTTTTAACCCACCAGGCACTGGTCACGGCTGCCACAACTGGATGTGACAGTGTCCCTGTGGCAGGAGTAGCAGTGCTTAACATCAATCACTAATCAGTTCATTGTCTCCAACCCTACTGCTCGCCCACCTGGCTTCAACCTGCCATGTTGTTAGTAGGACCTTCTTAACTGATTCCAGTCTGGGCAAAACTTCAGCACAGCCAACCAGCATTGCTGGGGTCTTTGGAACAATCCAAGTTGAAACTGCAATGGTGATAAAAAAAAAAAAAATTATACAAATGGTTGAGGAGTGACTGCTACCCAAATACAGCTGTGGGCTCTTAGAGCTCCACCTGGCCACTAGGGAAGCTATCGCTTGGCTCAGCAAATATGCAAATACTAAACAAAATAAGTAAATCTGACCATGCACTGCAGAAAAGCTCCACAGATTGAGCATCTGTTGTAGATGCTGACACTAGAAAATAACATTTGGTAAATGTGTGTAATGAGGACCGCATCACTGCTCTAAAAATTTTCAATGATTGCAGCATGCTTCAACAGAGTTCCAGAGGCAATGAGGGCCCTGGGGAAGCAAAAGTCACCTAACATGGTCACTTTAACTTACTAATGATGATGTAAGAAATATTGAGCCTCTCATTCTGGCAATACTAGTAACGATTAATCTAGCACCTAAGACAATGGAAGCTAAGGCTGCTTGAAGAGAATTTTGGCAATGACTGACCCACTAAGGAAATTGATTTAAATTGTTCTATTAGGTCAGGGAGCAGCTTGCTAAATAAGCCGCTGCTTTGTCCCACTGTATTTAATTGTATTTAGTCAGCATGTCTAAGAAGTCTGTAATTCTAACTAGAACAGAAGTCGAAAAATACACTTTATGACCAAAGAGATCTAACTTTTTTTTTAATCTTTCAAGGGGCAGGTTTGTAAATGTTTGCTTGGATTGATCATTTGCTGCAGTTACAAGAGATGACAGTGACAGATGTGTATAGAAATAGCCAAATCCCTTAGGAAGGAAGTGATATTTTTGCTTAACTGACTTGAAGCTGTTGAAACAGGACACTGGAGTAGCCCACAACCCCTTAGTGCAGTATTTTCAAAGAGTCCACCGAGTAGTGCCAGCATTAGACTCACTGGGCCCAGGGCATAAAGTGAAAGCCTGATTCCCACAGCCTGCCATCCAGAGCTGAAGCCTGAGCCCTCTGTGGCCTGCTGATCCAAGAGCTTTAGGTTCCTTCCCTTCAGTTTGCTTTCTTTAAGCTTCTTCAGGGTCCTAGGGACTGTTGTTTCTTCAGGTATTACCTACTGGAAGTTCCCTGGGTCTTAGTACTCGCATGGTAACGTGAAGAAGAGTCAGAGATGCCTGGAATTGATAGTCAAAGAAGGTTGCACAAATTTGGATGCGTAAATAGCTGGGTAATGCACTTGCACCTTAGCTTTGTGTGGCCCCATGGCATGCAATTGCTCTTCTTCATTATCTCCAAAACCAGCTGAGTATGATTTGCCATTGCCTACTGAGAAGATTGTGTTGTAAATCATCTGTCAATGTACACCTAAAAGCCTCAGGTCAAGGCTAGTCTTAGCACTCCTTCTGATGCAGCATTAGTCATGGAAATGACTTTTCTTTCTCTTTTCAATGTGTAAATTTACACAGGGGTTTCTTCTATCTCAAAGAAAATATCTAACAGACTAGTAACGTCTCATAACAGAAGACTGAGTCAAAGGAGTTGTTCATGAAGGAGTATATATGGACATTTGCTATTAAAGGGTTTGTGCTCTAGTATTCTGTACACATCATCCAGACTTGTTCCTGCAAGCCAGGAGACAGATTTCAATGTAAAGCACTGGTATGATACCGTCTACCTTTGCTAGTGAACAGCAAAGAGCCTAGGCAAAAGGAAAAAAAAATAAAATGAGTTGAAAGCTTTCTGGAAAACAACATGCCTGTTGAAAAGCAGCTGGAATTGGTCTTAGGAATTCAATAAGGGTTCATGGATGCAACCTGATAAAACAAGGGGTGTTTTGGTTTTGTTTTGTTTTTTTGTTTGTTTGTTTTTCTGGTTGGGGTTGGGGGGGAGGAGAGTTGACAAAAAATTTGGAAATATTAAATGACATACTACTTCAAGTTTCTTTGTCCTATAGGTCAAAGCTTAACTTTAGAAGTTAGTGAAAAGCATGTTGGAACACACAAGTACCAGAGTAAGTACTAAAAAAAGGCCAAACAGCACAGTCAGAAGGACACTGTATGTTAATACTTGCTACAAGAGAACTGGGCTCCCTTAGAGATTCCTTTCCAAAAGGAAAGCTTTGAAATGAGTTTCAGTTTCACAGAGCCCAAAAATTAACATAATGAGACTTGTGGTGGCATGGTATTTCACTGGAGGAAAAGGCAGAAGATACACACGGGAGAATACCTGCTGTGAGACAGCAGGGTTAGCGGGCAGCAAGAGAATAGCAGAAAGGAGGTGTATCACCCCCAAAATGATATGGGCCTTGTTCCCAGCAGACTGGGCTGAGGTCACTACACATTAATTGGGAGCACTTGAGGCCAATTAAGGCCCAGCTGGAGACAGGATAAAAACCTCTTCAACAGAAAGACATGCAGAGAAAGGAGAGCTGATGAGAGTGTTGGAGTGTAATGACAGAGGAAAGACCAAAAGGAACCAGGTTAAGGGGCATGCTGGAAGGATGGCTTCCCTGCCAAACCCTTGGCTCAACAGACAAAGGCCTGAGGGGGGAAAGGACCCTACCAAAAGAAAGCGAACAGGACTAAGAGACTCCTCCCAGAAAGAAGTGCTGGAGGAGACTCTGCCCAAGAAGAGACAAGATGGGAAAACCCTAATGACACCTAGTGGGACCCACTTCAGCAGAGCCAGCAATTTGCCGCACCATCTTAAATTCTGCCACTAGGACTACCAACTCAAACACATTGTTGTTTGTAACAAAGTATGCAGTGTAGCTGTAATTGTGTCAGTCCCAGGAGATAGCAAGAAACATGGTGGGCGAAGCAGCATCTTTCATTGGGACAGCTTCTACTAGTGAGAGGGATAAGCTTTCAAGCCACACTCAAAGAAAAGGTCTGTGTCAGAAGTTGACCTAATAAAACTCTGTCATAAAACTAACAAATATAACTGGAAAGGGAGGGGGGAGGACATTAATAATAAACTAGGAACAGCAATCTCATCACTTATACCTATGACTGAATCTGGAGAAGATATGCATGACAGAAAAGTAAATATAGTACAGCGCACACACTCAAAAAAGACATGAAGCAGATCTACTTTGATCACCGCAGAAGCACACTGCCTAGCACATGTATGTCTTATGCTAGTGTCACTCTTGAAGCCTATATGAATGACAGAAAAGACAACTGGCAGAAAAATGATGAATATTTTCCCTCTTTAAAAAGCCTGACTGACCATTACATACATACATATTACACACACACACACACACACACACACACACAGGATTACATTTTTTCTGCAGAAAATAAATACAGAAACACTTCAGGTCTTGATCCTGCAAAGAGGCAGCACTGTGCTTTCACAGAGTTATGTTACTTCACTGGGATTCTATCTTCATGGTTCTCCTTGCAAGCTTTATTCTAAATTGTGTCTTGAACATAAATTGTTCCCGAACCTTTTACAGAATTAAACAGTGGCTCAGATTTTTTAAAAAGTGAATGCAGAAGGAAGGAGGGACCTGGAGATAAGAGTGGAAAAAATGTTTAAAATGCAATCCAAAAATACATGAGGTGAAATCCTTGCCTTACTGAAGTAAAAGGAAGCTTTGCCATTGTGTTTAATGGACCTAGGATTTCACCCATGCTATTTATTTTAAAATTTTAATTATTTATAATGTTTGGGGATTTTTTATATGGCTTGTACCCTGATGCAGTTGCTGTTAAAATATACAGTGATTTTCAAATGCAAGATAGAGAATATGGCTCTTATACCATCACTGAACAGATTGTATCCCAAGGAAATAAAAATAAGACTGGTGCTGTGAGATCAAAGAAACAAGGACTGAAGTAGAGACAGTATATAGCATGTGCAACAAATTCAGTTCAACTCATTTTATAATTGTTATCTTTAAAAATATAACTGCAGAAAGCTACTTGTCTTTGGAGGCCTTATGGCTTTTATTATTGCACTATTCTATCTCACTTTATATGTCTGTCTCCTATGTGTTTAGAATTGTGTTGCTATGCAACAAGCTAGAATCCTCACTGTTTAGAAAGCATTCTTCGAATTATAACAAGAGTGGCTAGCACCTCTGCTTAACATGCAGAAGGTCCTGGGTTCAATTCCCAGGGGGTTGGACTCAATGATCTCATGAGGTCCCTTCCAGCCCTATGATTTGATTTGATTTGAAGAGCAAAAGCCAGGCACTAAAAATCTTTGCTACGATATTGAGCTCCCCTCAGTACAGACGCCAATAAAACTTACAGACCTATTACTGCAAATCCTAAAAAAAAACCCAAAAAAAAACACAACACATTTGAGCTGAACATTAACTAAAATTATAGGCATAGTTTGCCATCAATATTTATATAATTACCCATGACTAATCAGTCACATCTTTAAAAACTTAACAAAAAATATTTACTGACCAGACACTCAGCTTCATAAATTGTTTACTATGACCTATGTCTTGCTTCACATAAAAAATAAGTAATGTAAAATTCTTCATAATGTTAAATGTTAGCTTTCATCACAGCAAGAAAAGGTTAAATAACCACTCAAATGTATCTGACAGTCAATTTCAAATTTTTAGTTTTTATAGTTGATTAATTGCATATAATTCCATAGGCTGGAATTTGATATAAAAAGGCCAAGTGCTCCCCCTAGTGGTGACCAATTGTTCTTGGTTTCTATACTGTATATTAAAACAAACAAGGAATCCCGTGGCACATAAAGACTAACAAGTTTATTTGTTGCATGAACTATTGTGGGAGAAAACCCCACTTCATCAGATGCTTTAATTCAATAAATTTGTTAGTCTTTAAGTGCCACAGGGCTCCTTGTTTGTTCTACTGAACTAGACTAACATCGCTGCCCTTTTGGAACTTGGCAGCATGCAAGGCTATACATATTAAAACAAACAAAGGAGTCAGTCAGGTGGCACTTTTAAAGACTAATAAATTTATTTATCACATGTTGAACTAGATGAACATGGCTGCACCTTTGGAACTTACAAATATTAAAGCTTCTACTCCACAACTGACAAAATAATGCAGGAAAGAACATTTTCCAGGTAGACTTACTATATTTTAGCCAAAGAAACAAAACAATTAAATTTAAGTTTACTTTAGCACAGGCCTATCCAACATGTGGCCCAGGGAGCCAGAATCTGGCCTGTCAAGGGCTTTTATCTGGCCCACCGAGTGCTGCTGCAAGAGCCTGGGAGCTGGGGCTGGCTGGGACTATATGGAATACTCTGTACTGCTACATGAAGTGTGCATGCAAACACTCACAATTTGTGCAAGCAAAAGCAATGCCAAATATCACACTAATCTTTATTTTGTTAAAGGTTATTAATAAAGATCCATTTGCATGTCTTATCAAAAATTTCCTCACCGCTCCCTCCCCCCAACTGAGAAAAGAATTGTAGTGTGGCCCCTCACCCAAAAAGGTTGGACAGTCCTGCTTTAGCAACATCATGAGCAGATCTCTGGTAAGAAATTAGTGTACAAACCCGTGATACACAACTAAAGCTTAGAAAGACAAAGTGGGTGAAGGAGTATCTTTTACTGGATGAACTTCTGTAAGTGACAGAGCAGCTGTCGAGCCACACAAAGCTCTTCTTCAGATCCGTGAAAGATACTCCCAGCATCACAACAAAATGCAAGGTGGAACACATCATTTAGCATAAGTAATTAGCACATATATTAAGGCACCATCCAAGGAAGCATGGCTCATTAAAATCTCTACAGCCATAGGACAAAAAGAGGATATTAGTGGGTTACACGTTGTTGACCTAAATCCAGCATCTCTGTTCAGTCCTTGATTTTTAGTGTCTAGTACAATAATGGATTTAAGCTCTCAGGATTGCCTTTTGGAAGTATCATGCAGGTTTCCTTTGAGGATGAAGAGTGACAGGTCAGCTACAGAATGCCTAAGTTGCAAAAAGATGACACACAGGGTATTTTTATCTTTTATCATTCTCCTGTGTGGCAGGGTCTGGTGCCACTCGAAAATTGGTGCATCCTGTTCTGTAGGAAGCTTATTTGTTATGATGACCTTTGAGAGTTTGGGGTGTTACTTCAACAGATCAGCCTGCTCGAATCCACTCCAGTGGTGGTGTTCAGGCAGGTGCCCCCTCCCCCCCCCCCCCCCCGGGGGCACCCAACCCCAAACAAGCGTGTGGTAAACGGGTTTTTTTTTCCCCCCCCCTTTTTTTGTATTTTTAAAAAAAACCCCCAGGGGGGGGGGGGGGGGCTTAGCCTTACTTATAAGCAGTATGCCATTGCTGGTATACAAATTTCATTAACATTAAGGCTCATAGCATGGGACTGCTTCCCTGCAGTAAGTTGCCATTAACCAGAAGCTAATAATATCAAGATCGCTATTAAGCAGAACCTACCATACATTTTTGTAGATGAAACTTGGTAGTACTATTCCTGTCCTTCTAAATGTGATCAACAAATATTGTTATAAAGACAGAGTTTGAGGAAGCAGATCTTGTCTACTAGTCCATTTGGAAAGCTCTTTGCACTACCCACCAGACAGTTGCACACCAGCTGCCATATTTAAGTAACTGCAGAACAAGACTGTGTTCACCCTTCTGACTCCAGCATAATGGGTGGGAACATGGGAGAGGTGCAGGGAGGAGTCAGAGGGCTTTTATAAACAGCCATATTAGCTCTTGGCAGCACTGGAATTTTTTCCACATCAAATCAGTAGCATGAGTGGCAATAGGCAGAGTGGATGGGTTTTCTAGTCTATGCTAGATGTAGGAAAAAATAAATAGTAACTCAACAAAACATACTGCTTAAGATCAGCTCTCTGCCAACCCTTTAGTGGTGTTTTATCAAATTCAATAATGGCTCTGGTAATTACTGAAGACATCTCTAATATGACAGTATTTTGAGTAGTTTCTAAAGTAAACTGGATGGTGGCACGCCAGCAACACAGTGCACCATTAGCTAGGAACAGCAGATTCGGAACCATCTCACAACTCTTATGCCCACTGACAGGAAGCAGGTCAAAAGCGAAGTACTGTGTTCATCAGAGCAAAAGCTTTCCTGCAGAGGACACATCTTAGAGTGAAAAAAGTGAGCATGCACTCTAATTGAGTAAAGCTTGAAAAGCTAAATCCAAAAGTACACGCTGTCAGTTTAAATGGTTCAAGAAAGTACTTACTAATTGTCATTGATTCTGGCACAGAGGTTGAAGGCAACATATTGCTTAAAGCGTTCGCTTGTACAGGAGAACTGACATCCACTCTACTTAAAAAGACAGAATATCATTAATATTGACCAGAGTAACACCAAAGGCTCAATTCAGAGACTAATAAGCAAGATTTGTAGAAGTAGAAATAATTAAATAGCCATATTCTGTTCATTTTATATACGTGTAACTCAAGCTAACATGTTGAAGTCATTGAAAAAAAGGTAGTTCTTATTTAAATCCAAGCTAATTTGGAATTATTTTAATAAATTACTTATTTATAGCTTTCTACATGAATCTTAATTTATAAATATTGAAAATATTAAGATTCAGATAGACAAGCAATATGACTATGGAGCAAACAGGACTTAAAAAAAATGAAGTCTACAGATGAATTCCGGATACACCTTCTTCAGTGTTATTAGGAAAAAAGAAAATATTAAGACGACTATGAAAATATGGAAGTATGGAGTTTGTCTTCCCCAAATGCTCACAGAACTAATCTGATTAGTGATTTGCTTCAAGTAGTTAGTAATTATGGCTTGAGTGCCAACTTTAATTTTCATGTACCTGTTTTATCATTGTGTATTTTTATAATTAAATTCTAAATTTGATTCACCTATAAGGAACTTCAGATCCTCTCTGTGCCAGTTCTACTGTAAAAACAGAACTTTCATGTTCATCTCCATTCTCCAGGTTACCTAAAATAGCATGCACAGGACATAAATTAGTTAATTAGGAAAAAAAAACCCTCAACAATGGGGGGAGGGGGGACAAGCAAAATATAGCAATTGTTTGATACACTTGTAACTAAAAGACGTAGGAAGGGTTAAACTTTTCAAAAGCACCTAAATTCCCCATAGGAGCTAGGCTTTCACGTGCATAAGCCCCACTGATTATCAATAGGATCCAGGCGCTTTTTGTGAATTTTACTCTTAGTCATATTAACATGTAGTGTGCTGACATTTTACAGTCACAATTTCATGTTTCAAAGTTCTTGGGAAATGTCTTCCCTGAAGTACCATGAATCCTGATGCATAATTTAATTAAATATGAAATTAGATACTCATTACCAATTGAGTGCTATACAGTGACCTATGGGAAGGGAACTGGTGGTTTAAATCCAATCATTAATTGACATTTTGTAAATTTAAAATCCCACTCTCATAACAGACATCCTTGACTGGCAGTCTCCAGACAGACTAGGAGGATTAAATAAGCAGGCGATACCACTCCTTCCAGAGGTCATTCTGTGCCGGGTTTAAACATTATTGTGTCAGTGTGGAAAGTTTATACTTCATACTGTGCCTGTTCTATATATTAAGAACTTAATTTTCTAAGCCATCTAACAATGACTGTTTTATGACCCTTGCAAAAATTACTCCATACGGAAGGGTGTGTCTCATTACTAGTCCCATGAGCCTGTTCAGTTCCTTACAAAAACGTCCAAGTGGGAAAAAAATTCAGTCATAGTCCACTGACATTTTCTGCATGTCACCAAATATATTTTATCACAATAAGGTTATAATAAAAAATAACCTCAAGAGTGTATGTGAAAATAGCACTGTATTTTAAAAACACAAAGAAAATTGAGACGAAAGACTGGCATTGTGACTGACTTTGGGTTGAATATGGAAGTGAATGTCTGTGTTTGTTTTTTAAATGGGAAGAGTCTAAAAAACTTCTGTCTTTACTGTATTCTCCACTTCTGCTTCCAGGCAACTGAATTTCTACCCAAGCTGTACTACCTCAAAGTACCTGGAGACTTGATGCAGCTTGACACTTCCTCAAAGCATTACAACATAGACTGAAGTCAAAGCACCCTTTCAAATTAATAAAGCAGACTACAGTGCAAAAATTTCAAAGTTGTCTCATTATTGCTACTTATCACTATAATAAACCTCTACATCGAGATGAAATATTAGGACGTCAGCACATACCACATCTATTCCGCAGCAACCCAAACAGTGTGCTTTAACACCCATCTTTTCATAAGACCCAGTCTTCAAATGATTGGTGGCTAAAGTGCCCTCAGAATTAAAACACTGACTATTTCCTCTCACTATTGCAGAGTAGTTAATTCTTTTCCACAGATCAAACTCAAATGTCAGCTAAACAAAGTCAAAACCGAACAAAGGAATCCAATTACTTAAATGATATTAACCAACAAAATAGTTTCTCCACACAGGCATTTTGATCTGAAACCTGGTTTAAAACTGAAGGAAAAATTTAAAAACCCAGAAGTTTGCTGATAGGGACTGAGGTTCACAGTTTTTATTAGATGTAAAAGGCACCGTTAAGTTTTTCTCCATTCAAACACTAGGACAAGGTGGGTGAGGTCATATGTTTTACTGCACTGACTTCTATTGGTGAGGAACAAACTTTCAAGCTTACACAAAGTGCTTCTTCAAGTTTGAGCAAGGTCTGAAGAAGAGCTCTGTGGTAGCTCAAAAGCTTGTCTCCCTCTACAACAGGACTGGTGCAATAGAAGATATTCAACTGCTGGTATTTAGTTAAAAGTCACAAGTATAAGAAACAACAACAGAGGGCAGTAGAACATTACTTATTTCATTTCAAGTTCCAAAGAGAGCCATGTTATTCTAGTTCAGTAAAATACGCAAGGAGTCCTGGAGCACTTAAAAACTAATTAATTTATTTATCACATGAGCTTCCATGGGAGAAAATCCCACTTCATAAGACACTTCGAAGGCACAAACTTCAGGACAGGGAACTTGTGAAATTGTGTACATTAAAGACTCTTTATTTTGCCATAAATGTGTCAATAGTGTACACATATAGTTTTTTAGTCATCTGGCTAATTGCTTAATAGTTGCACAGCAGTTGACTTCGGGCATTCTTAAAACTACAATACCCACCTGCGGAAGTAAGAACACAGATTGACAGAGCCAGACAGGTACCCCAAAGTCAATTACTACATGAGAGGCCCAAGAATAAAAACACAACACAACACAGCTAGTCATCACCTACAACCCCCAAGTCAGACCTCTACAACAGATCATTAAGGACCTACAGCCCATTCTAAAAGATGATCCCTCACTCTCTCAAGCCTTGAGAGACAGACTTCTCTTCACCTACAGACAGCTCCATAACCTTAAACAGATACTCACCAACAACCAAAGACCCAACAACAGAAACGTTAAAGCTGGCACATACCCCCTGCAACAAACCACACTGCCAACTTTGCCCTCATATCCGCACAAGACACACCATCATAGGACCTAATCAAGGCTGCTACTCCATCAAAGGCTCATTCACCTGCTCATCCACTAATATGCAGTGTGCCAGAAATGCCCCCAGACCTTATACATTGAAAAAAAAACAGGACAATCTCTGCGCAAAAGAGTAAATGGGCACAAAACTGACATCAGAAATCACAACTTTCAAAAACCAGCTGCTGAGCACTTCCATCTTTCTTCTTTTTAACTTCTGTGCTCAAGCAAGCCAATGGGACATCAAGACTTTAAAGAGAAACAGCTGAACAAGAACTGATATGCAGATTAGATTGTGTGAAAGCAGGATTAAATTGTGACTATGGATTCTTTTCCCACTACAACAGGTAATTTGACTTCACCTTCCTCTATGTGCTGTTTCCCAGTGTTTGAATCTTAATAATTGCTTTGATTTGCTCTTACAGTATGACCTGATCTCCTGTCTCACACTCCCCTGCCTTTGTTTTCCTCCCATTCTGTAAATTCCCCCATCTTCAAAGCATCTGACAAAGTAGGATTTTCTCCCACAAGAGCTCATGTGATAAATAAATCTGTCAGTCTTTAAGTGCCACAGGACTCCTTGCTTCTTTTGCTGGACTAGACCAACATGGCTGTCCCTTTGGAACTTATTAAATTAGATGATAGCATATACCTACCAGACTGAGGGTAAGAGCCAACAGCACTGACAGGAAATAGAATATCCGAATTATCATTCAGGACCTGCAGGGGAGTCCAACCGCATATCTGTGAATTGCATGTGTCCCCTTCAAGTGGCCTAAATAAAAATATATGCTGGGCAGTGATCTGTGGTTTATGTATTTCTTTGAAATATGATACACAATTATTAGTTTATAAACAGCATTTTCAGAAATTCAGGATAGAAACCACAAGAAGTCATGCTAAGGAAGAAGTGTCTTTCAGTTCTCCCTTCCAGTTCCAGTTGATTAGATGTCTGAAGAAATGCTTCTGAAATGCACAGAATCAGAGCAGAGCTGGCTGGTCCACAGTAGGCAGGTATCGCAGTGCCTGCCCTGTTCTCAACCATCACTGCTCAGCGTGATCTGCTACCCATGATCAGAAAAGGGGCAGGGGACGCAATTCCAAAAAACAAAATATTAAACTGTCATTTTCCTATGTATTTTGTTACCCCCAGCCTCCCATTATTAAAAACAACAGCATCATTCTACTGTGCAGGCAAAATTCATGTGATCACATATAAAGGATGGGAAAATCTCAAATAGGTAAGGGGGCTGTGAATTTATCGTCCATAGGCTTGGGTAACTGGTTAAAGTTCAGCTGAAAATTTTGTAAGCATACTCCCGGAAATCTCACAAGTTTTTCTACTGGTCCTTGCCAGAAACCACAAATGAAAAACTCCAGACTTGACATTTTGATCATATGAATCACTTGGGTAAGTTCTCATTTAAGTCTAAAAATAGGTAAAAGTTTAGGGATCTCATATGCTAGCCAAATTAGTTTAAGCATTTGAACCAAAGTGGACTTGCACAAACAGTTTAGTTTTGGCTCCTTCCAAGTACTCACTTTTCAGAAACTTCTACTCCATCTTCCATGCCTTTGTTTTTCAATATCTTTCCATATAGCTCATCCTCGTTCTCATCTATATCTTCATCATCAATACTCTTCACATCAAGCTTCTGATAACTATCCTCTCCATTCAAAAACACAGAATCACTTTTCCACAAATGGGTATTCTGACTTCCATTTAAATTTTGTATGAGCAAGTCTTCAGAGGCTGGTAATGCAAAAGCTGAAGATCTGTCGAAGTTCTCTCCTGAGCTTTCTCCTGCAACTGCTGTCTTTAATGTGTCTCCTAAGTTTTGCTCATCTTCCTCCTCATCAAATGAGATAATGTTTGTCACCCTCTTCTTCTTCTTTCGATCTTTTCTACATTTTAGATCTGCTGGCAACAAATGAAAGATTTACATATTCTAAAGAAAAGCAGCTAATAACCAAAAGAGATACACAATTCAAATTTTAGGACTTTTACTCTCTTTCCTGAAAGAGTTCAATAGACATGATGATGGGAGAATGGGGAAGACAAAAGCAAAACAAACAAAATGTTCCACTATAAAAGCTGCCAAAGCAAGCTTTCACACTGTTAAAATTCATATTTGAAATAAAGAGACAGCAATACATTCAATATCCCTGCCCCCACCCCTAGTGTTGATCATATCACTAAGATTTTTGATAGCGATGCAAGGAACCTTGATATGAAGTGTTTCACGGGAAAATTCCAGATATTTAAAAAAGATTAATCCATGACAATTATTTAAAAGTACTGTTATAAATAGAAAAAGGGGATTAAAATAACAAAGACAGACAGATAAAGTTAGTGTTTGAAGTGGTGTTGCAATGTTGATCCCAGGACATTAGAGGTACTCTCTTTTATTGGACCAGCTTCTGTTGGTAAAAGAGAGAAGCTTTTAAAGCGTCCAATAAAAGATTTTAGATCACTCAATCTGAAATAAGACTAGTGATAGATGTAGGATAATTATAAAACCTTATGGGTTTATATTCTTTCCCTTTTAATGTACTTTTGAACCCTGTTAAAAGGACCCCTAGCTAAGTGGTTCAAACTTTGAAGAATTGTTTGGGGGCCTCCAGATGGAAGGTATGTTTGCTTGTGGTTGCATACTGGAATTCTCTAAAAGAAAGAAAAGTTCAACGTATTTTTTGAAGTTTCTCATTTTGTAACTTGCTCCCATGGGCTAGCGATGCCAGCCTACCCCATTCCTCCTCTCTCATACACACCCCACTACACCATTCAGATAAACTAACATTAATGTTACAGTTTGCTCTTTTTCCCCCCATTTTGATCTAGAGGGAAGTACAGTTATTTGCCATAGGTATAACATTCCATTTCCCACCTCATTTACAAAGCACACTGTTTTATATATTTTAGTTACTCAAATGTCACTTACTAACCTAACCAATTATTTTAACATTAATAGGACTTCACTTAAAAATGTATGTCCTGTATTTTAAAACAAACATATAAGGATCCATTTGCAAGGCATGGCATATACAAGAAAGTGTCATATGTTAATAGATCCAAGGGCAATATGTTTTTTTGCTCTCTCTCTCTCTCTCACACACACACACACACACACACACACACACACACACACACACACACACACACACACACACACACACACACTCTCTCTCTCTCTGTCTGTTTCATTAGCCTCATTTATCTGAAAATAGATCAGGATTTGTCTACACAAAGAGGGTGCAGTAAACAGTTATTAAAAACATGTTTTTGGTCCCCATTCTTGAAAATAGCTAGCTGGTCCTCAAAAGCCATTTTAACCTGTTCCAAAAATCCTGTTGTCTCAGGATTGGTTTTCAAACCCCTTTTTAATTAAATTATGCCTAACCTGTTCTAGCAAAATAAAGTTTCCTACTCCTGCCTTCTATGCAATGTAAATGGGACATAAGTCACTGCAAATATACTTATTGTGTTTTTAAGTGCAATACAAGAATATTGGTATTCTAGACTAATTCTTTTCTGTCCCTCCTCAACCCATCTCTGACCAGAGTTATGGCCACAAAAAAAAGTTTCTTCACAAGGATGGAATACACTCTGAATACAAGTGACAGAAGCAACACCATACAGCCAACAAAGAATTATTTCAATGGAAACACGTGAAAAATTTATTCTACAAAATTCTATTTCCTGCTGTATCTGAATGGGCCTAATGTTTCCACTCTAATGACGTTGCACACTGATGCATTTATATGGTCAAATATTCTGTTGTTCCAATTGTAGAACGCATTTCAAAATGATAAAGTTATCCGAAGTCTGGAAGCATGGCCATTCTCTTACTTCAATTTAGTTGAAAATTTGCTCAAAAATCTGTGCATCAAGATACACTAAAAACCTTTTTTTTTTTTTTTTTAAAAACCAGCATATTTTAAACGCCAGAAAAGTAAATGATTTCTGCTTTTTTCCACCACTCTCACAACACACATTTTTACATTTTCATTGTTTTCCTAGAGATTTGTAGTGCATCAAAAACACACAAGTCCTTTTTTCTATTTCAGGCAATTCTATTCAAGCATCTCAAAGCTAGAATTTTTAATTGCCAAGTACAGATTGCCAAAATGTCTCTTCATGTTTGCAACTTTCAGTTCCGGAAGTAAAAATGAGGACTTTCACCCCTCTGACACTTGCATAGCAGGCTACTTACAAGTGAACATTGCATTTTACTACACTATTTTAACCCTACGATAGTCTCAAGTATTCACAAGTACTCCGAGTGACTGTCTAAAACCATCACCCAACACGTTTGTGCTAGCCAGTTTGGCAACAGAACATACAAATGCTCTGCTAACCTTTAGAGACATTACCAGTGTGCGGCTAAACCATAAACTAAGCCGCACAATTATTTGTTTAGGGATTTTATAGATTATATACATTCGCTGCCCAAATAGTTAGCAAGCAAGCTGGAATTTGTAATTCAGATACACAAGCACAGGCATCTGCCACAGTACTTATCATTCATAGGTAAGGGTATGTGCCAAAAGTAAACATTAGAAGGACAACGAGTCATGAAATTAGCATATTCAGGCTATGACATAATAATTTAGAAGTATGCCATAACAAATGTCAAGGGAAGATTCCCAAACCGTCTTCAAGAGATTTTCAAAGTCTGCTCCCTGAGACACAAACAGCTAAATGCAGTTACCTATTAAAATGAAGTTTTTCATTTTCCTTCACACAATATTTCCCAAGTACTTTCCTTAAAAAGAACCTCCCAGTTTTAAATTTAAATTGTAACAAACTGATACTTAAATAACAAGTAACAAATACATTTAATGATTCAGAGACATTTATTCTTGATAGTCAGTTTTCCATAATTCAGAAAAAATATTTGAGCACTTTACATACTTTTTAATTACGCTAATATCCTCAAAATGCTTACCAGCACTAACATTCTTTGAAAGAACTGGAAGTGGGTCAGTATCCTGATCAGGTTTGATTAAAATGGAAACAGCAGAGGATGCTGTTATCTCTCTGAGAAGGCTGCTAACACCTTGGGTGGATTCCTTCAACAATGAAGTTACATTTTGTGTGGATTCTTTTAAGAGATCAGACACGGTAGGAGTACATTTGCTCTGGCCATTTAAGTCCTTATTGTCAATGTTGATTGCAAAAAGAATGGAGTTCAAACCTTTAGAGAAAGCGAGAAGAAAAACCATATAGCAATGTAACTGAGTGCACATATGCAATGGTATTATATAACAAACTAATAGAACATTAAGGCTGCACTAAGGAAGCACTAAAGTGTAAAAATAACTCCACAATGAATTGTAGATTTTAATACTACCTCCTTCTGTAATTCACTATCACATATTATATCAAATACAACATGCTAGAAGATCTTAAAGTCATCAGCACAGATCTACCTCTCTTCTCTGAACCTGTCACTTTCAATCCAATAAAATATCATGCAGTCTCTCTGACATTGCCCTTTGAATGTCTAGCCTAGGGGTCTCAAACACGTGGCCCGTGAGCCGCACGGAGCCCGCAGAGCTGCCTCCTGTGGCCCCTGATAACCCCCAGAATCCTGGGGCTCCTACCTTTCCAACCTTGGAGTTTTCAAATGCTGAGCCCTTCTGCAGACGGAGACCAAGCAGCTTCACCTCCCCCCCTGCGTTATCAGCCACTGACATGGAGGAGCTGAACTGCTGCCTGGGAGCTGCCCTATTCACATGCACCAGCTGATCGTTTGCTGCCCTATTCACATGCAGCAAGTGATCAAGCAGCTGAAGCAGGCTAAGCAGTCCAGAGAAGGCTCAGGTGGGGGGGGCCTTAAAGGAGGGCGGCCTGAGCCTGTGGGGACAGTTCACAGGGGGCTCCATTCTTGGGGAGCACCAGAAAGCCCCACCACTAGCCACAGCATGGCCCCCAGGGATTTCCCAGCTGCCAGTCCTGGCACAGGCAGGGGGTGTCTCCCCACAGGAGGATGGGGTAGTGTTTTTTCTTCCGCCCGCCCCAGTGCTGCTAAATTCTGGCAGGCAGAGGATGTTTTCTCCTCTGCCAGCCCCACTCAGCCAAATTCAAGCAGGCAGGTGGGTGGGGGTTGTTTCCCCTTCTGCCAACCCCAGGGCAGCTAAATTCGGGTGGGCGGAGAGTGTTTTCCCCTATGCCAGCACCACTAGAGCCAAATTCAAGTGGGCAGGTGGGCAGGGGGTGTTTCCCCCTCTGCCAACCCCAGCATGGACAAATTTGAGCAGGTGCTGGGGAGGGTATTTCCCCTACCACCAGTCCTAGCACTGCCCCCAGGGCCAGGCAGGGGGCTGCTTATTTACGGTCCAGTGGAGGGCTCTGACCAAACTGTTTACAGCCCGTCCTGGGATGTGGCTTCTCTCCTCCCCTCCTGACTTAGGGATACATGTAGCCCCCTCTTTTTAAAACAGAAAACCCCAAAAATCTTCTAAAACAAATTAATTTTATTTAAAATACTAAAACCTTTATAAAAATTTTATTTCAATTCAATTTAATTCAATTTTAATAAATCAAACTGCAATTAATTTGTTTCAATTAACATCAATTTCAATTCCATATATTAAATTTTAATTAAATTAATCTGTGGTCCTTCAGGGTTTGAAAAAGTACATTTTTTCCCTTCAAACCAAAAAAGATTGGGAACCATGGATTTATAATGTACAATTTTAAGTCTGTTTGTTTACTCTTTGTCTTTTTGATGATTTTGCCATCTTGAATGGAAGCAATTCTAAAAGGAAACGTGTTTTGGCTTTGGAAAGACTGTCAAAATTAGCACAGACTTCATGTTACAGTTTCAAAAAAGTTAATAAATTGACTTTTATTAGCATACTATATTACTCTTCATTTTTTTTTTTTTTTTTTTACTGTACTTCCGCATCATTGTATGAAAAGGTTTCAGTGGTGTGGCCCTCGGGCCAATATCCTAGTCCTCATGTGGCCCTCGAGGTGATTTGAGTTTGAAACCCCTGGTCTAGGCCAATCAGGCAAAGCTTAAGATATTTCAAACTGAGCTTATCATCATATTCTTCCTTCCCTAAACAACAGTGGTTAGAGTATAATTTGGCAGGCCCCAGAACCATCCTAAATTTCTGGGCCCCCTTCACACATGTCTGGGCTTGCTTCACCCACCCCAGCTACTATTCCCCCCCAACAGCTGCCCTCCCACCCCAGCTACTGCCCCCCCAAACGCCTGTCCCCCAACTCCAGCTACGGCCCCCCCCATCAGACTCCTCTTTCTCCATGTCATTCCACAATCCCTTGAGACGGCCCTTGCGGAATGCACCGAAACACTGCATTCTGGTGCATTCTTCTATTTTTAGGAGGCCCTGGAACGCTGCCCCCCAAAAATGGGGGCCTTGGAACACCATTCCAGGGCGTTTCGGCTTACTTTAACCCCTGCCAAACCATTCCCGCTAACTCTTTTACTGATCACTATGGACAACATCTCAATACTGCCTAGAAGGCTGGGCTCCTAATTTGGAAATCATCATCTTCAACTCAGACCTCTGTCTAGGTTCTCACATGTAGCCTACATCTAAATCTTGCTGGTTTTTTATGTACAACATCCCTAAGATATGGCCCTACTTATACATCAGAAACAGATAAAAAATTTTATCCAAGCTCTCATTATCTAGTATCTCAATTATTCAAACATCCTTCTCTGGCTTTGACAAACATAATCTTGCCCCACTTATATCCATTCAAAAAGCTGCCACAAAGATTAATTCCCAGCTCACTTCGTGGACCAAGCCCTCTCTTTACTTCCCTCCATCAGGTCTACTATATCAAACAGAAACAGCTTGTCATCACTTCTAAGGCCCCTGCAGGGTCTGTCTACACCTAACTATGATCTTACAATCACTATGTTAAGATCTTGGTCCTCAGCTACGATCATCTCATGTTGTCTCCCTCCTTCACCCATTTATTAAATACATGCTGCCCTCATGTTTAGGAGGAGCTCACCATAAACATCTACAAAACTAAATTATCCTGCTTCAAAAATTCCCCTGAAAAATTGTCCTTTCCTCTTTTGCCTACGGGGGAAAAAAAAAAATTAAGAACAGGCAAGCTGCTGGTGACTGAGACCACGTGCTTATCATTCTGACCCATTGGTTTTTGTTTCCCTGTACAACTGTATCCACCTGTTGTCTCTTGTTTTATGCTGAGACTGTAAGTGCTTGGGGGCTGAGACCGTGTTTTTTGCTCTGTGTTTCCACAGTGGCTAACACAATTGAGTCCTAGGCCATGATTGTGGCTTTTAGGCTCTGAGGTAACCAGAATAAAACAGGAAGGAACATTACATCAAGGAAGGACAGTCCAGTGGCTAGAAAATTAGCTTGGACTTGCCAGACCCAGGGTCAATTCCCTATGATTTCAGATACAATTCAAGAAACAGTATGCAGCCAAATAAGAATACTGCACTGCACACACTGTGATATATGCTACTCTATGTTAAGTCTTACTGTAAAAAAAAGTTAGCACTCTTACAAATAACATCTCCTACTCAATTATTTTCTTTTCCTCATGCACTGATACAGCAATATAAACAACCACTTCAAAAGCAAAAGCCATAAGCAAAAAGTTTTAAGTTCCCATGCAAAATAATCCCAGAAACTAGACAGCTGCAAAATTCCAATACTGCCTCTGTAATTTAACAGAGTGCCACTATCCAAAATTATGCATGCCCCATAACTGTGGATATAAAATGGGTGCTATCTGAACCGGCATTCACTTCATCAACAGTACACAACTCATTATTTTTGTAAAGTGCTTTGCAATTACTACAGAAATAAGCACATCCCTAAAATGAAGTCCCTTTCAAAACAGTATCATTTAGTTTGCCTTACCAGCTGCCATTGTAGGGATCATACTAGAACGTTCTTCATCCATCATAAAAGACCAGTCTTCATAGAAGACACTACAAATTGAAAGGTAAACATAAAGCCACATTGTTGCACACATTTTATTTAGTGTACACTTTTTTTGAAAAGACTAAACACTACACATAACAGCACAGAGGCTCAAATTGTTCAGGTGATCCAAATACAAACTTCAGCGGTCTTTTAAAGAGCCTGACATGCATGGAATAAGAAGAACATCATCATCAGCTTTAGGCAATTCTAAACTGAAAGTAGTAAAGCTTATTCAATCAGAGTTGTACAATAGTGACTATTGGCAGCTAAAGGAAATAGTCTGCCTTCGATCTTTACATTTGCTAACAAGATCAAAGTCATTCAGATCAGGAATCTCTCAACAGTAGGACTCAGTTTACAGTAATACTAGCAATTACTTCTGAATGAACTGCAATATTAAGTCATAACCCTTACCACCATACATCCATGCTGGATTTCTCAAGTATGACAACTACATTTCCCCTATAGCTACCAAACGATTATGAAGCAAATTAGAATAAACAAGATAAGCAAATCAGAATTGAGCAAGACCCTTCTATAAACCTGAACTGTTGAGCAATGAATTATCAGGCCCAAATTATTTAGGCTCCTGTTCAACCTGGCTGTAAAGGCATTAAAGAATTAACAGGAGGTTAATATAGTTCAAGTAAAAGGCAAGAAACTTATCTAAATATATTGGTATGAAACCTTTCAAATACCGTACTCTATCATTAGACATTAAATGGATGGTAAGTAAGAATGGGAAAGCAAAAACATGTATTAGTCAAAAAATTGAGACCAAGTTCTTACAGACTGCAAAAGAAAATAAATAATGGGAAAATGGAGCATATAGTCTAGATTATAAGGTTTTGTATCATTTTACATGAATGTTGTCTACTAATTGTGCTGTTTATTTAGATTTTGACTCTTCAGATCAAGGACTGACACATGCTGTGTTCCCAAAGCACCCAGAAGAATGATGCCTAATCCCAACTGCAGCATTTAGGCTCATTTGGGCTCCCAGGCTCTCTTTCTCTCACCTCTCCTCCCCCCTCTCCTTTCACCCTATGCAGAACTTAAGGCCTTTGGCAACGCCTTTCATTTTTGCCAGTCTGCTGCAATCTTAACTTCTCTCCATCCCATTTTGGTAGCTTCCAATTCTGCTTCTATCGTGCATTTCCATGTTTGTTCCATATTTGTCTTGCATACATGCAAGTTTCACCTCATTTAAAAACTGTTTGCTTGAAGCATCATAGCACACTAGGACTGAGAAATTGTTTGCTTTTTCATTTGTACCACACAACTATAAAATTAATCAACTGAAACATATTGTACTTACATTGTATAATGTATTGAGTGTATTTAATATATAAAGCAGTATGAACAAGTCATCGTGTCTATGACACTTCGGTTGCACCAACGTCTCAGTGTTTTTTTATGTAGCCCATTGTAAAACTAGGCAAACTTCTAGATGAGCTGATGTAACCCCTGCAAGACCTTTGTGTACATCAGGGGGGCACTTATGCCTGGCTGACAACCACTGTTCTACCTCATTGTCTCTTGTTACAGGGATTTTGGTCCCATGCCTGTCATTATGTTATTTGCGTTTTTCCTCTGTCTATATCCTAGTCGCTTCCATTTTCCTTCAGTGATTTCATGTCTTATCAGTTTCTGTTTTGTTTTCCTCCAAAGTTCTTCACTTGTGATTTCTTCTAGATAGCTGATTCGAAGGATTTGTCTAAGGCAGCCGTTTATGAAAACTTGCAAGTTTAGATAGCAAGGTCTTAACACATTTTCAAACTTCAGCACCATAAACTAAAACTGTCTTTATAATTGTGTTAGATATTCAAAGTTTAGTTTGTAGGGCAAGATTTCTGTTTCTCCAGATTACCTTTGGCATTACAAAGACATATCTTGATTTCAGTATGCTCACTTAAATGTTTTGCAAGGCTGTCAAGATATGCAAAATATTCGACTTCTCCTAAGTCAGTCTTAGAAAGTGTTACCAGTATTTCTTATTGTGCTGATTCTTAGGGTATTAGTTTTCTCAGTGCTGATTTTCAGTCTGTAAACTTAGACATGGAGATCATTTGTTTTGGCTTGCATGTCTTGACAGGTATGGGATAACAAATGACATCACTGGCAATGTCAAAGACCTGTTATTTCTATGTAAAAGTCCTCCGTATGAGACCTAGTTATTCTGTGGTTTCTCTTCACGCAATCCAATACCAATAAAGAGATCATGGATGACAAGACATTCTTCTATGATGCTCATAGTAATCTGGAATGGCATCGATTCAGAGCTTTGTGTTAACTCGCATTTCATAAAATACCTGAACGTTCACAAGTTTTTGAAGGATTACATAGTGCCATAGAAATGTCCATAAAACTCATCTATTCACTGCATCAGAGACTTTTTGGAATTCTTTAAAATTCAGAATAGCTGTCACTGCTTTATGTATCAACAGTTCTCTCACAATCAGTGGGGTTTCTATTTGATCTACACATGATTTCTCCAGTCTGAATTCAGTCTGTTCTTGTCTGTGATTCTTCCCAGTGGGATAATCAGGGTTCTGAGACCATCCCGCTACTTCGTGCCCTTGGTGTGAGGAAGAGTTGTCTGTGCCTGCTGTGGATCAGCTCCTTGATTCCAACAGCCACTGGCAAAAACAAACACTGTCTTTCATGCCTCCATACATCTCTTTTTTGTGTGGGTTAACAATAGGCTCAAACCAGCCCCAACCCTTCCAAGTGTTTCTCTGGATCATCCAGAACTTAGTCCTCCAAATACATGAAATTCTCAGATTCTGTAATCCTAAAGGAACAGTACAATCAGTTTATTAGATTCCTCTCATGATCACCAATCCACATAAACTCCAGCAGTTTTATACATTCATAAAATTACTTGTTTTCACTATAATCAAAGGCCCAAGATTCAAACTATTGTATAAAAATAGTGGAAATAAATAAATATACACAGAACAAAATCCTAACATACTTTCTAGATTCTAAATTTAACTCACAAAACACACCCTTATCTCCTATGAGATACTTCACCCTACATCCTTTTTCCAGCATTTCAGTCAGGATGACTGAGATCCCCTGGGCACAAGATCAAGCCTGATGGCAGCTAATCTTCATAAACTGAAAGATGCCAGAGCATTTCTCTGCACAACAGATATACGAGACCAGACTTTTGATCTTCACCTGCAAAGAGGGCTCTTCTTCAAGCACTGCTCAGATACATTCAGTAATACGTGTATCCATGCCACAGCCCACGACTGGTCAGAAACTTTTTGCCCTAGCCTGTCAGAAGAGGTCTGGTGGCCACCGCCCCCCATACCACCCCATTGCTGTATATGTGGCCACCATCCAGCCCCTCCTCAGTTCCATTTTGTGCACACCAGCAACGGTTTGTGGAACAGCCAGCTCCTTGCGATCGTGCAAGCAGCCTGTCTTCCTCGTTTATGAGCCAACAGCTCAATTGGGAAAACCTCTTTGTGGACATTGTTCCATGGAAAAGTGCTTCCTCTTCAGAGCATCTGCCGGAGCAGCGACACCACTGTCCTCTGCTGCCTGCCATGCCAGGGTTTAAACCTTACGCTGCCTGTGACAAGGCCTTCCCGCAGGACGAATCCCACGGAAATTGCCTTTGGTGCCCAGGCGAAGCCCACCTGGTCACCTCCTGCTCCATCTGTCTGTCCTTTAAACCCAAGACAATAAGAGACAGGGAGCAAAGGCGCCGTGCATTAGCCTCAGGGCAAGCATGACAGCCCACCCCTGAGGCTTCAGGGTCTCCTCCAGCACTTCATGCCTCTTCAGCACTGGAGCCCTCCGGGCACCGCTCACCGTGGGGCCGCAGAAAGGCGGGCTTGGTACTGGTCCCGGTACCGAGCCGCCAGCACCAGGCCAGGCCCCCTCTTGGGGGTCACCAGGGGAGCGTAAGGAGTCGCTGCTGCTCCCTGCTACACCAGAGGCATTCGAGGCAGTGAAGCTGCTCCCCTTATTGTCGACACTGCCCTCCTCGGTACCCTCCAAGAGAAGGGGTAAGCTGGCCTTTGCCTCTAGGGCCTGGCCTCACAAAGAGCACCGAACACCCTCTCCAGTCTCGGTCCCAAGGTCCCTGGCACCAGAGCCCCCTAGCCAGAGCCCTGGTACCACTGAGCTTTCTCCTCAGCACCATATAACCTTGCCGTCTCCGACACCGTCACTGCAGTCCCGAACAGCCTCCCCTCCTTCGAATCTGGAGGAGGGTGCCTCAAGGGGATCTAAATGGCCCCAGTCTAAGCTCTAGACATCGGCACCATTTAGGTACCAATCCCATGAATGGTCCCCGCAGGATACCGTGTCGAGCACTCGCAGTGCCACAGAGCTCCCAGCAGCACCGGCGCCTCTGGCACCGGCCAGAACTTCAAACCCCATGCCTTGTTCGCACACGGGAGATCTCACGGCGCACTTTGACCTTCTGCACCGTGTTGCTGCCCATACAGGAATAGAGGTTCAATCCCCTGAAGGGCCCACTAACACACTATTTGGGCTGGTGATCTCATCCGGCAATCCTGTCACAGTCCCACTCCACTCTAGCATGTGGGACCTTGCATCAGGCTCTATTCTCCCAGCCTCCGATACAGTGGACATAAAATATCAGGTCCTGGGGACACAGCTCCCCTCCCTTATCCACCACCCAGTACTGTCTCAGGGTGTGGTGGAGGCAGCCCTAGGCCCAGGCCAAATTCCCCACGATCCCCTCCCAGTGTCAAGGGATGTGAGAGAAGTAGACCTCCTCAGGAGGAAAGTATATTCCTTATCCGCCTTCCAGTTACGCGTGGCAAACAACCAAGCCCTGGTGGGCAGATATATGGTCAACTCGTGGGAGTCGGTGAACAAATTTAGACATCTACTCCCACAGGAGGCTAGGGAGGATTATGACGCCTTCCTAGAGGAAGGCAAGATAGCATCCCAGGACCTTCTCCTTTTGGCTTGGGGCACAATAGACACGGGGATACCCCCGGCCTCCCAACAGGCAATCTTTGACCTCCCCTTCAATGAGGAGGACCTTTTCCCTGTGGAGACCAAGGCCTTTATCACTAGCACCCAGGACCCTCGGGGGAACTCAACTACTTGGGCCTCCTCCCCTCAGGGGCCCCTGAACACCCTCCTTCCAAATAGGAGTTGCATGCCGTCCTGATTCGCCCTTCTCTGCGAAATGGCCGAGTCGTGGCATTTTAACGCCTCCAGCCTGGGTCCATTCTTGGACAGGAGAGTTTCTCCTGTCCCAGAACCATCCCTTCCCCCTCCACCCCCCGAGGAGGGACTTCCCTAGAGCTTGCAACCTCTCATCCTGGCTGTTGGTTGTTGGTCTTCCCTTTAGACAGAGACCACATACTGGCCCAATCCCAAGACACTCCCTCCTATTAACCAGCGTAATGGGGGTAAAACATACACCCTAAGTTCCTCTCCTAGGGGTGCCATCCATTAATCCCCATTTGGTCTTTCCCCCATCAGGGAGGGAGCCCCCCCCTTTTTCTTTCGTTGCCACACTCAACAATTCTCTACTCCCCTGTGGGCACACAGGTCAGAGGCCAGAATAACCCCCATAAATCTTGGGTGGAACAGCATTATTCCCTGCCGTTGAAGTCAGGAACTTTTCCTCTGGTGTCCTGTTGTGACTCAGCTGAACACCTGTTTGATTAGCCTTCAGGGCCACACCCCACAATCCCGTGTGCCCCGACCCCAGAGATCCAGAATGGTCTTGTCCCTATTTGGGCTAGGGACCCCCATGCCTTCCTGCCGTTTATGAAGGCGCCCTCTGTTCCTGCCTTCGGTCCCACAGAACCCCAGTGACCTACTATATGACACAATCTAGAACCCCCACCCTCCGGTGGTTGCCCACCAGGTCTCGGGCCCTATCCCTATCCCTTTCCATTCCCAAATGGCCAAACTTTTGTTGCAAGACACAGTACACAATGGTCCACCAGGAAGGCAGGTTTCTCCTGACCACCTGTCTGGAGACAGGCGTCTCAAAGCATGCTACTTCTTAGTGATCTGCCTTTAACTTTAAGACTAGAGAATGTAATTTGTAGCATTTTACCCATAACTCCACATATTTTTAATATATACATATCACAATGATTAAGACTCCTGTGACACTTTTTTTTCAAGAGACACCTTACATGTCATTCTTTTGGTGAACCAGGACATCTGTGCACTCCTGTGTACCTCAAAGCCTCTGCAGGTTGGCATCAAGAAGTCCTTGGGTCACACTGTCATAACTCTGAATCTGCCAACTGTTTTATTCTAAATAGGCACCACCACTGTACAAATAATAGTATTTCTCAGGCACTTGATAAGATACCAGACAAAAAACTTGAAGTTTAAGTAAAAAAACTGCAGGCATTAGTGACAGATTATAGATATGGCCAGCTAGCATAATTGCTAGAGGAAGGAAATCCTTTTGTATGGAAGTGAAATGTGGATCCCCAAAGAACAAGTCAAAGCAAGGAATAATATTGTTTGCTACACTCAAAATGATTTAGAACGGGGAATAAATTGATATTAAAAAGAAATCTTTCTGTGGCAGTGGTTCTCAAACATACTCTACCAGGCCACCTTTCCTTCTGTCTGCAGTCACTTATGCAACATCCCATTGCCACCCTTATTTCTGCTACCACCTTGGGCCTGACATCCAAAGCTCTGCCACTTCCCAGTGAGGGAAGGATGAAGGGGACAGCCCCAGTGAGCTGCTTCCCAGTGACTGGCTGGGTGGGGAAGAGGGAGAGGAACGTGAGCAGTGGAGCTCTGGCTCTCACACTTAGCTTCACCTCCTGGGTGTGTATGGTGGGCCCCACCCACCCACTAACACTCAGCTTTTTTTTTCCCCTTATGACAACACACAGTTTGTGCCTCCCTTGGCATATTTGCATGCCATCACTAGGCAGCCTGCTCAACAGTTTGAGATCCACTGCTCTACTGTATTCATCAAGAGTCAGATCACGCCCAAAAATCTATGGACACTAGTGGGACACTGTCTGGATTATGGGGACTATCTATGTCAGGGATGGCCAAACTTATGGAACGCAAGAGCCACATAAGTTGATTATTAAACCTTCATGGGCCGCACTGAGGCATATAGCCATATACTTTTATCTACTCCAAAATTACTAAGTTTAAAATTCATTGCACACTTTAATTTTATCATAAAAAGAGGATAAATACCGATCCTACTGATGTCAGATTCTAATAATTACTGAAGGTTACCATGAAAATTAGGCCTATACAGTAAAAACTTAGCTGCTGCGGGATGTAGAAGACTGCAGGCTAGTGGTGAGTTTTTTAAAATCCCGACCATGCCACGTTTCTCCCTGCCACCCCCAACAATGCCGCACTTCTCCCCACCATTCCAACCCCCTCCTGAACTCCTAGATTGGGGTTGCTTTCCTAAATTGATTTGCTGATGTTCTTCTGGGAGCCACAATTTTTCATTCAAGAGCCGCATGTGGCTCCCGAGCCGCACCTTGGCCATGCCTGATTTATGTTATTTAACATCAGTGTATTAAAATAATTGCAATAATCCACATGCGATATGCCATGTCAGGTATCAACAGAAAGATTATGATTTGTTAAAAATAATTATCTTGTTTATGCGTATGTGTCATATCTACACTGGAAGCTGTGAATGTGTGTGATATATCCGTATTTCAACTTGTGCTATGTTTCTGAGCCACATTCCAGCTGCAGCCATAGCCAGCTTAATGGCCCATTAAGAAAACCTTCAAGTACAATGGGCCCAGGGAGAAACATGATGAGTCACCACAACTTACCCATGTGACTCTGGGCTCCATCTTACTGCCGTAAATTTCCACAGGCAGCATGGAAAACGCCAAGGGACATAAAACACAGCTGCACCACACCCATCTCTTCTTCAGCCATCTTTCAGTCTTTGAGTCGACAGAAATCACCTACCTCTTGATCTATTCATCTGCAACTGAAGCTGTGAAACAAAGAACTGAGACCCCTACAGGTACTGGATGTACACCAGAGGAACTATAAAAGCCGGCAAACTCCAAGTTCTACCAAGGACTTGACGTATATCAAATTTCAAAGACTGAATATATCTGATTGCTTTAATCCTTTAAATGTGCTCTTTTTGTTTGTTTCTTTCCATTTGTAATAAATCTTTAGCCTTAGTTACTAAAGGACTGGCTGGCAGCATGGTGCATGGAGGTAAGAGCCAAGTTTCTATTGTTCTGGGTAATGTGGCTGATCCTTTGAGACCAGAAGAACACTTTTGGTAAAAAGCATGGAATTTTAAGTAACTTATCTCTTTACTAGATCCAGTGGCTGAAATGCAGCAAATAGGACCGTTTATATTTTGTTGTGGCTTCTTGATAACCAGTGTGCAGAATGAGAGCCATTGTTTGTGGCTGGTTGAGGAAGTCTGATTTCAGGTCACCCACCAGTACTGAGAGAGTCTGCTCTCTATTTGCATCCTGCCCTGATCTTGGCATTTTCAGGTGGCTACCCTAGGCCAGTAAGGTCACAACTAGAAGGATAATGGATATTTCTGATCATCTTCAGCTAGAAGATGATCTAGCAGGTTGGCAAAAAGGGCAAAAGAATATCATTGAGACCTGAATGTGACTAAATGTAAAATCAGTAACATTTTACACTTCCATAGTGCCTCTCATCTGACGATTACATAGAATGCTTTAGATTGTAGACTATCAGATAAATTGTATGTAAACAGTTGGCTAGGAAAAATTTAAAACAGCAGTTAAAAGTGTGATATTAAGTGACTTAACATAAAATGGAGTACTTCATCTAGTACTGGTTTCAGACATTTTTAAATGTTAGTGCATAGTCCACAACTGCATTCATTCCTCCATTAGCAAGACATTAAATACAGTTACCTAAGTCGATTTTTATCTCCAAGCAGCATATGGACATATCTTTCCAGAGAATGTTCATTTAACGCGCATCGTAGCCAGGCACGGCCTCTGCCAATATCAGTAGTAATAGTCCGCAGAGAGTAGAAGCGCTGTAGTTCATGTTTATTCAGAACTTCCCTCACATAGTACCAAAACACTGGCTCTGCAAGATATATGAAGACACAAAAATATGCTTAACTCATTTTTCTGGTCTATTTGTCTCTCTCACAGTCTCTTTAATCACCTTGTGAATACCATCTACCATATCACTTCTGACCTCCAAATTTCTTATGCCAGATATTTCAAATATTATTCTAAAACAAATATAATTACTATTTCATGCTTAAGCACACATTATAAACTGTCTAATATCTATTGGAAATGATATTTCTCTAAAAATTACCTATTCATGGCCTTGAACATAGACGAATCATTTCTCAGCTTGCTGTAGCCCTTCAGGTTAAGTTAGGAGATCACTTACTTCTACAGAATTCCTCTCTGCGGGATACCATCTTCACTACTAAATCTAATATACATTTAAAAGATCATCCAATTTACCATTTAATTTATACAGCATGAACTGAATTTCATTTAAAGATGCACACTGTCTTTTCTTTTTTCTTTTTTTTAAATATCCATGCTCTAGTGCTATGTCTACACTAGGAAAAGTTAGATCGAATTTGCTCATTCGAACTAATAAGTTTGAGTTTAGTTCAAACTAAACTCAAACTTATTAGTTTGAATTAACAACACAGACTAATTCAAACTAACATTAGCTGGGATTAGTCCACTTTATTAACTCGAACTATTTATTTATTTTTTTTAAATTAAATTATTAATTTATTAAATTCAAACTAAGGATTAATCCCTGTCTACACCATCCTTAGTTCGAATGAACGATCAAACTAAGGGCTTAGTTCAAACTAACCAGCAGGTCTTACTAGTTTGAACTAAGCTTTCATTAGCTTGAAATAAGGAATTTCTTAATTCAAACTAATGGAAGTCTAGTGTAGATGGGCACTAAATTAGTTCAAATTAAGCGTCCTTAATTCAAACTAACTTGCAAGTGTAGACGTGCCCTAAGTTTGGTAACTGGAATAAGGTAACCTAATTTTGATTGCAACAAATTCTATTTACCATTAAAACTTACCATCAAATTACCTTATTGCCATTACCTACCATTCTTCTCTATCTAGGTTCTTACATCATGTTCAACATATTGGTATCCAAGCATTTTCTAGTAGTGCATCACAAACTATCACCAATACTTGTCCTATGTTTCTTCTCTCTTCCTCTCCCCAGGTGAAAATGGAGTCGCGTTTTTTTTTTTTTTTTAATTTTGGTTTTTTTGAGAGGGAGAGAAAAAGGTTTGTTTTGTTTATTTAACTATGCATGTTGCTATGTGTTAATGCTAGAAAAGGCAAGGTTAAAGAAATGTGTCTTGTACTCAATATGGAGAAGGTAGCAAGGATTGAGATGGTCCTTAACGTACCTTGGGGAGTTAACCCCACAGTCTTGGACTAGCCCCTGAAAAAATTCTGAATTAGAGGTAATGATAATGCATGTGTCAAGAACAATATGTACAATAAAAGCACTTGTATCTCATCATATTTTTCAATTAAGCCTAAGATGTTCTTAGGATACTTTTCTGCCAAGTCACATCCTCCCACTCCACTGGGGAAGGAAGGAGCAACTATTAGTTTATTCTTTGCCATTAAAATAATATTTTAACAAGTAATATGCAGTTTGACCATTAGTACTGGCCATTAATGTTTCATTATGTAAATACATTGCTCAAAGAAATATACAGCAATATTAGCATTGGAGTTGTGTGATGATACCAAATTGTCACAATTAGAGAAGACTGGGAAACTTCTGAAAGACCAAAGCTACACAATTGGCAACAAGAAAACAGATTAAATTCAAGGCAGGAAAATCCAAGGAAATGCAGACAGGAGAGAATGGTTTCAACTCTCGCTACACTTTGCAGTTAATTTGGAATCCAGCAATCACTCAGAAAAGAGATATAAGCACCCTAGTTGACAGCTCTGCTTAATGTACAATATTAACGAAACACCAAATGAAACACTAAATAAGATTTGGATTTGATTAAGAAAAAACGGAGAAACGTCATAATACCATCACATAAATTGACAGTAAACCCTCACCTTAAATACTGTGCTCAGTTCCCAAAGGATATGACATCCCATCTCCCAAAGGATATGCCAATTACAAAGGGTTCAAACAAAGGCAATAAAAATTACAAAAGTCATAAATCACTTCTCAAACTTGAAGTGTTTGAACACCTAAATCCTGTCACATCTTATTTGCCTCCTCTAAATTAAATAAGCCTGGATGCTTATCTTAAAGAATATTAGAGGAAAAGTCAGGCACACAGTCCTAGTTTCCCTTTCCTAAAATATAAATTTTGCAGTTGTTAAGGCTTTTGAGTAGAGTTTACACTGAGGAATACAGTTTCTCTGTGAGCTCTTGGTGAGGCTAGCTGCTGTTTTGGGTTTATTTACCACTAAAAGGTATGTAAGGTGTTAAACTGGTATCTTTTTAATATATTTTTAGAAACCTAAACATAAGAATTTAAAAAATTAGAAACATACTGTTATCTTGTGTAACCAGTGCTGCAAGCTATAACGGAAAAATAATTTTAAAAACTTCAAAGTATAAACCAGGAGATCAGCAGATTTAAAGACATAAAAAATAGAAAACCAGACATTTCAAAGACGTGTCAACCATGTGTACCCAGGCTTATACAGCAACTTCCCCCATATATCACATACATTTTATTGTTGGGGATTTATACATTCCTGTGAAGCACAGAATACTGGGTAAAATGGACTACCGGTTTGATCCAGTAAGACAGTTCCCATTATCTCATGATCCCTTATGCGCTGATTCTACACATGAAGGAAACTTAACAATTAAAATGGAACGATTCACAAGTGTAAAATTAAGCATGCTTTTACCTTGGATTACAGCCTTGTACAGTAGGCCAATATTGAAAAAGCATGGGTGGAACCATTACTACTATTTCTGTACCTTTGTCTCTGGCTTGCATTTATCTGAATCTCTCTATTTCAAATGGCTAAACTGGCATAGCTAAAATAAGAAACATTTCTTATATAAAATACATCAAGAGCAAGATGAACATGATTAATATCTTGTATGAAGACTCTCTTAAGACTGTTTATGAAAAGATGAATTAATTTGTGTTGCTGTAAGGCAGAGAAACCAAAGAAGGAAGTGAAAACATTACATGAACTGAAAAATAAGCGGGCTTCCCCTTTTGCTCAAAAATGTCCCCGTGTCTCCTGGCACTTTGCTCACTAACAATCAAGGCCTTCTGAAAAGTATGGATTTGGGAGCATCAGCAATTAACACTCAAAATCTATTCAGTGTGAATTAAATACTGATATTAGATGCTAAAGTCCAATATCAACATAGTGAGATAAGGTGGAATTTTCAAAAGCTCTAAGTCACTGATTAAACTGAGAGCTTTTGAAAAATTCCATCTGTGGCTTACAATACTATTTCCCAGTCTGATAACTGCATAAAAGAATAATAACCAGGAAGGTGACCTACTCTCCTTCAATGTATCTTGTATAATGTGAAGCAAAACACTGATATTATGCAAGCTACTCAACTATTTACACAAATATTCACACACTTTCTATAAAAATATCATTTACATAATTTTTATATTGTATTTCGCTCCATTTGCTATAGGCCTAATAAATACACTCCCATGGATTATATAAGATCAAGCAGCCGCTTATTACAAGGTTATAAAGACATCCCAAAGTGGTTTATTGGGAAAGGACAGACTGATTTGGAAGTCTGGTTTCAGAAAGCAGAAATCTACAGGTTTTTTTCATAGACCAAAAGAGAAGAACCCAAAGAACACAACTTAGGCACTGTAACTATATTAATACTTAAATGTTTGTAATTAGATGGAAAATGTTTTGAAATTTTTTATATCATTTTTCACATTGAGTGGCATTGTACAACATTTTCACTTTCCTCTGTGCTATCTAATTTTTAGTTTTTTATTAACAACAACAAAGCAGGTATAAAATTTTGTTGGTTCAAATTGATAGTTTGATTAGATATTAATGGTTGGATTTCTCCCTTGATATCAGTTCATCACTCTCTTTTATAAACATAAACAGAAAAAAAAAGTAAAACAAACATGGAGTCCTGTGGCACTTGTTCTTGTTTGTTTTACTAAACCAAATTAACACTGCTGTCCCTTTCGCAAGAAAGAAAAGTTATCAAGGAAGTTTTCTCCATTATATATCATAAAAGACTGTAGACAGGGTAATTACTGCCTATAATACAATACAATGGTAGACTGTAAAGATGCAAAAATGTTTAAGTTAAAAGAATAAGAATGACCACATTAGGTCAAGACCAGGGGTCGATCTAGCCTAAGGTTACCAAGCATCTGGCAAAAGGTGGACATGTCCTCCTTTTTGCCTTCGTGTCCTCTGTCCTCCAAGCATTTTAAAAATAGATGTTTTTGTCTGGCTTTTTACTGATCAGGAATAGAATGTTAAATACCCCTCTAACAGCCAAGCTGTGGAGCAGGGGGCTTTTTTCCCAGTGGCTGGAGATCGGAGCTGGTCACATGCACATACCAGGCCTTTTCACTGAGAGCTCCAGTATCCCCTGATTCTGGAAACTGCTTTTGCAAGCTGCCTGGATAACTCAGTTGACAGGGAAGGTGTCTTTTAACCTTGGGGTTGTGGTTCAAGAGCTGCAAAAGGCAATTTTATTTTTGACCCTTGCTCCCCTACAAAACAGCTAAATGGGGGGGGGATAGGGATACTAATGAAATGAAGGAAAATGAAGGCTACCATAAAAAAAATTACTAACAAGGACAAATTAAATAAAACCACTAAAGGGGCAGATTTGAACTGGACAGAAACAATTTAGGACTTGTTGGGGTTTTTTTTTTTTAACTGTAAAAATGGGCTGCTGTGGAAAATGAAAAATAAAAAGCAAGTTAACTGGGTTTTTTTAAGCTACTTTTCAAGTTTATATTTGAAAATTTAGTTTAACTTCAGTCTCATGAACATTAATAAAAGGGTCATGAAAAACTTTCATTTAATGAAAAAATCCAGTTTTCGGTAAAAGACAACATTTTGGTAATTTTCTTTATTTAAAAACACAGGATATTGTGCAGTTTTAATACTGCATTCATTAATCATTATCCATTTTCCATGACATAATATGGTAATAACAGTTATATTAATACTACATTTTCCCCACGTCCTCCAATGTCCTCCTTTCTGGACCTCCCTGTCCTCCTTTCCATGCTTTGGTATCTGGTAACCCTAATCTAGCCCAGTATCCTGTTTTCTGACAGTAACCAATACCAAGTGCTTCAGAGGGAATGAAGAACATGGCAATTGTTGACTAACCCATCTCCTGTCACCCACTCCCAGCTTCTGGCAGGCAGAGGCTAAGGACATCCAGAGTATAGGACTGCATCCTTGACAATCTTGGCTAGAAGCCATTTATGGACATACCTTCCATTCACTTATTTAGCTCTTTTTTGAACACAGTTATAGTTTTGGCTTTCACAACAACCCCTGGCAGTGAGTTCCAAAAGCAGACTGTGCAATGTTCCTTTTGTTTTAATCTGCTACCTATTAACTTCATTGAGTCACTGAGTTATGATCTATTAGTATAGTTCTGGGCATCCAAGATTATGAGGCAATCTATAGCAATATATTGCACTGAATTTCATAGTGGGAGATGATGAAACACAGAAAGACACATGCACCCAGCACACAAAATACAAATCACATGGGCACATGAATACCACTGATAAGGCGCAAAGAACTGCAGAGTTCCAGTGAGCAGGGGGGAAGAGAGAAACAGGTGTCTAACCTCTGCTTCTGTCAGCCCCCCACCCCTCCCAATAAAGCAGATATTCACCGGCAACTACAGATCTAACAACAGAAACACTAAAACAGCACATATCCCTGAAACAAGCCTTGCTGCCAACTTTGCCCACATATCTGCACAAAAGACATCATCATAAGACCCAATCTAACCAGTTACTCAATCAAGGGCTCATTCATCTGCTCATCCACCAATTTGATTTATGCTAGCATGTGCCAGAAACGGCCCCCTGCTTTATACATTAGACAAACAGGAAAGTCTCTGTGCAAAAAAGTAAATGGGCACGAATCTCACATAGAAACAACAACATTAAAAAAATCTGTAGGAAACACTTCAATCATCCTCCTCACTCCACTGATGATTTGTTAACAGCCATACGTAAACAAATGGATTACAAATCAAAGCTTCAAAGAGAAAATGCAGAATTGGAATTCATACATAAATTTGGTGGCACTGACTTAGGGTTAAACAGAGATCTCAGGTCTTTTCTTATTACAGCAGGTGGTTTGACCTCACCTCCCAGTCTATATGTGTTCTCCACTGTTTGAATCTAAACAACTGCTTTGATTTGCTGTTAACAGTCTGACCTGATTCTATGACTTACACTTCCCTGCATTTATCTTCCTCCCATTCTGCAAGTTCCCCCTCTTCAAGCATTTTATGAAGTAGGATTTTCTCCTATGAAAACTCATGCAATAAATAAATTTGTTAGTCTTTAAAAGTGCTACAAGACTCTGTGTTAAAAAAAAGTTGAACTGAGTGAGAGTGAAGAGGAGGAATTCTCTGAATATAGTCTGAATCTTTGAAAAATACTATTCTACCGTTTTGCAAACAAAAACACTGCAAGGAGTACATCTTTATATTCAAGGACTCTAGCAAGTACCATAAACTTGACTGGATTCCAGGTCTTTACATTACTGAACATTAAAATAAAATCCTGAATTGTTATTTCAATTGAGGATGTCATATTTTATTATGTATTTTTATAATAAATTTATATATACTATAACCACAAGTCTCTTAACAATCCATTCAAACACACTGCTATTTTTCAAAGCACTCCCTTTGGTAAAATACTGTTTGTATTTAATATGAACTTAAATTAGAGTATTACAATCTCAGCACCGATGTCAAAAGCAGTCCTACAGCTATTTCACAGTCATTCTGTATCTTTCTCAAGCAAATTACATCCATTAATTGCACCTGAATTTCTACCCTCCTCCCCCGCCTTTTTTTCTGCTAAAGATTGCTGTTATAGCCACATTTATGCGGCAGAAATGTAGTATTCAGATACATTCATCACAGAGCTCATCTATTCCTTTGTCTTATATCCACCCTGAACGTAAACTTGGTCAGAATCAGAAAGGACCAATATGATCTAGCCTGACCTCCTACACAATGCAGGCCACAGAAAGTCACCCACCCACTCCTGCAATAAACCTCTAACCCATGACTAAGTTACTACAGTCCTCAAATCAAGATTTAAAGACTGTAAGATACAGAGAATTCACTGGCACGTGAGCCATGCCCCATGCTACTGAAGAAGGCGAAAAACTTCCAGAGCCTTTACCAATCTCTCCTGGGTGAAAATTCCTTTACAACCCTGTACATGGGGAGCAGTTAAACCCTAAGCATGTGGACAAGACTCACCATCCAGAAGCCCAAGAAACAATTCTCTGTAATAACTCAAGAACCCACCTCATCAGCTATCTCATCGCCATATCTGCTGCTGGGAGTCAAAGATCGGTCACTTGCCAAACTAAGCTGTCATCTCCTCCATAAATCTATCAAGCTCAGTTTTGAAACCAGCTTGGTCTTTTGCCTTCACTGCTCCCTTTGGAAGGCTATCCCAAAGCTTCACTCCTCCAGCGGAGAGAAATCTGCATCTAATTCTCAAAGTAATAACAGGATTAAATTAAATCTGTACCTGTTTTGGAGAAACACAACCATTCAGAAAAATAAGTTTACCTGCAAACAGTCACGGACACATACTAACAATATGTTCTCTTCTGTTACTATCTGGTGAAGTTAATTTTGTCTGCTGTATCACTTCCACATTTTCACTCGGGACTGAGCTTCCACATGTTACTCATGATGATGGTTTTCTATACAGCAAAACACTTTCTCTCCCCCTACTCTGCTCTAAGAGCGAAAAGAATCATCTCATCTCACTGAGAGGCAGCCAAGTAAAACCAATGATGTCTGACAATCTGGGATTTTCTCCCACAAAAGCTCATGCAATAAATAAATGTGCTAGTTTTAAGCACCACGTAACTCCTTGTTTGTTTTACTGAACGAGACTAACATGGCTATCACCTTGGAACTAAGTCACTTAACTGTATTATAGAAACTGTAGGTGGAAGTCATAATAAGAATAATAAATTCCACCATACAGATGGATTAAATGTCAAGGTATGTTACTCCAACACTTGTTACAGTTAAGTGATTCTCAGAAGCCTGAAGAGTATGACCTTTTATAATACATTAAAACTGTTACATCTTGGTTCAGGAAGGAAAGCCAAACAGGGCCCTGGAAGCCAACTGAAGGAGACATCATGAAGCCAAAATGTTTGAATCTACAAGTATGGATAAATAAATATGGGAGGGAGGAAGAGTAGGTGGCCAAGGAGAAAGAATAAAAAGAGCAGAAAAGAAACACCATAAAAGCAACGTGTTCAGCCAAAAACAAAAGATAATTAACTACTATAATAAAGAGTGGTAAAAAACCCTAACCCATATAATCAAACTTAAGTTTTTATTAAAAATCCTATTCTTTTAAGGCTTACTATCTTATGCCAACTGCCATAAAATTTGAAAATTAAAAGCAGATTAAGAGTTAATAATGGAACAACAGCATTACAAAAACAACACTGAAATATATAACATTTAGCGGTATCAACTGCCACCAAATGAAAGTGTCTCAAAGTTCTTACTAAAGAACTGTATGGACTACTGACTCTTGAAAGTAGCTTAAGAGATTTTAGGCTTAAAATGGTTATGAAAATGAAACTAAACTGTTAAAAAAAAACCAATCTGCAGAGAACTGGTATAGCTATTTACAATCACTTTAAGAAAATGAATTCCAGCATGTACAAGGCTAGTATTAACAGTATGTTGGACATTCAAAGCCATTTTTATCTATTCAAACATTAGCACTCTTCAACATAAATATGCACAATATACTACATAAAAGCAACCATTTTGATATTGTAATGAGACTTCAGGTAAGTACAGTAAAAGTATCTTAGAGTCTGGTTTGTTTTTTTAAATACAAAAATGTGAGGTTGTGTCAACTGCTTAGACAAAATAAGGAGCAATGTTTTGACATTTTTCAATAGATCAGTTGGAATGGTGTATTACCTGTTTCTACTTTGCTGGAGAAACCTGCTGCCTGTTTGATTGCTGCTGCTGTTAAAGCTAATCCTCTGCTCCTCTTCAAACCGTGCTGTAGGACAGCTTCAAACTGAGCACATAGGCAAGTAACTCTGCAGCAGAATGAGTGATTAATTAAATCAACAATGTGAAAAGAATTAGAAACAATCATGTTTCTATTCAGTGGATTCAGACATTTGGAATAAATGCAGAATGTATATACAGTTCCCTTATATACACTGGAAAGTCCTTTCCTTATACTAATCTGTCTTTGAAAGCTCTGTAAATCTATTCGTATCCCTGACTAGATTACAGAAGTGATTCTAGTTCCTGTGATAAGGAAGAGACATCAATCAAATGATTAAAACCCAATAATATTGACTGTAATATTATAAACAAGTACTAACAGCATTTTGGATACTTAAATTGGGACTATAATACTGTCAACCAAATTATTGAAACCCAATAATATTGAATATTACTACAACAAACTAAATATTACTTTGAGAAACTGAATTATTATTCAGTAATATTGAACATTACTATGAGAAACTGAATTATGTTTTCCAAAATGAAATTGAAACATTGTTCATGCTGGAATAATAAATTCTGCATAGTAAGTTGATAAAGTAAGGAAAATTATATCAAAGATAATAGGCTCCAAAAACCTAAAATGTTCCAATCACATGCATTGTTTGTGTGTGTAACTGAGACTATTCCAATGAGGAGTGTGGTACAAGAACCTATACAGAAAGACTGAGCCAACAACAAAGTAGTTTAATGGACACTGGAGAACTGTGAACAATTAAAAAAATCCACTCTAAAAAAAGGCTGAAAGAACATCACATGACAAATTAAGTAAATCTAGTAAACAGTCACCTAAGGCCTGGGCTACACTACAGAATTAGGATGATAGCCACCTTAGGTCAGCCCTAACTCTGGCAGCCTCTATACTACAGAGATGCCCCCACTGATGTAAATTGCCCACTGCACCAAACTGATAACTCCACTTCTATGAGAGCATAGCACTTAGGTTCATTCTGTTAGGGCAATACAGTGTCCATGTAGACATTACTTACACTGCCTGTTGGTTGTCAGCCTGAGCAAGAAACCAACTGTGAAATATCAGCAGCCATAAAACTGACAAGAGTGTTGATTTCACTGCTGGCAGGCTCCCAGCTCTCAGTGCCCCACAGCCTCATAATGTCCCACTTCAGCCAGGGCAAGAGCACCTGGAGAGGATGCAAAACACTAACAGAACAAAGGCAGTGTGGATACCAATAATGGATTTAATTGCTGAAGCGGCTGTAGGTCAGCCTAACTGTGTAATATACCCAAGCTCCCAGTGTCACTTTTCTTTCCTCCCAAAACACTTAAGCACAGCTCCAATTCACACAGGAAAATATGTAAGCAGAAATTTACACCTATGAAATTTCCCCTTCCAATTTAATGAGATTCAAGCTGCCTAATCACAGTTCAAATAGCACATAATTGAGCAAGGCGAGTATTCTGCTTAATTTAAGAGACCACTTGTGCATAAACCATGTCATTTTTCAGCCTAGCATTAGGCTTCTTAAATCCCAGATGTCCACACTTGTCCTCAACTAAATCCTAAATGGGACATCCAAACCTCTAATCCTTGACCAAGAGTTTCAGAAATTGAGCAGTGTTGCAAAAAGTAGCAGTTTGGGTTCAAACAGTTTTCTGTGAATCTGAAGATAAATTCTATTTTAACATTTGGGTTCATACACAGACAGACAGTCCTCCACCTCCAGGATCTTATAAAGTAAGACAAGCAACACACTAAGAGGTGGAGAATGTTTAATACACAATATAAATACAAATTAACAACTGCCATTTTAACTCACTTTATGTGGGAATGAAAATCTAGATATTCCACACAGTTGACAAGAAACTAGTCAATGGATGACTAATTACCTTTGAAAAGGCATGTGAGGAAGTACTGGCTGCCATTTCTACCCTAGTATAAATATTTTTCTTCAAAGATAGCTGACCTAAGTTCAAGTTTACTTAACAGAACTGAAAAAGAGTTGGTTTATGAATTTAGGACAAGCAGCAGCAGAATTTAACGTATGTGCACTGGGAAACTTAGAATTTTTCAACTGCACTCTGGCTTTTTTAAAGAAGACAGTAGCCTAGTAAATATTTACACTATTAACTTGTTACTCAATGCCATAACCTTTCACAAGTCACAAGATGCTTGGTAGCATGTGCAACCCTAGGGAACGCAACAGCCTCCCTCCTGGCTTTCTGGGACACACTTACTGCTGATGGCAACAGAGGATAATAAGTAATGGCAGGAAGAGAGAGACGGAGAGAAAATGCTTTTGCAGCTAAAGCATATCGAGCACAACAAAATGAACAAATCAAAACCCAAGGGTTTTTTAATTGGTTAATATATGAAACCCATAACTGAACAGGGCTAGACTTAAGATTTTTAGATAAATATAAGATAGTCATTTTTCAAACAAACAGATTTATTAGGGAAAAAGAATAGAGTTCTTCTTTACTTATATCTAGACTCCAGAATTCAACATTTTACTTTAATTCTGCTAACACCTGAGAACGCTTTTGTCTGGAATATGATTGATGTGCATCAGCACAGAGCAGTGGTTCCCAACATTTGCTCTGCCATGGTACACCTTGCTACCTTTAATTAATTTGAGGCACACCACAATATGGTTTCCAAATCAACTCATGAATATTCATAAGCCAATGAGCCAATCCAGAGCTCTTTGAATAGTTTTCAAAACATTTTGTGGCACACCTGCTCAGACCTGACGGCACACTGGTTGGGAAACACTGGTATAGAGAATCAACAAGAGTTCTCTGGCACCTTAAAGACTAGTTTCTTCAGGCATATGCTTTCATGAGCTACAATCTAGTCCATCAGACGCAGGATGAACTATGGAAAATGCAACCAAGAGTTTATGATGTCAGCAGTTATGTAAATAAACTTTTTTTTAAAAAAAGGTGGACCAAATACCTTTTTACTATATACAGCTTATACAGAATAAATGTGTGTTCATGATATATATAAATGTAGGCATGTTTTTACCTGCTATCAGAATCTGAAGCAATTTCTTTTCTTCCTCCAAAACGAATCTGACACTGTAATAAATAAGGTTAAACACCACCATCACTGGTAAGAAGCTGAAAAATCTTAAATACTCTGATTTTAAAAATAAACTAAAAAGGTACCCACTGACTCACAGTATAAGTTATATTTTCAAATAACATAAAAACCTAAAAGCAGGGCAGAGCAGCAGAGTAGGGCAGTTACAAACCTGGTCTGCTGTCAGAAAGAATACTTAAGCACATTTAGCATTACGGTCCCCATCAAAGCCACAAATCAAACAAATCCAAACACCTAGCTGTAGGCCAGCAGCAGGACCAAGATGCAGTCTTAAATTACTGTAGCTCCACAAACACTATACAGACCAACTAATATCTATCAAGAATATCAGTTATTTATACACTGCCACACAGAGCTGCTCTTTTACAGATTCCTTTTAGTTAGAAGAACACCAATTAAAATTTGGCAGAATTAAAGACAGCTCTGTTTTCAGCAAAGAACAATTTCAAAAATAGACCTTAAAAGTTATTTTTAAAATACTTTCAATAAATCAATTAATTTCTTTGCTAAATTGTATGGAGACTCAAGAATCCAAACCCTATTTGATCAAGACCATGTTCTCCATTTCTAAATGCAATTAACTAAATTAGGCTTAAATCTACACACACTTCTTGCTTACAAGAATATTATGTACTTTAGCAAGTAGCCCGAGGACTACTTACAGAAGCAAGCACTAAGCCCTGTAGTATATCCAGGACTGAACCAAAATTCACAAGCAATAATAATTTTGCATTTGAGTCAGGGAAGAAAAGAATTGTCTCAGAACTGCATTGACCCTATTTAACCTTATTGGATAAAAGCAGCAAGCCGCATGTGAAAATGGGGTGGGGAGGGGGGGGTCAGTTTTCATCTGAATTCAAAGTAAACAAGTTACTAATGTAAACTGTTAATCACAGTCTCCAGCACCAGCACACAAAAAAGGTTTGATACTGCACTATCTTTAAGCAGCCAACTCAGATATCAATCTCTATATTTTTCAAGATTTCTTTTATTAGTGTAACCAACCTGAATTTAATTTCTTCTAAATGCCTGAAAACATCCACGCTATTTTTTTAAAGTCAGAGATGTCTCAAAACATTTTTTTGAGTTAAGCCGTCAATTATTTAACCTATTTGCCTGCATTTTCTTGTAACATGCTCCGAAAAGTTTCGACATTCAGTTGCAAATTAGGACAGAATTCTTCCACGGACCACTATGCACATACATGGATCACAGAAGCAAAACCCTGTACAGAACACAAACCTCCCATCATATATATCATATCATAGGGCTGGAAGGGACCTCATGAGATCATCGAGTCCAACCCCCTGGGAATTGAACCCATCATGTTTTATTCTGAACCCTCCAATGTAAGTTTATTGCAACAGTTTCTTCTAGCCTTTACAATCTATGAAGTTCTGGCTTTATAACTCTACACTGTCAGAGGGAGGTGCATTTTTAACTGTAGCTAGAACCATGTTAAATTCCTAGTGTACACAAGGTAAAGAGTAGTTTTAACAACATGTTAACTGGTCAAGATGAACCCTAGGCTTCCCACCTGCCTTCTCTCCTTTGGAATTATAACACATTACACTTTTTTTTCCTAGTGAAGCCAAGGCCTGAGTGAACTTCTTAAGAAAAGCATGTTTCCCCCTCCACCTATTGAAATGGGAGGGAAAACTAATAACAGCTATTAGCAAGAATGTCAACTCAGTATCTGTAAACTGCAGAAATACTTTTAATATTGTAGCAGATTGCTTTTATTGGTTTGATATCTTACCTGTTTAACTGCATCCAGGAGCCGCTCTAGAAGAAACTGTCTTTTGGTGTCATTGGTCTGTGATCCTAAAATTCAACACAGGTCTATTATTTTAAGAAAAATATTTTAGACCCAAATCTGGAAAAATTTCGTCTCATGTACTAGTCATCCCGCGGAGATCAATGGAAGTACTTCTATGAGTAAGAGGATCCAAGATCAGACCCTTGTTTTGTTTCTTCAGATATTTTTATTTAATATGCAGGAACAATGCTAGAACATCACCATACAGAATGATTTTAATAAGTTATGTTGGGGGGAAGGGATCAATAAAAATTATACTCAAGTTCTTAAACAATTAACAATCTTCTCTGTACTGAACACCAGGTAAAGTTCATTAGTAAGGAAGCCACCACACACAAACATGAATGAACAGTTGACAGTACTGAACTTTTTAATAAATTATTTCAATATGCAGTAAAAACAAACAAGGGATCCTGTGACACTTTTAAAGACTAACAGACACTTGAAAATGGACAACTTGCAGTATGGGAGCAAAAAATAAATGAATGGATTTATTTTTCCCTTCAATACTGTAAGTTTTCCATTTTCAGGCATCTGATGAAGTGGGATTTTTCCCCACGAAAGTTCATGCAATAAATAAATTTGTTAGTCTTTAAAACTGCCACAGGACAGGACCCATTGTTTGTTTTGCTGAACTAGCATTAGCTTTCAAATCTTACCTGGTTGAACCCTTTTATGAAAACCTCTGGCTGCATACAAAGCTTGCTGTTTAATTAACCCGTGCCACTGTACATGGTTTATCCATTCTGCTCTCAAGTGGACAGTCCTGTAAAAACTTATCTGCCACTACTCCTAATGTGTCAAATGTGGAGCTATATAAAGTGTTGTTGTAGATGTCTTGCTCCAAGAATATTGGAGAAACAAAGTGGTTGAAGTAACATCTTTTATTGGACCAACTTCTACAGAGGAGAGAGAAGCTTTTGAGTTTACTCAGTTCTAAAGAAGAGCTCTATATAAACTCAAAAGCGGATCTCTCACTGACAGAAGCTGACCCAAAAGTTACCACCTCACCTACCTTATCACCCAAGGATTTAAGTTAGACCATTCTATGCCCAATTTTTCTTCCTTTACTTCCCATAGAACTTTTAACTTCTTATAAATTTCTGATCTTTATATCAGAATTCTATTTGAATAAATTTCCCTCTTCACCTAGCTAAACCTACTGCCAAAAAAAAAACACTGAAGAGCTTGAGAAAGGGTGGAAAAGGTTCTTTCTTCTTCTTGTTCCCCGTAACCCTGGAGTGCCTATTGCATAATCTCACATCTATCTTAGTCCTGCATAAACCATCTTAAATTTACTCCAACAGCTGAAGACTGTAGAGCTAGCCACAACTGATTCTATAAAAGCTGCTTCTTCCTTTCCTGCAGACAAATTTCTAAAATAACAGACAAGAGTTGGATTCAGGAAAAAACAGGACACCTGCACCAGATGTGAATCCAGAGTTAAAGAAAACAAATATATTACCTAACTGATGACTGTCTAATTCAGGGGTGTACAAACAACCTCTTTAGCTGAGGGGCCACATTGCAATTCTTTTCTCAGTCGTGGGGCCAGTGAGAAAATTTTTTTTTTATAGATAAGGCCTACAAATCAATCTTTATTAATAAACTTTGATAAAATAATTATTACTGTGATATCTGGCATTGCTTTTGCTTGCACTGTGCACTAAGGGGGGGGGGCAGGGGTGCCTGTGTGAGGGGGCAAGGCAGAGTGTGGGGAGAAATCAACGAGGGCCCCTGCCAGCCCCAGCTCCCAGGCTCTTGCAGCAGCCCTTTGCAGGCCAGGTGAAAGCCCTTGGTGAGCCGGAGTCTGGCCCCCTGGCTGCAAGTTGGACAAGCCTGGTCTAATTACAGAAGAGCTCCATGCTGCTTCATTTGGAAAACACAAGTACGCACCATTGTTAATTAACTAATTTACAGAGTTTCAACTTTAGATATTGAACTCTGAATCAAGCTGTGCAGTCATGATTTTTTTTTTTTTTTTTTTACACACAACTGTGAACATAAATGTGAGACTAGCAGCTTTGGCTGGAGTCAAATTTAGTACAGCTAAGCACTGTTCAAGCTTCGTCAGACAGTTATGCCAATACACGAGCCTTGACCTGTATAAATCCCTATTCTTTCAGCTCTGAGAGCTTCTGATTAATTAAATCACATACTGTACAATGGTTTATTTATATTTTGAAGTAACAAGTATCTGTAGATTTAAACATCCCACAGGTAATCCAAATCACTTATAAAACTGTATGAGGAAAACATCTCAGTCAGACTATACACTTACTAAAATCCATCCATAACGAAAACCACCAATGAAACAAATGAATGAATACCCAATTTTCCCTCAAACTCTCTCCTTCAATACTCCCATCTTATTCCAAATACCTGGGAGAGAATACAACGTGGGTCAGCAATCTCAGACTATTTTAGAACAAGAAGAGTTTGCAGATAGACACGTCACAAGCTGAGCAGCCTTTGTTCAGAAACAAATCTTATAATACCAATTAGGTTTCATAATACTAGTTAACTTGTCTTCAAGGTACAATGCAAGTAATTTTCAAGTCCCTACTCCTTTGCCACCCTTATGTCAATTAACATAAAAACTGTGGTCACTACATACCAAATCAATGGGAAAACAGAAATTCATCAATACTTAGAACATACTACATAAGTGTACCACTATAGTGTAGATCCTGCTAAAAACTGAATGGTGTAATACCAGCTAGCCAGCATACAACTATAGAAGAGATGTGAAATTAAGGCTATTTCCATGCTACAGCTGAAATTACTTATCTCAACCATGACTGCAGACAGCAGTTGGTAATTTTCTTCAGCAGACTGGATCATTCCAGCAACAACACTGTCATGACACTATGGATAGTTTTCACCATGGTTTGATTAGTACAAATTTGGGGGGGCAACTCAGGACAGTTTTCAGTTTGGATTTAAATCCCTAGAACATCAGCAACTCAAAGTGCAAGAGCCAAAAAGGAAAAGCAGCCAGTCCAATTTTATTAAGCAAGTCGAATAAAGTTAAAAAAAGAAAAAAGGTGGGGGGGAAGACCTCACCTTTTTCAAGATAGTAATATTTTAGAACTTCATAATTTGCCCTGATTCTCTTTAAAGCCCCATATTAAATACAAAGAACAACATCTAGCAACACAAAATAATATTACACAAACCTCAGTTAACTGTTACGATCCCTTAAAGTCCTCATGACACCCCTTGATCAGGCTGAAAAAACACTACCAAGGGCCAGTTTTATTTATATCATATTTACCTTCTTTTTAAAAAGGATTTTAGGGATATTAAGATAACAGCCTCTTTGTTGCTTTTAGTAGAGATGTCCTTGATTATTCCACTTGAAGTCCTAATCCTCCATTCATAGCATCACAATTGGCTACTGTGGAGAACAGTATGATGAGAGCTCATTAGGACTTCAAGGGAGACGTCACCAATAAGAATAGCTGACTTTGAAAACAACATGCATATGAAATACACATGCAGAACTACTACTTCTTTCTTTCAACTGTATCTGAGGACAGGAAGAGGTCCAGAATATTATTCTAAGATTTCTAGAAGACATCAATTACTTCTGAGGTTATTTTTAACTGTCTACAGTAGCACCTACAATATCAAAAAACAGAAGAAGCCATGTTTCTTGCCCCAAACATCCTATAGTTTATAGCTTCAGTTCTCAACCACAATGTCAGAACACATTACTGTGTCACCACACAGTGCTAAGTGTGTCACAGAGAGGCAGGAAAATGGCTGGATTCAGCTTAGAGGTGTGGACTGGTGTGTCCTGCAGGGTCACAATATACCACAAAGGGTGTCACAACCCACAAAAGGTTGAGAAGCACTGCTCTACAAAGACTAAACAGAGAAGGAGGGAAAAGGAGAACCTAAGTGGTCAGATGCTGACAAGCCGTGTCCTAACCCTACAATATTTAAATGAAATTTTTTGTAACACATGATATCTTCATAACCATGCCATTTTTGGTTTGAAGACCAGTTCAGAAAAAGGTATATTCCACATAAAAGTGGTAGCGTGGAATAAAGGTTAACCATGTTTTTAAGAAAAGCAAACAAATGTAGTATCAATGCCAGTAGCCAGGGGTAAAAGTACACTAGAACAGCCCAGAATGCCATTCCGGGGCCCACTATTTTTAGCGGATCAACATTCCAGGCCCCCTAAAAATAGAAAATTGTGTCAGAACACTGCATTCCAGGGCCCACCACTGAAAAACAGCAGGCCCCAGAACACAGCGTTCCGGCACCATTTTCTATTTTTAGAGGCCCGAAGCCTGGGCCCCAGAGCAGGGTTCCCCAGCATTCTGGCAGGCAAGGAAGGGTGGCAGGCTCCCCTGTACATGCACAGGCCGCAGCTTCCCAGCCCAGCACGCTATGAGTAGCGGGGTGCCCTGGCTCACACTGCGGGGGGGAATATTGGGGGCAGGGGGTGGATTTTGGAGGTGGGTATTGGGGGCTGGGATGGATTTTGGGAACAGGGGAATGGATATCGAGGGCAGTAGCTGGGGTGTGGGGGGAGGGCCGCCAAATTATACTTTAACCCCTGCCAGTAGCATCCCTCATTGGTGGAGCAAATGGAACAAAGCAGAACATATAAAGAGGTAAGGGAGACTGGACATCCACACACCCAAAAAGGGGTAACAATTAAGAGGATCTACTGTATTCCACTTCACAGTTTACACATTGCTAAAGTTTCTGTGATGTCCACTCCTAAAGCTGGGTGGCTGAACTGCTCCCTTGCAAGCTCAAACAGCAGTAAACTTGTAGCATCTTATGTATTACTGGGGGACAAGGGATTACATTAAATATACAATACTGGGAAAAGAAAAGAACTTATATTTAGAGTGTTGTGTTCAAAAAAAAAAAAAAAAAGAAAAAAAGGACATCCATACAGAAATCTAAAAATGACCATGAAAACATGAGTTTAAAAATTAAAAATCTAAGGAGCACTTAATGAAAACCCTTCCATTTAAAAGTAATCAGTTTTAAAAAATGAAGTAAAATTAGTTTCAGGTACTGCACCTGCCCCTGAGCTGCCTCCCATTTACAGTGGTTTTACAGTCACACTTTTCTATTTTTAAAATATTTTTCCTCTCTGCATTGTAAAGAAAGATCCAAACACACAAGAGAAAAAACTGACTGACTACGTAAGTGGAAAAAAAAGTTTTCATCTAATCCTTTCCAGTTACAGTGATATTAAGAACTAATTTGAGCAACTGTAGTTAAAATAGTTCAGACAGAAGCATGATTTTTAAACTGATTGTGTTGCTTTCATTCATCTTAGTGGAATTAACTACTATATATGCAGCATGTAAGATTAAAATCAGATACGCGCAAAGGCCAGTTCTTAAAAACTGTGTTTGAATTTGTGCACAGTGGTGCTGCCTTGAATTGGCCATTCTACAGAAAGCTTTAGTATCCAGGTCTGTCAATACAAACAACACACCTGTCAATCCATCTAATTCTTGCCACGCCATACTGCTACCCTTTGAGTCTTCATTCACCCTTGTACAACGACAATTACAGTGAAGACTGTGGTGCACAAATACAGCTTAAAATGATACTCTTCAGTTCCTGTTTCCTTATAACCAAGTCAGGATCTGAGTCAGCTTCAGGAACTTAACACTCCTTCACTGCACTAGCAAAGCACATAAAATCAGTTTGAAGAATTGACATATCAGAAACATAGTAAATTTGCTGCATCATTTCACCTGACCCGTTTTTTGTAATGACAAAAAAAAAAAAAAAAAAAAAAAAAAAACAGGCTTGCCAAGCTAGTCAACTGTCCCCCAGTCAAATAATGTCAAAGGATCAGACGTCAGGCAAAAGCAGGACGTGTCCTCCTTTTTACCTTCACATCCCCCATCCAGCAGACATTTAAAAAAATACATGATTTTGTCTGGCTTTTTACTTACAGGGGTTAAGTATGCTAGAATGCTCTGGAACACACTATTTTTATGGGGAAGTGTTCCAGGGCCCCATAAAAAAACGGAAGACTATTACAATAGTAGTATGCTCTCTCCATGTGTCCTGCAACGTCCTCCTTTTTGTACTTCCCTGTCCTCCTTACCATGCTTTGGTATCTGGTAAGCCTAACCACATATCATATGACCATGGTAAAATACTATCAGATGTTCCACCAGGAATACCCTGATGTCAATCAGAAAGGTAGGCTACATCACGCTCTGTCAGCAAGCCTACTTCAATATATTAATCACTTCCTTTACCATATGATACCACCACCGGTTGAGAAAAACGTGAACTAACTGACCGCTGACTGTCTTGCTTGGTTGAAATCTCTAGACACATCAATATCTCTATTTGTATACCTAACCATCAGAGTACCTGGAAAGTTTGCCAAACATATTAAGCTAAAAAGCGTGATGCCTTCCTCAAAAAGCTTAAATCTAAACTGATTAAAGTCACACAAACTTATAAAAATTAAGTAACAAAACAGGGGAGAAAGAAGTGTGTTCAGTCATTAAGCCTCTTCTCCCAGGTCAGAGGAAACGTGCACAAGCCATTAAAATGCTTGAAGAGTTGGCCTGCAGCCTAACAAGCATAAATGCCTTTAAAATGGTCTCTCAGAGTTGCTGTGTTTTGTTTCTGTTTAATTTCACTTCACTTTTTTACTGCAACTGTTAAGTACTGAATAACGTTCACACTTCAGTGCTAAACCATAGCTAAAAAGGGTAACAATGGTAATTATTTCTCTCATTTTTTTTAAAGCTCCATTTCATTTTTTGTGTTTATTATTCTTCAGAATTGAAACAAGTAACTTTTTTTCCCCCCCAAATTAGGCACAAATATCTATCTCCCCAGCTCCACGCGGCTCATGCTGCTCTCCCTTCCCCACCCCTGATCAAGCTGCAGTTTAAGTCATGGCAGCACTCTAACTTGGGAGGGGTGTGAAAAGGAGAGCAGCAGCTCACACGGGGGCCAACTGGGTGGTAGAAGGAGCAGCAGCAGCACTCTGGCCCTGGCGCAAGCTGCTGCTGCCACTCTCACTCCCAGGTCCAGCAGCGGCTCATGCTGGCCCAGAGCACCACTGCTGCTCCTTCTACCGCCCAGCTAGGAGGGAGGAGCAGCGGTGGCAATGCTCTGGCCCTGGTACAAGCTACCACTGGACCAGGGAGGGAGAGGGCGAATGGCAGCAGCAACTCACACTGTGGCCAAAGCGTTGTCCCTGCTCCTCCTTCCCGGCTCCAGTAGAAGTTGGGAGGGAGAGGTGAGGGAGTGGAGCCCAGCTCCCCACCTTTTCTGTGTTGGAGGAGCTGGTCGCACCACCCCTTTATTTCCCCCTCCCTCCATGACCCCTTATGAGTGGCCATTCCTGGCACGTGGCCCTCAGGCCAAAAATGTTGCCCACCGCTGATCTAAAGGTTAAGCCAGGGGTCAGCAACCCAACAAAGCAGAAGAGCCATTCCCCTCATCCCCTCCAAACCTGCATGAGCCTGAGCCAGCCCAGTGGCTGCACCATGGCCCTAGCGCTGGTGAGGAGTTACAAGAGGCATGTGCTCCCTCTCTCTCCCCCCCTGCTGGCAGGACAGAGCAGCGCTGCCCTGCCTACCCCTAGCCGGCTGCCACTCTCAAGAGCGGCCGGGGGAGAGCTGCAGCTTGTGGAGGCAGGGCCCTGGAATGGCCCCTCTGCAGAATTCAGGCTGCTTCGACCTGGCCACCCCAGGGCTGAATGGACCCGATCCAGGGCCTGGGGGTGGGGTGGCCTCTGTTCAAGCTTGGAATGGCTGAGTTGAAGCGACCTCAACTCCACGGAGGGGTCATTCCAGGGCTCTGCCTCCACAAGCTGCAGCTCTCCGCCAGCCACTCTTGGGAGGGACGGCTGGTTTGGGGTAGCAGGGCAGAGCTGCTCCACCCCACCAGCAGAGGGAAGGATGGAGAGAGCACATGCCACCCACACAGCCCCGCCAGCGCTAGGGGCCACGGCGCAGCCACTGGACCACTTCCATCTCATACAGTCCTGGTGGGAGCAAACCCGGCACCCCAAAAGTGGGGGCCTGTGCCAGCCGAGAGCCCCCTTATTCGGCCCTGATGCTGGAGCCAGCTAGGAGTCCCCAGAGCACACCTGGCTCCCTGGAGGAGACTGCTAGGGAGCGAGAAAGGGACACTCAGGGAGCCACAGGTGGCTCACTAAGGCTGCATTGCTGATCCCCAGGCCAAGCCCACAAGACACCATAACAACTTACTTCTCTTTGTTACTATTCTAATAAATCAGTGCTTCAAAATACTTGATCAATTATTTTTCGATGCTTAAATACCCAGTTGCACACACGCGCTCGCTCTCTCTCTCTCACACACACACACACACACACACACACACACACACACACACACACACACACAGAGTTGCGAATCTAGTTTAGCCAAAGCCCTCTCTCTCAAAACACCTCCACTTTTTAAATTAGTTTACATCCACTGGTGTGACTAATTTATACTGCAGAGCCTCCAGGCCACCCAAATAAATCTCTCTCATTCTATGTTAATAAACTTGGGCTCTCTCGTACAACAACATAAGAAATGCCACAGTCTGTAGACTCCAGTAAGTACAGTAAGCAGTTTATTTGTCTCATAATCACTGACAGTTTTAACTATTCTATATTACACGTGGCTAAACTGTGTTACTGCACCATCTCTGAATACAGTTAGTGCCTATATCAATTGGGGTTGTCACCTCCACAAAAAAAAAAAAAAAAAAAACCCACAGATCTTTGAATAAAAAGCAGACCATGACTATCAAAGTAGTATAGATGTATAGGAACTAACTATCAGGCAGTATTTCATACATGAATCAATACACTTCCATATTCTGTTAAAAAGACATTATCAAAAAGTCACACCTTAAAAATACTCAGTCTATGTTACTAACTAAGGCAAAAGACTTAAATAATAAACTTTCCAGTCCAGTTCATTTTTTATGTTTTCTATCAACTTTACATTTCACTTTTCAAAAATAGTCAGAGGCAGTTCCTGGTTCTCATACATTAAACACTTAAACTTTTAGAGTGCATAATGTCACAGAAAAATTATTTCAGGACAAAAGTTTAACTAACTAGTTCAATGCTTACAAATTTTTCTATCCATCTTTTAGTTTTAAGTCTAAATCTTAAATCTAAATCTTAGTCTTAAAACTAAAAGATGGAGAAAAATTTCACATGCATTGAACAAGTCAAACTTTTGTCAATCTTTTTTTATGATTTTATCCACTCTTAAAGCATAAAGCTAATGATTGACTACACGTAATAGTGTCTCATGTCCCTGTTGAGGCTAACTGGAATAGCTTACCTTTGAGTTGGTCTAATTCTCTACCTGAAGTAGGGTGTGTATATGATGCATATTTCTCTTTCTTGCAACTCTGTTCTGTGAAGCTCAAGTTTATGTTCCCATAAACTCTACTTTTTTCAGAGGAAATAATAATAATAATATATTATCAAGCTCAATTCACTGGAAAACTCATATAAAACTTGGTAAGATGTACAAGTCTATAAAGGTAGGTCTGCCATTTGGTCCACCATCCTTAATAATGTTCCTTTATGCATAATCCAGTCTTTAATAACTGAAAATCAGCTCAATTTAGAAAGAATTCTACCTGCATTATACATGTTACTCTCTTGACTTTAAAAAAAAAAAATGAAGGTTTTAAAAACAAACATTTGGTCATGCATAAAAATAGGGACAAGAAATACAGTAAAGGTTCAAAAGGGGCAGCCATGTTAGTCTAGCTTAGTAAAACAAACAAGGAAACCTGTGGCACTTACTACTGATAATAAAACAGCATTCAAAGATGATCATAGAAGTGTCAGCTGTTCTTTTTCACTGTAAAAGGAAATTATATTGCTCATATTTCTGAAGAATTATGACCCAAGAACAATTTAAGCCCAGATCCTGCAAGGACCCCCCAGACATCTATACTGACCTCACTGCACGGGCTAAAGCCCCACCTAAAAGGAGACAGAGGCTGTAAAAGTTAAAGGGTAATTTTGAAGTATAAATTTACACAGCGGCAAAACTTAAAATGAAGCTGAACAACTGAGAATAGGTTTTGTTTGCGTTCTGAAAAGTTTGAAAGTTACCGGCATTTCACAAAATACTAACAATTTTCTCTATGGGTTTATGATCACCTTTTCCATCTCCTTCCAACTCAAAATGATTTTAATTAATAACTTTTCTCAATACAAATGTCAGATAAATGTAGAGAATATGTTGCTAGTGTAGCCCACAGGGCAGATTTGCCTTTATTATATTCACTGCTTTCCATTATGCTCAGCAGTAATGCAAGGACTCCACAGGCCTCTACACAATAAGCCATTAGCTTTTGCAAGTTGGCACAAGGTTTGAGGCCTATGAACTTTGAACAGATAAACAAACCAAAGAAAAATCCCAAGTACTAGAGAGCTGAAAATAGAGTAAAAACAAGTCCTGTGGCACCTTCTAAACTAACAGACTTCTTTGGGCATAAGCTTTTGTGGGCTCCAAACCACTGCATCTGACAAAGTGGGTTGGAGCCCACAAAAGCTTATGCCCAAAGAAATCTGCTAGTCTCTAACAGGGGTTTCAAATGCATGGCCCCTAAAGCTATTTCCTGTGGCCCACAATGACACTATTATCGATATTTGCAATATCATTGTATGAAAAGGTTTCAGTGGTGCAGCCCTCAGGCTGATGTACTAGTCCTCATGCGGCCCTCATGGTGATTTGAGTTTGAGACCTCTGGTCTATAAGGTGCCCCAGAACTCTCATTGCTTTTCCTGTATACAGATTAACATGGTCACCCCTCTGAAAACAGAGTGTTTAAGAATTTCTCACCACAGGTACGTGATCCACCTACAAGAATGTCATGACAATGAATTCACATACGTAACAGGTATGTGACCTACATCCGCAGATATCTAACCACAAGAGGATTGCAGTAATGAACTGGAACATATGATAATAAATTAAGATTATTCATGTATAGCCTATTGGAGAACAACACTCCAACATTAAGAGGGTGAGCAAATACAAAGAAGGAAGAGAGAAAAACGCTACTGAATATGCATCAAATACAGTGGCATCAGCATATAATATTATAAAAGTTACATCCCAGCTTTAGGGTGGCAAAAGAAAAAGATGTAGTCCGTGGGAGGTGCTAGAATGATGGTAAGCAGTGAAGACAGTAATGACTAGTGTTTTAGGTTGTTCTACACAGGATGGTGTCAGTATACAGACGTGCAGGTATATATTCTATAGTATCTCTGTCTACCTTATTGAGTTGGGTGTTTGTGACTGTACTAAATGTATTTAATAACTATTTGTAATTACAGATAAATCTCTATAGTTGAAAAGTTGTAACAAACAACAATGGGGTTCTTAATTATATAGTAATTTTAATAATACTGGTACTAATCTTGGAACTAGACCCTATCACCCCTCTGAGGGATAACTGGAAATTCTTACAGAATCAATATAATCAATCTACAGATCAGGCTACATGAAAATACTTTCATTTTCATCTACTGTATAGTTTCTCTTTCACAGTCAGTGATGCCAAGTTCCAAAGGCATAGCCATGTTACTGTAGTCCAGCAAAACAAACAAGGAGTCTGGTGGCATTTTTACAGACTAACAAGTTTATGTATCACATGAGCTTTAGTGAGAGTAAATTCCACTTCATCAGCTGCTCGAAGTTGAAGAACTTTACAGAATTCTGTTAAGTTCCCCATCTCCTAGCATCTAATGAAGTGCGATTTTCTCCCACGAAACCTCACACAATAAACAAACTTGTTAGTCTTTAAAAATGCCACCAAACTCCTTGTTTGTTTCATAGTCAATGTAGTTCATAAATCCACATAAGGTTTAGCTGCCTCAAAGAATACTTGAAATGTTAAAATTGCATCGTTCATCAACAGGGCTTAAAAATTTTGGCAGTAGAGATAGAAGAGAACCAGGATCTTATTTCCTAATTTTCTATTTCTGAAAAAAAAAAAAAAAAAAAAAAGTATCAGATGATTTCCCTCAGTGTACTATTCGTCTTCTGAGCAACACCAACAAGTATTACTTCAAGTCAATTTGTACAACTAAGTTATCTCCCTATTCAAATAAAAAACTTGCCTATCTGTGTTTTAACCTGTATTAAAAATACACTCACTTAAAAAGCAAGGAGTCCTGTGGCACTTAAAGACTAACATTTATTTATCACATGAGCTTTCATGGGAGAAAACCCCTCTTTGTCAGATGCTTTGAAGAGAGGCAACTGACAGAAGAGGATGAAAATAAATGCAAGGGAGCATAAGACATGGGATCAGGTCTGATGAAGTAGGATTTTCTCTCACATAAGCTCATGCGATAAGTAAATCTGTTAGTCTTTAAGTGCCACAGTACTCCTTACTTTTTTTGCTTTACTAGCTCAACCAGTGTGCCACAGCACACAGGTGTGCTGCCAGGTCTGAGCACATGTGCCAAAAGATACTACTCAAAGAGCTCTGGATTGGCTCATGCATATTCATAAGTTCATTTAGAAACTAAATGGTGGTGTGCCTCAAACTAATTAAAGGTAGCAAGGTGTGCCACAGCAGAGAAAATGTGGGGAACCTCTGTACTAGACTAACACGGCTGCCCCTTTGGAGCCCTCACTTAAGCATCCCATTTGAAAGGAACTCGTTAACATTACCACCACTCCTGGTATTTCAACTTTTGTGACCAATACTCAACCTTCCCTCTACCTTAGCGCTTAGCTTTCACGCTGATTCTCCCCCTGCCCTGCCAGAACTACTCTCGGCCCCATTTTTATGGTATAGACACCTATTCAAAATTATACAATTCTTCCTCCCTTACAATCTCCAGATTCACTAACCACCACCCTGCCTCCCTTGACCTTAACTACTCAACCCCAGCAACTAGGGTCAGGTAAAAGGAAAGCAGAATAAGAAAGTGACCAGAGCAGACAGAGGTTTCACAGTCACTTGAAAAAGAAAAACCACATGATTAAGGAACAAGTCCCTTTGCTCAGGGTACTAACCACACCGCAGTTTAGTTAGTAAGAAACATGCTGCTGATTTGCTGCACTTTTTGCTCATTTTGGGCGCCTCTGGGGAGGCCTGGCAGCTGCCGCCACTCAGCGCGGCTGTGGCATTTCACACTTGGCTGCAGGGCTGCGCTTGGCACAATGAAAGGGGGGGGCAGGGCTGCGGAGCGGGAAAGCCCCCTCGTCTGCCCCGGCCAGCGCGGAGCTGCGGGGGAGCCGGAGGACGGGCTGGGCCGCAGGCGGGCTCGGCCGGGCACTCACCGCTCATGGTGCCCGGAGTCAGAGCGCGGCTTCCCCCCGCCGCTGCAGCCAGCCCCACCGCCCCGGCTCCGCAGCGCCTCAGAGGAAAGAAGCCGGCCCGCCCTGAGGGCTCCACACAGCCGCCCCGGGCAACGCCCCGCCCCGGAAGTGACCCGCTGACCCGGAAGGTAAACCCCGGCCAGCCGGCACGAGACGCCTCAGAACGCGCCCTCCCTCCACCGCGCGTGCGCCGCGCTACCAGCAAGGCGGGCTCTCGCGGGGGCGTGGCCACGTGATGCCCCGCCCCTTGTGGGCGGGTCCTGGCTGGCCTGCTGGCTCTCACTGTCTGCAAAAGTAAATTTTAAAAGGAAGAGCTGTCTTAGTCTAGTCCAGGGAAAAAACAACAAGGAGTCGTGTGGCACTTTA